>CM071791.1:31293718-32493718 GCA_036559045.1 Platycarya longipes
TTTTTTGCACCGTGTCTGCATAAACTAATTCCTGTAATTGGCCAATATCCCACCAATTTGAGCTCAAGACTTCAGCCACTCTAAGTCATAGATTACCTCTCACCTCTTGAGTCTCAAAAATAGCCTCCATCTCCTAACTAGTTATCAAACCAAAAATTAACCTCTCCACGTCGAACAAGACTTCTGGAGCGCTTGCTTGATAAAGTAGGCAAAATTGCCATAATCCCCTTCCAAAATCTAGAACCTCTCGATCATGATTAATAACAGTCAGTCTGAACAAGGAAGTCTAAACTTTTGAAAGATTCCCAATTTCTAATCCTCCTTCCTCAACTGGGAAACAAATATGCCGCCATGCAACCATTTTCTTTTCTTCCTCTCTTCACCAGATTTCCAAAGGAAATTAGAGAAAAATGATGATATAGCTTTCAACACCCCTTCTGGCAGATTCAAGACAGATAAAATGTGTATCGGCATACTCGATAAAACATGTTTGATAGGAGAGATTTTTTCCCCAAAAGATAAAATTTTACTCTTTCAACCCGCAAGTTTTTTTGTTTGGATTTTTAGAATCAATGGCTCAAACAGCCAAACTGTAAGTCTTCCCACATGTAACGGCACCCCTAAAATACTAGCATAGCCACTTCCCTTCAGCAAACCCAGTTAGCCATAGCATCTCATCTTTTCTACTGGCAACATAGTTTGAAGAAAAGTATAGATGATTTAGAAGAACTCACCATTTGACCCGAGATGGATTCATAAGAATGTAGGATGTTCATCAATTATGTACCACAACCTTTTTCCTCCATTAGCAAAAATAAAAATGTCATCCACATAGAACAAATGAGTAACCAACAAAACTCCATGATTAAAAGGCTTTACTTTCTCTTTTCGAAAATCATCATTAATCATACGAGAAAAGTAATTCTTGAGATAGGATGAGCAAGTATGGTGATGAAAGATGTAACGCCCCGGTCCCGTAGGGGTCGAAGCGTTACTTCCTATCACACAACCCACATTTTAATAGAAAAATTAAAGACTCAAAATCCTCCAATATTATATAAAACTTGATTTCAAAATCACTTTCCTCAATATTATCAATTCCAGAAATGCAATGTCACAAAAATATAATAATATTTCCTTACTAAATCTTATCAATACTCATATAAACTCTCTATGTTCAATTTATCATTCTTAAGTCCTCTCACCCAAAACTTCATAATCTGATCCTTCACTGAAACATCCAAATTTATCTGAAAAATATTCAGAAATAGGAGATAAGTTTAACCACAACTTAGTATATAGAGGACATATAGTAGTATGCAAACATGAGCAGTTACCAAAGTCAGAAAGCAGAACAAAAATATTTCTTATCTTCAGAAATGCAAAAACAGGTCATGTTATAAATAAATCAAAGCGAAGGTTCAGACAGAAACAGAAAATCTCTTTGGCATAACATAACTGAAACATCTTATCAGAACAGAAATATCATGTTTAACCCCCGTGATAGGGTTGTGTAAACCCCGGCGGCCAACCGAGCAGAAACAGAATGTAAATCTTCCCCTTATTATTCTCAGAGCCTCGAGTGTGCACACACGAAAGACCAAGCAGAAAACCACTTTGCAACCAAAGTGAGTGCACCGGAAACAGAATAGTTGATACCAACCCAAAACAGAACGGAGAGGAACAAAACCAAAATGTCATGCCAGAGGTTTCAGAAATCATATAATATCATATCAGAATACAGAATTTTTCCAAAGCAAAACAGAATCAAATCAGAAATATCATTTATGTAGAAACTTTCATATTCGCTCTTTTTTAGATCAGAAAACAGAATGCAGCAAAATTAGCTCATGTCTAATTTATGCCAGAAACACTTTATTCTTATACAGAATTTTATGCATATGCGAAACAAATAACTGAGGTGATTTCAAAGTTATTTTTCGTAAATAAAACATGCATATTTTTCAAAATAAACCTCAGTTCATATTTTTAATGCAAAGTCTAGCATAGGATTCCCGCTTACCTGAACTTTTTAGCTTTCAAATATTCTCCACAACAATACTGAATGAAACTCAGTTGTCACCTGTAATTTTCACTAATTACAAACTTCGAAAATAAGGCATGAGATAATAAAATCATATCTTTCCTCAAAATCTAATCGTCCTTGGGACCCTATAATATCAACTCTCCAAAAGTCCTTTGAATATACCAAGATTTCTCCAAAATTCTAAAATATAATAAATCCTCCAATATCTCTATTTTCACAAATTATTCACTCAACCCCACTTCCACCTCACGCCAGCCTCTATCACAAATCAAAACACAACCCACTTAAAAGAAAAGACTCTGAATAAAGTATAACACGACTCCAATAATTTTTAAGAGAACGTGCCCTAAAATAATTTAAAATTTGAAATAAAAAATAAATAAAATAAAATAAAAGTCGGACCCAATCCAAAACATTTAGTCAAAACTTTGTCTTAACTTAAAACACTCAGAAAAGGAACTCGGTAGAAATAATCTTAGAAGATGCGAAACAAACAACAACCCATAAAAGTATCTCTTTAAAACTCTTTAAATTTGTAATAAAACGGGGGAGATAAAACTATAACTCCAAGCTATCTGTTTTGCAACATGCAGTAACGGATAAAAACACATCATGTAGAGAATAAAACAAGAGTTATGTAGATTTTCTGAAGCAACAGCAAGCTAAACAACGAAAAGAAAAGAACCAAAAGAAAAGGAGTTTAATGCACGACAGAGGAAGGAAATTACCAAAGGCAGGTACAGTGCAAACTCTGCGAAGCAAGGTGGCTGAACACGAGGGAAAGGAACACGACAAGATGAAGAGGTGGCTCACCAAGAGGAAGAGATAGCGTGCGACGATCAGTATGATGGGGAGAAGTTGGCTACGGTTCTATGGGATTTCCTAATAGGTTTCTGATGCGCGACGAGGCTGAAATATTGAGGGCATGGGGAGAGCTTCCCTTGCTCTGTTTTCATGAGTGCAAAACAGGGGCTGAGTTCCAGGTGGTTTCCGGTGGTTGGCTACTAAAAGGAGCGCGGTGGTAAGGTGAATCTTGGAAGTTCGTTTGTGCGCTAGCTGTGGGGTAGTTGGTGGAGGTGGCCGTATGCCTAAGCAGCTTTCATGGTGGTTGAGAGGAGCAGTAGTAGGCTAGATGAAGGCTGCGGCATCTTTGGTTTTTCATAATGCATGAGGCTCAATATATTATATTTATAGGTGACTCAAAACACTGAACCCTAGAGATGGATGAGAGACGTCCGGGCATGGGAGTTATAACCATAAATAGGAAAGTGCAAATCTTAGAGAAAATAATGGAAGGGATGAATAAGTGCAACGTAAAAATATATAATACGCAATCCGTTGCCGTGATTGTAGGGCCTGTGGAAGTAACAAACGTACAATGCATGGACAAGTAAGGCATGGGGGAAAACCAAAATGGCAAAGCTGAGAATGAAGGTGAAATGATAAAAAACAAAATCCAATGGAAAGACAGAAATGAAATCTGAAGTATAGGATGAGAAATCACCGAGAGCAAATAATTAAACAAAATAATAAATAATAATAATAAAATAATAATAAATCAATTTGTCTAAACAGAAATTCTCCACCCATAAAAAGATTTCTAATAATCATCAAATCGAATGAGAAAAGATAGAATTTACTAAAACAACAATTATACAACCGTGGTAAATTTTAAAATAAATCTTTGCATATCGAAAAAGGGGTTTTTTACTTAAATAAATAAATAATTAAAACGAAACATTTCAAAAAGAAAGGTGGCACTAGAGCCAGGTGTTACAAAAGATCACCTTGGCGAAAACCCTATGAATGCTTGAAGAAACCCCTTAGCGAACCATTTATGTAACGCCCCGGATCCGGAGGCCCAAAAAGTTAACTCATTTTTTCTCATCCCTCTCCAATAACAAAAAATATAACAAATCTTGAAACTCGATAACTATAACAAATTCAATTGTTCAATACAGATATCCATGAACCACCATAAAATCTCAACAATAACACCTCAAAAACATAAATTGAGAACTCTACAAAGTCACGAAAGTAACCCAAACCAACAAGCTAAATATTACCAACCCCAAAACTTTACTAAAATGTGACTCAAACGACCACTTGTACCCTTGGCACTTATTCCTTTACGATCACCAAGCTTCTCTAAAACCGATTACTCTTGTTCTCCAACTGAAACATCAATGTGATCTGAAAAATGTTATGAAGATAAGGGAGTGAGTTTAACCACAACTTAGGAAATAGAAGACATATACTAGTGTATACTAGTGTGCAAGTATGAGCATTTACCAAATTCAGAATGCAGAACAAAATATTTATTATTTTCAAAATGTAAAAACAGATCATGTTATCAAAAATTAGAGCGAAAGTTCAGTATTAACAGAATAAAAAAAATCCCTTTGGTATAACATAACTGGAACATCTTATTAGAACAAAAATATCATGTTTAACTCCCGTGGTAAGGTTGTGTAAACCCCGGCGGCCAACCGAGCAGAAACAGAATGTGAATGTTCCCCTTATTATTCTCGGAGCCCCGAGTGTGCACACAGGAAAAACTACGCAGAAAACCATTTTACAACCAAAGTGGCACCAGAAACATAATAGAGTGGAACAGAACCAGAATGTCATACTAGAGATTTCAGAAATCAAATCATATCATATTAGAGTACAAAACTTTTCCAAAACAGAACATAATCAGAGCAGAAATATCATTTATGTAGAAACTTTCATATTCGCTCTTTTCAGTTTAGAAAACAGAACGCAACAAAATTCACTCATGTCTACACCAGTTCATGCCAGAAGCATTTTATTTTTATACAGAATCTTATGCATATGCAAAACAAAAATTGAGGTGATTTTAAAATTTCTTTTTGTAATTAAAACATGCCTATTTTCCAAAATAAACTTCAGGTCATATTTTTAATGCAAAGTCTAGCATAGGAACCCCGCTTACCTGGATCTTTTAGCCTTCTAAAATTAACCTCAATAAAGTTGATGAGGAATCAATCACCACCTAAAAGAGCAACCAAGCAATGTCCATAAACTTTCAATCATCTATGTATTTCGATACTTAAGCCTAAAATATTAAAATAATCTATTCTCCCACGAATCTAAAATTTCTCAAATCCTAACTATCAACACTCACCATAAGTCAAACGATATCTAACCTAACGACTCTGAAAATAAAATTAGAGCATTTCTAGACATATGATAATTTAGTATTAAAAAGGTGAGTTAAAACAAATTCGTATACAATACCAAAAATAGTTTTCTGAAATCTGCCGGTAGTGTCAATCGAAACATGCCCCATACAATAAAGTATTACACTGCTTAGAGAAAACAGGCTCATAAAGTATTTGAAAGAAAAACAAACGCATTTCTATTCACTTTAAAAAACTATAAACTGAGAAGCTCTCACAAGATAACATTTAAAACATTGTTTTCTTCATAAAGAAAAACAAGTATCTAAAATAAGGTTCATCACACGTGAAATTAAGGGAAGCGCAGGCCACTTAAAAGACAATCAAGAAAAACTTATTTATAAAACTAAGTCCGTGAGTTCCACGATAAAGTCAATCCCACTAAAACAATAACTTGACAACATTAATAAATTATTTTGAGACTAAGAGAGCAACACTGTAATTTAGACAAAAAAACAAGACTTTCCAGATTCTAACATCAACGTAAAAACAAAAGTTGCAAGAAAAGAAATATGACCCAGACTATTTTAAGATTCAAACTAAATAACACCCAAGATCAAAACCAGTTTATGAACTCAGAGGTAAATAAATAAATAAATAAAATAGACATAATCTCTCTCAATTACAACATCCTACGATGAAGTACACGAATGGAGAAAAAAAAATCTTTTACTTGTGAACCAGGAAGAAGACTTAAGGGTGGTTTGGTTGAAGCTTACTGAAGTGGGTGACCGGTGGCTTGAGGTGGCGTGAGCGGTGCGGTGGTACTCTCTGGAAGAATCGGCGAGGGGTTAAAGCCGAAGGGGGTGGTGACTCACGGATAGAAGACCTCCTCTGTTTTGTCGTGCAAAAACAGGGGATGTAGGCTGCCTTCGAGGGTGGAAACGGCAGAGCGACTCCCACAGGCGGCAGCTTGACGTGGCAGAGCGAGGAGTGGCTTCCAAGAATGAGTGATGACACACGCTGGAGGTGCAAGTAAAGGGAGTTGGGAGGCTGAGGTTCCTTGCGGACAAGGCAGTGAGGTGAGAGGATTTGAGAGGGACGGCGGGAACTAAAAAATAAATCTAGTAGGCATAAAGGTTTAACCGAGGGAGGCAATATATAGGAGCGAGAGAAACCACAAGAAAACCCTAGGGGAAGAGTGAAGAGCAGCGACAAAACTTAAGGAAGAAAGGCTGAGATCGAAGTATGCGAGAAATGGAAAGATTCTATGATTTAAGGTGGACAATAGCATGCAAGGAAAGAAAATCGAAACTGGAGTACTCGACCTACGGCAAAGCTTAAACTGAGCCTCGAAAACTCCTAAAAAATATTTCACGGCCCAAAGTTTTAACCTCAACAGACCCAAAGATACAAATCCAAAAATCCACCAACTAAAGTCATTGACTCCAAGCCTAAAATAAACTTGCAAGGAATGTAGCATGGCTTGGTGCTAGGTCTGGATATTACAATTTAACATCATGGAACACATTGGAGGTGAAATATAACTGAAAATAAGTTCCCTCCATTTTTTCGAGAAGCCCAATCGAGCCTCTATCATATGCTTTCGCCCTATCAATTTTAATTATGACATTGCCACCTCAAGTTTTCTTGTTAATACCATGGATCAAATCTTGTGTGAGGGAGAGATTATAAAAAATACTACACCTTTTAAGAAATGCCGATTGTTCTTCTAAAATCAACTTCCCCATAATCGACATCAAACGTGTAACCCTGATTTTTGCAAAAATCTTGTATACCATGGAGCACAAACTTGTTGGATGAAATTTAGAAAAATTATTTGGACTTTGCAACTTTTGGAAGCAATATAATATTAGTGGCACAAAAAAAATTATTAATTGCTTCCCCTCAAAAAATTCAATTGCATAACATCAATAATAATTCTTCTTTAACAATATCCTGAGCATGTTAAGAAAAACGCTAAAAAACCATCCGGTCCTAGACTGCTATCTCGAGGAATTGATCATAGTGCTTCCATTACTACCTCATCCGTCGAAGGTACTCTACATAAGGCTTTATTTTCTGCATCTGAAACAATAGGATATAACAAATGCATGCCTGGATCCTCAACGGATATTGAAGTCATAGGTTTTTTTTTTTTTAATACAATATTGAAGTCGTAGTTAATAGTTGCTGAAAGAAATTCACTGTCCCATCAAGAATAGTCTCCGACGACTCCAACGCGTTGCCATCATCTAAATTCACGCGATCCAGAAATTTATGCTTCTATTTAGAGTTCAAGGAAGCATGTTCGAAAAAAGCCGTATTTGCATCTCCTTCCAAAAACCACTTGATATGAGACTTTTGACAAAACAAGATTTCTTCTCTATGTAAATAATGAAAATGTTGTTGATTGCACAGTAGAAGATCAGCTTCATTTTCTTGAGAATAATTTGAAATCAATTGATGTTCTAACGCCGCTACTTCTTTTTCAATCTCATTAATGTCGTTATCCACTCAGCCAAACACCTCAAAATTCCATTTTCTCAACTCTTGTTTCAACTTTTTCAATTTTGAGCAATTCGAAGGAATGGACAGCAAGAAAAAAGTTGATCAATTAAATAAAGGATGTCAAACTCCAAGAACGTTGAAGATAATTGATGAGGCTATGGAGTATAAATTATGTCAGGTTTTGGATAAGGGTGTCTAAACGTTCATGGGTGTCTAATGGAGAATGAGCGAAACATGGAATGTGATGGGAGACAGCAGAATTTTGCTGTGGACAATGAAGTAATGCATCCATACGAGTATGTGCTTAGTGCAACGCCTCATAGAACAATGAAAATGCATCCATACGAGTATGTGCTTAGTGCAACGCCTCATAGAACAATGAAGTAATGCATCCATACGAGCTTCGGCCCTCAGGAGCTCGAGTACAAAATAAACTTCTTCATTTATGTTACTTGTTGTGGACCTTCAACGTTTTAGATCTGGGAAAGGCAGCTTTGGGAAGTGATGTTCAGACTGGGCATGTGCGATAAGTAATAAAGAAAGCAAAGGGAAATCGCAGGAGTTAGAGCAGGGAACAATGGGCATCCTTGCCCGGAAAACAAACAGTAGAGTGACGCGAAGGACCTCTAGAAACTCTACTACTGCCTTTCCTACTAAAAAGCTAATCCAACCGAAGGAAATTATATAAGGTCTGGAAAGGACTACACATAATCTAATTCCTTCCTCCCTTTCTTCTCGGAGATAGATATAGCTCTCTCGAAACCTAGCTGTTAGAGTTACATTTTGGGGTAATAAATGAATCCTCGAATGAGTACTTAAACCCTTCTCCTGCAAGGTATAAAACAACTAAGGGTTCTGTGGGTCCTGCTCGCTTTGGTTCTGCTTCTGTGGTGACCAAGAAGTAGGAGCTTGAGCTCAACCAGACATTGAAAATAACTTTTGTGGCTCCCAATTGGGATGGAGATTCCGGTTCGGTGTAGGGGACACCTTCTTCATGTTCTAAGGGTCAAATGTAGCATGCGCTAAGGGGAGAGCTCCTCTTTGGTCCATCTATCCACATTCTTCCCTTCCATCCAGGGGAATTCGGGCTTGATTTTTCCGTGTGGTTGATTCGCTCAGTACCTCCATAAACAGAGTCCATGAGCTCGAGAGAAGTAGGGCCTTCGGTCAACCAAGAGAGGTCCAGCCCTTCCTGATCATTCATAATTCGTTGCGTTCTTCTTTCGAGCTGATCAGTCAGCTTCCAGCCACCCAACCAATCTTGTTGATCCTAACCTATGGGGTGAATGAGATAAAAAAAAAGCCCTCGTCTATGTTTCGGCGACCGGGAGAGCCAGCCAGAGATAGGTCTGTGCTTTCGTCAAGGGGTAGCTCGTCAGTACCAGGTGTTGATTAGTCATCCAAATGAGAAGGGCTTTGAGGACCAGTTTGACATCTCATTCATGAGAGAGTGAGTCATCCATGAAATTCCTATGTTCATAAGGGCCTAAAAAAGAGAGAAGAGAAAGACTAGGAGTTGGTGCCTGCTTGCTTGCTTACCAAGCCATCCTAGCAAGCTCTTCCAGTTGATTAGTCTCATACCACAAAGCCAAGCCCCGAGGAGAAGAACCATTTTTTCCCCAGGGTTTAGTGACTCCATTCTCATTCTCAAGACTCAAGGCTATTCCTTTCATACCACTGGCAAATTCAACAATTTTCAAGCTTGAATCTGATTTAATCCATGAACGTGCAATCCCATCCCCAACTGAGACCACTCAACCGATCTCGTTCACTTGAAAATTCATGTAAAAGTTGGTAATTCTACTTTCTAATAGAATTCCATGATTCAAAAATGGGATAGTGTCAAGGGGCTTTAAAAAGACACTACTAATAAAGAGAAAATGAATTCCATGAATTAGGAGACCTAATCCCCAAACCGACATCTCTCATTAGTGAAAGCTACCTACCTCATTTTGCTGAAACTCTGCCAATATAGCACAGTGCTCTTTTTTAGTGTATTTCTCTATATTCGCTGAACACTTCCAATACCTCACCACGCCAATTTCACAGCTCGATTAGAGCAGCTCAACTTTCTTTGTAGCTTTCGAGCCCCTTTCTTTTTATTAGTAAGATAGGGCGCCTGAACGCTCCTGCGCGATACGGTTGAAAAGCCTTATCTTGCTTGCTTTTCTTTTTAAAGAAATTGCTTGAGCAGCTTTAAAATCTTACATTTAGCAACGACAGGAGTCTTTCTTAGTGCAATACATTCAACAGCCCTTAAAGCGTGCAAGTAGCCCTAGCTAATAAAGTAGCAAGATTGAAAGGTCTGAACGACTGAACGACCCTAGCGTACGGAAAAGAAAAAAATAGTTCTTGTAGTCAAAAAGAATAAAGCCAAATAAGCCGCCCAGACTAATAAAGCTTATTGCGAGGAAGCCCTTTGTTACATAGCCTTAAGCTAATGGTCGACATAAGGAAGCATTAGTCCAGGCCTAGAAAGAAGAGAAGGATTAGTAATAATTGAAAAGTCGTAAAGCCAAGGTGTTCTCCTATCGTCAATCTTATTAGTCGTTGTCTCCACAAGGTGTAGGACGAAGCAAGGCATTCTGCTAAGAGCAGCCAGCAGCAACTAGAGCATCCCGTCTGAAGGCTGAGGGCGGGAAAGCAAGGCAAGTCTGAAGGCAAGGAAGGCTAGTCTGGCAACTGCTGGTTGTCGACAAGGAGTCAACTAATGATGCCAGCTTCTGAAAGATTATGGTTTGAAAAAAGATATCCTTCTAAGGCCAGTTCTTCAAGATCTGGAGTTCCATTGCATTAATGAATCCGGCTGGAAAGACCTACACCTACTACCCTTTCTCAAACCTTCTCTTTTTCATAATAATAAGGTAAGCTTGGGTTCCAAAACCTTTTGATATGCGGTCTCACTTTTCTTTGTTTGCATTCAAAGGTCTTATGCCTACACTATCGAGTCACGTGCCTAACTTCCAAAGATTGAATCAATGAATATGGTAGAGGAGCAAAAGTGTCCGGCAGCGGTGTAGAGCTATAAGGAGCAAAGCTCACACACACTGACTGATGGAGGTCGGGATGACATTCACTTGCTTGCCGCTTGGCTCCATAGTAACAAAGTGGAAAGTAGGCTCGCCCCCATAACCATACGGGAGGGTAATGAGATTCAACTGGATGGTTATTCCCTCAAAAGAACGTGAGTCCAAAGATGCCTATAAACAAGGCAAGCCCAAAAGATGATTTTCCTCTTCCTCACATCGACGTTCTGGTGGACAACACTGCTAGACATGTCAGGTTGTCTTTTATGGATGCTTTCTCTTGATATAAGCGGATCAAGATGGCCGAGGATGATAGCGAGAAAACGACGTTTATCACTATATCTGATAGGAGGGCACGTTCTGTTACAAGGTGATGTCGTTTGGTCTAAAGAATGCCGGGGCGACATACCAACGAGCCATGACTGCGCAATTTCATGATATGATTCACAAGGAAATGGAGGTCTATGTCAATGACATGATCGCCAGGTTGAAGAAGACCGTGAATTTGAAGAAAGTGTTTGACAGATTACAGAAATACTCGTCTTCATCCGCAAAAGCATATAAAGCCAGGAGGAGGTTTAGTGCTTTGTTAGGTAAGCTACATGGTTTATTGTCAGCAGAAGAGAAATCGAAGTTGACCTATAAAATCCAAAGCAATTATCGACATGCCGGTACCAAAGACAGAGAAAGAAATCAAGGCTTTTTTGAGCAAGCTACAATATATCAGCAGGTTCATTGCCCAGCTCACACCCATATGTGAGCCGATCTTTAAACTGCTAAGAAAGAAGACTCCGCCTTTTTTTTTTTTAGAAAAGGTATATGGAAGGAAAGAGCCATTTACTATCTCAGCAAGAAGTTCACTGATTATGAGACAAGGTATACAGTTATAGAAAATACATGTTATGCTCTTACATGGGCCTCGCAACGCCTACGCCACTACATGTTGAACTATACGACCATGTTGATTGCAAAGATGAACCCGCTAAAGTCTCTCTTTGAAAATCCAGCCCTGACAGGCCATACAGCAAGGTGGTAGATGTGACTCAGAGTTCGATATTGTGTACGTCACCCAGAAGCCATAAATAAGTACGGCAAGGGGCAAGCAATAGCAGACAACCTATGGATCATCCCGTGCCTGACTATGGGCTTTATCTATTTATTTAAGGTGACAAATTTGTTGGACGAAGCCATTCTATTTTCGGTAGGCAAAGAAGAAGGCGAAACTCCTCATGATTGGCAAATGTTCTTTGATAGTGCAGTAAATTAGAACAGAAATGGACTTGGCTTTGGACATGCTATCTTAAAGCTCGTCAAAAGGAGCTCGTATTCCCATAGCTGTCAAGTTGAGGTTCTTTTGCACAAACAATATTGTAGAATATTCTACGTGTATCACAGGCACTTCTTTGAAGTGCCCTCAACTTGAGAATAAAGAAGATTGATGTATATGGAGATTCGTCACATATCATCCTTTCAGACAACTGGTGATTGGAAAAACCAAAGATCAGAAGCTCATTCCCTACCATCAGTATCTAGAAGACATTAGCCTAAAGTTCAGACGGATTACTTTCAATTATCTTTCGAGGATGAAGGATCAGTTTGATGAGCATTGGCCACACTAGTTTCCATGATCAATAGAAGGTATTGATATCAGGCCAATAGAGTCGACAAATTGGATTGAAATCAGTGTGAAGAAGAGTCATGCGAGAACTAATCAAGCACAACTAAATAGTAGTCATGAAAGGAAAAAAGATCATCAATGCTTCCAACGTCCGTAGGAACTAAGTAGGAAGTTGGGTCGGAACTAGAGGACTCTATGAGACCCCATTTCCTGTCTACCTCTCTAAATCCTTAGTTTTCGGAGCAGTAGAGACTCATGCTTTAGTAGCTTCATCTGAAGGAGGCACCACATACGTTTACTCTTGAATTGATTCGTGAGATTTGTGATCGTTCTTTCCTCCCGCCTCGTTGGTCCTCATAATCCCCTTGAGTATTCAAAGAAAAATTGTTTGATCATTCAACAAATTAAGCAAGGTGTTGATTTCTCTCTTTTTAATTCAAGGTCTAAGTAGCTCGAGTAGCTTGAGCAGGAGTTTATTAAAAACTGAAAAGCGGAAGACTGGGGCCCTTTACAAAAAGTCTGGGAAACCAGAAACAGAATACCTAGGTTGCAAGGCAAGGGAGCACGGAACCCCGCTTCGACTCACCAAGGAGAAGGTAAGTACTTCTATATCGTTTCTTCTGGAGTGATATAGATCAGTGCCCTGGACTAGAGGGCGTCGGCCCACAGGAATACATTTGCAGATGCAATTATGAATCGAACCAAATCGAAACATTCAGCTGTCGACGGACAAACTTTGCCGAAACGTCGACCACAAACGAAGGATGGCGAGGCCCCAGTTCCCAGGGTTAGAGTATTCCCTATTATATAAGCCTACTCAAATCAGAACTAAATTAGTTGGAACACATTGATTCCGCTCGTCCCGTCCTTCGCTTCAGGGCTTGTCCCTCGGTGTGGTCAATACTTCATACTGTCAGGCAGCGAAGTTTACACTTATTCACTAATTATGATGGTTTGCCAGGGCCTCTTTCCTCCTCCCTTTTCTGCTCACTTGTAGGGGTCTGAACCCCAACAAAGGGGGAGGGAGTCGACTGAACATCTCAGCCATTGGCGGGAATTTCGCCCGCATCTAATCCCCAATTCTTGTTCACCCCGGATGATCGTGTTGGGTGAATTGTGACCTCGTACGATCATGTCGGGTGAGCAACAGCCGCTTCGTCACAGTATTGACTTATGGGCTAACAGGTCACACTTTGGCCAAGTATCATACAAAGAGACTCCCGATAGCCAGAAGTATTAAAGGAATGGCCATAGGAATGGGCACATCATGACATCGTAAGATGTCTCGTCCGAATGAATTAGTTGGTACTAGAAATGTTAGAAAAAGTGAACGAAAAGAGTAATAAGAAGTGAAAAGGGAACGAGCTCTAAGATCACATCTTTGGAATAAAATCCAATTAGAGAAGGAAATCCAATTAGAGATAAGCTGCCCATGAGCATCATGGCATAGGTAAAAGGGAACAAGGAGTCAAGCCCCCCCATCTTCCACATATCTTACGCACTTGACATGGCATGAATCAGCGAACCTGCACTCAGGAATAGAAATGCTTTGAAAAATGCATGATTCATTAAGTGAAAGACGCTAACTGAATAGTTAGAGATGTCGCAAGTAAAGATCATATAGCCTAATTGACTGCAAGTTGAATAAGCTATGACCCTTTTTAGATCGTTCTGTAATATTCCAGTTGTTTCCGCAAGGAATGACATCGTAACTCCTGCAAAAGTAATAACAATCAAAGTCGTCAGTGGGTATTCAAATGAAGGGGAGCACCTTGCTATCATTAAAACGCCAGTTGTTACCATAGTAGCTGCATGAGTTGAAGCGGATACTGGAGTGGGACCCTCCATAGCATCGGGTGACCAAGTATGCGATCCTATCTGTGCAAATTTCCTAACAGCACCAATAAGAAGTAAAATACAAATAAGAGTTATGGCATTCAATCGCATATTGCAAGAAATCCAAAAATTTCTGGGGGCACTAGCATGAACAATAATGTTTGAAACAGAGTAAAACAACCCGAAATCCCAGATGCTAATCAAAAATCACCTACTCAATTGACAAGCATAGCTTTTATAGCTACTTTATCTACCTAAAGTCGTGTTAAGCATAAATGAGTTAACAAATATGAAGCAAGACCTACTGCCTCCCATTCCAGGAATAATTGAAGAGAGTTATCTCTAGTCACCAATATTGGCATAAAAAAAGTAAGGATGGATAAATAACACATAAATCGAGGGCTATGCGGATCCTCGGTTGTGTTTGTGAAATGGAATAAAGATGGACCTTGTAAATGTAACCACAATTAACATCACTAGTCGGACCAATTTACGAATCGAGCGAGCTCCCCTTGCATGCAATGATGTGGTGGTGAACCTCTCATTCTAATTCAGTGCTCTCCGAACCATGCGGGAAGGTTTCCCATCACACGGCTCACCAACTTGATCTTCCACGGGAACTGTAAAGAGGTATGATCTCGATTTCCTTTGCCACTCAAGTTTACGGCATCTGTCATGCTTAGGCCCTTTCTTCCCATCCCTAATGAAAGTGTCCACCGCCTACCTTAGTAGTCTCAAATAAGGCGTGTAGGCTTGCCTCTTTTTTTAGTAGGTGATTCACTACCGAAGCGAAGAAAAGGCTGGATTAAGAAAAGCGCCTACTACGAGCCCTCTGCCCCACGCATCTAACCAGCTCGCGTGGTTCACTGGTTCCACCGACTCGACTCTTAGAGTGATTTAGTCGATACAGAGGTGTGCTTGAAGTGGGGGGGTGTGCTGTCCCTATTGGGCTAGGCCCTTCCCCATAAGGCCCCACCATCTGGGCATAAGTGCCCTCTTGCTACCCATATGCGAGGTGCCGTGTTAGCCTTCCCTAACCAGCATCGCTCCCACATTTGTAGCATTCATGATCGGCCTACTTAACTGTGTATCAAAAGGAAGGGTGGCACAGCCCCCAACCAAGGGAGTGGTTACGTCCAGTATGTCTTCCCTTATTCCCGACATGCTATGGTGCCCTAGGGTGGGTAGGAGGGGGTCGAGTCCGTATCACCATGGAGCAAGAGCCACGTCCGGATCTGATCTATCTACTCGGCAATTCATCCGGTGACTTCACGGTCACCAAAGAAGCCTCAAGAAGCATCAAACATTTCCGATGAGACCCATGGAGCATTCTTAGATATTAACTAACCCGAAGGCGAGCAAAGTGACTCCCCCAACCAACTTCAAAGACTTTGTTTTGGAGAGAAGAAAGGAAGGGGGGAGATGCAATTCATCAACAAAGGGATAAGGAAGCATGAAGGATAAGGAACTTTTTAAGCCACTCTTCTAATTGGCTATTTCCGATTGGATCTTGCTAGGAGTTAGTGTATTGATGCCGAGAGTCTCTTTCGTACTATTGGCAGTGGAAGAAAGATCTTAGAATACGTATCCGATTCAAAGTCTTCGTTGCATATGGGTTACCACAAGCTACGGGTTCGATCTCGTGTGGTACCAATCTATAGGTCCAAAAGCCCCCGAGGAGACCTCCGAAGGAGCGGTGGCATACTTTGCTATTACATCCTCCAATGCGATGAAACAGTGGCAGCTAAAAGTCAAAGCAATGCGCTGACGATTGAAGTTGGGCTTCTAACTACTATAAGTATAGGTGGAATATTCTCCCAACTCCTTTAGCACCTTCCGTCGATTGAATAGAATAAGGGTAGTCAAACAAAAATTTGGCTCCAGCTCCCTTTGTGACTTTGGAAGTAGGACAAAACCACACATTAGCATTCGAAAGAAGAGGAAGCATACTTTCGTATATGGCTACACGCACGGACCTATCTCTTTCTTTTTTAGAATGCATTTCTTCGTCATGGTAAAACCCTAGTTTGGGGAACTTTGCTAACTAGAGGAAAACAAAATAGACTCTTGCTTAAACAACAGAATAGCATGGATCTGCTCCTTTAGACTACAAAGCAGCTGTCACTCTTGTGGGTGGATAGCGTTGGGAAGGAAGAAACCGTAATCCGCACCTTGAACAAAAGAGGAACGATGAAGTTGGCCTAGCTTCGGTCTCTCTTCCCTTTCGTCTGCTATTCGTACTCCTTCCTACCTGTAGTTTTATGCTTGCCTAGAAGGAATGGGTAGACAGCAAGAAAGAAATCGATAATCAAATAATAGAAGAAAGGCGCATCTCTAGCCAAAGACGGACATTCTAGCTCTTCCCTGCTCACTCTTCTTGCTTTCACCCTCAGCCCTTAACAGGAAACTTCATTAGTTGCCTTGAAACTGCGTCAAAGTTAAGTGGTAAGAAACTTTCTTTCCTATCTGTTAACAGTTTAGGACGAAAATACCAATAAAACGTGAAAATGATAAATTTCCATGTCGGTTTCCAAGTCAAAGATGACTTTAGACGAAAAAGACGGGAAAATCAAACAAATGACCCGGAAGCGACGGAAAGAAGAGAAGTAAGGAAAACATTAAGTAGAGCGTGAAGGTAGGGCATGAACTCCCATGAAGCTTGCGGACGGAACTCTTACTTGAGAATGGGAATTTAGTTAGCCCTTTTCCTTGGGAATGAACTGGATTTAGTTGCTTGTACTAGGGATTGGCTTAGCAGGAAGATTGGATATGATTCTACTCAAGCGAGTCTTCCTTATTTTACTAGAAGTGTTTTAATTTAAGGTGAACTATAAGATAAAGAGTTAAAGAATTAAAAAAAAATTCTATATTCACAGTTCCCACGATCACATTCGTTTAAGAACTAAAAAAGTAGGATGAGAATTAGAAGGAACAAAGATTTAGTAGGTCATAGAGTTTTAAGGAGCTTGGAATGCCAACATGTGCTTCACACTCAAAGAAGTAAAGATAGAGGGCGGGTGGGAAAGGAACAAGCCTCAAAGACGCAAACATTAGAACGCTCAGGATTTCCTTGTCGTTATTCGCCTATCTCTCTCTAGAATAGCATGATATCGGTCCAAGTCCCACATATTCGTAAGAGGACTAGTGCTATGCCTTCCATCAAACAACCTATTTTCCTCCATGATTTGGGTCTCAAATCAAGAAAGTGAAGTAGTAGCTCTCTACCCCAGTGGCAAACCTTATGAACCTCTTTTCCTTATTGATTATAGTAATCTTCTTCCTTTTTCTAGGCAGATAGGGGATCACTATCTAATGTACATAGCCATCAATGTCTGCCTTCTTGTATTGATGCGATTTTATGGGCCTTAGAATTCTCCTTGTTCTAGGCCTTTTGAAATGCATCCTACCTCCGATGGAATGGCTACCGCCTGGAAGGGAAGCTAGCCGGCTAGTTGCAGAACATAGCGTTCTAAAGTCACTTATGAACCCAGAACATCGAGGTTCCAAGGTCCGTAAGCTACTCCACTTGAACTCGACATCGGTGATTTTGAATGTTACCTATGACAATTGAAGAGCAAGAGTATTTTGGCAATGTAAAAATTAGAGAGAAAGAGAGAGATATGTAAAACTCTTTTCTCCTATTATTTCATTTGCACGAGATAAGGCAAAATGCCTTGTTGAAGTATGCCTTATTGAAGAAGAACTAAATAAAGTCCAAGAAGCACAATCCGCACCAAGCTATTTGCAAGACGGCATCAAAGGAGTGGAAGAAAAGTTGGAGCAAATCAACTTTTTTTATTTTAGTTGTTTGGCGAAGAAGAAAAACCCATCATTGTATTAGCTAGCCTTGGCATCACTGAAAAAGAAAGCATTGTCAAATTTTTAAAGGGAATGCAAAGATGTGTTTGCTTAGACTTACGATGAGATGCCTGATTTAAGTACTGATCTAGTATGTTATTCTTTACATATAAACACCTCATACAAAATCTGTCAAACAACCTGCTAAAGTCTGAAAGCCTGAAATAGAGAAAAAAATGAAAGAAGAGATTGAGAAGCTATTGAAGGTTGGTTTCATAAAGCCCATACAACACCCCATTTGGTTGACAAACATAGTCCCTATCAAGAAGAATGGGCAAATCTGCCGCTATGTTGATTTTTTAGACCTAATTTAAGCTTGTCCGAGGGATGACTTCCCTTTGCCAAAAAAGATGGATCTACTCATAGATGGAACAGCTGGGCATGAGATGTTCTCATTCATGGATGGTTATAGCATAGCAGCTACAACCAAATCAAGATGAAACTTGTGGGTGAGGAAAAGACTGCCTTCAGAATTTTGATAGCTAACTTATATTACACAGTGATGCTTTTTGGAAAAAAAAATGCTGGTGCTACTTATCAACATGCTATGACTGCTATTTTTTATGATATGATGCATGAGGAATTGGAGGATTACATTACGTTGATGACATAGTAGTGAAATCCAAGCAAAGGAAAGATCATGTGGAAGTGCTTCATCGAGTCCTACAGAGATGCAAAGAATACAAGCTGAAAATGAATCCAATGAAGTGCACATTTAAACTAATATCAGGGAAATTTCTTGGTTATATGGGCAATCTACAAGGACTGAATGTAGACCCAACTAAAGCAAAAGCAGTGCTCGATATGCCAGAGCCAACCTCAGCAAAAGAGTGGATTAGGAAGAAGCTTCCTACTAGAAAAGGTCCTTACCAGGGTTAGCAGCCTTATTGGCCCCTCTTATGGAATTGCTAAAGAAAAAGGTGGAGTACAAATGGGAACAGGTCCATTGACAAAGCCTTTGTGAAAATAAAGGATACCTTAGCAAACGCCCCAATGATGATGGCTCCAATAACAGGTAAGGAACTTAAGCTATATCTTGCTTTCAATGATAATGCTATTGGAATAGTACTAGCACAGGATGATCAAAATGGTCATTAAAAGCCAATATAATATACTATGCTAGTCGAATTCTCAAAGAAGCTGAAGCATACACTAAAGCAGATAAAAATGGTTTAGCGCTTATATCTTTATATGCAGCCAAAAAGTTAAGACATTATATGCTAGTGCACAAGATAAAGTTGATTGTGGGGGCCAACCCTTTTGGGAAGGGCGGTGGTTGTGCGATAGCAAGGTGGGGCAAGTTTTTGACATAGAATGTGTCACTCCCAATGCACGATAAAGGGGCAAGTTTTTGCAAATCTACTAGCCCATCAAAAGACCCTATCGAGCTTTCCAAATAAATTCTTGGTGAGATAGAAAATATCACAACAGTAGAAGATGGACAATGGACCTTATACTTTGTTGAATCATCCACAGCCAAGGAAGAAGGTGGTGTGGGAATAGTTTTGAAATCACCCAAAGGAGAGGCCTTAGATATAGGCTTATCCCTAGCACCTTATTAGTCCCTTGTACAGAAGCTGTGTGATGAAATTGATGTGGAATTAACCCATGTCAACAGGTCTACCAATCGACATGCGGATTCTTTGGCCACTCTAGCTTCAAAGAAAAAGTTCGAAGATGATGAAGCTGTCATTAAGATTAGCAAGCGACGAAGTCCAGCTCATGGAACTTTAACAATAAGCTATATGAAGATGTCATTAAAGAAGGAGATTGGAGACATGCTATGATTCAAGAACTAAAGCAATCAGTGTTGTCAGTGCACATGGCCAGCAAAGAGTTGAAGTGCTTCACTCAATTATGTGACAATTTGTACTACAAGATGTCCAATGAGGTCTTAGCTCCATGCCTTGGCATTGAAGAAGTAGCAAAAAGACTTGAAGAAGTTCATGATAAGGTCTGTGGGACAACAACACCAATAAACCTCTCCAGAAGGATTGCAAAGACAAGGCGACTATTGGCCTAATATGGCTAGGGATGCAAAAGCTCAAGAGGACATCATCATCTGACATGTGTACCGAACCACTTTGCAATGTATGACTACGATCTCGAGGCTTGTATTCAATAGCCCAAGCTTTTGGGATCTTTACCTCGTTCGGGTTTCTCCGCTTTGGAGTAATGGGCTGACCATCAAGATTGGTCTGTAGATAGACTGCGTTACACATGTTTGATAGCCGGTCACGTGGTAGTTTCATAGCTAGAACTATGGTGTTGAACACCTAAGAACATACCTGCCACAAGATGACAATGGCACTAAGGAACCTTCCAAGATGTTGAAACCATGGGTTTTGGTCTTCAATCTTAATCAACAGTTTAAATGGGGGTCGAATAAGGAACAAGTGAAGTTGGGATAGACATTGAAGTAAATAGGGCCATCATGGGAGGGTGCTTGCATGGCCCCTAGAAGAGCATCCTTAAAACTGTGATGACGAGTGTCTAATGCACAAACCAATGTAGATGTATTAAGATCTTTCATAGTGAGAGGTCTAATCAATGTTTTGAATGCCGTACCGGTGAACGTACCAATCAAGGCACTGAAACGAAATATTTCGGTACTAGTACTGTTTCGTATACCATTTTGAAATAGTCTATACATAAAAAAAATTATATATACATATTATAAAAATTATATTTCAAAATAATAGTCAATAATATATGAATAAATTATATATATATGTAAATAATCTAGTCTAAATTAGGATAAAAAAAATAGCAAGAAATTAAAAAAAAGAAAATGAAATTCCCAAATCCGGTACAGGCCAGTACGACCAAAATACCGGCCAGTATGGCCGAAATTTGGGCTAGTACGAAATAAACCCAATTTTTGTACCGGCCACAACTCCAAAACGGTACAAAATTCAAAACTATGGGTCTAATGCCTGCTTCCAACATGCCGAAATGGATGAAATGCAGACCGTGCTACGAAATCTCCTAATCTTATGAACATCTAATATATTAGCATTGGAATGTAGTGTCATTATTTTGTGACACTTGAGAGACACCTTCTTGGATGTCTGTATTAGAAACCAACGAATGGTGTCAAAATAATGTAGTGTCACTATTTTGTGACACCTAAGAGACACCTGCATGGTTGTCCAAATGGCGTCATATATAAGTCGCCCAGGTGATGAGACAGCTAGCTACCAGGTCGTAGGAGGAAGACTTTGTTGGGAAACCACGGGGGTATATGAGGTGGGTTTAGTGACAGAAAAGGTCGGGCCAATAGTTGCTACCGCATTGACTTGAAGATTTGGATGTATTAAGGCTAACCAACACTTCTCCATTCTCAGGCTTGGCTTTTCTCGAACTTTGAGACGATGTGGAGGACACTAGATAAGGCCAAGGTTCCTTTAGCTATTTGCTATTTTCTTTCGAAGTTGGAGAGGAAGTTGTTTTTTGTTTGATAGAAAGTTCGCTTCCCCGTGATTTGACAGGTTTCAAAGTGGTTCAAATCCAATTGCCGCTGGAGATACGAGACTCTCCTTTCAAATGAAAATACTAAGGCCAAGAAAGCCGATTCTTAGAAAGTCAGATGGGAAGGGTGGTCGTGGATCACTCTATAGGCCATCCATAGTCCTTTAACGCCTCGTAGTACAACTTACAGTACTCATAGAGCGATTGAGTCCAATATTTTCACTCAATCTGCTCAACGAGGAAAGAAGCATCATCGTTGAGCTGCCGAGAGAGATCCTCTATAAGTCAGTCTCTCTACATAACCTCAATCAGGCTTACATCTCTCAACTAACATCCATCTTACCATACTAACCAGACTAAGAAAGGCATAGGTTTTTATTCCTGGAGAGAGGGCAACAAGAATGTGCCGAAACCAGGCCCTCTTAGTCTCAGATGGGTCTAAATGTTATCACACCCTATTTGTTTGCTTCATCGCCAACATTAGAGCCACAGCAAACTAAGCTGACCTACCGCTATCACTAAACTTGATCAAATGACGTAGTAATTCTTTGGGCACTACACAGTATTGAGGTTCCGGCTGAGTAACACCAATGGACGCCTCAGTCAGCTGGTCTACGACCACCCTAATGTTGCGCAGTATGCATATTGGTTGATCTCTTGAAGGATATGGCCAACCGTATTTGGCTGGGGATGGGAAAGTTTGGGCGCTAGCAACAAATCATTTACGAAAATCCCCCGATCTAAATCTTTCTTGTCGTATGAGAGGGTACAGCCTAGATGAATGCAATGCCAAACCTGTTATAAATAAAGGCAAAGAACCTTTGTTGGATGATACTATGAACCCTAATGGAGCCAAGGAGAAACCAGGCCAGTGTAAAGCCAGTCACAGAAGCGGATCGAAAGAAAAATTCAAGAACAACGTGAGATTGGGAGGTTTTCGGTTGTGTCTAGTCTGGATGACCATGAAGTGCAATGAGTTAATGCTACTACGAATGAGGAACAAGCCCATTTTCTTAAAAATAATAATCAGAATGGCGAGATGGCTAGTTATGTTGAATCCTTGGTATCAACATTGGTATCCAGTTCTAAGGTAACGCTAATGTGCCCGTGCCTAATACAAGAGTAGAGAAGGAAAACACAAACGAGAGTTTGAATGAAAAAACGCTCTTGAACCTGAGAATTCTGGTGCATGTGATAATAGAATGCAGGAGAATGTAGATCCATTGGATCTCGACAAGGCGATCAGAGATATAGAGAGTTGAATAGCTTAACCGTTTCAAATGCAGGCAAGTGTATTAACTTTAAAACTGTGATGGATACGTTCTAGTTGATATCGACTACACCCCTCAAACATGTAGATGATGTGAACACTCAGTCGATCGCCCTGCAGCCAGTGCCTAGCTCAGCTCCGAAGATTGACGAGAAGATCGCCACTGTGCATCCTTCTTTCAAAAGATGAGAAACACACCCTTTAATAATTGAAGGTAAGGCAAAAGTAAGAGTGAAACTACGAGCTAAAAGCAGGTGTGCTCCTATTATAAGATAATACGATACCACCTCCCACTTTTGGCGTACTTGTTTGATGAGCTAAGCCTAAGCACCCTGTAAGTGAAAAGCTAGCCTTACAACTAAAACCAAGGTCGAAATCAAGCTCTCTTTTTCCTTTGCTTTAACTAGTAGGGTTAATGAACGATCCTTTGATCTATGTCATTCCTAGTTCAGCCAAGTCTTATTAGAAATGCTAAAATGAGTGGAGCGAAAGGCTTTAGAGGGAAAAAGGGGATAGGGATGAGTTGAAGTAGGTAGTCAATTAACAACGAGGCTGTAGTTTACAGAAAGGGCTATTGCGACTAATCTAGCTACCCTGAAGAGCAGGAAGGCCACAAACAAGAGCATATTTTTTAGATATCTCACAATTAGAGCTATTAGCTTAGCTGGAGTTTTGCTTGGCCAGCTGAGTACGGAATGCTAGCTGTACTTCGTTCACTGCTAGCCCGGAGTAAGACATGCCACCTTAATGCACTAGCCAGTTAGAAGGATTTGAA
The DNA here is from genome assembly GCA_036559045.1 of Platycarya longipes. NCBI lineage: Eukaryota > Viridiplantae > Streptophyta > Magnoliopsida > Fagales > Juglandaceae > Platycarya > Platycarya longipes. Next base: position 31,317,274 of record CM071791.1, read on the forward strand.
CTATTACTGAACTAGCCTTCGAGATGAAAGGAACGAAAGCAAGCAACATGAGTATCTTGCGAGAATGCATTCTAATGGTTTGTCATGTTCCTACTCTAACTCCTACGAGAATGGCCCTCCCTACTACAAACTATGCTCGGAAACTCGAAGATAAGCAAGAAAAGAATAAAAGAGAAGTCCCAAGAAGTACTTCACTTAGCCTTTCTCTAGTAGTTCTTCTCCTCCTTCCTCATTATGCTTCACTTGACTTGAGTTGGGAAGAGTCAGATTCATATTCTGGAATGAAAACACCCCGTAATGCTTGTATTCCCTTACTGAACAGAAGGAGCAGTTCCCCTACTCGCTTGCTAATTGACTATAGCCGAAATGAAGGCACAGATTATATACCAAGTCTTTCCTATTATCCTAGTCTCGCAGTTGTCAGCTTCTTAGCTTTGGTTTTAACCCTTTTTCCCCTTTATCTAATAATAAGTAAGCTTGTTTGTCTTCAGACTTCCGAGTTGGATATCACCATATACTAGTGCTAGTGCATGTGAAATTATGGGAGAGGAAGGGATCATTGAGGACATTCTCGGTCTTACAGTGCATTCATGTGGCAAGATTCAGATTGAATGGACATAGTGGGAACGGGGTCTAGTTTAGTCTTCACGGTGAAAGCCTCTCGAAAAAGGCTTAGCCATTTCCTAGCAACACAAGGTAGGCTAGAAAGATGAGAGGAGCTATAGTAGCTACATGAAACCAAGTCATTCTTTCTAGAATACTTGCTGGCATGCGAGACGAGACTGGAACCTAGGCCAAGGGCAGGAACTCTACCAATAGGAACCCTATCATCAACCAATAGGCCAAGAGCAAGGATTCTGGAAAGTGAAATTTGATATTACAAGTGCAAGTCGACGCTACTAATATGAAAGTGAAAGTTGAGTAAAAGCTGGCTCTAAGCAGGATCCAAAGACGTTCAAATCCAGTTTCAATCCGGATATAAAAGTGCAGTTCAATCGTCGAAAGTGATATCTCTTTTCTTTTATTTGAGTTTGGTCTTCTTTTATCTTTTGAACCAGGTTCTTAAGATAGGACAGGAAATTGTGGTTTCTGAATATTTCTCTCTTCCAGCCTATTAAGTAAAGTAAGTTAGTTCGAGATTGAAACTGGAACTAAGAGAGACTGATTTCAAGTAACAGTAGGTGCACCTTCCGTTGAGGAGAGCTGTTCACAAGCAATGGTTATGAAATCTTTCTTGTTCCAGTTCAGAAGAGGTAGTTCCTTCAGTTGCACTAGTGGTTATGAACTCTTTCTTGTTCCAATTTGTAAAACATTCATATCTAGCACTTGAGGAGGTCAATCTTAAGTGTTGGAAGCTACTGCTAAGGTACTCCCCTCATCTATAAAGATAGGCAATTGAGAGAGAATAGGGCAATAGTCCGGTTTTTGATTGAATATCCTTTCCTGTCTTGTATTGAGGTATACCGAAAATCTAAGTCAAAGTAGGTAACAGAAAGGGAGGAGGATTGCTGTTTTTTATTAGTGAGGACAAAAGCTTTCATTTTTTGAAATGTAATGGTAGGTCAAGTATAGGTGGGTTGTATGTTTTTATGACCCCCAAAATAAAAAGTAGGAGGATACGCAGAGCAAGGGCTCTAGATTGCTCTAGAAGTCTACCCAAGCAGGCTTCTTCCCTTATATAGGATGACATAGATAGAACCTCCTTCTTTGATCCATTCATTGATCGCATCCCCTTTGCCCCTTTCTTATTATTAGTACTTTCTCAATCTTTCTCTAATTCTAGTCGTGTAGTGGATCTGACTTTAGTCGGCTAAAAAGAAGTGGCGGGCTTCTTTCTTTATAGTGCTACCTGCCCCCTTCTTCATTCATTCATTTAAGCCTGACTAGGAACACGTGGATCTAGGGAACCTGGCTTGGGAACAACTTCTTACTAGTAGGGGCTAATTACAGTAAGAGAGTCCAATCTCTGAAATGAGCTTAGTCTCAACCCATAGTAGTATACTAGTCAAAGGCCTAGATTATGACTTGATCCAATGAATGGTGCTTGATGAAACGATCCAGATTCCACACTATGTTGTGGGCTGGGGAGAGAGCTGCTCTGTGAAGCTGGGCTTTCAATGTTCTTATGGACATAGACAAAAAAAATAGAAAGGGCCTTCAAAAAAGAGCGAGGGAGTGATGGGCAACCTTAGTCTATATGTTGCTCGTGAGCCGCCAAGTACTAGTCTCACAATAGTACTGGCGTAAAGGGATTGATCCTTCACTTGCTGATCGTTCGCGAGTCAAACTCACTCTCTTGCCACGCCTTTCACTCACTCTCTTGAGTCGGACTCAATCAATCTTTTTGTTTGGAAGATCATTCGTTCTTCACTCTCTTGCTCACGGGGAGCGTAGCAACCAAGGTGCATATTATCATATAGAAACAAGCGAAGCGTAGCGAATCACATAGATAAGGCCCTACCAGCCAACGCGCAGATAGATACAACAGGTGAAGCACGAATGGGATGGATGTCTGAGTGGTTGAAAGAGTCGGTCTTGAAAACCAATGTATTGATAGAAATACCGGGGGTCCGAATCCCTCTCCATCTGCGAAGTCATAGGTTATCTCTTGCGTTATCTTCCGCTTCCCTTTACTAGGTTGGGGAAGGGCTGGGTGGATTACCTTTGGAAGCTAAGTCGAAGATCTCGGTGGTCTTGTGAGTAGTTGATAAACTACGATTGCAGTTTTCTTTAGGAAGTCCCATAGTTGTGAGGCTTAACAGACAAAGAAAACGGTGGATACTTCCACTAGTTGAGTAGAAGGTGACGACCCTAATGAATCGACTATGAAGGGATTTAGAAGTGTGCTCAGGCTTAGGTCTTAGCCTCAAGCCTCAACCCTGCAACGGGCAAATCGGAGATAAGGGTTTACGAGTGGGTTAAGGCTCGAGTCTTGACTCCGCGATTCACTGGCACTCCAAGTTGGAGATTGCATATGGTTGAAATTAAAAGAGAGTTGGAGAGTTGAAAATTCCTCGTTTTGATTTCATTGATAGAGCAAAATGTTACATCGTAAACTTGGTGATGGTCTGGGCGGTGATGCTTGCCAAGTCTTCCGCTTTGTCCCACTTAGTGAAGTAGTCGACCATGACTGTGATGAACTTGGCCCCACCCTGGGTAGTCGAGAAAGGACCTATGAGATCCAACCCCCATTGGGCGAAGGGCCGTGGTGCTGTGATTAACGTTAGCTCCTCTGGACTTCATCGACCTCAACAAGGCATGCACTAAAGATAGCTTCCACTTCCCGGCATCGACCTAATTGTCAACTCGATTGCAGGCCATCATGTCCTCAGTTTTATGGATGCCTACTCGGGGTACAACCAAATAAAGATGAGCCTAGACAATGAAGGGAAGACGGCCTTCGTCACTGACTGATGGCTCTTCTACAACAAAGTGATGCCCTTCGGGCTTAAGAATGTGGAGGCAACCTACCAACAATTGGTGTGAACTGGATGTTTAAGCACCAGATTGAGAGGAACATGGAAGATTATGTGGATGACTTTCTAGTGAAAATCAACCCTCAATCACTCCATCGCCCTATTGACTAACCCAATGCCTGCCCTTCTTCAAGGTACTAAGAAAGGCCCGAGGATGGGATGCAGCCTATGACGAGGCATTCGTTGAACTTAAGAGGTACTTGACCCACCCTCCCCTGCTTAGTCAAATAGAGCCAGGCGATGTGCTGACCATATACCTAGCGCTCTCCCCAAACGTAGTTTCAACAGTCCTGGTTAGGGACATCGTAAAGGCCCAACAACCCGTCTACTATGTCAACCGAGCATTCCGTGGAGATGAGACCAGGTATCTACGAACAAAGATGCTAATCTTCACCTTGGTCATTACGATAAGGCGACTTAGGCCATACTTCAAGGTTCACAGGATGTCTATGGAGCTGCCGTTGAATACCAGGGTTCTTTTGGTGGTGATGTTTATGACTTGTAGGATCACCACCCGACTGTCGTCATGAGGGTGGAGGATTCCCTCTTTGTCCCTTTCTTCAAAGGTGATCGGGGGGCTCCGTGGGGCTTGAGCCCCTGTGCAGGCACTTAGCACAGTGAACACCTCACCATAGTGCGCCTCTCGGGCATACGCCTTCCTTGATCCTCAGGTCATCCCACCTCTCGGGACTCTTTCTGTGATTGTCCAAATTTTTCCTAGGCACCCTATTCCCCTGGGCGCCCTCCGATTGGCGTCTGTACAGACTTGCGCTGCATTGGGCCTTTGAGTGTTCTCGCTCTCACCGTAGTAGTTGCAACTGTTGTCCCAGTCAATTTGGCAGCAGTCACAGTACACCCTTATGAGCAGTCACTATGCTTGCTCTCGACTCAACCCCATCCCTGGTTGTTCTCAAACTCCAGATTGGCATAGAGGCAAGGCAAGGGCCACACTGGTTGTTTCGATCTTGCCCCCCCTAGCATCAGGACCACCTTTCTTCTTGCTATCCTGGGAAGGGCCCTCCTATTGGTTTGCGACCTTTCTGTCTACCTGTTCCATCTCCTCGCGCTGAGACGCAATCAGAACCTGGAGGTGTCTTCAACATTTATGTACCCATCGGCTTTGTTCATGAACTCTGCCATGGTAGCCAGAGTCTTTCGGGCAATTTCCACCATGAACGGGCTCCTAAGACATATTTCGCCCAAAAGGGTGGTCAGAGTGATCTTCTCATCCTAGTCATTTATGGTCATGTGCTCTTGGTTTAACCAAAAGAGGTAATCTTTTAGGCCCTCTCGATCATGCTGCATGACCCTAGCATATAGGCGACCGGACATTTTCTCTTGCGGCTTACCAGGAATTGGGTCAGGAAGAGGCGGGCCAAATAGTCGAAATTGTTGATCGTCCCTATGGGAATGGTCTCGAACCATCCCCGGGCCACTCCCTTCAAGATAAGTGGGAAGGCTCTACATGCCACTTCGCTTGGGTAGTCGTGCAGGCTCATGTGTGTCCTAAACACCTCCAGGTGTTCAAACAGGTCCTTGCCCCCATCATAGAGAGCTCCCTCCATCTGGGGTACCTTGAATTTTTGAGAGAGTAGTATGGCCATCACGTTGGTGTTGAGGGCATTGCTGTTGCACAACTGATCAGTTATAGAAGGCGCCTTCGATTAACTTGGCCATCTCCATGTACTTTTCCTCGAGCTCCTTGAGCACTAGGTGCAACTTGCGTCTTTCTTCCTCTGCTTGGTCAGGTTCCTCTTCCTAGCGATAGCTCTAGTGTTCATTGGCGGGTAGCTCATGCTAGGTGGTGCATTCCTCTTTGCTTTTTTGCAACATCTCGTTTTCTTCAGTTAACCTCCTAATGGTCTCTTCTATTGCTGCGAATCTCGCCTCCATTGCATTGTCGTTGAGTTCCTCTTGTCGGGTTGTTTGGGATCGCGTTGCGGCCAGCATACAAAATACACACTAATTCAATCCCATAGATGGCGCCACTCTTGAGGTCGTGTTCCGCAGCTTTGACTGTTCGACAATGTCCAAACAAATTGGTTTTGCACAAGAATTGAATGAGTAGGCGGTAGTATCCCTATGATCACTCCGATACCAAAGTCAGTAGGATTATAGAGAGAATATGGAGGATGAATACGAGAGTAGAGATAGATAGCTTAACATGTAATTCGTGGGATCTCTGGCTATTTATAGAAGCTGGTATGCACTAGGCACATTTCCAAAGGGCATGGCCTATGTCTTGTTAGTTCAAGCCATCATTCTCTTTGCCGTATTTAGGTGAGCCTCTATGCCACCTTCTGATGTAAGGGTGAGTTGTCCACCTCTCCATACCATGGCAGTCCCTACTTTGCCTCAGAGGCATGCCCGGACTCCTAACCCGCATGAAATGCGATGAAGGGCACAAGCTAGCGCATTTAATGCCTCCGCCCGATTTGCATTTAATAGGGTGTGGTTGTGGCCTGTTCTTGCATTTAATGTGTCACAGGGCATGCCTGTCACTTTCTAACTCTGCTTAGCCTGATGTAAGACATACCTTGCAAGCGTTCTTCTGCCTGGGATGGCTCGGGGGTCACCTTTCTTCTTGGGTCGCGAGCTGCTCGCCTCGGGCCTAGAAAGTTGGGCCAATTCTAGGACTGGGCCTATTAGGGTCTCACAATGGGGTCGGGGACAATGGGCCCAGGTTCCCAGCCTAATCTGGATGGGCCCCCCCTCGCAGCATTTCTTTTACCATTACTTTTATATGCTTAAGTAGCAATTTTGATATCTTCAACGTTTATTTCCATAATGTCATGTTGATTAAATTGCCGGTTTTTTGTTGGTAGTCAATAGCATTTCCGTTGGGGAGACTTTGGGTCTTACAGAGTTAAAACCGTTTTTGGATTTCAAGAGGTTTTATGACCAATTATGGGCTTAGTCATAAAGTTTATTTCTTTTGACATTCTCAAGCTTTATTTACCTTTATTGTTCAGTTGCCATTAAATATGGGAAGAACGTTGGTGTTATTAAAAACCGTTGGCATTTAAGTGAAATTTCATCAATGTTTTTTAACGGGCTTATAAAGTTGCCGTTTCATTGGCTTTGGGTATTAAGATACTTATTTAAGTTGTAAACGTACGTTGGCTTTATAGAGTTGTTAACGTTGGCCTTTTATTTCACTTTATATATGTTCTTTTTAACGTTAACTTCTATGTATGTCCTTTAAGTGCGTGCAGGGTTTCTTTTTGTCATATAATATATATATATATATATATATATATGTATTCGGTCCTTCGAGATGCATGCGAGATATATTTTTAGAGAAAGAAAATATTGTTATAAAACTAAAGACAGAAACTACTATTGCAAAACAGTAATATATAAGAAACTCTCTCTGAAACTCTTAAGAACTGAAACTTTCTTTCTCTCTCTATATTTTCTTATGAATTTCATTAAAGCCCCTATTTATAGGCTTTGAAATTACTATGCAAGTCACTATACAAGTCACTATGCAAGTCACTATGCAGGATTTAAAATAATAGTAGTGGGGTCATTCACATAATTTTACTGGTGGACAGGCGGCGGCGGCTGTTCCTCCACTTACGATACAATTCATTACACTCCCCCTTGAATAACCACCCATAAAGAATCTGCCTCGTTAAAACCTTGCCAAGGAAAAACCCAATGGGAAGAAAAACCAATGGCGAAATAAAAAGAGTACAGTCTTTTTTATGTATCCACAAGTGCTTTAAAATTGCCTCATTAAAACATTGCAGAGGAAAACCCAGTAGGACAAAACCTCAACGAAGGAAAAAGAGTACAATCAGCATAAGTCTTTTACTCCCCCTGAAAAGTGCATGACTATAGATCTTTGAGTCTTCGCATTCCAATGTTATGCACAACTTCTTGAATGTCGAAGTTGGTAACGCCTTTGTGAATAAATCTGCCAGATTATCACTAGATCGTATCTGCTTGACATCAATTTCACATTTCTCTTGAAGTTCATGAGTATAAAAGAATTTAGGTAAAATATGTTTGGTTCTGTCACCTTTGATATATCCTCTTCTAATTTGAGTGATACAAGCAGTATTATCTTCATATAAAATTGTTGGACTATTATTGATCATGGGAAGTTCACACTTTTCCTGGATATGTTGAATAACTGATCTCAGCCAAATATACTCTCGACTTGGTTCATGAATAGCAATAATCTCTGAGTGATTTGAAGAAGTGGCAGATAGTGTCTGCTGAACGGATCTCCATGATATGGCAGTATCTCCATAAGTAAATAAATATCCAATTTGAGATCTACCTCTGTGTAGGTCTGAAAGATAACCTGCATCTGCATACACAATCAATTGTGGACTTGATCCACGTTGATAAAATAATCTCATATCAACCGTACCATGAAGGTAACGAAAGACATATTTAATGCCATTCCAATGCCTTTGAGTTGGTGCATAACTATATCTTGCAAGCAGATTAACTGAGAATGTAATATCTGGTCGAGTGCAATTTGCAAGATACATCAAAGCTCCAATTGCACTGAGATATGGTACTTCGGGACCAAGAATTTCTTCATCATCATCACAAGGACGGAATGGATTATTCTTCACATCAAGTGTTCGAACAATCATTGGAGTACTCAGGGGATGAGATTTGTCCATATAAAAATGCTTTAGGACTTTCTCAATATACATGGACTGATGAATAATAATTCTATTTGGCAAGTGCTCGAGCTGCAGGCCGAGACAAAGTTTTGTTTTGTCAAGATCTTTCATTTCAAATTCATTCTTTAAATATATAGCGGTTTTTGAGATCTCTTCAAGAGTTCCCACAATATTTAAATCATCAACATAAACCGCAATAATGACAAATCCGGATTCTGATTTCTTAATAAAAACACATGGGCATATAGGATTATTTTCAAATCTTTCTTTCAATAGATATTCGCTTAAGCGATTATACCACATGCATCCGGATTGCTTCAACCCATATAAAGATCTTTGTAGTCTAATTGAGTACATATTTCTAGATGTACTTGTAGATGCTTCAGGCATCTTATATCCTTCAGGAATTTTCATATATATGTCATGGTCCAAGGATCCATATAAATATGCAGTGACCACATCCATCAACCGCATTTCTAATCCTTTTGTAACAACCAGACTAATCAAAAATCTAAATACGATTGCATCCATAACGGGAGAGTATGTTTCTTCATAATCAATCCCGGATTTCTGCACAATTTCATTTTTCTCATTACGTTTTCATACAAATACCCACTTATATCCAATAGGCATTACACCCTTTGGTGTTTGGACAACAGGTCCAAATACTTCTCGCTTTGCTAGCGAATTTAATTCAGTTTCAATAGCTGCTTTCCATTTTGGCCAATCATTTCTACGTCGACATTCTTCGACGGTTTTTGACTCACTTTCTTCATTACTTCTGGTAATGTCAAAGGCCATTTTATATAAAAATATGTTGTCAACAACAGTTTTATTTCTATCCAGAATTTCTCCAGTTTTCATGAAATGTATTGAGATCTCATTATTTTCAGGTACCTGTTCCTCTTCAGGAGGTCCCTTTTCAGGAGATTTATACTCTTCAGGAGTTTCCTCTTCAGGAGGTTCTGGAATAGAAGATTTGAGCTCTTTAGGAGCACCAATTATATTTGTAGCCTGTATTGTGGGTACATGTTCTTCAGGAACATCAAATTCATTTTGTATTCTTTCCTTCTGGGAATTTTGTCTTTTGAACCAATAGGTCTTCCACGCTTCAGGCGTGTTTTAGATTCACCTATTGCTGCTTTGACAATTTGTCCTTCAGGAATTTCAATCCTTGCTGGAGCATTAACAGCAAGAATATAAGATTTTACTACACTTTTAGTGTCAGTAAATACATCCGATAATTTATTTGTAATATTTTGCAAATGAATAATCCTCTGAACTTCCCGTTTACATTCATTTGTAGGAGGATCAAAATGAGACAGGGTCTTATTATCCCAAGTAATATCTTGTCGTGCTTCAGGCACCGACTTTTCTTTACCCATTAATGGAAAATTGGATTCGTCAAAATGACAATTCTCAAAACGTGCTTTAAACATATCCCTTGTAAGGGGTTCAAGGTATCTAATAATAGATGGAGAATCAAAACCAACATATATCCCAAATCTACGTTGATGGCCCATTTTTGTACGTTATGGAGGTGCAATTGGAACATATAAAGCACATCCAAAAGTACAAAGATGAGAAATATTTGGTTGTTGACCAAATGCAAGCTGTAATGGGGAATATTTATGATATGCAGATGGTCTAATGCGAATTAGAGATGATGTATGAAATATAGCATGTCCCCAAGCAGAAACAAGTAGTCTTGATTTCAGAAGTAAAGGTTTAGCGATTAGTTGAAGCATTTTGATCAAAGCTCAGCTAAACCGTTTTGTGTGTGTGTATGGGCAACAGGATGTTCAACATCTATTCCTATTAACATGCAATAATCATCAAAAGTTTGAGATAAAAATTCACCTACATTATCCAATCAAATGGTCTTAATTGGATACTCAAGAAATTGTGCTCGTAATTTAATTATCTGAGCAAGAAGTCTAGCAAATGCAACATTTCTAGTAGAAAGCAGACAAACATGTGACCATCGATTAGATGCATCAATCAAAACCATAAAGTATCTAAATGGTCCACTTAATGGATGAATAGGCCCACATATATCTCCGTAAATCCTTTGTAAAAAGGATGGAGATTCAACAATGACTTTTGAGGGAGATGGTCTGATAATCAACTTACCTTGAGAACATGCAGAGCACGGAGATTTATTGGGTAGAAATATCTTTTGATTCTTTAAGGGATGCCCATGCGAATTTTCAATAATTCGTCTCATCATTATAGATCTCGGATGTCCAAGGCGATCATGCCAAGTCATAAATACTTTAGGGTCAATGCACTTCTGGTGTATTACCACATATGATTCAATTGTTTTCATCTTTGTATAATACAATCCAAAACATAGAGCAGACAGTTTTTCTAATACAAGCTTCTGGCCCGATATTGTTTTAATAATAAGAAGATGCTCTTTACTGCCTTCATTGGTCGTTTCAATATGATAATCATTACGACGTATATCTCTTTGAAACTCAATAAATTTCTTCTGGATTGTGAAGAGAATAAAGCATCATCGATACAAAATTTGGTGCCATTAGGCAACACAATATAAGCTCTTCCGGAACCCTCAATTAAATCTGATGGACCTGATATGGTATGGACATAGGCTTTACTTAGTGTTAGATTTTGAAAATATTTCTTTTTTAAAAAAATTGTGTGAGTTGTAGCACTGTCTGCCAGACATATATCTCTATCATTCAACTCAGAGATAAAAAGTTCATCAATGTGATCCATGATTCTACAAAATATACAAAACTTTTATTACAGATAGTAAGAAAATACATTAATTGAGTGGAACACTTCCATCTCCAATTAAGTGGTCAATACTACCTTCAGGATGATTAAAGAAATAAGAGACATCAAAATGAGTAACATCTACATCTACTGAATCTAGTAAATCATCTGATGGTTCTACTAAATTTGTTTCATGCATTTTATTCTTTCCTTTAATAGAAGCTTGATATAAATCAGTTAAGTGCCTGGCCGTACGACAGGTACGTGACCAATGTCCAGTCATTCCACATCTATAGCACACCTCTTCACTTTTCTTTGAAGAATTATTCTGGGGATTTTTACCCCTTTCTGAATTGTACCACTTCTGATGATACGGTATATTATTATCCCTTTTAATGTTGTCACTTCTGGGACCAACATTTCTATAATTTCTCCTACCACGTCCACGCCCCCGAGTTTCTTCTAAAGGATGCACCATTCACTTCTGAGAATGATGCAAACCTATTATCATTTACTTCAGGAAATGATATTGAGCCAGTAGGGCATAACTGGTGGTTTGCTAATAAGAGCTCATTATTCTGCTCAGCTACTAAAAGACATGATATAAGTTCAGAATATTTCTTAAACTTTCTCTCTCGATACTGCTGCAGGAGCATATTCGAGGCATGAAATGTAGTATAAGTCTTCTCTAGCATATCATCATTGGTGATTTTCTCACCGCATAATTTTAATACTGAGCTTATTTTAAAAAGTGCGGAATTATACTCACTAACACTTTTATAATCTTGCAACCTCAGGTGCAACCAATCAAAACGAGCTCTTAGGAGGATGACAGTCTTCTAGTGTTCATACCTCTCCCTTAAATTGTTCCACAAAATATAGGGATCTTTTATTATAAAATATTCAGTTTTCAATTCTTTATGAAGATGGTGGCGAAGGAAAATCATTACTTTAGCACGGTCCTGGAGGGACAGTTTGATTTCTTTTTTTAATAGTTTCTCCCAGGTTCATTGCATCAAGATGAATTTTAGCATCAAGATGAATTTCAGCATCAAGTATCCAGGATAAATAATTTTTCCCATATATGTCAAGAGCAACAGATTCCAATTTTGTAAGATTTGTCATTTTCTACACATATAAATAATGAAATAAATATGTGTATCTCAGAAAATATATTTATAAATTCACACAGATGATCATCAATAAAATATATCAAAGATTGCAAATAATATATTGAAAAACTTACAGAGGAATAAGGCCACTAGTTTCAGAATTGGTAGAACCGTCGTACTGATAACGTATTATAAAAATAAAGACAGAAACTACTATTGCAAAACAGTAATATATAAGAAACTCTCTCTGAGACTCTTAAGAACTGAAACTTTATTTCTCTCTCTATATTTTCTTATGAATTTCATTATAACTGAAGTCCCTATTTATAGAGTTTGAAATTACTATGCAAGTTACTATGCAAGTCACTATGCAAGTCACTATGCAGGATTTAAAATAATAGTGGTGGGGTCATTCACATAATTTTAGTGGTGGGATAGGCGGCAGCGGCCGTTCCTCCACTTACGATACAATTCATTACAAATATATGTATATGTGTATGTGTAAGTTTAGTCTTTTGTACCGGACGTGGGAAGCAACAAAAACTTTATAAAAAAATGAGTGAAACAAGCTTAATGACTATATACCTTTTAGAGTATTTTCAGATAAAAGAAATGTATTCTTTTAATAGAGTTTTAGGCTTATTTATTTGTGTAGAGTGGATTTGAGTCATACGATAATTAATTGAATTATTGTATTCTAAAAGAGTCAGGTCAAAGATATTCTGCTATCAGTTATTCTGAGATTTTGTAAATCGTAAAGAACTTAAATCTTCTTATAAAATAGAGTGATATTTTCGTACCTCAGTCAAATTGATGTCTATTAAATATTATTTTGTTGTATTTCTTATTATATTATTATATATTTTTCTAACATATATATATATATATGAAGAAGACCAAGACGGAGACTTGGAAAGAAGGCTATATGTAATAATGACACAGTTTTTGGGGTCCTTCATTTGAAAACGAAATTGAATACTAATTTTTCTCCTCTCGTGGAAAAAACTGTGTTCAAGATATTTTTGTACTTACAATTCCAAAACAGGACAATCCTTCCACCGGCGGCTACGCTTTGTCTTGATCTTAATTTACAGGACTTTTCCCAGCCCCCCACAATCATGCACTATTTTCCCTAAGGCCTTCCGTGCTCTTATTTCTATAAATTCTATGTCTGGTTCTCTCATATTATAGGTATACAAGTTTTACTGTTTTTCATGTCGCCACCTTTTACTATTGCAATACAGATTTATGAAGAAAATGTAAGATCGGGTAATCAACTTTCACTATTGCAAGCTTTCATTCCTAACAATCTTTCCTTATTTTGAGAAAATAAATGAAAAGACATAAGAAATTAAGACATGCTCCAGATTTTTTTTCACACCGTTAGGTAGGTATCCCCAAAGTGTTTTGGTCCAAAATAGAGTTATCATTCCTTATAATCATTATCTGATCTTTTGTTTCATTTCAAGTTGATTTTCTACATCTGCAGATAACCTTTAGATGAACCCATGGTAAAGTGAAGGATTTTGTTTAAGTTTGCTTGGTCTCTTCACTGAAGTGATGGCAACCATCTCACTTCTTCTTCTCTTCTCAGCAATTTTCATTGCAGATGCTCAACAAGCTGGGCAATCCGTTATCAGGCCAGGTTCTTTGTTAACACCTACAGCCACCATCTCTTCATGGTTCTCACGTTCCGATCTATATACATTTGGATTCTACATGCAGGGCAACAACTATGCTCTTGGCATTTTTATTGCCAGTATTCCACAGAAGACTGTGATCTGGACAGCCAACTGAGACAATCCTCCACTTCCTTTGATGTTAGATTGAACTTCACAAGTGACGGACGACTGCTTCTACAATTGGCACAAGCTGGCACGGAGATTGGGATCTTTAGCAATAACGAAGGTGCAACAACGACATCGATGCTGAATTCGGGCAACTTTGTTCTGTATAACTCTGATAACAAGATAATATGGCAGAGCTTTGACCAGCCAACCGACGCCTTCTTACTAGGTCAGAAGCTCACGATCGACGAAGTGCTTTTTTCCAGTCGTTCCGAAACAGACCACTCAACAGGCATTTTTTGTCTCATAATGCAACAAGATGGATGGCTGGCGATGTACCCGATTGAAACCCCATTCACACTTGAATATTATTTTGGACAAGGTATTGATGGAGAAGGAACTGATGTTTCACTAAATTTTGATATTGATGGTCACCTCTACTTGCTCAATGGCACCGGAATATCAATAATGAATATTACATCGAGAAATCCAACAAAAGATTTTAATCTGCCGTTTAAGAATTGGCCCTGATGGCATCTTGCGGCAGTACTCGCACAATCTGGATCAAAATGGTGATTGGAAAGTCATATGGTTGGGTCCGACAAATGAGTGTGATCCTAAGGGTCTCTGTGGCGTCAATGCATTTTGTGTTATGAACGATCTAGATGCAGCTTGCAAATGTCTTCCAGGATTCAAGCATGTTAACAAAGACGATTGGGCTTCAAGCTGTGAAAGAAATTTTCATTCTAGAAGCTGCGAAAGCAATGAAGTTTCTGGATATACCATGAAAGCAGAGCCTAACATATGGGAAAATGCTAACTATTCTATCCTAAAATCTTCAACCCCAGACGCGTGTGGAGATGCATGTTTGGGGGACTGTAACTGTGAAGTTGCATTGTACAAAAATGGAGACTGTTGGAAACAAAGGCTTCCTTTGAGATTTGGTAGAAGAAAACAAGATGACTCAAGTGTAGCACTGATCAAGGTAGGTATGTCTTCACTCTCCCCCGATCCAATAGTGCTGAAAGAAAGCAAAAAGGAGATTTGAGTGGACATCCTGATTATTTCCATTTGTTTGCCTGCATTTGCATCCAATGTCTTGGTAGTTTCTGGAATTGTTGTTCACAAATATGTGTTTGGGCCAACAAAAAAATATCTAACGTAGAACAAGTTGGCCTAGGTGAGGATGTTGCTCCAAAACCATATTCTTATGCAGAACTTGGGAAATTGACTAATGGTTTCAAGGAAGAGCTCGGCAGAGGAGCCTTTGGAATTGTTTATAAGGGCTCCATATGGAATGGCAAGAAGATTGTGGCCGTCAAACGACTGGACAAATTGTTGATCAAGTGAGAAAGAGAGTTTCAAACAGAGGTAAAAGTTATTGGGAGAACACATCACAAAAACCTTGTCCAGTTACTCGGATATTGCCATGATGGACCGAATAGGCTTTTGGTGTACAATTTACACGAACAATGGTTCACTTTCAGATGTACTCTTCAAGCCATCAAAACAACGACCTTATTGGGATATAAGAGTTGAAATTGCTGGCAATATAGCAAAAGGAATTCTCTATCTCCATGAAGAGTGTGAGCCACAGATCATTCACTGCGACATAAAATCACATAACATCCTCATGGATGAGAATGGGTGTGCCAAAGGGATATGTCGCACTAGAGTGGCATTGGAATTTGCCTGTGATTGTCAAAGTAGATGTGTTTAGCTTTGGAATTGTACTCTTGGAGATTATTTGTTGTCAAAGGAATGCAGACTTTGATCTTCCTGAGAAGAAATTCTTGAAGAATGGGCATACCATTGCTTTGAGTGTGGTGAGGTAGGCAAACTTTTGAAAGATGAGGTGGTTGACAAGAAACACTTTGGTGCATTCTAGATGAGCGATGACTTCTTCCTTCAATGAAGAAGGTTCTACATATGTTGGAAAGGGACCATTGATATTCCAATCCCTCCTAGTCTAACATCGTTTCTCACTGCCCTCTAAATTGGTTTTACATTTATCTGTTTCAAAAGTCAATACCCAAGTATGTAATGGTTTGAAATAACAAAGTGCCCAGCACATTCTGATGCTTAGAGGGGATAAAGAAGATAAAAGATCTCCTGCTATTGTTGCTAATCATTTATGTTTCTTTCTAGCTATAGTTCCAAATATCAGTGTTCCATTGCTACATTAGTGTTTTGGTTTTTTAATCTAATGTATTCATATATGGGATTGGATGGTTTACTGACTACATTGATTGCAAACATGAGCATTGGTAGATAATTTGAAGTTGTTTGCCTTCTTTTATTTTTGCGAAACCAATCCATTGCTTGTACTGCATTAATTTTTGCTACAATCTTTCTTTGGGTGACATATATATATTATATATATATATATATAATAGCACGAAAATTAGGTTGAGCAGAACAAAGACATACTGATTTGCAATGACTAGAAAAGCAAAAAATTAGCAACAACTAGGTATGGCGTCAAAACCAGTCATGTAGTTGATTTCACATTTGTAGTTCTCACATTTCAAACAATTTACAACAATTTCAAACTCTGATACTCTTCAACACGAGAAATTCTTATTGTAGTCCTGAGTGGAGAACTGTATT
Source organism: Platycarya longipes (assembly GCA_036559045.1). Taxonomy (NCBI): domain Eukaryota; kingdom Viridiplantae; phylum Streptophyta; class Magnoliopsida; order Fagales; family Juglandaceae; genus Platycarya; species Platycarya longipes. The sequence continues at coordinate 31,333,650 of CM071791.1, forward strand.
GCAGTCATATTGATAAATGAGGGTAAAAGAAGAAATAACGTTATTTTAAAAAAGATATGATTGTAATTTAAAATTTTTTTATACTAGGTTTGTATTGTAGTCCTCAAAATGAGGACTGTATTTAGTATTGCTCCTTCAACACCCTTTATTCCACAAACAAGACTTGTATTTGATCCCGACGAAGACAACTTCGAGTTTGCTTCGTTAGAGAGAAAAAAAAATCACGTATTTTTCGAAAGTGCCTTTTCCCCCAAAATTGTGCTCTGATAGGGTTTGATACTCGTGTGTGTTGCATGGCTGCCGTCGAGGCTTCCCCTGGGTCATCGATGACGGCTTTTCGACAATATTCTTTTGCAGATTTAGTGGCCCAATCACCGCAATCGGTACCGAAAATTGAGATTCCTCTTCCTCCTGCGAAAGTAATTGATGGTGAGATTTGTATTCTTTTCTCCAAGGAAAAAGTGGAGAAATCAGTTGCCCCTTTTAGGTATTCGATAGTCCTTAAGTTTTTAAGGCAGTGTATTTCCCTTCATGCTATACATGTATTCATCCGAAATCGTTGGGGTTTGTGTTCGCATCCAGTAGTTTCTACAATGAGAAAGCCTCGGAATGTGTTTGTGCCTCTCTCTAATTAGGCTGATTTTGTGAAGGCATTGTCGAGAAAAGTTACTGATGTTGATGGTATACCCTATGGTGGGTTCCATTGGCATTTCGGGTTTGTTGAGGATATAGATCCTTCAATGGTGCTGGTGTGCATTCTCCTTCCTGGATCACCACCAAATTTCTACTATGAATTTTTTTTCACTAATATTACCTTTAGGCCAGTTTTTGTGTCATGATAATGCTACAAGATGCACGACAAAAGCTAACAGTGCTAGGAATTATTTGGAACTTGATGTAGCAAGGGAACCAATTAGGGGGATATGGATCGAACTTCCTAACCATGCATCAATCTTATACATTGAAGTTGAATACAAAACACTCCCAGCATATTGTTCAAGATGTTGTACTCAGGGTAAATGGAAGGGAGGTGATAATAAGGCTGATAATCACAAGAAGAAGGAAGTTGAGAGGGAATTGGAAAAGTCGGTGCAAATGTGGAAGCCTAAACCATCTGTGCAATATATTGACTCGTCTAAAGAGGTATTGATCAGGATGCATTGATTAATGATAATAAGTTGGTTTTGGCTAGTCCTGATTCGAAGAACTTGGTAGCAGGTAAGGATTTATCTACTACTAATGTTGTTGATGTTGGAATGGTTGTGAATGTGGATGGCAATATTGTTGGTCCTAGTCTTTCAAAGGATAAAGATTATGTGGTGGAATTTGCTGAAACAGAGTATATGGAGAATCCTCGATCCCTTGACCTAAATGCTAATGTTGTTGTTGGTGTGATGGTGCTTGAGAATGTTGAATGTAATGTGGCTGGAGGTTCATAACACTTCAAATTTTAATAATGTTGTTGTTTGTTTCTGTTGTTGAAACAAAGTTATTGGAGGTTCATAACACTTCAAATTTTAATAAGATGAAAGATGCCCAGTTGCCTCAGATGTTGTTTTCTTTTGACCCTGTAATTGATGTGTTGGGAGCTGAAATTGTGAATGGTGTTACTGATGGTTCTAGTTTATCGCATGAGAAACTTGATTTTTAAATTGCTGACATAGAAGCACTAGTGATGGAACCTGGTTCAATGGAGCCAAATGTTGATGTGGGAATCCACGGCTGTACAGCCGAGGCACACACTGGTGATTTAGGAGTTAGTTGATAATTTGGAAGATGTATTGGTGATGCATGACAATCTAGCAGATGTTCTTATGATGGAGGATCATTTGAGGTGATTCCGGAAGATAGGGTGGAGATACAACCTGATGGAATTGTTGAAGATTATGTATCTGAGCCCAATAAGGAAAGGATAGAACATTAGTGTAAACATAAATATTTTCCTTCAGATGGTGATGCTATAAAGGCAAAAAATATTCATAAGGGTGGAAGAATTCTTAGAAGTTTGTCTGAGGTTCCTAGCAAACCCATTCGAATGAATCTATGATTTGTCAACCTCTTTCTAGAATATCTATGGGATTAGATCGTCCCAAAGAAGACTTTGTAAGTTGGTGAGAAAGTTACGTTTAAATTTCATTTTGGCTGAGCCATTTGTTGATGATAGCAATTTGGAAGTTTTGAAAAAAAGTTTAAACTTTGCTCATGGTTTAGAGATTTCAGTTAGTAACTATAGTAGTGCTCAACATGTGTCGGTTTTGCTGGTGGTAAATTATGGCTGTTATGGAGGGATGGTTTAGAGATTTCGATTAGTAACTATAGTGCTCAGCATGTGTCGGCTTTGCTAAAGGTTGAATCTAGTTTTGTTGTGGTCTCTATGGTTTATGCAAAGTGTACTCATTTGGATAGGAGAGATCTTTGGAGGCTATTACAGTTGGATGTAGTACAAGGTATGCCTTGGCTTCTTGGTGACTTTAATATTATTTGTGGGGATGATTAACGTTGTGGTGGTCGACCTCAATTGAGAATTGCAATGGATGAGTTCAATGATTTCATTGAGACTGGTGGGTTAATTGAAATGAAATCGATAGGGAGCAAGTTTTCTTGGGGTAATGGGCAGAGAGGTTTGGCTTGATGTAGGTCGAAACTTCATAGATGTTTGTCAAATCCTTCGGTGGTAGATTTGTTACCAGATGCTTATTGTATCTCATGGGAATTTTAGAGAGGTTGTAAAGTTTTGGCTGGTTCCAATTCATGTTATGGGCCTTTTTGGGCTAGCTTCTAAATTGAAGAAATTGAAAGTAGTTTTAAAGGACTGGAATCGCAAGATTTTTGGGCATACTGTGTGACGTCCCCAATTTACGTTTGGATTTTAATGTAAACACCAACCACAACTGCCGAAAACCGACCACCGACGTCGGAACCGGTCGCCATCATCGAAGAACTAGTCAGAAGGCAATTCAGAAAACCTCATTTTACCTTCGGTCGGCATCATGAGCGGTTCAAGCCTATACTATACCGCTAAACCGACCGATAGGTTATATATATATTATATATATATATTATATATATATATAATAAAAAAGACGCCATTTCATTTAAAAGGAAATGGTGTCGTATCGTTTAAAACAATTAACAACGTGCGTCTGCTTTGAATGACACGACGCCGTTTCATTTTTAAATGAAACGGCGTAGTTTCATTCAAAGCCCAGACAACGTCCCCCTCCCCAATGAAACGGCGTCGTGTCATTCAAAGCCAAGACAACGTCCCCCTCCCCTCCCAAATTCCAATTCCTCAGCTCCACTCTTCGATTTCCTTCACACCCTTCTTAGGGTTTTTCTACCCTCCCCCTGCCACCGTCATTCTTCCAGGCCACCACCCCTCACAGCTCGCAGCTTCGTCCGGCATTCAGCGTCATCCTCTTAAAGCCCGAAGGTATTTATTTTACTAATTTTTTGAATTTATGGTGGCCCAAACTGATGGGCAACACCGACCATCACGCCGACGCCGTGTCAATGTCGACCCCAATGCACCACCGCCACTGTGAGGTCGGTGGTGTGTCGGTCGGTGGCGATTTTGCCACCGACGTCGACACTGTACAGCCCTACCGTACGTGTCTGAAATTTTATGCATGAACCTAAGCTTACTATTACATGTGATGCATTTTAAAATGGAATAAGGTATACCTCCGTGATTTTTTAAAGAGATCAAAATCACATGACATAAGTAAAACTATAATCTTCATAACTTAATATTTACAGTAACATATTGTATCAAATATTTACATAACCTAATTAGTCTTCTTAAAACATATAATAACATATCCAAACTACCATCTTGAAATCTTACTATCCCACTACAAAATAAAATGAGAAAATTATGCCCAGATTACCAAGATGCATCAAATCTATCAAAAATTACTCAATTGTCTTGGTTTGCACTACATTCCTCTATTTACATTCTTTCACCATTTTGAGCCTAACTTGTCAATGTTTCTCATAAGAAAATGTCCAGAATAAAAAAATAAATATAGTGATATAGCACAATCACGGATAATAATAGTGGATAAGATCCAACCACAGATAATAATAGTGGATATGGCCCAACCAAGGGTAATAATAGTGGATATAGCCTAACCACAAGTAATAATAATGGAAAATCCGGTAGGAAACGGTGATACATAACGCACATCGAGGTTCAGGAATAAGAATAAAATTTAAGAAAGAATACGAATAAGATTAAAAATTTTGAGATAAATAATGGCATGTAATGAGAGGTTTTATACCCATGTTCATATGAATTTTCTCATGAAAATGTGTAAGTCTAGGTAAGCAAAAAAATGGTACATAAGTCATGCATAAGTTATTCATAAATCATGTACTGTGTTAATTATTCATGATATTTATTATCTCATATTATTGACATGTACTGTTACAGCCTTTATCACATTATTGGTGTACCTACTAAAATTTCTTGGAAATCTCACTCTTTTATTTTTATCTATCATTTTTTACGGAATGATAGACGTTATTACTGGAATAAATAAATTGCCATGAGACTTAGACATCAAAGGAGATTCTGAGATATCCTGAGGGTCTTACAAAAATACTCCTCTTTTGATGGAATGATCTCTCATAAATGTAACCAAGTGGGATAGTAAGATTTCAATATGGTAGTTGGATATGTTATATGTTTTAGGAAGACTAACTGGGTTATATAAATATTTGATACAATATGTTACTGTAAATATGAAGTTATGAAGATTATGGTTTTATTTATGCCATATGATTTAGATCTCTTTGAATAACCACGGAGGTATACTCTATTCCGCTGCAAAATGCATCACATATAATAGTAAGTTTAGGAGCATGCATAAAATTTTCGACACTTGCGGGAGTATGTAGCCTAGTGCTACTTATCCTGACATTTCAGTTTACGTTAATCAATACCGAGAAAAAGGTTGGCATTACTTCGAGATCATAAAGGCTGGTCTTAGGATTGACCCAAATCAAGTTTAAGGATGATGGATAATGCGGATTTAAGAAGTGAATTTTTTGTATTTTAAGCAGATATGTTCGAAAGATGAAAATGGTAGGAATGGGTCATTTGCATGTTGAAAAAGTATTGGTTTTATTAAAGATGTATAATAGTGGTGAGTATATGAATTCGTAGAATGCAATCTTTGTTCCATATTGATTCAAAAGAATAAGTGTTTTTAGCATGTGTTAATTCTATGTATATGGTGAATTATCAGAATGCGCAGCATCATCGTGATATTGGTGATAAGTAGGAGTTCAAAGTTGTGTTGATTCTGAAGAGTTAGAGGTGATTTAGAGTTTTAATAGAAGAATAATCACTTAATTGTGATAATTTTGCTTGTCGAAGGTTAACTTGAGTAAGGAACATTTGGAGGACAAAGCATAGGAGTTAATTGAAATCAGCACAATTCATTATAGGAAAATAATAGTTTTGGAAAGATACTGAGGATTGTCATCAGGATCATGGGAAAGTAAGGATTTCGAATTATAATCTCCCCCTAAGCATGCAATGGGTTATATTGTCTGCTCTGTTTCGTACTGAGATTCAACCTCTCAAATTTCGATGACGAAATTTATTTTAGGAAGAATGTAATAACTCGAATTTTTTACTTGCTTAGCCTGATTATAATTCCTTTAGAGTTATTTTAGTGGATCTTTGAAACTTTTTGGGAATATATTTATTATTTATTCTGGACCTTTTCTTATGAGGAATATTGACAACTTAGGCTCAAAATGGTGAAAGAATGCAAATAAAGAAATGTAGTGCAAACCAAGACAATTGAATAATTTTCGATAGATTTGACGCCTCTTGGTAATTTGAGCATAACTTTTTCATTCTATTTCAGAGTGGGATAGTAAGTAAAATTTCAAGATGGTAGTTGGATATGTTATATGTTTTAAGTAAATTAATTGGGTTATGTAAATATTTGATACAATATGTTACTGTAAATATGAAGTTATGAAAATTATGGTTTTACTTATGCCATGTGATTAAGATCTCTTTGAAAAACCATGGAGGTATACTCTATTCCACTGCAAAATGCATCACATATAACAGTAAATTTAGGTGTATGTATAAAATTTCTGACACGTACGAGAGTATGTAGCCTAGTGCTACCTATCTTGACCCTTCAGTTTACGTTAAAACCTAAACGTAAATTGAGAACGTTACATACTAAGTCAAATATTTATAACTTGGAAAAGCATTTAAATAGAAAGGCTTGAAAGTCAATTGCAGACTAACTACTCTGAAGAGGTTGAGATTGATTTATTAGTAGCCAAGGAGGAGCTAGAGGTTTGGCTATTCAGAAAGGAGACTTGGCTTTCACAACTGGCAAAAATCAATTGGATGGGAAAAGGCGAGGCATTTGCTTAGTTTTTTAAAGCTTTTGCTTCAATTAAGAAGCTGATTGTGCAAAAGATGAGACTCCAACATGGCTCTTGTTTCACTCTGGTGTTATGGATTTCTCTAGTGACTTCCTTAAGGTAAGACCAAGGTGGGATCCTCCAGATTTATCTTCGTTTGTTCAGAGTGTTGTTTTAGAGGAGAATAATAATAATAATAATCTTCTACAGTTCCCTTCAATCTAAGAGGTAAAAAAAACTATGTTTTCTATTCCAACTAATAGTAGTCTTGGTCCAGATTGCTTTGGTTCTAGGTTCTACTGTTCGTGCTGGGATATTGTGGAGTCTGATGTGGTGACAACAATTAGAGAGATTTTCAGCGGCTCCCTTCTACCCAGATTTTACTCGGCTTCTTTTATTGTGCTTATTCCAAAAGTGCATAATCCCACTGGATTTGACAAGTTTCATCCTATCAGACTGTGCTCAGTGATTTATAAGGTCTTGTCCAAAATTATGGTTCGTAGATTATCGCCTATTCTAAATAAGATAATTTCTCCAAAGTAAGATGCTTTATTGCTTAAGAGAAGTATTTTTGATAATATTACTCTAGCCCAAGAGATGATACAATTGAGGATTAAACAGGTGTAGCAATATCCTTGTTAAAGTGGACATGGCTAAAACATATGACAGTGTTGAATGGGATTTTTTATTACTGGTCTTGGAGTCGTTTGGTTTCTCTAGTCGAGTTTGTGAGATGATCAAGCAATATATCCCTACTCCGTGGTTTTCAATGGTTATGAATGGATCAGTGAAAGGCTTCTTCCCTAGTGGGCGTGGTTTACGGCAAAGGGATCTTTTATATCCCTACCTATTTTTTATTGTGTAAGAAATGTTATCCAGATTTTTGAAGCATAAGTTTCGAAATTGGATGATTGTTCCTTACTCTCATCCTTAGGGTGCCCTTCTTATATCCCATTTACTGTATACAAATGACATTGTAATGTTTGCTAATAGTGGGAAGTCCTCTCTCCATGCCATCAGGGATATTTTTACTCAGTATGAAGATTGGTCTAGTCAAATGGTGAGTAAAGAAAAGTCTTCTATTTTCTTTTCAAATTATTTTTATTTGTGCTAAAAAAAGGAGTGCTTTGAGAATTACATCATTCTTGGAGGGCTTCTTTCCAGTGAAATATTTAGGTGCGCCATTGATATCAGGAAGGCTGAAAGTATCACATTTTGATGAGTTATTGCTTCGGGTTCATGGCGAGCTTGAAGGATGACACATTTCATTTTCCAGGCTTTCTTTAATTAATGATCCTCTTGTAAAACAAAACATGAGTTCTTCTAATACATCTCCCTGTTGTGTTTGTCCTTTGGCCAAACAGCAACGCCTTTCTTTTCCAACTTCTACAACTACATCTCTTAATGCTTTTGAAAGAGTTCACTGTGACATCTGGGGTCCAAACCCCACAATTTTGCTATTGATGGTTCTCATTTTTTTCCTTACTCTTGTTGATGATTTCTCAAGAACCACGTGGGTTTATATGCTCAAACACAAATCTAATGTGAGATCTTGTATTGAAAGTTTTTATCACTTAATTGAAACTCAATTTCAGACTAGAATTAAAATGTTCAGGATAATGGTAAAGAATTTCCTATGACAGATTTTTTTAAATCTAAGGGTATTATCCACCAAACTAGTTGTGTCGAAACACCCCAACAAAATGGGATAGTTGAAAGAAAACACTAACATATCTTGAATGTGGCCCGGGCCTTAAGATTTCAATCCAATATTCCACTTAAATACTGGAATGATTGCATCCTCACTGCTGTCTATATTATCAACAGAACACTCACACCATTACTTCATAATAAAACTCCTTTTGAGAGACTTTTTCATAAACCACCCATTTACAATCATATGAGAGTTTTTGGTTGCCTTACCTTTGCCTCAACCTTATCACATGGAAGAAAGAAGTTTGACTCGAGAGGCAGGAAGAGTGTATTTTTGGGTTACCCTTTTGCAGTCAAAGGTTACAAATTGCTAGATTTACAAACTGAACAGATTTTTATTTCTAGGGATGTTGTGTTTCATGAAAAAGTTTTTCCATTCAATACAAGAATCTCAATTCCTGCTCCATCTCCTATATCTTCCATTCCCCTCACTACACCAACACCTTTTAATTTTTCACCACAAAATTTAGATATTAATCCCCATGTTTCTCAGCATGTCCCTCCTTCTCCTGCCATACCTCAGCCTACTTCTTCTCCTTCTTTCCCATCTTCATCACCACATCACCAATCTTCCTCACTACCTCACCACTCTCCCATTCCTTCCCCCCCCCACCACCACCCACCTCTTCCTCGCAGGTCAACTAGACTAAGGCGTTCACGCAAATTTCTGCAAGATTTTCACTGTCAACATAAGGCTCTCACTTCCTCCAACCAGTTGTTGCCTAAGCAGCTACGCCCTCTACAAGGTACTCCTTTTTCTCTTACTAATTGCTTATCTTATCATGCTTTTTCCCCTTCTTACCAAGCCTTTTATACCACCCTTTCCACTCATTTTGAACCAAAAACCTACCGTCAAGCTCTCAAACATCCAGGGTGGTGTCAAGCCATGGATGCTGAATTGGCTGCCTTAGAAGCCAACAACACTTAGCAACTCACAGATTTGCCTCCAGGAAAAGTACCTATTGATTGTAAATATGTTTACAAAATCAAATATCATTCTAATGGGTCTATTAAGAGGTTGAAGGCCCACTTAGTAGCTAAGGGCTACACGCAACTTGAAGGGGTGGATTATCATGAGACATTCTCTCCTGTTGCCAAGTTGGTAACTGTGAGATGTCTCTTAACAATTGCTTCTGCTAAGGGCTAGCATTTACATCAATTTGATGTAAATAATGCATTTTTACATGGGGATTTAAATGAGGATATTTACATGAAGACCCCTTGGCTATACCAAAGGGATACCCACTCAAGTATGCAAACTGTTAAAGAGTTTATATGGCCCCAAGTAAGCATCGAGGCAGTGGTATTCTAAGTTTTCTCAGTCACTAATTCAATCTAGTTTTTCTCAGTCAAAGGCTGATTATAGCCTTTTCACAAAGGAATCTCATGGCTCTTTCACAGCTTTACTAGTGTATGTCGATGATATACTTGTGGCCAGCAATGACATTGATTCCATTACACAGTTGAAATATTTTCTTGGCATTGAGATTGCCCGTTCTTCTAAGGGTATATTTATGTCAACGAAAATACACTTTGGATATTTTAGCTGATTCTGGAAATTTGGGCAGCAAACCCACTAAGGTTCCCATGGAACAAAACCTCAAGATCACTCAATCTTCTGGCCAACCTCTGTCAGACCCGAGTGTTTTTAGAAGATTGATTAATCATCTTCTCTATCTTACTATTACCTGCCCTGACATCTGTTACAGTGTGCAGACCTTGAGTCAATTCATGGCTGCCCCCAATGATTTTCATCTCTGTGCTGCTCAGAAAGTTCTCAAATACCTTAAAGCTGCACCAAGTCAGGAATTACTTCTACCCAGCTCATCGTCACTTCAGCTCATTGGCTTTTGTGACTCGGATTTGGCCTCCTGTCCCGACACTAGACGCTTAGTCACTGGGTATTGCATCTTCCTTGGTTCATCATTGATCTCCAGGAAATCGAAGAAGCAACCCGGGGTTTCTCGATTCTCAGCCGAGGCTGAGTATCGATCGATGGCTACTGCCTACTGTGAGCTCACCTAGCTGCGTTTTATACTTTCTGCTCTCCAGGTTCCTCATCCCCAAGCTGCTGCCTTACACCAACAACCAGGTTGCCATCCATATATTGCTGCCAATCCCGTCTTCCATGAGAGGACAAAACACATCGAGCTTGATTGTCACTTAATTCATGACAAGATTCAAGAGGGTAGCATCAAGACTTTTTATGTTCCAACCTCCCAACAGTTGGCTGATCTTTTAACTAAAGCTTTGTCATCTGCTGTCCTCAATTCTCATTTATCCAAGATGGGAGTTCTCAACCTCCACTCTCCATCTTGTGGGGTGGTATTGGAGCATAATACATCACATTTAAATCAAGGAAATGTTTCTTTTATTGAAGAAGGATGATGCATTTATCCTCTGTTATTTTTCTGTTTTTACTTTGCTGAGTTGTATATTTTGTTATTAGTATTTCTGTTTTGCTAAGTTGTATAGAAGGACTTTTATGTAATTTTCTTTATAGGTTGTTAGAAGATTCTTTTGTAAATGCCTATAAACGTTATGTACAGTGATTCATTAATTATCGAATACTGAGAACATTTTTCTCCTCATTTCTAGGCGTCTTCTTATTTATTTTCTCTCTACTTTCCAACTTGTTACAGATGTTAAAAAAATTATGTAAAAAAATATGAATAAAGAGAAAGATATGAATAGCATTGCCCTTGCAATATTGATAGGTGAGATGACTTGCAATTGGGCTTTGGAATTGGCATTTACACTTGGCATTTATTCACAAAGCAAAGCACTTGGCAAATTAAGTTGCCCTGGGCGTAGGGGCAACTCAAAAAGGCTTGACAATTCGAGAAGGACCCAGCATTTTAATTCACATTGATATATTCTCATAGCAAAGGCCGCAAGACACAATTTGGTTTCACTTTACTTCACTGGGCAGATGGCATATATGGATTTATATTGGACTTTAATGGAGGGCAGCACTTATTATTCTGAAGTGACAAGCAAGCCGCACTTCTCAATTTAATGGACTGCACTTCAACACTTAGGGGCCACTTATTTTCACTCGACTACTACTAGCTGCATGGGCGTGGGCCCACAACCTCAATTCGGTGTCAACGATTCAACATGCCCCAAGCCGCGCCTCAATTTCTATCTTTTTTTCGATAATAAACCAAATTTCATTCCAATTGAAAAACAAATCACAGACATTGGTCAAATCAAATAACTAGAGAAATGGCATTTGGAATACAACCCCACCATACTTGAGTACTCTCAACTCAGCAAGTAAATGAGCAGTCATATTCCCATTCCTATAAACATGACAAAAGGAACAAGAAATAAAATTGTTTTTAAGATATTTAATCTCGGCATAGAGGGCACCTAACATAGTCTCGCTATCATCATTCTGGAAAGACTTTATCACATGAGCAAGCAATTACTTTCTACCATCATAATATGGGTTATACCCATCGTTGAGCATAGCTGCATGTCTCTAAAGATGGCCAATAATTCAATCATTTCCGGATGCTCAACTTCATTTTCTGGTGACAAGGCAACTTTAGCTTGACCACTAAAGTTGGAGAAGGCTTTCAGCCATAATGAGAACGCAGCTGGACGGTATTCTTCACTTTCACTACTTTGAAACTCTGCAATAAACTCAGAGCATGGTTAATAATGTGTTTTGGGGACAGAGTTACTTGTTTAAACTCTCTTATTTCTCCTAAACTAGAATCCCTATGCTAAACAGAAGAAAATCTCCAATCAACAGCTTTGCCATCCTCAATTAACTGTGCTGCTGTATAAAAAAAATTTCCTAGTAGAATTCAAAGTTATTGAGGGGAGAACTCCAACCGCTCCTCTTTAATTAGTGGGCAAATTATTGAGGCATGATTCAAGTCTTCCACAGCCCCTGAACAGAAAGTACACAACCCCGAAGTGAGCACCTTTTTTCTCTTCAGATTTTCTTTTGTTGGCACACCTTCCTTGCACACTTTCCAAACAAAAACTCTAATTTTTTTGGGAACCTGCATCTTCCAAAAGAGTTTCCATAGCCTATTCTGTCTGTCATCAAAGAGGACTCAGCAACTGAAAATAGTCCAGATCTCTTCAAATTCCAGATTCTTTAATCATCTCCAGACCCAGGACAGACTACAACTTTTTGAATTTCAGCTACCGTTCTTGGATTGAAGAAAGCTCAAATTTTCTGAATATCCAACCATCCCGTGGATTCATCTATAATAGAAGCAACCACTACGTTACAATCCTGACCAACAAAGTTGTCTTCATGCATCAACAATTTGTGATTTGGTAGTCGTGGCTCAGTCCACAAAAGAGCTTCTTGTCCATCGCCAGTGCACCATTTACAACCTTCCTTCACCTATTATTTAGCCTCCCAAATACTTCACCATATGTAGGAAGGGCAAAAACCCAAGTTGGAATCCAGAAAACTAGATTTAGGAAAATATCTAGCTTTTAGTATTTTATGAAGCACTGAGGATTCATCCTGGATTATTCTCCATCCTTGTTTGGCAAGAAGAGTGAGATTAAAGTTTCTAAGATCTCGAAACTATCCCCCTCTAGTTTTGGGTTCACATATTTTTTTCCAACTAACCCAATGAATTCTTCTTTCCTCATTCTTTTGCCCCCACCTAAATTTAGCCATAAGCTAAATCGGTACATAATCTTAAAGGGAGCAAAAAACAGCTCATAAAGAAAGTTGGAATCGAAAGAGCCACTATAGCACCTCGCTCCCAAGTATAGCATTTTAAAATTATTTTAGGGAGTCAGTGTGTTACTAAAATTTTTTTTTACAAAATATACCAGATACGAATGTTTTATAATAAATAAAACATCTTTTATAAAAAAAAATTAAAGAGAGTCAACAGAAGTATTTATTTGAAATATTGAAATCACACGTGTTTATAAAAATATTTTATTTACTAAAAATCATAAAATTACAATTAATACATCGCCTAGGTATATGTATCACCTTTTTAAGTCAAATCCTGCTAGTTGTGCATCCTCATCACCTAGGATAGCTTTAAAAAGAAAACATAGGAACATATAAAAAAATAAAATGAGTCGAAAACTCAATAAGCAACACATCATATGGTAAAAATAATAATCATTGATTTTCATGCACACTCATAGATACATATATAATAAATAACATGAACATGATCTTTTCATAAATGCTGAACATGAGCTTTTTCATAGATGCTGAAAGCATGATCTTTTCTTTATCTTATCATATCTTATCATATCATAGGTCATTACCCAATGTTGACCTATGTGAGTTAGGGTTAACGAATTTAAAAAGATTTAGATTTTGCTCATGGCCGCGAATTGTGGAATCTATACATAAAGAAGACATACTAGGTGCACTACCAGCATGTACGACCTAGCAATGCAATATGCCCATACATAGATACCAACTTTATACCATACATAGGCCGCTTACATATCTTATCATACTTACATACTTATCATATCATAGATTTCAAAAGAAATCGCATACTTTCTTAACATGTCGTGATACATGCTTCCTCACATGAATTCATGATCTTTTATAAATAATTTTAATGCACTCTCACATATAATCATGACTTTTCATAAATATCTTTAATGCATAAAATCATGATATTTCATAAATATTTTAGTGCATAAACTTTTTGTAAATCATGCATGACTTTTCATAATTTTTTCATAACTTGGGTACATAAAACGGGACTTCTAAATGATGGCCATACGTACATAATATTTTTATAAAAATATGTTTACCGTATATGCATGAAGGATATGATTATTCTACTTATCACTTAGCGCTACGTCCTGATTTCACGTCGTAGATCGTAACCTATACAAAACACTAATCGTCACTAATTTCTTGAAAAACGTGTAATGACGTTTATAATTACTTAAAATCATCAATAGAGATAATTCAATAATTGACAAAAATATAATTTAAAATACTTTAAAGAATCCTTTAAAAAATATAACAAGGCCCAACAATTTGAAGAGGAAATAAGGTTCGGTTAACAGTGGGGTCATGAGGGCATTTAAGAAAATAAAGGATTATTTTAGGGGTTTTCGGGAAAAAGTCTAATACGATACAAATAATAGAGACAAATTTAAGGTTATGAGAATAACAGGAATAGAAGTGGGAGGAGTATCGTGGCTTGAGATTCTTACCACTTGAAATCGATGGGGTTCTGGTCGCGTGCGACAGCGGCTCAGGGTGATTGTGAGTGATCAGCGGCTACCCTCAAGGCTTCTCTGGTAGTGGTGCGAACAAGAGAGGGGAGAGAGAACCCGAGACATAAGAGAAATAAGCAGAGGGTGATGGAGAGTTGCATGGCTTGCCATGAGAAGGGTGACTAACCTAGGGTCGTGCCACCGTCATTTTCTATGCAATCTAGAGGTGCTCCAACGAGGTGGAGGGTGGTTCATGTGGTGGTTGGGCAAGATAGGTGGTCTCGGTGGAATTCTCTATTTCGGGTGGCTAAAACAAGGGACCATTTATAGTGGTTTTTTGACAAGGAGGTGCACTGGTTGGCCATAAAGGGTGGCCTGCGTTGGTCGTGCATGGGGCTGCCAGGCGCAAGATCGTGGTTTGTGGCGGTGTAGGGCAATGCTGCGACGTGGGGTGGTTGCTTGTGTAGGAGGCAACGTGATAGCATGAGAACAAGAAGGGCTACGGAAACTTGCTTATGCATACTATGTTGAAAATAAGTGTGTGTATTTATAGATAAATAAGTGACTATTGAAGACCCTAGAGAAAAGAGAGGGAGAGCGTGCATGCATGATCTATGCATGGAGACATGCGGCAGTATAATGCATGAGGGACAGTGTTTGTTTTGAATTTGGAGATACTTCGGATGATGAGATAAGAGTTGGGGTTGGTTTTGATTTGAGGACATTCAAAGTGAGAGGATAGAATCTGAAGTGTTTTGAGTTGTAAATTGCTCAAATTATATGATGACCGAAAGGGTTTAGCTGTAGAACCACATTTGAACACACACCAAATAAAAGGATCAAAGGATGAATCCTAATTAAAATAAAATACTATCGTAAAACATATATACTGAAATAGTAAAAATAAAAATAGCTATGATAAAATAATTATGAAAATTTTAAAATAAATCCTAATTTTTGGTCGGGATGTTACAGCCACTCATTTAAGTAAGATTTCCTTGCCCCCTTGATATAGAAATTTATCTTTCCAATCTTGTAATTTTTTCCACACTCGCTGCTTAATAGAAAGGAAATACCTAAATATTAATTCTTCCGACTAAGGGAGGAAGGCCAAGATACTTTTCATTTGTTGAATCTCACTATTACTCCATAAAGATTTAATCTCTTCCTCCACACCCTGCCTGACATTACTACTAAAAAGCATCGTCGTTTTATCCTTATTGATATTTTGTCTCGAGGCCTGCTCATAATGTTCTAGGACAGCTTGAACTTTTATGTTTTCCTCCACATTTGCCTTACAAAAAATAATGTTGTAACGACTCAAAATTTCTACTCTAATTTATTTTATTATAAGGGTAATGTTGGTATTTTAATTGATTGAGTACTTGAAATTGGGTTTAGATTTGAGTTTTGAGAGTATGGCTTAAGTATTTGGCCCAAAGTGGAGTGGCAAGGCCCATAAGCCCATGGGATGGATCTATAGTCAACCAAGTCCATATAAGGGACACATGTCACACCTAGAAGAGCTTTAGTGAGTCTTCAAAGACTAGTAGATATGTGGAAGAAAAGACTAGTAGATGGAAGGTTGACTAATGGCTTTCTTGGAAGAAAGAGTGTTGGAACCAAGATGAGATTTTCTCATCATTGGATGGTATGGTGGGCGTGGGAGGCAAAGAAGATTCTTCCAATTTAGTTTTTCTAGGAGCATACCAAATCTAGATGATTGACACATGAGGGATTTGATGGAATTGGAAGTGGGGAACAAAGAGATTTCAATGGATGCCTTAGCCGAACCTCTCATTGTGTTTTCTCATGCAATTGCTTCCAAATTTAGGTAAGTGTCAATTGAGAAATCTTGTAAGATGAAATAACTTTGAGGTGATGAGTATTTAGTCAAACGAAATCATCATTTGAGAGAAGAACTGGCTTGAGGAAAAGAGAAAGGTTTCGGATAGTGCTTGGCTTGGTGTAGCCGATTACCCCATTTTAGTCTTCTTAGGTCTTTCCTAAGTCTAGATGATTTTGACAAGTTGGATTGTGTAAGAGTGATTGAGACTTATGTGTGTAAGAGTGTGTGTTTGAGTGTTGATTGATGGAACAAGTGAGAGGGAAGGAAACCTTTGGAAAAGGGAGGTGGGTTTCAGATTGGGCAAGGGATGGCTTGGCCGAGTGTAGCATGCCCATTTTCCCAACTTTGATTCTAAAATTGTGGTGAATGACTTGTGAAGTAATTGGTGAGTGTGTGAGGTGTGATGTGAAAGAAGAAGGGTTTTCACCCATGTTAGGCGACGGCCATAGAAGAAAAAATGAAAGGAAGTTCCAAGCTAAGTGCAACCTAAACTAGGCATCAATATGCACTAGTGATGGGGGTCAATCAAATGAGTCTTTCAACCCATTAAATATCAATCCTAAACTAAGAGAATGAGTGCCAAGAACACCTAGAAGTCCTCATGGCCAAATGGCCTTATGCCTTGTTCTTCCATTTGTTTTGCTTCACTTTTACCCACACCACACCCACGGCAACACTTTCCCTTTCCACTCTTGCTTTCCTTTGTGGTCTATCATCACCAAAGCACAAAAATATCCTAAGTCTAGTGGAGTTTGAGTAAGGTGCTCTTGAGTGGAAGCAATCTTGAAGAGGTAAGTAAAACCCTAAGTCATTTCATGTATAGAAACTTAGGTTAGATCACACAGTTGAATGATTAGTGATGCTTGGTTAGATTACTTGAAGTGGCCTTGTATGTCTAGTTATAAATCTATGCTTAACAAGTATATTATTCAAGGCTTGAGATTTACATTTTATTGGTGGATTTAGTTACTTCGTTATAAAGGAAAAAGAAAGCATGATTGTTATGATAGATGGTGATAAAATGCATGCATGATTAAGATAAAGCTTAAAGTTGAAAAAGCTTGATTCGATGCACATGTGGTTTCGGTCTTGAAGGTTTTAAGGTTGAGTTTTGCTGAACTATTCTTTTATGTGATGTTTGTGTCTTGAATATTTAGAAAATTTAGAGCATGAAACTAGGAGGATTTAATAGCATGAAATTTCGGTTTTCCTATCTAGGAGTAAGTATACTATTTTGGGTTGAGAGAAAAGTGACTAAAATGTTAATCCTAAGGACTATAGGGTTCGGTCAACTGCTCTTAGTGATGCTTGAAATATTTAATTAATTTTGTTAAGACTTATTGGAGTACATGGAGAAAGATGGAAGAAGAAAACCCTAGGTTGTTATCATGGAGGGTCTCGGCCCAACCCTAATGGTGAAGGCTGAGTACTCCTCTTGGCTTAATAGACCCATTTGTGTGTTTTTATGAAAATTGTTGATGAAATTCTTGATATGGTTTGATTGTGAAGGATGCATAACAAAGTGTGTGTTTGAATTAGTCTCATGATTCGCATGATAAGCACTTAGGATTGCATGTCACATGCATGAAGCATGAAACTCATATTTTCAAGTCAAACATGTATTTAAAGAAAAGAAAAGAATTAAAATTGTATAAGAATCTCAAAGACTAGAATGGGGTAGTACTCCAATAAAACTCTCTGTTCACTCAGGAGTGTTTAAAGTCGAATGAAAACAAACCCCTAGGTCGACAAAGAACAATCGACGGACCATGTATGGCTCCAAAAGGTATCCAGAGCGTAGTCGCACCTAAAGCTAGTGGGTGCCCAAGGACAGTGTTGGCTTTTGCTTACCATTATAAGAACAAGGATGTAGTCACTCGGTTTGAGTAGTCACCAAGTGACGAAGAGCGGATAACGCAGACGCCACGACTTGAGTAGTCTGCAAACGATGTGGTAACGCGTAACGTAGTCACTTAGGCTTGAGTGGTCGTCGAGTGATGCTCTAACTAGCGGAGAACACACGATGCATAGGGGAACCGTGAGGTGTCTAAAAAGAAGTCATGATAAGAACGGCTTTCGAGTCCCAAGAATAATATGGATATGTTAAATGGCGCCTAAGATAAGAAATGCTAAAAGACACTAAAATTTCATGAAAGTGTTTTGAATACGTGACAAAGAAGTCCAAATTAGATGAAACCCTTTACATGAAAAGCACGTGAATGAATCAAGTTTGAAAGGAAATCAAGTTTTACAAAAGTTATCATGAGCATATGCATCAGTTAAGTCATGAGTCCCATAATGCACGATGTATGTTATGTTTTGTTATTCGCTTAGATGTATGCTTGCAATGCTTTCATTGAAATAACTGTGTACTTACTGAAATTTCTCGAAATCTCATCCCTTTATATTTTCACTATCGTTTCTTATTGGGGCGATAGAAGTGGTTGCAGGTGAGGATGACCTCGACGGTTTTGACACTCAGAGAGACTCCCCAGACCACTGAGGTTCTGCTGATCTCCCCGCCTTTTGATGTGGTGACCCCTATTTTATACGACCAGTTTATATTGGACATGCAATGGAGGGTGTTCTCTGAAGACGCTGGTCACCAATGCATTGGATGCTGCCTTACTCTGGAGACCGATGGGTCTCTGTTTATGGACCACGTCTACACCTCAAAGGTGGGGAAGGGCCTCCTGCATGACGGTTGGATGGGCCTGGGACAATTCCTATTTGGTCCTGAGGTTAAGGAGGTTAAGGATGAATCCCCGTTTTAGTAGATGGTCATGGGGTCAACGCCTAGATATTGTCACCTGAATATTTTAGCATATTTTGATGGATCTCGATGTTTTGGAAAAGTATATATTTTGTGAAAACTGATACTTTTTGTGATATTTATTAATATGAAGTTATTTTGAGAGTTTAAAATTGTTATACCATGTGACGTAAGGCAAATTTTAAGTAATTGTCTAATTTTAGATCGGTTTGACCTTTTCCACTGCGAAAATTTTTATTCACTGCTTTTAATTTAAAATATATGCTCGAACTTAAGTTATGAACAAGGGGTGAACTTCCCTGTATTGTTTATCCCTAACGTCTCAGTTTACGTCTAATCCCAGACATAAGCGGGGGGAGCGTCGACAGCTATCGTCGGCAAAAAATAAATAGTTAATAACAGGAGCTCCTCTACATATTCTCAGCCTAGAAATTTCACTTCTACTGGTAGCTTGGTTCAATAAAGTAGTAAGGCCTTCAGAAACTAGAAAAAATAGATATGCAAACAAATGGTCCCTTGTCTCAACCCCCATAGATGGATTGAAAGACCCTTTGGCTCCCCATTAATAAGCACTAAAAAAGACACCGACCTCACACAAGACATGACTAGCTAAATAAAAGAATTCTGAAAACCCAGCATCTCCATCACAGTTTGTAAAAAACTCCATTCCACACAGTTTAGGAATTACTCATATATAATTTAATAGACAAGTAGCCTTGTTTACCAGATTTATTATGCTTTAAAAAATGTATCATCTCATAAGAAATAAGAATATTATCCATAATTAAACGACCCGGCACAAGAGCACTTTTTGACTCAATATAAATTCTAGGCAATAAGTTTATAGCCTTATCAATAAGTTTATAGGCCACATTACATAAACTAATGGGCCTAAAATCAAACACTTTCTCAAGGGCATTCTTCTTAGGAATAAGGGAGATAAATGTGTGATTCAAAGTGGAAGAAAACACACCTGAGTCAAGAGCTTTTAAAGTAGCCTCAGTCATTGACTTGCCGCAGACATGCCAGAATTTTTTATAGAAACTTGAAGTCAAACCATCTGGACTTGGGGCTGTCGATGGGCTCATTTGTAATAATAGGGCACTTTGAACTTCATCTACTGTAAAGGCTTTACACAAATCCGAGTTCATCTCACCAGTGACACGGCTAGCCAAAGAAGACATAAATTCTACAGAACCTGTTGGATTAGAGTTGGTGAATAACTCTATGAAATAGCTAAGAATAACTTTGTCCCTTTGAACCCCATACTGCCATTCTCCTTAGTAATCTTGAATCCTGCCCAGTTGATTTTTCTTTCTTCTCATAGAAGCTTTCATATGAAAGTATCTTGAATTAGAATCCCCATCTGTGAGCCATAGAGCTTTGGAGCTTTGTCTCCACATTAGCTTGTCTCTTTCGAGCCATTTTTGCACACACGGACGTCATATATAAAGGGAGACGTTTTCACATGCGCCTTTTACACACATACGGGCAGAGAGCAAAAACAGCGAAAAAAATAATCGATTCATGGCCGATTGCTCATTGGTTTTTCTTAAGAGAATTTTGATGTCCATAATGTACATGGGCAACTAAATTCTTAAAAAAAAGATAGGGATGAACTTGCACATTTGATAGTATTTAATTTGTTTTTTATTCATATTTTTGTTCTTAATTTATTCAAAATCTTTTGTTTAATCATTCCCTAATTATTGTGTGTATTTTTTCCTACGAATAATCATAGAATTTATACCTTTTATAAATTCAGTCATACTTTTTCTATGAAATGGTTTAGATCTTTGAATATGTTTGGATCAATTGATTATCTATATTGATTTAATTTTTTACTATAATATTGCTTCCTGAGTATATTGTCGTCATTAGGCTTTGCCAAAAAGGATAATAGTTTATGTAATTTAAAAGTAGTGAATGATTTATCAAATGGTTACATTTGATTTATAGTTTTATATCTTCCAATTGAAAACATTAGAATTGACTTCTCAATTGTGTAATTTAATGAATTAAAAATAAATAAAAATACCTGATTTGTGCAAGAAATTCTCAATGATTTATTGTTTGTAAGTTTGAGTAATATTTCATTTAATCATCTAGTTTAATTTTTAATTGCATTTAAAATCAGTTTTTGTTCTCTCATTAATCACTAAATATTTTCTTCTAATTTCTTTGTTCTTTCTTTACTTCTTTAATCTATCTTCTTGTGAAATCAATACCCCAAAGTTGTGTTACAACTACCACGTTATTTTTTAGGTATTTTTTAGGCATAATCAGGTCACATGCTTCTTCCAGGTCCTGTGTGGAGCATTTCAGGTCCTGCAAGTATGGGGATGTTGAAGCTTGTTGTGAAGTTGAAGAAGATGAAAACAAAGTTCAAGGCTTGGAACAAAGGTTTTTTTTTTTCGGTAGGACTGATCGAAATATCCAAGAGCTTGAGTTGCGGTTGGAGTTCCTAGGAAAACAGCAGCAGGGAGATTTTTTCGCTAATGTCGAACAGGAATTTCTAAAAACAAAGCAAGAGTTCGATACATGGGAAAGAAGGGAAAAGGTGAGTCTATCTCAGATTGTAAAGAAAACATGGCTTTCTGAAGGTGGACATAATGCAAGATTTTTCATGTTGTGGTTCAGCAGAGTCAAAAGTGTAATATGATCTTCGTCCATGAGGCTCTCTGATGGTGTTGTACTTGACTCTCTTGAAGAGTTTCATCTTGGTGTTGTTTGGGACTTTGAGAACTTTCTAGCGGGACCTGTAGCACAAGAGGATGCCAATTTGTCTCATTTGATTGATAGAGTGATTATAAATGCTGATAATAATTTATTGTGTGGAGAACCAACAGAAGAATAAGTTCATAAAGCTTTGTTGTCAATCCCGATTCAAAGTAGTCCTAGACCTGATGGTTTTGGCTCAGGTTTCTTCATCAGTTGTTGGGATATCGTGAAGAATGACTTAATAGAAGTAGCAAAAGATATCTTATAGGGCAATGCGTTGCCTCAGTTTTATGCAGCATCGTTTATAGTTTTAATTCTGAAAGTGCAAGATCCAAAGAATTTTGTTAAATTTTGTCCCATTAGTCTTTCTTTGGTGGCTTACAAGATTTTTTTCTAAAATCCTAGTTCAAAGGTTGACGGGATTTCTTCCTCTTATGGATTTCACAGGAGCAAGTAGTGTTTATTCCCGATAGGAGAATTTTTGAAAATATCACTTTTGCTCAAGAGATGACACGTGATTTACATAAAAAAAAAAAATTGCATGTGGAAATGTTATGCTGAAAGTTGACATGTCCAAAACTTATGATCGGGTATTTTTCTGTTGAAAGTTCTTTCAAAATTTGGGTTTTCTAAGAAATTATGCAAGTTTATGGAAGAATGTGTGAGCTCACCATGGTTTTTTGTTATGATGAATGGAACGTCTAAAAGATTTTTCAAGTCTTTGTGAAGGTTGTGACGGGGGATCCCTAGTCACCTTATTTATTTTTTATTATGGAAGAAGTTTTATCTCGTCCCTTACGACAAAATTTTGAGGAGGGAAGGATTAAAAGGTTCTCCCATCTAAGGGGAGCTCCTTTATCTCCTATTTATTTTATGTAGAAAAAATTTTAGTTTTTGTTTATGGTGAAAAGAGGTCAATAAGAAGACTTATCTGTATTTTTGAGACATATGAAAAATGGTTGGGTCAACTAATTAGCAAGGAGAAGTCTGCATTATTTTTTCGAAGCACATTGCCTTAAGTAGCCCCTGAACTTAATGAGATTGACAAGATTTGTTGAAGGTTCTTTCCCAGTTATTTATTTGGGTGTGGAAACCACTTCAAGGAGATTGAAGGTGAGGGATTTTGAACCTTTGAAAACAAAAATTAGATGGAAGGTGGCAGGATGGAAAGCTCGATTGTTATCTCAAGCTGGCAAGCTTATTTTACTTAGACGTGTTATCATGTATGCCGATTTACCTACTTCTTGTTTTGAATGTACCTAAAACGGTGCATAAGCTTATAAATACTCTGCTTGCTAATTTCTTTTAGGGAGACGCATAGGGAAATAAAAAAGGAAATGGAGATCATGGATGTTGATTTGTAAACCTACATGTGAGGGTGGATTGAATATAAGGGATTTAATCGAGGTTCAACATTCACTACACATGAAATCTGTCTGGAGACTATTTACCATTGAAAACCTTTGACAAATTTTTTTCGAGCTAAATATGTGAAGAATGGACATCTATCATTGGTTGATAATATTAATACAAGGTTTCTTGTGGAAATCAATTTTTCATGTTGTACCAGATGTTGTGGAGCATGTGCGGCTAAAGCTGAAAAATGGAGAATGATCTTTTTGGTATGATCATTGGCTGGCCTCTAGACCACTTGCTCAAGTTTTGGATGCTAGTCATAATGTCAGTTTGAAGATAAGGGACATTTGGGTAGAGGATGAATGGGACAAAGATAAATTGATTGAGTTGGTGGGAGAAGAGAAAGCTGATGAGATTATATGCACAGTTGCTTTCAGAAAAGAGGGAGAGGATTTACTGGTGTGGATGCCAAGTTCTGATGTTAGATTTTCAATGGTTAGTGCATGGAATTTAATTAGAGTCAAGTATCCACAGGTCTCGAGTATGGCATGGACATGGTTTGAGTTTATTCCAAAGAAGATTTCCATTTATAATTGAAAGTATAGATTCAATTATTTGTCTGTTGTGAGAGGACTCAATCAGTGGCCATTCATCTGGTGTCCAAGTGTGATTGTTGTTGCTCAAGTCAAACAGAGAGTTTGGATCCTTTGCTGAGTCAAGAGAGTTTGCTTCAGCGGTTTGGAGAATTGCTGAAATAACGCTGGGTGTGCCAAGCACTCAAAGAGTACTTTCTGGTGGTTGAGGATTCTTCATTGGTGGTCTTATGCAAGGAAATCTCGTAGGGTTATCCTCATTGGAATTCTACCGAGTTTAATCACTTTAAAACTTTGGTCTCGCCGATGCAAAGCAAGAATGGAGGGTAAACTGGAGACAGTAGAATATGTTTGGATGGCTTTGAAAGTGTGGATGAGAAGAATATCAAATCAATATATACTAGTCCGGCTGCAGATAGAGTTTTTACAAACACTAGGCATACGGATCAAAGATAGAATTCAGCCTGCTCCTATTATTGTGCATTGAACTAAGCCTTTCAATTGAAAAGGTGAAGCTCAATGTAGATGGATGCAGCATAGGTAATCCACTATGTTGCGGGGGAGGGGGAGTAATTCGTGATGATGGTGGTAATTTTTTGCGTGATTTGCTTGCTTACTTTGGACAGGGAACTAATAACAAAGCTAAGATGCATGCATTAGTCATGGGAATTTCGCTTGTGCAGGGAGTTGGAATATTTGGATGTTGAAATAGAATGTGACTCAAAAGTTGTAGTAGATTGAGTCAATACGAGAGTTTGTTTGGCATGGTATCTTTGGGATTATTAGGATGATTTGTGTCAAGAACTTAATAAGATTAATTTTTAGATTTCGCATCAATTCAGGGAAGGAAATTCTCCAGCTAATTTTCTGCTCTACTTCAAAAACAACCATTTAAGGCCTACCAACCAAGTCCATTTAAGACATTAGAAGTCCAAACAGACTTCTAATGTCTGGTATTGATTTATGTTTAGCTACACAGCATTTCTGATCCACCATGAATCATCTACACTAGAGCAACAAATCACATGATTTGTAGCCCACGATTTTTCACTCGCATAACTGATATAGCTTTACATGTAGTTAGATTACCCAATGGTAATTTTGTAGCAACTACTCTTGTTGAAGAAGTCTGTTTGACACCTGCACTCAATATTTGTATACCGTATTGATAGGTGTACCGGTCAAGACACTGAAACAAAATATTTTGATACCAATACCGTTTCTTGTACCATTTTGAAATAATCTATATATAAAAAAAATTATATATATAAATACATATATAAATTATATTTCAAAATAATAGTCAATAAATGAATAAATTATATATAAATATATATGTATATGTAAATAGTCTAGTGTGAATTAGGATAAAAAAATAGTAAGAAACGAAAAAAAGAAAAAAAGGAAAAAATTCTCAAAATCCGATACGGCCAAAATACCGACCGGTATTTGGGCTAGTACGAAACAGAACCTATTTCTATACTGGCAAATGTTCCGATACGGCATGTACTGACCGTACCGGCCGATACGGTACGAGATTTAAAACACTGCCTGCACTAGCTTTAAAAATATGCTTTGTGTTCCCACATTTTCTTTTAACCTTATTTTTGCAAAAGCTTTGGCTCACTGCTCCAATTGTTGTCTCATTTTTTTTTCCTATTTCATGTTACATTCAAGACCTTTCCTCTTGGTGACTGGAACAGGGTAAAGTCAAGGATGGCCTATGGTCATTTCCAATATTAGAAAAGTTTACCTATTGCCTTTACTTTACATCTTCAAACTTTATCTAGCTTTAATTATGTTAACACTATTGTTATTTCCAAACTCAATGAATATACCTTATGGCACTATCGATTAGGACATAGTTCTATGCCTGATCGTGTTTTGAATGAAATTTAAAATGTTTGTGATTGTCCTAAGCTCAAAGAAAAACCTCCATGTGTCATTTGTCCACTTCCTAAACAACATAAGTTGTCTTCTCCTACAAATGTTAGCCATGCAACAAAAACTTTTGATCTTATTTCGGTTGATATTTGGGGACCAAACCATACACAAGCTCATGATGGATTAAAATACTTTCTTACTATTGTAGACCAGTTTATCAAATGTACATGGATTTAAATGCTAAAAGCTAAGTATGAGGCAAGAATCACCCTTCAACACTTTTTTCTACTTATTGAAAATCAATTTGAAACCAAAGTAAAAATTGTCCTTACTGACAATGGGGCAGAATTCCAAATGCCAAATTTCTATCATTCAAAGGTGTTATTCACCAACTCACATGTGTCACCACCCCACAACAAAATGTTTTAGCCGAACACAAACATCAACACATCATGAAGTATTGAAATGAGTTTGTTATAACAGAAGTGTATTTAATCAATCAGACAGCTACCCCAACTCTTGATTGCAATCTCCCATTGAAGTTTTGTATAAAATCAAGCCTTTATACTCCCATCCCTGCGTTTTTGGAAAAATATGTTTTGCTTCTACACTTAGTCACGCTAGGACTAATTTCGAATCCTATGCTCATAAGTGCATAATTTTAGGATATCTATACGGTCTTAAGGGGTACAAATTGCTTGACTTACATACCAAATAGATTTTCATTTCCCGTGATGATGTGTTCCACGAAAATCACTTTCCTTTAAAGCAACCAAATGACACAACCGTTGATTTTAGTCATGCACCTTCCCCAACAAAAGTCTCTACACATGCCAAGCCCTTTAACTCAAGAATTCCAATGCATGTCGAACCTCTTAACTCATTTAGCAGAAGTCCCTACATATCACTCCTCTGATATGCCCATTTTCGAAGAGCAAAATGAAATGCCTACTATCTCTTACATCTCTTATTCTCAAATCATCCCACGCAGGTCAAGTAGGACTCAAAGAGCACCTGCATACTTGCAAGATTTTCATTGTCAATAGGTTGCTGCACTTCACCTTTCACAATCGGCATCCGAGGTTCAAGGTTCATCTCCCTCCAATTCCAAAGGTTCAAAAGTATCATTTCCTTTATCTAACTCTCACTCATATAACTCTCTTTCGCATGCTCTTAAGGCCTTTACCACTTCTATCTCTTTACATACTGAGCCAATGTCTTATGCCCAAGCTGTCCAAGACCCAATTTGGTGTAAAGCAATGAATTAAGAGTTGGATGCTCTTGAACATAATGAGACTTGAATCATTGTTGACTTGCCTCCAAACAAGAAAACAATTGATTTTAAGTGGGTCTATAAATATAAATTCAAGGCGGACAGAGAACTAGAGCAAGGTAAGGCTCACTTGGTCGCAAAGGGAATTACACACGAGAATTGATTTTCATGATACATTTTCCCTTGTTGCTAAGTTGGTGTCTATTCGATGTCTTATTGCAGTGGCAACAATTATAGAATGGGATCTTCAATAGTTAGACATGAACACTGCCTTCCTTTACGACAAGCTTGATGAAATTTTTTTTGCTTACCTCCTGGCCATCCCTCCTCAAACTCAAACAAAGTGTGTCAATTACAAAAGAGTCTCTACAACCTGAAGCAAGCTTCGAGGCAATGGAATGCAAGGCTCTCTTCTTTCCTAACTGAGTTCGGATTCATACAATCCAAAATGGATTACAGCTTGTTCACCAAGTCCACAGCAACATCATTTGTCGCACTCCTTGTTTATGTAGATGATATATAATCTTGATGAGCTCAGACACTTAATCCACTGTTGCCGTGAAGAAGTTTCTTGAAACAAAATTTAGAATTAAAGATCTTGGAAGTCTTAAGTACTTCTTAGGTATTGAGGTGGCACGCAAAAAAAAAAAAGGCATCCAACTTTTTCAAAGGAAATATGCCTTTGATATCCTCTCCAAAAGTGGGCTATTAGGAGCAAAGCCATCTTCTTCTACCTAAGGAACCAAATGTCAAACTGAGTAAAGATGAAGGAGAATTGTTCCAAGACCTAGCTTTGTATCGAAGGTTGATAGGCAAACTTCTCTACCTAAGAGTATTAGCAATGGTCTTGCTAAAATTTTCCTTCAAAAAATACAAATTTACACATTTCTCAAAAAAAGTTCATCCTTTGAGGGTTACTATTCACAAGTGAAAAAAAAAGTATCTTTGTTCCCTTCTCCCCACTATTAATCAAATATGACAAAAATTTTTTGAAAAGTGTGCAAACTTATACTTTTTGAAGAAAAATGTTAGCTAAAACCATTGCTAGTGCTCTTACAAACACTAGACCAAATCTAAGACAAAGCATGCACTCGTTAAGCCAATTTATGGAAGCTATTCCTCATTTTAATGCAGTCCTCTAGGTCATTTAGATGCGTGAAAGGAACTCCGGGAAAAAGTCTCTTCTTCCCTACCATCTCAACTGGAACTCATTGCCTACTTGGATGCAAGTTGGGCAATTTGTCTCGATAAAAGATGCTTTACCACTGGTTTTTATGTTTTCATTGGTAACTCACTTGTATCTTGTAAGTCAAAAAGACAAACTATTGTATCTCGATCATCAGTGGAATCTGAATATAGGGCCATGGCATACGTGGTTTGCAAACTCACACGGATTCGATACCTCATTGATTTGCAATTGCCGATTTCAAGTCCAGTAGCCTTGCATTATGACAACTCAGTAGCCATCTACATCGTTGCAAATCCCTTCTTCCATGAGTGAGCAAAGCACATTGAATTAGATTTCCATTTGATTCAAGATAAAATTGTTGAAGGACAAGGTAGTGACGGCTCGTTTTCTCCCATCACCAATTAGCCGATATATTCCCCAAGCCCCTTCACTCCCCTGCCACAACACTTATCCAAAATGGGAGTCATTAACATATATACCCTCCATCTTGCAGGGGGATGTTGAAATTATCAGATACAGACTCCCCACTACATTTAGATACGGACCCTCCACTACCTGCGTATAAATGCTGCACATATGACTCCAAAATGTATTGAGGAGAACATTTTTTCGTTGCACATGCAGTGAGCTGGTTGTCATTATATTCTTTCAGTCTTTTATCTTTTACTTAGTCTATAAATGCTGGATATATTTATACAGTATACAAGAGAGAAAATATTTTGAAAATTTTGCCTTCACACCATTCCATCTTCTCTATTTTCTCTCTTCTGTATCACTTTCATCACCATATGCCAAACATCTACATTTCCCTTTTTATTTTGGGCCATTGAACTTCACACCTTTTGACTTCATTATGGCTGGCTGGTTACATTGACCTATTTCTAGACTTCAGAAAAAAAAAAAAAAAACACTTAGGGCATTCTTTTAATATAGGTCGGTTGAAGGTAAAAACATGCTTTAATCCTGTGTTAGCTTTTTTTTTTTTCATTAAGGCTTACATGCATTGTTTTGCATGCAACATTGACCATGCTTGTAGCCTTTCAATTGCACTGTTTTTGGGTACAGATCTTCCTGTAATCATTTGAGTTGGGACTGTTATTTTTCTGGGATTGTGATGAGGATCCATCTGATGTGAATTGCCCATTCTCAACCTCTCAAGTATGCCCGATCAGTGGGGTTCTCCAACCTTGTTCCTTTTTTTGCGTGGGTTACTTGTGCTTGTGATATTGCTGTTTGTTGGATTAATAGAATCATGGATCGACATATATTGAAACAAATGGAAAGCAATTTTGGCATCTAGTCCTAAAGGCATTGATTATCTTGTTCATGTCTTCAAATTAGACACTACTTAAACTAAACATTGCACTCATTTAGGAGTTCCTCATAATCCATTTAGAATGACAAATTTTCTATTTCTATTTTGACTTCAACAGAATATTTTTCTTTCAGGATCTATATAGTTCATAAATGCCTTTTCTTTTTTGCTTTTAAAAGGGAAAGTTAGAGGATGAGAGGTTGGTGGCAGTTGATTAATGGACATTTATGTTATTTTTAATGCCCTTAATATAGTAAGTTAAATAAAATTTAAATGTTAAATAATGGGTATTAAAATGACAATGTGAATTAATTAATTTTTGGAATGTGAAATAACATTTTATCCCTAATTAATTGCAAATTGACTAATGTTATTGAGATGGTTAGCAATGAAATGAATTTATGGTTGTGTATGGTTATTAATTAATTGCAAATTGACTAAGTGTATTTATTTTTTTATTATTTTCTTTTAAATATTTTTTTAACATTTTTAATTATTAAGAAAAAATTTTAAAAATATATAATTTTACTAATAATCACTTCCTTGATCATTAAGTAAAAGAAAAAATTTAAAAAATTTAAAAAATTAAAAAAAGTAGTAAAGGAATTGTAGATAGATAGTAAGGGTATCATTTTCCATTTTTTGGATAAATATAAACTGGACATGAGTTTATTTATTTTCCTGTCATTATCTCTTTGAATGAATGGATGATTGAGTAAAGAGAAATTTGAGAATTACTCAACAACGATCCATGGATGGGTGAAACCTGAAACATAAGTGTTTGTTAAATTGTCTCTTAGACCTTTAGATCATATTTTGCACAATCTTTATGTTTGAAGTGTCTCTGAACTTAGCTATTCTTTTAATCTCTTTATTTTCTGTTTCAAGTTTCATAGTTAGGAATGCGATATAAATTCACAAAACCAACTCAAACTTTTTAATTTAGCATTACAAGCATATATAGTTACTTTCTATACAATCCATCATTGCTGGAAATTCACCATCACATGCACAAGTATTATAACATTTCTTTTAATTTTAGTTTGCTGATTACTCTCTCTTATAAATAAAACTTCGTATTTATATAAATCATATTGTTCCTGTGGATCGATCTTGGAACTCGCTCTTTTATTACTTTAATAGCTTTCGCACTTGGAAGACAAATTTAATAGCTCATTAAGTTTTTGGCGCCGTTGCTAGAAACAATTGGAGTTCATTGAAGCAATTTTAGTTGAGAGAGTGGAGGGTTATGATGTTGTGAACCTCTTCACAGTTTGGGTGATAGTTAAACCTTTTTTTTTATTGTTTTCTTTATTTTACTTTATTTTTTTACTGTTGTGTATGTCTGGTTGGGCTCGAAATAATTCTGGTCATCTAATTAGAGATCCTAGTAGCACTCATTCTGATTCCAAATTCTTTGATCCAGCCTCTAATTTAGCATCTATATCTTTTGAGTTTACATCTGAAACTCTGGACAATATCGATGATAATGAGCATGTTGAGAGGGAGGTTGTGAATTCTAATAGGACTCTTAAAGAATACTTGCACCACATTCAAACTAGTGCACCTTCATGCATCATTCAACCATTAAATGCCAACAATTTTAATTTCAAACATGACATGATACGTCTACTTCCACATTTTCATGGTATGGAGGCTGAAAATCATTATTTACATATTAAGGAATTTGAGGAAGTATGTTCTACATTTTTAGATCAAACATGCACATAAGAGGTCATTAGGCTTACGCCTGATTTGTTTTCAGAAATGAGATGAGATCAAAGTTAAAAAAAGAATAAAATATTATTGTAATATATTTTTTTAATATTAGTTTTGTTTTGGAATTTCAAAAAGTTGAATTGCTTATTTTATTTTATATGGAAATATAAAAAAGTGTAATGATGAGTTTGAGATAAGATTGATATGAGATAGTTTGTAAAAAAACAAATCATGCCTAAGCTTTTTCCATTTTCTTTAAAGGATAAAAGCTAAAATATGGTTGAACTCAATTAGATCTCAATCCAAAGACACTTGGCAGGAGATGCAAACAGAGTTTTGAAAAAAAAAATTTCAATACACATGACAAATGCTTTAAAAAGACAGATTATGAATTTTTCCCAAAAAAATTCTGAAACTTTTTATCAATGTTGGTAAAGATTCAAAGATTTATTAAATTCATACCCACACCATGGTTATGAACATTGGCATAGATTAGTTTTTTTTTATGAGAGTTTGACACCCAAAATGCACAAATTTGTTGAAACCATGTGTAATTGGGAGTTTTTTAATAAAGAACCTAAAGAGGCATTTGAATATTTTGATTATTTGGCTGAAAATGCTTAATCTTGGGATACTGCTGATGCCTATAACAGATCTAAGGCTGAGTTTGGTGGTGGAAAATTTAATTTGAAAGAAGACGATGATATGCGTGCTAGATTAGCACTGCTGTCCAAAAAAAATGATGATATTGAAATGAAAAAAGTTAATGAGATGCAAGTTATTCCTAGAGTGCCTGAAAAATGTGAAATTTGTAAAGAGTTGGGACATGTCACTAATGAATGCCACACTATCCCTACTTTTAAAAAGGTGTTGTTGGATCAAACAAGTGCTATAAATTTGATTTCTACACCATCTAATGGGCCTTATTCTAACACTTATAACCAGGTTGGAGGAACTATCCAAATTTCAGTTGGAAGAGTGATCAAAATGCACTTCAAGGACCCACATTTCAGGGAGCACTTCAATATACAAGTCAACCTGCTCCAATTCAAAAAAGGGGACTTGAAGAAACTGTCCAACAAATGGCTAATATGTTGCAGTAGTTCATGTAAGGGCAAACAATAATTAATAATCAGAATTCTCAAGCAATAATGACATGAGAAGCGCACTTACAAGGTTGACTACCACATTAAGCATTCCAAGAGAAAGGAAAATTTCCTGTACAACCACAATCGAACTCTCAAGTTCAACCTCAACAAGTTAAAGATGTAACTGAATGCTCCAACATCAAATCGGTGAAAGCCGTCACAACTTTAAGGAGTGGACGAGTGGTGGACATTCCTGCTCAAGGGGAAGACAGGGTGGATAAGGCTGTTAAGGTTTCTAACTCATCTCATATTGCTAGTGGAGAAAATGTTGCTGATAAAGAGGTAAATTTCTGTCATGTTTCAACCCCTTTTTCCTCAAAGATTTGTTCCTTTGCATAAAGATAAAAGTCACTTTGATATTCTAGAAATATTTAGACAAGTTAGGATCAACATTCCTTTGCTAGATGTCATTCAACAAATTCCTGCATATGCTAAGTTCTTAAAGGACTTATGCACTGTTAAGAGGAAACTTAATGTCCAAAAAAATGCATTTTTAACTTAACAAGTCAGTGCCATTATACAAAACAATACCCTACCAAAATATAAAGATTCAGGGTCTCCAACAATTACTTGTGTAATAGGTAGCTCAAAAATTGGTCAAGCCTTTTTGGATCTTGGTTTAAGTGTCAATTTGTTGCCTTATACCATATATGAGCAGCGAGGTTTAAGAGAATTGAAACCCACTTCAATTATCTTGCAATTGGCTGATAGGTCCATTAAGATGCCTAGAGGTATTGTGAAGGATGTCTTAGTTCAAGTCGTTAAGTTTTTTTATCCAATAGATTTTGTGGTACTCGATGTTCACTTCACAAGTTCATCCTCATTTCAACCTCCAGTAATTCTTGGGAGATCTTTTCCTGCAACATCCAATGCTTTAATTAATTGTAGAAGTAGAGCTCTGAAATTGAGTTTTGAAAACATGACACTTGAACTAAATATTTTTAATACATGTAGGCAGCCACATAACTTGGACGAGGTTCAAGAAGTAAATTTTTTGGAGGCTATTCTTTATGAAGAAACCTATTTAGAAAAACATTGTGTTAATTTAGAAGTTGCTTTGGAAGTTGTTAGTGAACTTTTTTATAACAATGTTGACCAATTTGATGTTTCTTTCATAGAGAGCCAACCAGGGACATTCTGGAGGTAAAAATTTGAGCAAATTCCACCTAGGGGTGCCTCGCCCCGGCATGGATAGGGGTGTTTTTTTTTCACTCCGCCCCTTGCCCCCGCCTACACGGAGCCGGGGTACCCCATTCTACAACGGGGTGGCGGGGGTGAAGGTCCAGCCGCCCGCCCCTTGCCACTGCATTCAATCTCAAACCCTAAAAAATTTTAAACAATACATTCACATTCACATGCACAATCAAATCCTCCACAGCACACAATCACAATCACATCCTCCAATATCCATCCATATTCAACAACTAATTTAAAAAATATATTTAGGGCAAATGAGAATCGGACTCGATGGGCTTACATTCGACGAATTGGTAGTTCTGGGATTGAGAGACTACCCGACAGCAGAGGAGCTTGTTGGGGTGACAATTACTGGACGGCGTCACCGGAGAATCTGACCAGAGGCACAGCGACATCACGAACAAGAGAATCGGCGAATAGGATCGAGGGATTTGGGGATTTGGGGGAAATGGGAAAACTCGAAGTCAAACACGGGGAGGGGGGCAGCAGCTAGGTTATTAACCCATAATCAAAACGGCGTCGTTTTGATTATGGGTTAATAACCCATAAATCCCACTCACTGCTGGGGTATTTAAAAAAAAAAAAAAAAACCCAGGCAACGTCGTTTTGTGCCTGGATATATATATTAATATATATTATTATATATAATCTATTAATCTATTAATATATATATATTATATATAATCTATTAATATATATATATATTAAATTATTTAATTAATTAATATATGGGGCGGGGGCGGGGGCGGGGGCGGGGGCGGGGGCGGGAGCGGGAGCGGGACATGGTATGTGTGGGACGGAGTTTCACCCTGCCCCCGCCCCCCACTTCCCACCATAAATGCAGGCGGGGGGACCCTACCCCCCGCCTGTCAAGCGGATTAAACCGCGTCCGCCGTGCGGGGTAGGACGGTTCTAGGGCGGGGTAGCGAGGTGGGGCCCCATTTGCCCGTGCGGGGTACCCCGTCCCACAACGGGGTAGCGGGGTGGGAGCCCATTTGCCCGCCCCCCGCCCTCGCTCCTATGGGGTCTTAGCCTATTTCGCAATTTAGGGTATTTTTAGCCCAGATCAAGTTTTCAAGCCATTTTTAGCGTAAAACACCATCAAACCGAATTTAAACACACAATTATATATTAAAAAATATTCGGTATTTCATTACTAAAATCTAAAGTCACTTAAAAAAATCACTAAAATAATAAAACTTAAAATAAGTTATTACAAATTTACAATAATACAAATTAATTCTACAAAATTATAAATTGTGCTATTAACTATTAACATGACAATTTACAAATACTACTTCTAACTTTTTAAGAATCTAAATTCTAAACTAACAAAATCATTTTACATAACATTGATGATTTATTAATATATATAATTATATATTTATATTTATATATATATAAATATTTATATTTATATATAAGGAAAGGCGGGGCCGGGGGCGGGGTAAAAGCAGGGCGGAGGGACCCCTATACTGCCCCCGCCCCGCCTTAAGTCTAGAAAGCCGGCGGGGGGACCCTACCCCCCGCCTGCCGGGCGAGTGACTCCGTCCCCATACAGCGGTTCTGGGCGGGGCAGCAGGTGCAGGTACCCGCTAACCACCCCTAGGAGAAACTGTGGGAAACTCTGATTTGTCTCATTTCAATTTTGAGCTTGTGATTTTGATAACTAATCCCAAACATTAGATTTTGAAGAGAAACACATTGAACAAAATCTGT
Organism: Platycarya longipes; assembly: GCA_036559045.1. Lineage (NCBI taxonomy): Eukaryota > Viridiplantae > Streptophyta > Magnoliopsida > Fagales > Juglandaceae > Platycarya > Platycarya longipes. The sequence goes on from CM071791.1 coordinate 31,368,690, forward strand.
CATCACTTTATTTGCTAGAGACTAGCAAAAAGTTAGTTGAGAGATGTGATTAATAAACATTAATGTTGTTTTTAATGCCCTTAGTGTAGTGAGTTAAGTGAAGTTTACATGTTAAATAATGGGCATTAAATTGACAATGTGAATTAATTTATTTTTGGAATGTGAAATGAGATTTTACCCCTAACTAATTGCAAATTGATTAATGTTATTTGGGATGGTTAGCAATTAATTGAATTTATGGTTGTGTATAGCCCATTGCAGGATTGTGGCACATACGGAACAAGTATGTGAAGAAATTAAAAAGAGAAACTAAGTGAAGCTTTAACTTGCTGTGAAGACAACCTGTGACTTGACCTTGAGCTGAGAAAGAATTAAGTAAGCCCACATAATGAGATCGAGACTAACTTGCTGAAGCCTACCCATTAACTCGCCCAAACCGTAACTTTTTTGTGCAATATTTGAAGCCATGTGAGTTTGCTATGCAAGAAAACAATGTAACCCGAGAGAGTTGAAGACCATGCTGACTTGCGTAGAAGAGGAGCCCAAGTCAATAGCCCACGTTGTGATCACTTTCTGTGCTGAAATCAAAAGGATCCCGAGATCCCACATCCATGACTTGTCAACGAAACCTGGGTAACAAAAACAACCCAGTAAACCCGAGACTCAAAAAAGAAACCTTCTGGAAGATATGGTTCGGGACCACTCGATAGAGGAAGGAGAGAGAGAATCAGTTACGAAGATGGAGAAGGGGTAATTTGTGGCTTGGAGAGAGAAGACGAGGGAAATTGAAGTATAAAAGGAGGAAAGATGTTCGGTTGAAGGGTTAGACATTTTTAATAGTTTTTCTACTTTATTTCAACTATCTTTTCAAACTGTGTTTTGCATTTTTACGGTATTTTCCATTTCAAGTATTTTGCTAATTTTAGAGGATGATGTTAAGCTAAATGTCTAAGCCTAGGTTTTGGAGAGTAACTCAGATTTGGATTGGAGTTGATTTCGCACTTTTCCATTGTTTTTTTTTTATAATCTTACTAAGTTGTGAAGCCTATTAAAACTGTGAAAGTTTGGAATTTTTTTTCCTGGTCTTAGATTTGTTGTTGACATAAGGCACAATTATTACTTGATTGTGATACAAGACTCCATAGTTTTTCATCCTATATTGATCAAAACTTGTTCTGCAACTTAGTAGAGAATTTTGGATAAATATAAATTGAGTTTGAGTTGATTACATAGCTTCTGCATTTGGAAGACAAATTTAGTAGCTTCTGCACTTGGAACTCATCCTTATATTACTTTGATAGCTTCTCATGCACTTGGAAGACAAATTTAGTAAATCATCAATAGTGAAGAAATTGTCTCTTGATACATCCCAACAAGAAGAATCAGATACGTCTACTTATGTATGAATATATGAAGAACCGAAGCTTGGACTTCCTAATAACCTAATAATCCAGCAAGACAAATTCACCCTCTTGTAGAAAGAAAGCTTCAAAGATTTGTTTCTCACTTCATATTACTACTTATAATATCCTTTTATTAGAGTTTATGATATTTTATTTGTTAGTTTTTGTTTAATTTAATTTTTTTTCCAATAATTTCCATTTTGTTTTTAACTTGTAGTTTTGAGTTCTACTTGCATAGTTTGTAATTAATGTTGCATGCGTTATCTGGTTATCCATTAATCCTCGAGTTATCTGGTTATGATGAATGCATTATCTGTATGGGATTAGGTCAGGTCGGGTCGGTCCTAGGTCTAAAAAAAGACTTGTCGAGTTGCAAGCCTAGCGACCATCATGCAAATGCAATCATAAATCCTCAAGAGGGCCATGATATTTAAAGTCCATCGACAATTAGTTTGGAAAATTGTGTAAAAACATGATTAAATATTCTCGTTATTCGTTCATCATAGAAATGAAAGAAAAGAGGAACAACATATACTTGCGAAAAACACTTTGTTGGGTACCAGGCACTTGCAAGACAACACTTTGTTGTGTGCACGCAATACTTTTTCATCTGTTGGGTTTAATACGTCTTTCAGACGTGCGGTCGCTTGCACTTATTTATTTATTTTTAATAAGTGAATACATAAACAAGTTAAAAATGAATGTTTGCCTATATCAAATCATAAACAAAACTAATATCAAGAATGGAACAGTCTTGGTATATTTAAGAACAACAGAAAATGAAAATAATTAAATAAGCAAAAAATAATTGGTATAGAAAAGACAACTTGTGATCCAAATAAAAAATCAGATGACAGTTTTGGATGGGAGTTTTAGCCCAGCACAACATGCATCACAAAGCACAAATTTGATTCTATCATCCCTTGCTAATGATCATGTATAAGGATGTCTCCGCATGGACCATTGCTTTTGAATGTCGAGTCATAAATAACAACCTACGTGCAAAATCAACAATGTTTACCGATGTTTGTTTTCCTCCAAAGAAATCAAAATGAATTTTTAAAATAAAGAAACAATGAAAAATTATAGTTTTTTCCTTTTTACAAAATTGATACTGAAATATAAATAGAATGGTAGCGCTACGTACAATATATAAAATAAAACTCATTTGAAGTTCAAACAATGGAAAGACAGAAAGATCCCATTTTAAAATAATCTTTCTTGTAGTTCATATTTGTAGATTACATTACAGGCTTGACTGAAACGTTCTTGTTTCCTTTCAAGAGTAAATAAAATGAGTTTTTCAGATTTTGAGAGTTTTTATTTTGTAAATATGAGTATTTTAGTCAAGTTTATTCTAAAATATGGGCTTTTTTATATTTTCATAGTTTGAACTGCAAAAATATCTAATTTTATAAACTGTAAGTAATGCTAGAGAAAAATAGTTTGCGGTAAGAGTCAAACGGGATATTAGATAACCAACATATCACAAAGTCCAGAAATGCTTCCAAGGAGAATTCCACCAATAGTAGAGCCATATAACCCAAAAACCATGACCCACAATGAGATATCCAACGAAACAGTAGCTTCCACAAGTCCAAAATCAAACACATAAATTAGCCTTGTTTGTTTTTTCAAAACATATTATCTCATTCTATCTCATCTTAAACTCATCATTATATTTTTTCAAATTTTCATACAAAGTAAAATAAATAATTTAACTTTTTCAAATTCTAAAATAAAACGAGTATTAAAAAAAATATTATAACAATATTTTATTCTTTTTTTTAACTTTTATCTCATCTTATCACATCTCATCTCTGAAAACAAACCAGGCGCCACGCAATCAACACATTAACAAGTAGACCAACTAAAGAAACCCACGCAGTCACTATGTTCTTGAGCTATGACTACAAAAATATCTGCAAGGGGAACTGAAATGCAAAGCTAAAGTGCAAGGGAATTAGCCAACAAGCCACCAACCCTGACGGCTATGGCGAGGATGACGGTGAAAGGGCGACGTTTCATCATGGAAGGGATTTCAAATCCCTTGGCTACTCTTTCTCCTTTGCAGTTTGCAGTTGTTTAATTTCTCTTGATCAAACGTCATGTTGCATTTGTGAATTGTTTTATTTAAGTCTGCATTGCAATCCACATTTGTGAACTGCAAGAAGAATTTTTCTATTATTATTGAACAATACTAACTTCGAAACTGCTTTTTCCACCATAATAACATGTAGACCTCTACGGGACTGAACAAAAATTACAAAGAAAAATCTAGATTTATACCTCTGGACCCAAAACTTAAAACAATTTTGGGGACCCAAAGTATTGTGAGTTTCATTTAATTTAATTTATGCTTACAAAAGATTCATCCAGAAAGAAAGGAATGCAGAGAAACACCAGTTAAGTACAAGCATAGTTTCAATATACTTGTTTTATGATTTCATTAACAAATGTAGAAACTTCGTAAGAGAAATATTGGATTTTGGAAGATGGACAAATTAAGGGCTTAGAGCACTCTTATTGGGTGCATCAAATGCAACTCATCTCATTCTCCTAGCCCCCTGCACACGAGACGGTTTTCTTCCTCCTTCTTTGTTCGACTCTTCACCTTCGTTCCCAAGCTCTCACTTCGGATTCGCGCCATCAATGGTCTCGTCCCCCACCACTAACCTGTTTGTCGATTTCTCTGAATCGCCAGTAAGCTTCCTTCCCTCTTTGGATTTCCCCGACGAGCAGGTCTCTCTCTCTCTCTCTCTCTCGCGATTTTTGTGAGATTTCATATAAAATAACTTACAAAATCACTGCAATCTAATTGTGCACCATATAATCGAGATTGACCTCGATTTTCCTAAGGTTTTCATTGGAGGATTTCTCTTGGGCATTTTGCTAGGGTTTCGACATACCACTCAATGCTTGATGGAATTTTGATGCCCAACCCCTTTGATGCCTAAGAACTTCACATTTCTTCTATGTTTTGGCATTATCATTATGTTGAAATTTATCCTTATTTGGCCATTTTTCTTGGTACTGTGGCATAGATCATCCATCCCCTTTGACATATATGTGTTCCTTTGATGTCCAATTACTTGACATATGGTTCGTGTTTTTGCATCTGATTTGTGTTGAAATTAATTTTTGTTGGCCATTTTTGTTGGTGTCATGACATTGCTTAATCTCTTTGATATATATGTATCCGTTTGATGCCCAATTACTTCACATTTGGTACCTGTTTTGGCATTGACATTATGTTAAAATTAATTTTTGTTTGGCCATTTGTGTTGGTACCATGACATTCCTCATCCCCGTTGACACATGTTGACCCCTTTGAAGTCTAATAATTTGCCATGGCATAACCTATTTAGGCATTGTGTTGGTATTGAGATACATTTTTGTGAGACAATTCCGTTGGTGTTGTGGCATTATTTGACCCATTTGACACTTTGATATCCAATAACTTACCATTTGGTACCTGTTATGGCATTGTTTTCACAATTATGTTGGTGTCATGACATAATTTGACCCTTTTGACACTTTGATGTCCAAATGCATTGGCATTTGGTACTAGTTATGGCATTGTGTTGGTGTTGAAATGGCTTTGTGTTTGTACTGTGGTATTGTTTGACCCTTTTGACACATTTGATGTCCAATAACTTGCTATGGGGTACCTGTTTTGGCATTGTGTTGGAGTTGAAATTAGTTTTTGTAACTTTCCAATTGTGTTGGTGTGTGGCATTGTTTGACCCTTTTGAGGATTTGTTGGCTAGAGTAAATGGGTTGTGATGTTCACATACCTGAGTCCATGTTTATATTGAGGATATTGTGTAAAATTTATGACCCATGTTTTGTGATTGTTGTTTGGATCTACATGTTTACCTAGACATCCCCACATATAATATTCCTATTTCTTATGTTTTTGAGATGTGATCTATTGTTTGCCTGTTAGGAATGATTTATTACTAGTTAACGTATAACTATGATGATAGGGTAATCATTCATAGTAGTTAGGCCAAGAGGTCCATTGACTACGGCAAGGTAATTCGTGAATCCTAAAAGGCCACTATATGGCAACCGGGTCTCACGATTTGCAGCCATTCATGCGCGCCTTTGGTCTTTACATGCTGTGATTTTAGAAAAACCTACTTGAGTTTAGGTTATTAAATCACACACATTGACATGTTGGATAATTTTTCGCCCATATTTTTTAACGTTTGCCTACAAACCTGAAGCATAAAAAACTTTGAACCAAATATGCTGGTCGTGATAGCATGGCCATATCCTCATGCTCAAAAAATAGTCTGCGCATCAAATACTCAATATGATAATATGGTATTAAAGCATGCCGCCTCACTGCACATACTGAGGAAAATGATGAACGACGATTTCTCAGTTGCCAAAACTATGAGGTAATCGAATCTATCTCTTAAATATAATATGTATTTCGGATGTTCGGGAAATCAAATTTGACGTTGCCTTATTGATATGATTTTTTTTTTTGGTTCATTGTCAACCGTGTAGGTTGGGCAGTCATGCGATTTTTTCTGTTAGTATAATCCCAAAATACCAAAGTATGCAAAAAAGATGATGACCTGATTAAAAACTGACTTTCAAAATATATAAGCTTCAATAGAGGTCAAAACGAATAGGCATAGATTAGAACTTGATGTAGAGAGATGTAAACGAAAAATGAAATAATCTACTTTTATTATTATATTTATTATTATTTTGATGTCTTGGTTAACGGTAGTTATAATGTATTTTAATAAATTCTAACTAATGTAAGGACTCAATTACAATTATGATTTATTTAGATTTTATTTTTTTCTTTGTATTTGTAATTTTTGTAATTTTATCCTTATTATACACTAGAGAAAGAAAAGAAATTCTAAAATTTTTTTGATTTTAATATATTATTTTATAATGACGTCTCATATATTTTAAAAATCAAGTATCATGATAATAAATAATTATATTTAATTTGTTGAGTTTAATTGAAGTTGAAAATATTACAAATAGGAGAAAGATAAAATAGTAGAAGGTTGGAAATGGAAATGGAAGTGAGATAATAAAGTAATAAAGAAAGAATTATAAAATGTTATTTTGATAAATGAGGAAAAGTATGAAGAATATAATGTAAAAAATTTGTTGAAGACGAGTAAAATTTAAAAAAATATAAATATAGGGAGTGAGATTTTTAATTAAAATTTTAAAAAAATTTTGAAAAATGGGATATACGTACTCATTCCTTATGTGATCGGTGGCAGCGCCAGACGCTGGTGGGGGACGCAGATGACAGGAGGGAAAATTTCAGATTTTCGAGTTTGGCTTTCCACTGCTTTCTCGCTGTTGTTTCTCACTTCTCAGATAGCAATTAGGGGCAGTTTTGTCATTCACATGATAAACACGTGCGCACGTATTTTAGACTTCAAGGGAGTCCCCGGACGGGAGACCTAGCACTAGCAGACTAGCAGTGCCCTTTTTTGTTTGAAACGTGTTGGCGGGAGTTCCATTACGCTCTGAAAAGGTTTTCAAACCCTCGATTCCATTTCCTCCACTCCCAAATCTCCCAAAGCCTTAAAAGTCCTCGGCCCCAGTTCGATAATCTCTATCAATCACATCCCCCCTCTTCTTGTCTCATTCGATCCCAATTGGACCCTTGACAAAATCCTCTTCCAAATGGCTCGGGACGTCGAGAAATTCAAGGCGGCGAAGAGGTCATATTTGATCGCCAAGGAGCAGGGGAACCGGTACGAGGAGGCTAGGTGGGCCAACGTGATTGGAGATATCCTCAAGAGCAGAGGGGAGTATGTAGAGGCGCTCAAGTGGCTGCGGCTCGATTACGATGTGACGTACAACCACTTGCACGATAAGCAGCTTCTGCCGACGTGTCAGTCTCTTGGGGAGGTCTATCTTCGTCTTCAGGACTTCACTAACGCTCTATCTTTTCAGGTATATTGTTTTGGGACTTTAATTTTTTGTGGGGTGGGAAAGTGGGACAGGGAGAGATATTTTTTCACCGTTTTGAGTGTTTGGGTTGGGAGATTCCGAGAGTGGAAAGTATGGGAAGTTGGTTGTGTTGAGACTAATCGGTGTACTCGGTGCATTTGGGTTTTTTTTTTTTTTTTTTGAGTTTCTAAGGAAAATATGAGGAAAAGAAAATCGCTTCTGTTTGGTTCCAGATAAAATAAGGTAAAGGAAAATGAAGATAATTAAGTTGGGCGGTTTCAAAGTGCCCCTAGGGTTTTCCTTTCTTGCTCATACTTCGTGAACTAAGATTGTAAATCTGCATCACTGTTTCTTTTGGGTAAAAAGTGGAATACTTGGAGAAAATGGCAACCGGAAAAATTTATCGATGATAACTTGAGAATTGAACTTCTCTACATTGGTTTTGCTTTCAGAAAAAACATTTAGAGCTTGCCAAGGAAGCTAATGACCTTATTGAACAGCAAAGGGCCAACACCCAACTTGGTCGTACTTACCATGAAATGTTTTTGGGATCTGAAAATGACCACTTCTCAGTTCAGAATGCCAAAGAGTACTTCAGATGTTCAATGAAGCTTGCAGAGAGGGTTAGGGAGAACCCACCTGTTAAAGATAACAAATTCTTCCTTAAAGAATATATTGATGCACATAATAATATTGGGATGCTTGAAATGGATCTTGATAGCTTGGAAGAGGCCCAGAAAATCCTAACCAAAGGATTACAGATTTGTGCAGATGAAGAGGTTGAGGAAGATTACGATGGGCGAAGTAGGCTCCATCACAACCTAGGAAATGTTTATATGGAGCTCAGAATGTGGGATGAAGCTCGGAACCACATTGAGGAGGACATTAAAATTTGTAAGAGAATTGAGCATTGCCAAGGGGAGGCAAAGGGGTACATCAATTTTGGTGAATTGCATTATAGGGTTCAGAAGTATGAGGAGGCACTTTGTTGCTACCAGAAGGCACTTGACCTAGCAAAATCCATGGAAGATGAGGATGCTTTGGCTATGCAAATTGAGCAAAACATTGAGACTGTAAAAGAAGCTATTAAAGTAATGGGTGAACTGAAGAAAGAAGAGCAGAATCTCAAGAAGCTGACCAGAGAAATGACCAGTGCAAAAGGAACAGCACGTGAGAGGAAGTGTCTGTTGAAGAAAAATGCATCTCTTGATTGCCTCATCGAGAAATCAAGAATGATCTTGGCATGGCTGAAGGTATGAATTCTGTTCTATACACATTTTCTTTGCCTTTGCGCTCTTTCTCAACTGCTAGAGGGCACACAGGATAGCTTCTAAATTTTGTGGATGAATTCAATATATATATATATATATATATATATTTTCTGATTTGAGTTAGTGTATCAGTCGGTTTTCTAATTTCATGTTTACATTAAACATAGATAAGATATTTCATGTGTTCAATTCCTTTATCAAATTTGCAGAACTTGATACATTCAATAATCCACTGGAAGTTCTGAATGCTGCAAAGAACTGCCCTTAATACTGTTATTGTGAATTTTAATGCTGCCCCATTTCTGATTTGAAATATTCCATGTTTAGCTTCTTGAATTTGCTAAGAGGAAGAAGAGAGTAGCAAGTGCACTTTGTGACAAGGAAAAGCTCGGTGACTCATTTCTGGCTATTGGAGAATCATACCAGAAGATCAGAAAATTTAATAGAAGCATTAAATGGTACATGAAGAGTTGGGAAACATACAAGTCAATAGGTAACTTGGAGGTAAGTTGGAGTTCTTTTTCTATGATCTTTAAATGAATAGATGACATGTGTGGCATCTTGTTGTGTGAGAGAAGGATATATCATTGAACTATGCGTGGATCCTTCTTGGATATATTTGTATATGACCTAGGTGGTCAAGGCATATGCTTATTTTAGTTGCCTAGATTTCAGCAATGGTCATGATCCTGTTGGATATTTATAGGTCGATGTTGAAGTACATTGACTGTTCTGTCCATGGATTGCTGTAGATGGTTGTTTAGTGGATTTTCACTCTGATTTGATATTATTTCAGGGGCAAGCATTAACAAAAATCAACATTGGTAACGTTTTGGACAGTGATGGCAATTGGACAGGAGCACTAGATGCATTTGAGGAGAGCTACCGGTAATTATCTGCTGTTTGGTTTTTCTGGTAGACATTAATAAATGGAATAAGAAAATTACGGAGCAATCAAATTGATGGATATCAATTTAGCTTGAATGCTGGACAGTGGAATTCCTTGCATGCCTGGCCAAGCAGTCCTAGATGCCTTCAACACATCTCAAACTATAATATTCACCATTTTGATTTCAGGCACATGGCCATATGATTGCACTGTTTTAGCGTAACTTTCATAGCACTTTTCATATCACCTGGGTCCTTTATTTATAACAGAAGATAGTTTTAAGCATCTAATTATAGGATGCCCTTTTATTTCTTATACATAATGCCTTGATGCATTCTTTTAATACGTCAGCATAGAGGGTTTGTAATGATTTGATCCTGTATTGCAGGATTTCCATTGAAGCAAACCTTCCTTCTATACAGCTTTCTGCACTAGAGAATATGCACTATAGCCACATGATAAGATTTGACAATGTTGGAGAGGCCAGGTAAATATGGTTCAAGCAATCCTCCTTAACCATTTAGGCTGCTACAATCCAATGAGTCGGCTGGTGGAATTTTGAAAGTTACGGAATATTATATACCAAACTGACGATTCATGTCATACAAGTAATTACTTGAAGGGTTAAATTTTTGGAATCTCCACAAAAAAGTAAAGAAAAGTTGCCCCCCTCTGTGTCCCCTGCTGGAAGGGTTTTCAAATTAGTATTTTAATTATCAATAGAACCAAGTTTTTGTTTCCTATTTTCTAATGGCTTTTGTATTAAGTTATAGAATTGCTTAAAGAAAGACTCTTCTGTAGGAGATTGCAGCTTTTAATTGACAAATTGAAGCAGTCAGGAGATAAGGAGCTTGAAAGACATAATGTAGCAGAGGATTGCTGCTCTGAGACTGACACAGAAGGGAATGATCATGTGTCAGAAAGTAGGTATAATGCACGCTGCTCACCTGAGATGAGTAAATGGAATTCTAGCAGATCAAAGTCTGTAGCCAGTATAGAAGAGTTGAACGACGATGTTCCTCTGATTTCTCTCATTGGATCGGGTAAAAATTCATCCAAAATGAAAACAGCTCAGTCAGGAAAGCAAAATATTTGTACTCAGTCTACCAAAGTTTTGCCAAAAAGTTTGTCTAAATCCACCAGTGATCAGCAGACAGTTGTTGGTCGTAAGCGTGTTCGTGTCATCCTTTCTGACGACGAGAATGAAGAACCAGATGAGGTGAAGTGCTCGAAAGGAAGCCCTGGTAAATGCCCAGTAGAGGCAGTTGCTAGATCTAAAGATTGTGGGTTTCTAAGTCATTAACTAGTCTTTGCTTCAGACATTTCACTATACTATTGGAATTACTGACTTGTATTTTTTACTTGAATGCAGTCAAGTGTAAAAATAATTTACCCAGACATGACTGTAAATTTCAGGTAAACAAAACTACTGTATTCCTTGATGAATATTTTCCCCTTGTTCAAGTTGGTCTGTTTGTGTCTGATGTTTGATCATTTGGTTTGGCAGGAGGTCCCAGCGGATGCCTCCCAATGTGCCACCAGGTCATGCAATCCTGTTGATATGGAAGAAAGTACTAGTTCATACAGATCGAGTCCCCATGTAGCCACTCCAAATGGCAAACTATTCAGATCTTCAAGCATTGGTGAAGTTGTTATTGCATCTGATTTTGCTGCTAGTGGTTCTAAATGTGACATTGGTGTCAATGGAAACCTATTGCATAAATATAACGCTGCTGATCACAAGGTGCTTGCTGGTGACAGATGTGATGTGTGTTGCTCATATCATTTGGATACTATCCAAGTAGATCTATGTGATTGCCAATATACATATTTTGCTAATTTGTTATCTTTCATTCTGTTCACAGCGGTGTATTATTTGCAAGATTGACAAGCAACTGATACTTGTTGAAGCAAGCTCATGTATGGATAGTGATAAGCTGAGCATTGAGTCTGTAAAGGTTGAACTGGCATGCTTATACTATTTACGACTTCCCAATGAAAAGAGATCAGGGGGTAGGAACTTAACTATATTCTACATGCTGCTGATTACTAATAATCAAATTCTTACTTTGTCATTAAGAAGGATACATTTAAGTGGATCTTTTAACATAGAGTGATCAGCAATGTGAAAAATAGCTTGCAAATACTCACTTTTTTTTTTAAGATGGGTTTGCAGCATATTACATTTTTCTGTAATAATTTTTTTGGAGAGGTGGGGGAGGATCTTGTTATGATTTGTTATGATAACGATGCTTTAGTGTTGGGATAACTAAAGGATGAACACCATTGGCTTTAGTGGTGGGCCATAAATAATTGCCAAGTGACAAGCACAAAACTGTGTTGGACACATTAAGCTTGGATGCCTTTTGGTGGCACACAAGTATTCTATTGGTGGCAAGCAAGTCACTGCTTTACGTGCTTCATCATCATTTTCATATCATCTATGAGTCATCTAATATGGTGGATTGTTTCTTTTTAGGTCTGTTACCAATAATTCGGCAAATAAAATGTAGTGGAAGAGCTGTAGAATCCTTGGAGACAATTGAAACTCTTGAAGATTGTTTGGGAAGAGTCTCCCTTGAAGCTTCTATTGATGGTATGCATAATAAATGCATAATTACATTTAGGGAAGTTGTGAATTTCCCATTATTGTTGTTTTTGTTGTTGTAAGTTATGGTTGATGATTTATAGTGCCTGAATTGTTTTTTTCGCGTAAAGAAATATTTCTGACAGTTAGTGCAAGGGTAAAGCCGTGGGCTGAGCACAAGTGTGTTTATTGTTGATATAACCACTTCATGCAAAATACTGAAGGTTAGGACCAGATCTATATCTCAGCTCACACCACTTTGCTGTTGTGTGAACAACATCGGGTACTGACCTAATTTTTATTTTTAAATAGAACCTTTTCATGTCATATGGCTATGATGGGTTGAAAACATGGAAGTTATTGGGAAGGGCCATTGTGTAAGTGGTTAAACAGGTGACTAGAACACCCTTGTGGTTAAATAGTTGTATAGAACACTACTCCAGGAGATGAGCGTTATTTAATTTTCTTTTCCTGCTTTCATCTCCTCTTCTTTTCGCCACTGCCCTCGAGTGTCTTGTACTGGAATAATACCACTCAGTACTAGTTATTCGCAAACTTCCTTGAATTGTTTGTTTTCCCAAGAATGTTCCAAGGAGATACCGTGTTTGTATATAATTGATGGAAAACAGTATTCTGGGGCTGAACTAGAGTTCAAACGTAGCCTGCTAGCTTCTATGGCATATTTGCATGCATTACATTTTGGCTGGATACATCTTTTAGGCAGTCTCTAAAGTTGGAATGCAAGGGCTGATTATGTAAATCAGAATTGCTCTACATTAGTATTTCCATTTTGACCTTTTGCTCACTGAAATGCTGTTTTTACCAGTTAAGTATGCGTTTAGTATGTTTGTTACTTTTCCAGGATGGGTCCAAAAGCCTTTGATAAAACTGTACATTGACAGCTGCAATGAGTTATCTGAGGCACCTAACATGAACTTGCTAAAGAAACTATACAATAGAAGAATGGAGGTAAGTGCTAGTTAACTAGGCATAACCTTATATTTTTGCTTGTGGATTGGAATAGTTTTGTGTATTTGGTATATATATAATTCTTCTTTACCAGGTTTCAGACGATGAAGTGATTGTATCTGAATGTGAATTGCAAGATTTATCAATAACTCCATTGGTGATTGCACTGCGTGCCCACAAAACATTTTCCATGCTGGACCTTTCTCACAATTTGCTAGGTAATGATATCTGGCATCTGCCTCATCTATTTTCATTTTTTTTCCCTGAACAGAACAGGTCTCTTCAATTCTATTTGATGAAGAAATTAGTAGGGTTATTTATAATTAGTATTAGCTTTACTTTGACTTGCCATTCCCCCAGGAAATGGAACAATACAGAAGCTTCAAGAAGTGTTTGCATCAGGCCAAAATTATGGAGGGTTAACCTTGGATCTGCATTGCAATCGATTCGGTCCAACTGCATTGTTTCAGGTATGTAACTTTTGTTCACAAATAAATCTCACTTTTGCATCATCAAAATTATAAATGGTGCTTCATTTAAAGATTCAGCTTCCTCACACATATCCTATGTCTAGTAATGATTTCTCATGAAAGACTGAATCCCTGAAACCTTGACCCCCCCCATCAACAACCCTTCTTTTTCTTCCCTTTTCTTTGTTGCTGGGTGTGCTTTAGCAGGTATATATCAGGTTGAACCTTATCTTTCATGGAAACACAGAAGTATTCCTGGATTAGATTGATGGTCTTGCGAATATTGAATATATGCAAGTATATTAATACAAAGCACAATCTTGTGCCTAGCGATCTTTGTAGTCAAATGATATCTCCCCCGTTTTACTAGAGGAAGTATGGGATTCAGCCCAAGGAAAGGGAGGAGTTTTGGGAAGGGAATTCACTCTTGCTACTATCTCAGCCATCCTTTTTTGAAAGGCTATAATTGATTTGAGTCGAGTTGAGTTTTTGGGTTATCGAGTTGAGCTGGACTCAAATAATTCGAGTTTGAACTCGAGTTGAGAGCTTGCTGAGCTAAGTCGAGTTTGAGCGGATCAAATACGATCTCGAGTTGAGTCGAGTTATTTATCGATCTTGATTTTTATGTTTTAAATGAGCTTGAGTCGAGTCAAGCCAAATCGAGTTATTACTTGAGTTTTGTTTATATTCATATATATTTTTTAAATAAAATGAAAAATTCAAATTACCAAATTATAAAATAAAATATTAAATCTAATAAAAATTTAATTAATATATAAACTTTATATTGAACTATAAAGTTATAACATCTTTATGAATACATTTTCTATATGGTTACACATTATAGTATATAATGAAACCACCAAGTCTTATATTCTAATTATTACATATTATACATATACTATAATTATTCACTCAAGTACTTAATTAACTAACATATTATTATAAATTATATTCAATATATAGATATAAATGATTAGACATAAGTAAGTGGATTATATATTACATATTTAATTTTCAAGATAACTATCCTTATGTTATTAAATTTAATATGCATAAAAGTATATGTGTGTGTAAAAATACTAATATATAGAAAAAAATTATATATATTCATGATTTATAGACGAGTTCTAATCGAGTCGAGTATGTATCATTTATTTATCGAACGAGTTTCTGCTTTTACGATTGAGTTTTTTTATTTTTGAGTCGAGTTCGATTCGAATTTAATTGAGCGAGTATCGGGTGAGCAATCGAACTGATTGGTTCATTTATAGCCTTATTAATAAATTGAAAGAAAACGTGTATATGTTTACAAATATCTTGAATAATATTTTTTTCAACTTTGTCATATGTGATACATGTATTCCTTAGTTTAAAGTTCCCTGGAGATAGGGTTGTAAGCGAGTTGAGTCAAGCTGAGTCAAGCTTTGGCTTGTTGAGCTTAGTTTGATTAAAAATACTCGACCTTAATATTTTTATTTATTCTTTGTTTAAGCTTGACTTGGTTAGCTAAACTTTCAACTTGAGTTGAGTCGAGCTTGAGTTCTATATTTTTTTCAAAATATTTTTGAGTAAAATATGAAAAGAAATAAATAAATAAAATTTTAATAGTTAATATCTAACTAGTTGATATTTATCCATAGAGAAATATTTTAGTTACAAAGAGATTTTACAAAATAAATCCTACAAACTAATGTGGTTTCATATAGTTTATCAGATTGTGAAGTTACTTTTATTGTAAAATAGATCTAATAGATCATATGAAATTATATTAGTTTGTAGGATTTTTTTGTGGCTATAACAGTCTTCGTTCATACATGGTTTTCATGTACTAATATATAAACTTATTAGATTTTATAGATTAATTATTATACAAATGATAAAATATAATTATGAAGTATATTCAATATATAGACATAAGTAATTAGATTATATATTACATATTTAATTATAAAAGTGTTATGCTTATATTATTAACAATACATATATATACATTGTATGATGGGGTCTATTAGGAACGTTATAATAGACCATAAATAGTTTATAAAGGTTAGTGACAAACGGTGGAGGATCATCGAGAGTAGCCCTCGTTTTGTGAAACACATTCTCCTTGATCAAGATGCTTTGGCATGGTTGGCTGCCATGGTTAAAGAGTGTATTGCTTTAGGGAAAAGTGTATTTCATAGGTCGCGAAGAAGAGGGTCTCTCGTCTTGATGTTATAGAGGCAGTAGAACTCTCATGGGAGGTTCTTCACTTTATCAGAGCTTAGCCCTAATAGATGAAAAGGTATGATAATGGTATTGGAAGGGAGGCTGGGTGCAGGGTGGAGAAATTTTGAAGAAACTTTAATGGAGATCGCTGCTACCTCTTTTTTAGGGGGGAAAGTTTTGAGAAACAATGGTCCATAGTGGCATCTTTCATCGTAGAAATAGGAACCCCCGTCGCAGTCCTTTAGGTTGTACAAGGAAGCGTTGCAATTATTGAGGGCAGCGGGTGGTGCTCGAGGGTTGTTTGCTACTCGAGGAGGCTCCTTCACTATCGGGGGTCAGAAGGAGGGGGAATGTGACAGGTTTGCTGGCCTAAATAAGGAAACTGTGATGGGAGTGATTGTTGACATGGAAAAGTATATGGATGTTTTAAACCAAAATTTAACTTGACTGATACACTGTGTTGAGGTTTAATGATAAGGAAATGAGCTTGGGCTTGAGGGAGGCAAAGGATGTGTTTCAACCCATCTCTAACGGGCTGGAGCTTGGCGAGAAAGGAAAAGAAAAGGCCTCGGACGTGGGAATAGCGTTGTTGGGCCCGAATGGCGTCTTGGAGATCTCCAGTGGGCCCAACAACGCCATTCGGGCCCAACGAGGATAGCACACTACCATTGAGGCTTGGCACACTCAAGCCTTGTTTGCTTACAAGGATGAAATTAAAAACTCAAATACATCTCAAACTCATTATTATACTTTTTCAAATCCCTATACAAAATATAATAAAAAATTTAATTTTTTAAAATTTTATACTATTTTTTTAGATTCTCATACAAAACTA
The DNA here is from genome assembly GCA_036559045.1 of Platycarya longipes. NCBI lineage: Eukaryota > Viridiplantae > Streptophyta > Magnoliopsida > Fagales > Juglandaceae > Platycarya > Platycarya longipes. Next base: position 31,385,274 of record CM071791.1, read on the forward strand.
ATATTAAAAAAAATATCTTACAACAATATTTTATTTATTTTTAACTTTTATCTCATCTCATCTCAGAAAACAAATAAGGACAGAGTCTAAGAAATCGGAGTCCAAGAAACTTAGAGAGCTTAGGCGACTTGGTCTTTGAATGAGGATAGCACAAGTTGTAACCGAACAAAGGGGAAGGGAATTATCTTATTTTTATGAAGTCAAAAATTGTGTCTTGAAATGTGTGGGGGTTGAATGATGCTAATAATCGAAGGCATATAAATAACTTTTTTCGGGTGTGGAAGGCAGATATTGTATGCTTGTAAGAAACAAAGCTGAAACTAATATCTAGAAACATGGTGTGAAGTCTTTGGAGTTGTGCTTATATAGATTGAGTGTATTTGGCTTCAAACGAGACTTTGGGTGGTGGAGAAAGTTGAGGATTTTGTAGAGGAGCATTCAGTGGCCGTCTTTTTTAAATCTGTGGTGGATAACTTATCTTGGACTTTTGTAGGTGTTTATGGGCTGAATCTCAATAGCACTCAAAGTCTTTTATGGGATGAACTCGTTGCATTACATAGTTGGTAGGACCTTCCTTAGTGCATAGGTGGATATTTCAACACTATAAGATTTCCTAGCTAAAGATCTAGGGATGGGTGGTTGTGCTCAGCAATGGCTGAATTTTCAGCATGTATCTTTGATTTGAACTTGGTGGATCTTTCCTTGATAGGGGGTTCTTTCACTTGATCCAATAATTAGACACGGTCTAGGCTGGATAGATTTTTGATCTCGTTGGAATGGGAAATTCATTATTCTGAGTTGTGTCAAAAGAGGTTGTCTCGTCTATTCTTGGATCACTTTTCCCATCTTGTTGGATGGCGGCAAAATTCAAGATGGGCTTCGTTATTTCAAGTTTGAAAACATGTGGCTTAAGAGTGAAGGTTTTGTAGATAGGGTCAAAAATTGGTGGTCTTCTTCCTAATTTCAAGGTTCGCCTTCTTTTATTCTTGCAGGAAAATTAAAAGCTCTAAAGAATGACTTAAAAGTTTTGGAACTTTCAAACCTTTGGAGACATCGAGGAGCACAAGAAAAGTTTGGTGGATGAGCTTCAAGGTTTTGAGATGATACTTGAGTCTAGAGCCTTTTCTCAAGAGGAAATTGATCGTAAAGCAGAATTGGCTTTGGAATTAGAGAGTTCTTTCTTTAGAGGAGATATCTTGGCACCAAAAGTTTAGAGTTTTATGGCTAAAGGAAGGACATTGCTGCACAAAATTCTTTCACAGGGTGGCTAACTCTCACATGAGGTATACTATCATTGAGATGCTAAACATCAATGGCGTAGAGTGTACAGAGGCTCTAGTTATAAGAGAACATGTGGTGGACTTCTTCGAATAGATGTTTACAGAACGAGAGGGATGGAGGCCAAAGCTTGATGGTCTTGTTTTTGATCCCATCGAACAACAGTCTGCTTCTCAGTTAGAGAGACCTTTTGAGGAGGTAGAGGTGTTTGAGGTCGTATGAAAAATGGCCAAGGATAAAGCACCAAGACTAGATGGTTTTTCAAAGAGATTCTTTCAAGCTTGTTGGGAAATCGTAAAAGAGGATCTTATGAAAGTATTTCATGAATTGTTCTTGACAGGCAAGTTTGAGAAAAGTCTTAACACTATTTTCATTAGGCCTGTTCGTTAAAACCTGGCCTGGTTTGAAATTTTAAGATATTTCTTAATATTTTAGTTTTTTTTTTTCAAAAAAATTGAAGAAAATTTTAAATCCGGGTTCCGAATTCCCAAATTCGGAACTCGGATGAACACCCCTAATTTTCATCGCATTGATATTGAAGTACAAGACTTTAGACCTATTAGCCTTGTCAATAATATTTCCAAAATGCTTGCAAACCGACTTGGGGAAGCTTTGGGTAGAATCATCTCAAAGCCACAAAATGCCTTTATCAAGGGTCGTCGGATATTGGATTCCGTCCTTATAGTCAATGATGTTCATGGATAGACAGACATTCCATTGATTATGAGGGGTTGAAAAAGCTCGTCGATCCAAATGAATCATTCTTCTGGTCTCTCTTTGCCTAATGCCTGGATAGTATATTAAAGACAGGGGTAATAGGGATCATCTACAAGCTAGATATGGAAAAAATATACGATCATGTAAATTGGGATTTCTTTATTTATTTGTTAGAGAAATGTGGATTTGGGGAGAGATGATGCAGGTGGATTAGATGGTGCATCTCAATAGCAAAATTCTTAATTTTCATTCATGGCAGTCTGACCTGTTTTTTCAATAGTTCTTGTGGTTTGAGGCAAATAGATCATTTATTTTCACTTATTTCGGTTATTATCATATAGGCTCTTAGTAGGATGTTGTCAGTTGTGGTCCAAAATAGGTATATGGTGGGTTTTTTAATCGACAAGCCCATTAGAGGCAACATCTCGATCTCTCATTTATTATTTGTAGATGACACTCTAATTTTTTGTGAGGCAGATTAGAACCAACTCAGGGTGTTGAAGGCCCTCCTTTTGTGCTTCGAGGCTGTTTCAGGCTTGCGAATTAATTTTGATAAATCCGAGTTAGTGCCAATTGGAAATGTTATCAGTCCTCAACATTTGACTACCACTCTTGGTTGTAAGGTTGCTTCCCTTCCTATGAAGTATTTGGGGGTTATCTTTGGGTGCAGCTTTTCGGGCCTCATCAATATGGGATAGTCATTGAGAAGATTGAAAGAAGATTGGCAAGTTGGAAGAGATTGTATTTATCTAAAAGAGGTCGGATGACTTTGATCAAAGTACCATTTCCAACCTTCTTACTTACTTTTTGTCTTTATTTTCCATCCTTGCAGCTGTGGCAAAAAGGATCAAGAAACTCTACCAAGACTTTTTATGGAGTGGAATGGGGGATGAATTTAAGTTTCATTTAATTAGGTGGGACCAGGTGTGCAAGCCATTGTCTTCAGGTGGTGTGGGTTTAAAAAATATAAGAACTTTGAACCAGGCCCTACTTGGTAAATGGTTATAGAGGTATAATTTGGAATCGGACGCTCTATGGAAACTGGTAGTAGAGTTTAAACATAGAGACCTGTAAGGGGGTTGGAGTGTTAATTGGTCTGAATATCCTTTCTGTTGGATTTTCTTTCATTTAAATAGAGGAATTGTACATAATTGTTGTCATTATTGGTGGCACCTAAAAATGCTATCAAGACAAGTATTTCAAAATATTTATACCTATTTACACCTAATTGATTGATATTTTCAACCTTTGTGTCTAACTATTTTCACATAAGTTATATTATCATGCTAACATTCCCCCTCAAATTGATGCGGGTTGATTAACGAGCATCAATTTACTTTTTAAGAAGCACTGTCGATGACGAATAAGAGCTTTGGTGAAGACATCAGCAATTTGTAGTTCCGTAGAAACATGTGGAAGAGTGATAGCACGAGCTTCAAAGGCCTCACGAATAAAGTGACAGTCAACTTCAATATGTTTAGTGCGCTCATGATAGACATGGTTGTCTATGATCTGAATAGCACTTGTATTATTGGCATGTAAAGATATAGGATTGGTCTGAGAGAAGTTTAATTCAGCAAGTAAACCTCGAAGCCAAATAATCTCAAAACAAACAAGGGACATTGCCCTGTACTTGGATCTCGTAAAAGACTTGAAAACTCTGTCTTGCTTTTTATTTTTCTAAGATATCAACGCATCACCTAAGAACACGCACTAATCAGTGATGGAGCGACGTGTATCAGCACAACCAGCCCAATCAGCATCGCTATAATCAGCAAGGCTAGGAGAATTGCCTGCAAAAAAGAATAAGCCATGGGAAGAAGTTCCTTGAACATATTAAATAATCTTACGGACAGCAACCAAATGAAGATGATGAGGAGTCTAAAGAAACTGGTTGACTTGTTGTACAACAAAAGAAATGTCAGGTCTAGTAATGGTGAGATAGACCATGTTGCCCACCAATTTCCTATATAAATTGGGATTAGGAAGTAAGTCACCATCTTCTTTGCGAAGTTTGACATTTAATTCCATAAGAGTATCAATGGAGGTAACTTCCTGTAGGCCAGCTATAGCCACTAAGCCACACGCATACTTATGTTGATTAAGTGAAATGTCGGAGGGACTACAATGCACCTCAAGACTAAGAAAATATGTGAGAGACCTTGATGAGGACATCTTCTATTTATGTTTTATTTGTTTATGCATTACTTATTTTATTTGGACTTGTCTTGATGGGCTTGGGTCATCTTTTATTTATGTGTTTTATTTTACTTGGACTTTGTAATGATGGGCTTGGATTATTGCAGCCCATTGACTTTTAGGATTTATCTAGAGTTTGTTTATTTTGTTATTTAAAGGGTGGTAAGGAGCATTGTAGGGCAGACTATGATGAATATTGAATGATATTACAGCCAACTTTTTTCCAATCCCAATGTCTTCTTCTCTGATTTCTTCTTCTTTCTAACTTTTTTCTCATCTCGTCTTCTCCATAATATTATCCTATTTCTTTCTTGCATTTCACGTGTGTTCTACATCATATTTGGTATTCAGAGATAGGTTACATTGTTTCCTTAAACAATAAATCCTGACCCTCTCTCTTTGCATACTCTCTGTTTTCTCCTTTGTTCTTCCTCTTCTTAATGTGCTGTGTGAGTGAAGAGAAAAAGAAATTTAAAGTAATAGCCGCTTGTGTTGCTCTCGGCAAGAACCCAGCAAGAACCGAAAGAGAGAAACGAAGCAGGCAGCTTCGTTGCTAGCAGTTTTTGGGTTGCCGGAAGACCTCAACCCGCCGAAAACCCACTGAGCTTCTCATGATCGGCATTCTCTGTGTTGGTTTCTTGAGCTCCTTTGACATCGTGCGCAACGTCGGTACCTCATGGGTTTTGCTCGGTTCTCTTTGTGGATCACCGCGCTGCCATAACTTGCCAGAAGACCTTTAATTTGTCGGAAACCGCCAGAACTCCCCAGTTTGTCGCGTTCGTTTCGTTCACATAGGCCTCTCACCTTACAGGTTGAACCAGCGGGAGACATATAAGTGGAGCCCTAGACTCAACATTTTAAGGCTGGGCCGCATTTTATTTGGACTCATCTGGGTTTTGGACACCTGGAGTTGGTCTTTTGCAAGGCATGATTGCTCAACAATAAGGGTAGTCTCTGGTTTCTCACTATTGTTTGTTTTTATACTATCTGTTTATTTTTAAAATGTGCATCATTTATTCTTTATGTGTTGCTGTTAGTGCCCCAAAATACCAAATTCATTTGAACAGACCCCTTGGTTGATTTAGGCCCTACATTCCTCACGACCCAATTTATTCAGCACTTAAACTTTGTTTTGCTCTCTAGAGTTTGTGTTTTCTCTTTTCACTATACGTACCTTTGTTGTCATTTCCTCATTAGTTGCCCTTACAAAAAAAAAAAAAAAAAAATTCAAATCATGTGTTAATGAATTTTTGTGATTGATATTTGGCACTTGCTTTATCTTTTTAAATATCAGCACTACTTGCTTGCATTATTTGGATTTGCTTAATTCCAAAAAAAAAAAAAACCTGTAATTAAATTTTGCTCAAGTCGATATTTTTCATTGCTTGTAATTGATGTTTATTGATCTCAATTGCATTTCATTTAACTAATGTCCATTGCATGCAGTTGCGCAGTGGTTGCTTTGTCAACCCTAATTTTACAACCTTGACCATGGACCCCTCTTAATTCGAGGCCCTCACTCAACAATTGACCTAGCTAGCCACTAACCAAGAGCAGTTACAGGCTCAACTAGCAGCTGTCCAGACTGAGATGGCTGCTACTCGTGAAGAAAACAAAATTCTAGTTGTTAGGGTGAACAATTTTGAGCAACTCTCTTATTCGTTCGACACGGACAATTTTGAGGCACCCCGTAATAGGCACCATCATCATTGACGAGGCGATCAACACCGCTTAAGGTGTGAGCATAGGGATAGGAATCATGATTATGAGCGAGAACGAGACCACTACCGTCAGGGTACTCAGTCTCCTCCTCGCAATGAAGAGTGAATTTTCCGAAACATTAAGTTAGATGCCTCTACTTTTGATGGTTGCCTAAATTCGCAGATTTTTACTCAATGGGTTAGGGATATGGATCGTTTCTTCTCTTGGTATGGGGTCTTGGAAGATCGGAGAGTTCAATTTGATAGTTTGAAATTATCTGGGTCGGCCCAATTATTTTGGGAAAGTGTTGAGGATCTCCTTGAGAGACGCTCTGCGCCTCCTGTGGGAAGTTGGGAAGAAATTGATCATGCCGACTAGTCTCATGAAGATTTTGAATAGTGGAAAGGGTGTCAATAGGAACATCTGCCGTAACCAGTTCAGAATATTCATTCCAAAGTGTTAGAAATTCTGAGTAGTAGTCTTGGATCGAAAGACTACTATGTTGAAATGTGGCAATCGCATGCTTTAACTGAAAGCGACAAGCATTGTTTTCTTGATGATAAACCGTTTTTAAATAATTCCACATCGCTTGATCTGAGTGATGAAATTGTAAGTTTGTAACAATATGGGACTCCATTGAACTGAGGAGCCAAGACATGATCCGTGCATCCAGCACAACCCATGAAGGAGAAGATCTGAGATCTTTAGATTTGTCAGAAGTGGATGATGGCGTGATATTCGTGCCATCAATATGACCCCAAAGGTCTTTTCCCTTCAGAAATAGTTCAAATTGAAAACCCACGTAGAATAATTGTTCCCTGTAAATTTGGCACACAGGTACGGAATCCATCATAATAAAATAAAACTCAAGATATAACAAAACAAAAAAACAACCCAACTAGATGGATCCAAAAAACTGGTATATAAAAGCACTGTCCAATTTTTTTTTCTATTATATATATATATATTTAACTTAAGACAAACGAAATGAACTGAAATAGAATAGAAAGAAGCTATACCAAGAGCCTAAGTATCGTAGACTTCTGAAACTCAATATTGCTGAAACACTGTCGAAACTCCAATATCAGAAGGTTGCGTGTTCGTTCCACGCTCATCGCACCAATAATCTTCACAGACTTCACCGAAATGAGGAGTCCTCTGTTTCGAGACCCATATGACCAAAGAAATGCTGAAAAGAACAAGATAAGGCTGCGTCGGTAGCCTTCAAGTTACAGAGTTGCAGAGGAACCTCAAATCAGATCGATGGGAGCTGAGAATCACGAGAATTTCTTGTCGAAACTTGCTAAGGTATGGACAGAGGTTGTTGACAACACCAACCTAGAAACACCCGATCGAAAAAATGAAGAGCTGGGACATCGATGTATCAAGAATAGCCCAAAACTTACCGAGAAGTTCAAACTCACACAGTTTGACACAACCCAAGGTAGCAACACCTAATAAGAGCAAGAAATAACTTGCTAAATACCCAAAAAAACCTCCTAAGAATTGCGATTAAAAATTGTACCGAGTGATTCAGAAATCAGAATAGCTCTGATACCATGTTAATTGGTCTGAATATCCTTTATGTAGGATTTCCTTTTATTTAAATAGAGGAATTGTACATAATTGTTGCCATAATTGGTGGCGCCTATAAATGCTATCAAGACAAGTATTTTAAAATATTTACACCTACTTACACCTAATTGACTGATATTTTCAACCTTTGCATCTAGTTATTTTCACATAAGTTATATTATCATGCTGACATGGAGTACTAGAGAGGTGAATGAGGGTGCACAGAGTAGGGTTGTGAAAATACATTAGACAAGGTTGCGGAGTTTTTACTCGCCATACCAAACTTGTGCTGGGTGAGGGATCGAGGATAAAATTTTGGAAGGACATTTGGTGTGAGGGGGGGAAGCTCTAAAAGACACATTTCCTTTTATTTTCGGTTAGCTTGTGATCAAGAAGCTTCTGTGATAGACTTTATGATTCGCTCAAGCAACCAAGTCCAATGGAATGTAACCTTCAATAGAGCTGCCCAAGATTAGGAAGTGGACAACTTTGCAGCTTTTTTTAGCCTTATCTATTCCATGAAACCAAATGGAATGCGAGATGATAAGCTATGGTGGACACTGGCGAGTAAGGATGTTTTTTCTGTTCGTTCTTTCTATAAAGGCCTAACACTTTCACCGATATCCACTTTCCTTGGAGAAAAATTTGGAGGAATAAGGCTCCTCCCAAAGTTCTTTTCTTCAGTTGGACTGCTGCTTTGGGCAAGATCCTGACCAATGATAACTTGAGAAAGCGTAGGATCATCATCACAGACTGGTGTTGCATGTGCAAGAATTCTGGAGAGTTTGTGGACCACCTCTTGTTACATTGTGAGATAGCTAGACATTTGTGGGACCAAGTTTTTAGCCGAGTTGATTTGTACTGGGTAATGCCTGCCACAGTGATTGAGTTATTGGCTAGTTGGACATCTCTTGGAGGTGCTACACCCATCAAATCAATGGGAGAGATGGTTCCTATTTGCATTATGTGGTGCATATGGTAAGAGTGCAATGATCGAATCTTCGAAGATAAGAAACGGATACTGGAGGAGCTTCGTTCTTTCTTTTTTCATACTTTATTGTTTTGGGATATAGTTATAGATTTTAATGGTCTTCACCTTCATGATTTTTTTGTTTCATATAATTCGCCTACGACCTAGATAGATCTTCTCTCTTGTATACCATTTTGTGTACTTGGACTTTGCCTATTCTATCAATAAAATTGTTTACTTATAAAAAAAAATATATGAATGAATTTTAATTGAGTCGAGCTAACGAGTTGATTCGAACATATACGAGCGAGCCTTAGCCAAGTCGAGTCAAGTTTTGTCGGGTATGTGTCATTTATTAATTGAGCGGATATCTATTTTCATAAGCAGGTTCTTTTTTTTTTCACGAGTTGAATTCGATTTGACTTTAACTGAGCGAATATCAAGCCCTGTCGAACAGATTGGTTCATTTACAGCCCTACCTGCAGACTTTGAGATTCTACCTATCGAACCATATTCTACTTCATCAGTAGCATGATTAAAGTGGTTAATGCCTTTTTATTTTTAGTTCTCTTCATCTTAACCTTATCACTTATTTCTGTTTTAATTTTCAGATTTGTGGATGCCCTGTGCTATGTGCTCGACTGGAAGTGCTTAACATCTCTGGAAACCGTCTAACTGATGCTTGTGGATCTTACCTTTCAACTATTTTGGAGAGATGCAAGGGTAATGTTCTTTTTCTGCTGTCCTGTTTATTTCAATACTGGTTTTGGAATCTTGTTAATCATCATCACTAGCTCTGTGCTGCTGTTTTGGATTAGTGTGGATCATACTATGTTCTTGGGGTCAAGGTTTTGTAGAATTCAAATATATCTGATGTGAACTGTTTAACTCTGTCAAACATACAAGCATGTGCTTTTATTGTTGAGAAGATCTGTTGCTTCAGCTCACTTATGCCTTCTGTTTTGTAGGCCTATGTAGCTTGAACATTGAACACTGTTCTATCACATCTAGAACAATTCAAAAGGTTTCTGATGCACTGAATGCTGGATCTGTACTTGAACAACTTTGTATTGGTATTGTTGACTTATGAAGTACTCATTTAGAATCTTCAATGCGTTATTTCTTGGTAGCTTACCAGGCCTTGCAACTCTTCTTTGATAGGATATAATGACCCAGTATCGGGAAGTGCCATTATGAATCTACTGGTCAGGCTTGGCAGTTTGAAAAGGTTTTAATTAATTTTGTGCTTGTTTGGAAATAGATCTCATCCCAAAACTCTCATCACATCTCATCTCATTTCATCCAATCTCCTTCCCAAACATAATTCAAATACAAACATTTTCAAACTAATAATTACAACTTTCCCACAATTTCAAATAAAAAATAAAAAACAATTCAACTTTTTCAAATCTCTGAATAAAATTTTCTCTCTACTTTCCCAAAACCTAAAAAAAATACTCAACTCACACTATTTCACTTTATTTACATATTATCTTACTATTATTTACAAAATTCTCATCTTATCTTACTCCCCAAACAAACCTTGTACTCTCTGTTTAGATAGTCTATATATATGTGCTGATTGATGTTAACGTAAAATTACATTCACTTTTCTACAGATTTTCAGAACTGAGCTTGAATGGTTTAAAACTAAGCAAGCCTATTGTTGATAGCCTTTGCCAGCTTGCTAAAAACTCGTGTTTGTCAGGATTAATGCTTGGGGGCGCCGGTATTGGAACAGTCAGTTTCTCTGTTTTTCTTTCTTGTTATTATTGAAGTCTGAGGGCACTTGTGGGTATTATCTCCTGCTTCTTGTGACTAGATTCGTCTCTTTGCAGGATGGGGCATCACAATTAACTGAGTCCTTGTTCAACGGAAATCAAGACTTACTCAAACTTGACCTATCCTATTGTGGACTCACATATAAATATGTTCTTGGGCTTAAGAATGATATGGCTACTGGCATTCTTGAGCTGAACCTGGCAGGGAATCCTATTATGCAAGAGGTTTGCTCTTTGTTAATTGCAAGAGCTTCTTTTCACAATTATTCTTTTGAATGCACGTTCCATTTGTCGTTTGCTTTGCAATTTATCGATATATATATATTAGAGTGCAGCACAGAATATTCTTGATATTTCCTTTTGCAATCCATCACCATTTCTAATGCTTTTTAAAAAACTCTCATCTTTGTTAAGTGTGATCAAACTGATTTTTTTTATTTATGATTTTCCTTAATTCTACTTTTCCACATATCTGTTCGAGTGGGCTTAACATAAAACCATGAAATATGCTAACCTGATATTCCCTGTTCTTTGAGTCAGCATGCTGAATGCATGTCAGAACAAATTGGATTATGATTATGACCAAAATATATGAGGAAAGAAAAGGGGCAGAGTATAAAATTTGTTTCCTTCTACAGATCGTCTTCACATTTTTCAGGCAGCTGCATGAAGTCCTTGCATTCCACTCTATTTAAGACCAAAATTTTCCAATATCGTACCCCAACATGTCCTTTTTGGTACTTTCATGGGCCGCCACTTTCAACCTTTTTTTGTTGCTTCACGCTGTTGCAGTCTTTGGTTTCATCTCAAAGCCATGCTTCTTTCCATTTTTCTCTCAACTAATCATGTTTTGGATGATGTTATTGTCACTAACTTCCAGCATTCTATCCACTGTTGAATTAAAAGGTTAACTTTTAACATTCAACAAATCAATGGATAACTCATCATGTCTTAAATATTAGATATAGTCACTGTGGCTCTGCCTGACCTGACCGCTGAGCCCACTCTGGCCTCGAAGGGCAGGCCCCTGTTGTTGCAAGCTGGAGCTGCATAGCTTATGGCTAGAGCAATGGGAGGACAGAGAGAACAGTAAGGATAACAAGTGCTCCGAATTTTGTCAGAGGAATTTCCCTCTTGAGTAATGGGAAGCGGGCTACTCCCAAAAATGCCCATTCCTTTGTTGTTGGGGTTAAAAACCTGACCGCTATGCTCATTGACTCTCAAAGTCAAGTCCAAAAACTCCTCGGTAGCACACTCGTTGCTTACATTTTATTAAAAATAAATAGATGTTTATGGGCTTTTGGGCTCCTTTATTATTGAAACTTCAAGTAAAAGGATAAAGGCAGATTATAGAAAAGGAGGGGCTCATAATTGAGACGCGTTTAGCACATTATCTGCTGTTACCCTCCTTGCATATAGTCACTGTGGCTCCTCCATCAGGTTGGGAACTTATATTATGCTAATGGGCATCTGTTAACTGTTGTGCATGTTGCCTAGATAATTTCTTCGTCTGCCTACTGTGTAGTATTTGAGGAACTACTCAGCTATTGATGTATGTTTGATCTGTTGGTATGTAAACATTGTAGAATTTTACTGATGACCTAACATAAAATGTTTTTGAAGTCTCTTTGGTGATAGAAAAAAAAAAACCTTCTCTACAAGATCTTCCATTTTTTTAGCAGTGATGTTTTTCTTTCCTGTAAACTTCTAAGCGGTACCTTGTATTTCAGTTTTCTCTATTCTGTGGGAGCCTGATGACTTGCATGAATGCAGGGTGCAAATGCATTATCATCACTGCTTATGAATCCTCAATGTTGCCTAAGAAATTTGAGACTTAACAAGTGTCAGCTTGGACTTGCTGGAGTTCTTTGTATAATTCAGGCCCTGGCAGGTGAAAGACAATAGCCCAATTTGTTTCCGGTATCGGTCCATAGAGATTAACTAACTTCTTAATGATGACTCTTATGATTCTAACAGAAAATGACTCTCTTCAAGAGCTTAGCCTTGCTGATAATGCCTATCTGGATAAACAGTACAGTCTACAATACGACTTAACAGGCAAGGGGAGCCCAGAATTTTTAAAAGAACACGATCTATCTGAAACATGTGTGAGGGGGTATGCAAACAAAGAAGTTGAGAGTGGTAAGCAGGATTTATGCGCTGTGAACACTGACTGCAATCAGCTTGAAGTTGCTGATAGTGAAGAAGATCCAATTAGAGTAGAAGTTGGTGCAAATGGAATTGATGACAGTTGTGCTAGTTCATGTCAAAAAAGAATTCCATACCCGGAGTGCCAGTTTATTCAAGAGCTCTCAACTGCCATTATCATGGCAAAGAAATTGTGCTCTCTGGATCTTAGCAATAATGGTTTCTCAGCACAAGCGGCAGAAGCTTTGTACAATGCGTGGTCAAGTATAAGAGTTGGTTCAGCTGAGAGGCACATTGAAGACCAGACCATACATTTATACATGAGGGGAAATAAGTGTTGTACAAAACCCTGCTGCAAGAACTAATTTATTTTATATGAGCGGAAGGGAACGCTGCCAGCCATCACAAGTATATACTGGACACATGGATTCGGTCGTTCGTGGATAGCACCACCTATTTTATTTAAACTGCAAATTTTCCTAAATGTTTGGCAAAATTATAGTCTCTGTTTGATACTCTTTTGACATTGGAAATCTTGAAATTGAGAAAAATACGTTTTTGAGTGCAAAAGGCACTTGCAGAGGATAACCCCATTATTCTCCATTTTCCCATAGACCGTTCTGTTTTCTGCCGCTTCGAATTTTCTGTGCGCCATAATTTAGACAGTATTCCTTTTTTCTTATTCTTATTCTTATTCTTTTTATATATACATGTATATTTATGTATAAGAAAAATGCTCGATAAATGTGTAAATATTGTGCACTTTCATTTAGAAGTAGAAAAATCTGGAATTTTTATTTCAAATGGAATGGGCTAGTGATATTTTCATATTACCTCAAAACTCGAATTGAGGGAATGAGTTTGGAGATTGGACCATATTACTTATGTTGGGCCGTTGAGCTTTTTTTTTTTTTTTTTTTAAATGGGGAATGGGCCCCTGCTTTCATTTGAAAGAAGATGATACAAAGAAAGACTACAATGCTGGTATGAAAACCAGATCAATCTCATCTTCCGCTAGCAACAAAGCTGATTTTGCTAGCCAGTGAGCATCAGAATTCCCATTTCTTTTAACAAACATAGCCTTCCAATTCAAGTTAACTAAAAGCATCTTTACATCATGAATAATCATGCCTATATGGTCAACTCTGTTGCTGTTACTGTTCAATTCTCTAATCACTTGCAAGCTATCTCCTTCTATTATCACTGACGGAAAGTTGAGATCTTTTGCCAATTGAGCTGCTTCTTTTGCCCCCAACACTTCAGCCATCAACGGATCCATTAATAAACTTCTAGCAATTCTTTTTGTGGCAATAATTCTGGTATGATCCCTGACTATAAGGCCAATCCCAATTTTGTTCTCCTCTTTTTTGAGACTACATCCCAATTAATTTTTACTATACTCGGCGGGGGAGGGAGCCACACATTCCTCACTTCTGCATTGCTCTGCCTGCACTAGGGATCTTCCACTTGAGCTTCTTTAAACTTTTTTAGCTCCTGAAAAGCTGAACAGATAACTTGATTTGGGTTGGTAAAATTTTCTTCAAAAATATATTTGTTTCTTCTATACCAAATAGCTTTAGCAATGACAGCAATCTCTTCTACATCTTTGATTTGGCAAGTGGTACTAATTTTGTCAAATAACTCTTTAAAACTTCTCACCTTGTCAGCTCTTTTTTGTATTCTAATTGGACCCATACACCATACATCACCCGCAGCAATACAATTCCACAAGCAGTGGATTACAGCCTCTTCTTCTCTCCTACAAATAGGGCAAAGGGGTGAATCAATAATCTTTCTTCTAAATCAATTCAAACTAGTTGGGAGAGCCTCATTACAAGCACGCCATAGGAAAATTTTTGTTAAATTTGAAATATTCAATTTCCACAAATTCTTCCACAACAATTTATTTTGGACAGTTAAGGAACATTGACTCTTTTTATTATCCATCATTTCCATATGTTTGTGATAAGCACTTTTCATCGAAAATTGACCATTTTTGTTGCCCAACCAGATTAGTCTATCGGGAGTATTCTGAAAATTGAGAGGGATCCTTGAAATTATATCTCTATCATACTCTGGAACACTTCTTGAATCAAATCTATTTTCCATTGTTTAGTTTCATTATTAATCAGCTCTTTAACCCTTACATCAGCCTCCAATCTTTGAATAGAAGATTGGATTTTATAACTTGAAAGATTAGGGAGCCACCTATCTTGCCAAATTTTAATGTCCCTCCCATTCCCAACTCTCCACACAGATCCCTCTACCACCAGTTCTCTTGCTGCACAGAGACTTCTACAAATCATAGAGAGCCAAACACAAATCTTTCAAGTATATTCTTGATAGAATTGGAGCCAAAACGAGTAACTGGAAAACGAAGTTTCTGACCCAAGCTGATAAGGAAATCTTGTTAAAGGCAATTATCCATCTATGCCTACATATACTATGGGAGTTTTTAAACTTCCAAAATCGTTGATTAAGGAGATGAATAGGTTAATGAGCAATTTTCTGGTGGAATTTCATGGAAAAGGAAAAGAAAACCTATTGGATTGCTTGGAAACATATGGGTAAGTCCAAAGAGGAGGGGGGTCTCGGTTTTAGACATTTTGAAAGTTTTAATCTTGCTTTGTTAGCAAAGGGTGGAGAGTGCTACAAAATCCGGATTCTTTAGTGGTAAGAATTCTAAAACTCAAATATTTCCCTAAAATAGATTTCTTGAAAGAATATACTGGTATTATTGGACATGGGTTAAGCTCTGAATGTCATATAATCATGAGATTGGTCTCGATTGACTAACTAGGATGATCCTCATTGCTTAGAGTATCTATATTGAGCTCCCTAAAAGTCATTTATTCCTAACTTATAAAGTTTGTTTTAGGATTTTACTCTAAAATCAACTCATATCCGGATTCTCATAATAGGAGATAGTTTAGGGATAATTAGATGAGTAGTGACTCCATATATTTGGGAAGTCATTATTTATTCCTAAATCAATTTTTAAGTATATTTTATTGAGAATAGTTAAAGATGTAAAATAAAGTAGTAGAAAAAATAATAAAAAATATATAATAATATTGTTTTAATAGAATAGAGAAAAGATATAAAATAAGATGTATGAGATTTTTTGAATATGAGTAAAATTTTAAAAAAAATTTATAGTGTCATTCTTAACTAAAATTTAGGAAAAATCTTGGGGAATCCAATGTAAATATTCTTAAAATACTGAATGAGGCGGGTAAAAAAGATCTATTTTAGATTACTTATTGAGGTCCATAAATAAACCCTTGTTGTTTGACTTTGCCCTAGATAGTATATATACCCTTCGACTTGTACACCTTTTAATATATTCGTTTTATCTTGAGCGAGTCTTTATTGAACGAGTTTATAGATTATTTTCAATTATTTGCCCTATATAGTAAATGCCTTTGCAATCACTATTTAGAATATTGGACGAGTCTTTATAGATTATTTTCAATTATTTGCTTGCTCAATTTATTTCGAAGATATCAAGTTGTCATCAAATTTCACATCTTTACTAGATATCTAACTCAGTGATAGGGTTGGCTCATCCGTTAGGCAGATTAGATGGTTGCCTAAGACTTCACAATAAAAAAGGTCAAAAAATTATTAAATTTTATTATTAAAAAAATCTTAAAAAAAAAATTAACTAAACTATAGATTAATCTTGAAAATTGAAAAAAAATCAAAATTTTTTTTTTTATATTCTATAAAAAAAGTAACGTTGATAACCACCATAGCCAATGAATTTTAAATAAACTCTACAGATTACAACTTCACTTGAAAAAATCCAAAGACACAATAAATGATTACAATTCCACAACCAAGAAATAATGTTGCAATTCATCTGACAAAAAAATCAGAACATAAAAATTCTTTTTTTATATCTAATGCTTACAGAGTTTATTTTTTCTCTTGGCTTTGTTGGGATCGGCGGAAGCTCACAAATAATATGGAGACCAAGATTTAAGGTGGTTCGGCCAATTTAGCCTACGTCCACACACACACAGAGGAGAATTTGTATTAAACAACAAACCAACTATTTACAATGGTTTCTCTCAACTCTTACAGCTTCTAATCTCTCCAACGAACCTCACCTCAGACTCTACTTCCTCATTACAATCTTACATGTATTTATAGGACAAAGAAATAGTGTGAACATGAAATAACGGTGGAATTCCGGCGGCCTCCATTCTTGAATTTCCAGGCGGCGCCTACCTTCCAGCTGCTACTGACGGTGTCTAACTTCATCTTCCAGAAGCCTCCAGCTCATTTGATTTGCGTGTTAATTTCCAACAATCTCCCCCTCAACACCAAACGGAGGATATCCTGACACATTTTAATTCAAGGTATTTAACCTAGCTATGTTTCTACATAACTCAAGTTTTTCGTATGTGACTACCTTCGTTAGCATGTCCGCTGGATTCTCCTTTGTATGGATCTTTACAAGCTTCAACAGCTGTTGCTCCATTACTTCACGTATCCAGTGATACCAAATATCGATGTGCTTTGTCCGAGAGTGGTACATCGAGTTTTTACTCAGATCAAGAGCACTTTGACTATCACAATAGATTCTGTACTCTTTTTGACTAACTCCCATTTCTTGGAGGAACCGCTTTAGCCACAACATTTCCTTTCTTGCTTCTGCTATAGCAATATACTCTGCTTCTATTGTAGATAAAGCCACACATTTCTGCAGTTTGGACTGCCATGATACAGCTCCACCTGCAAATGTGTAAATATATCCTGATGTAGATTTTCTCCCATCAAGATCACCTGCCATATCAGCATCTGTATAGCCATCCAAGACTGGGTTAGCTCCCCCATAGCACAAGCACAACTTTGATGTACCTTTAAGGTACCTGAGAATCCACTGAACTGCTTTCCAGTGTTCTTTTCCTGGATTTGAAAGAAAACGACTTACAACTCCAACAGCGTGAGCGATGTCAGGTCTGGTACAAACCATGGCGTACATTAAACTTCCTACTGCTGAGGAGTACGGTATTGTAGCCATTTCTTGAACTTTTTCAGGTGATGAGGGACATGAGCTCTTGCTCAATTTGAAGTGATTAGCCAGTGGAGTACTGACTGGCTTTGCTTTCTCCATGTTGAACCTTCGTAGTATTTGTTCAACATACTTTTCCTGTGACAGCCATAGCTTCTTTTTCTTCCTGTCACGAGTGATCCTCATGCCCAAAATCTGCTGGGCAGGTCCTAAGTCTTTCATATCAAAGACTTTGGAGAGATCCGTCTTTAGCTTTCTGATAATGGATGGATCTTTTCCAATAATCAGCATGTCGTCAACATAGAGCAATAACATCATGAAGTCACCTTCTGAAAATCTCCGGATGTAAACACACTGATCTGCATCAGTTTTCTGGTAGTCATGACTCATCATGAATGAGTCAAACTTCTTATACCACTGTCTGGGAGCCTGCTTCAAACTGTAAAGGCTATTTTCCAACTTGCAGACCAAATGTTCCTTTCCAGGAACTTGGAAGCCTTCTGGCTGCTCCATGTAAATCTCCTCATTAAGATTGCCGTGAAGAAATGCTGTCTTCACATCCATCTGTTCAAGCTCCAAGTCAAGACTTGCCACCAATCCGAGTACCACTCGAATTGAAGTCATCTTTACAACAGGTGAAAATATCTCATCAAAGTCGATTCCTTTCTTCTGCTGGAATCCTTTGACGACTAAGCGAGCTTTGTGCTTCACCTGCTTGCCATCATTTTTCAGCTTGAACACCCATTTGTTTCTCAATGCTCTCTTATCTTTTGGAAGTTCCATCAGCTCATAAGTCTGATTCTTCTGTAACGAGTTCATCTCATCCTGCATAGCCTGCATCCATTTGTGACTATCTGGATGAGATATTGCCTCCGGGAAGTTTTCTGGCTCCCCCTCATCTGTAAGAAGAATATAATCTGATTCCGGATATCGAGACGGAATCAACAATCGCCCTCTAGAGGATCTGTCCTGCTGAGGTTGATCACCTGACAACTGTGGAAACTCTGCAGTTTTTGATGGAGAGGGCAACTGCTCCCCCTGCTCAGTACTGGTTTCTCCGTTGTCAGTATCCTCTTCTTCTTCTGGGGAAACTTCCTGTCTATCTTCAGTGTTTGAGATAGACTGAAGCGGTAGTGAACTCGAAGCTAGTTCTAGAGCACTTGGAGTTGTTTGTTCTGATCCAAACATCTGGTCTTCATGGAACACAACGTCCCTGCTTCTGATGACCTTCTTTACTTTTGGATCCCATAATCTGTATCCAAATTCTTCATCTCCATAGCCGATGAAAAAACACGGAGTAGACTTTTCATCAAGTTTCTGTCTTTTCTCCTTGGATACATGTGCAAATGCTTTGCACCCAAATACTCTTAGATGAGAGTATGAAATCTTGTGGCCTGACTACACCATCTCTGGGATTTCGAACTGCAGTAGAACTGACGGTGTTCTGTTGATCAGGTAACAGGCTGTTTTTACTGCTTCACCCCAGAATGGCTTAGGCAACTTTGCCATACTCAGCATGCATCTGGTTCGCTCCACAATGGTCCGGTTCATCCGTTCTGCTACACCATTGTGTTGTGGGGTGTAGGGGACAGACTTCTCGTGTCTGATGCCATGTCTGTAACAGTATTCTCTGAACTCTCGAGAAGTGTATTCACCTCCATTGTCTGTCCGGAGGCATTTCAGCTTCTTGCCTGTTTCTCTTTCTACCATGGCATGGAAGTTTTTGAATTGCTCAAAAACTTGATCTTTCCCTTTTAGGAAATACACCCACACCTTTTGTGAAGCATCATCAATAAAAGTAACAAAATATTTGTTACCTTTAAGTGATTCAACTTCAAAAGGACCGCAAACATCAGAGTGTACCAAGCTTAATAACTCTGATCTTTTTCCAGCAGATGTCTGGAATGAAACTCTATGCTGTTTACCAAATAAACAGTATTCACAAGGGTTGAGAGCAATACCTTTATCTACTGTGATCAATGCTTTCTTTGCAAGCATAAACACCCCTTTTTCTCCCATGTGGCCAAGTCTCCGATGCCACAAGTTTGGCGATATATCATCTTCAGCTACATCATTGTTGCTGAAGATGCTTTCGTAACCCTGTTGATCAAGGGTTCTTATAGAAATTAGGTTGAGTCGAAGATCGGGTACGTGCCGAACGTCATTTAGCACCATAGTACAGCCAACACTGGTTTTTATTCTGACATCTCCAATGCCCACGATCTTTGAGAAACTTGAATTTCCCATCCTGACTGTACCGAAGTCTCCTGCCTTGTAAGTACTGAAGAAATTCTTACAAGGAGTAGCATGATAGGATGCCGCTGTATCTATTACCCACTCGGTTTCCTCGCTTGAAACGTGCAAGCAAGATTCTTCACCAGCGGAAAGGAGTACACAATCTCCAAAAAGCGTCACTGCGGCTTCGCCTTCTTCGTGCTTTGACTGACTGCTTGGCTGATTCTGCAGCTTTCGGCATTCTCTTTTAAAGTGGCCTTCAATACCACAGTAAAAGCATTTTCCCTTCTTTCGCTGTTTACCAAGACTTTGGGATCTCCCTTTGCTTTGAATTCCGTTCTTTTCTCGACTTCTACCTCTACTATTTCTCTGATGCCTTCCTTCTGTTACAAAGGCATCTGTCTGGTCTCCTCCAGCCTCCTTTCATCTAGCCTCCTCATTAAACAAGGCGTCTGTCACCATTGACATGGCGAGCTTTCCATCTGGAGTTGAATTACTGAGTGAGACAACTAGCGTTTCCCAGCTATCTGGTAGGGAACTAAGAAGTAGTAGAGATTGTAATTCGTCTCCGAATTTAAAGTCTACGGATGCAAGTTGATTTATAAGATTCTGAAACTCGTTGGTGTGTGCGGCCACTGAGATGCCGCTTTGGAGTTTCAAGTTGACAAGGCGTCTCATTAATAATGCCTTGTTCCGAGCAGTTTTTGCCTGGTACATGTTTTCCAGCTTTTTCCACAACTGATAGGCATCCGTTTCCTATGCAACATGATGAAAAACACTATGGTCAATCCACTGCCAAATCTGACCAATAGTTTTCTTATTCAACTTATGCCAGTCTTTTTCCGCTACATCATCTGGCTTTACGCTTTTCTCTTCAATTGGATCGAAGAGATCTTTACAATTCAGGAGATCTTCCATTCGAGGTCTCCATAGTGCGTAATTTGTAGATGTTAGCTTGATCATCGCACCTGCTCCTGAATCTTCCATCAGTTCCGCTTTAATATTTGATTTGAGTGACCTTTTCTCAACGTTCGGAGTTGAATCTCAACAAACGGAGCTCACCGTTGCGTCCGGAATGGTTGAAAACCTTGGAAACGACTCTTGTCTCATTCCAAAACGATCAAAATTGTGCCGAAAACCTGAAAAATAAGACAAACGGAATATTCCTTTTGAAACGGAATATTCCCTTACGTCACCGGAATATTCCCTCTGTCAACCAGAATATTCTCTCCCGTAGACGGAATATTCCCTCCTTACCGGAATATTCTTTCACTGGAATATTTCAATCTGTCAACGGAATATTCTTGCCGGTGACGGAATATTCTTGACGATAACAGAATATTCCTGACGGCGACGGAATATGCTGACGGAATATTCCTTCCTTGATGGGTTGCTGGAGCGGGTCAAAAAATGGGTCGGGAGTGGGTACGGGTCGGAGTCTTCTCCCTCCTTAATCTGGCGCGTGCGGCGCGTGTCTCGAGTTGCCGGCGCGTGGACGGAGCGCAGTCGGCGCGTGCGGCGCGTGTGGAGGTTCCCGGTATCTGTTTGAGACGAAATTTTCACCAGAATTTTCGTCTTGACCTGAGGAATCTGATGGTATCCTCCAAACTTGATTTCGATCAAGTTTCAAAATGGGTCTTTTAAGAAAATTCACAAATCCGGCCTCCTACCGGCTCTGATACCACTTGTTGGTATTGGCGGAAGCTCACAAATAATATGGAGACCAAGATTTAAGGTGGTTCGGCCAATTTAGCTTACGTCCACACACACACAGAGGAGAATTTGTATTAAACAACAAACCAACTATTTACAATGGTTTCACTCAACTCTTACAGCTTCTAATCTCTCCAACGAACCTCACCTCAGATTCTACTTCCTCATTACAATCTTACATGTATTTATAGGACAAAGAAATAGTGTGAACATGAAATAACGGTGGAATTTCGACGGCCTCCATTCTTGAATTTTCAGGCGGCGCCTACCTTCCAGCTGCTACTGACGGTGCCTAACTCCATCTTCAAGAAGCCTCCAGCTTATTTGATTTGCGTGTTGATTTCCAACAGGCTTCAATCTCCAATTTCGAATTCTAATCTCTTTTACATTTTAATCTATTTTACTTGAATTTGTCTTCGAGACCGCTTTTATCGCTGCACTTGAGGCATCGAATTTTGAAGAAGGCAGTGAGCAATCAGCGACTCGATAGAGGAAGAATGTAAAGTTAATTTTGAAAATTTTCACATCTTTTATATTTATATTATTTCACTTTTCAATTTTAGTTTTAGATATACTTGTGCGGTAAAGAAATAGCCATATCAGTGATGCGCTATTACTGTACTGTACTGTACTGAGGTTGACTGACGAGACTATAAATACTGTAAAGTTCTGAAGCTTTTTTTTTTTTTTTTTTATCATTGTGTGAAGTTTTGAAGCGCCTTGAGTCATGCGTATTATGTTCGCATCATAATTCATAAATTTACACATGTTCTTATCATATACAGTACTTCACAATTCATAAACACTGGTTTCCAATTATAATGGAATCACAAATTACATCGGCCATAGGCCATGGGCCATGTATTTTTTAAAATTTATATTTTCAAAGTCTATTTATTTTTTCATTTTCCTTAATATTAATTTTTTTACCTATTAATATTAATATATTTTATTTTATTATGCATATTAATAGTTTTATATAAAAGTGGAGCTCATTTGTTATATTAAAGTGAAGTCCATTTGCTAAATTAAGTTCAATTATTTTATGTTAATATTTATTTTATTCTAGAATATTTATAAGCATAATAGAATTTATATAGTAGATATTGTTCTTTTTTATCATAAAATATGTCTAATAGAAAATATGCATCTGGATATGAAAAATTTCAAAAAGAAAAAAAGAAAAGAAAAGTTGATTGAATCTCAAAAAGAATCTTTAAATAAATTTGTTACTAGTAATATACAAAATATAACAAAAAATTTAAGTGAAACATCTATAGATGATCGAGAAATATATTAAAAAGAACCAAAAAACTTAAACTTAATTTAGTTTGATATAAGTAAAAGACACCATTTTAAATTCTCGCCTTAGACCTCAAAATCTTTTAAGCCAGCCTTGATCGGTGAAACCTAAAACTGAAAGAAAATAGAATAAAATAACCATTATGAAAATTACATAAGAAACATGATATATGGAATTTTAAGTTGTGCAAATGCCTATGTACTTTCATATTTATATTTTATTCACTTTTTAAAAAAAAAGTGCAAAACTTACGCAATCTAAAATTATATTTAGCATTACTCCGTTTCATAATTACAATCATAATTTAACCAATATTGACAATACATGTGAATAATTCAACTATCAAGCTAGTATTCATCATGGCTCGCCAGCTTGCTTGTTTAACTTATTCAATCATGTGTTTCTACTGTATGTATCATGGCCAATTCAATTGATCGTATATATCTCGTTCATCATTTCCACTGCATTACTTTGTTCTCCATTTATCCTCCCGCGCCTACCCTTCTTTATCAAATGCATGTAAATAAAAGCTTAAAAATTACGCCGTCCTCGGCCTTATTTCTTGGCAACACCGTACCTTTTGCTGCAGTACCGTGCGTTGTAAAATAAAATTTGTTTCGGCATTGATCTTTCGGTGATTGAAATCATGAGTCATCATCTTAGAGCAATTATCATTTTTTTGGATGAAAAGAATTGCGAACCTTTTTTTTTGTCGAAATTTTAGCGATTAACCAAACCTTAAATCAGAAATTATAGCCAGTACCGTAATTGTTGGGAAATTGTAGCTTATAATTATGCAACCGAACTATGTAATAATGTACGTAGCTTAATTGATAAGGTAACTCACTATAGTTCTTATCCTTTTTTTCTCAATAGATCACATGTACTATAAGAAAATTATTTATTTATTATATTTTTATTAGTCACAAATAATTCATTTTAATTGCTAATAGTCTATTTTAATCGTTAATAATCTTTTTTGTCGTTAATATTGGATCACTATTACCTATTTTTCTTGATGATTACAATTTAAGGTAGGATTGTAGTTTTACTCTCAATAATATTGATGTCAAAACCGATCCGATCGTTCCAATATTAATTGTGCCTTTCGTGTGTGTGTGTGTATATATATATATATATATATATATATACATACACAATTATGAATGTAATCTTTATTCACTTTGATTGCAAATGGTTGCAACCAATTTGTATTTGTGTTTTGTGGTTGCATGAGATTACCTAGCTTTTTCCTTCCACACGTACGTAGTATATATATATATATATGAAGAGGTGAAAACAATTATTTCTATTATAATTTTTAGAAGTGCTACAGCCATTAATACCTTATATATATTATTGAATTCACAATTATCTTGAATAAATTTATAAACTGACATAGATTCATATAATATGTTAGTATATATATACTTTGCAGTAAAAATAAATTTATAATTTAACATATCACATCAACTCAAGTTAATTAATAAGTTTGAAGAATATTTTGTGGCTTAACACATCTATAACTTATAACATTTCACCATTATGCCAAAATATATCTGATTAATCTCTAATTATATTCATCGGATTGTAATTTTTCTATACGTATGTTATCGTGATGATCATTAAAGAAATCAATTGGTGTGGGGATTCAGATACCCTATAAGGCTATGTAGTAATCATTTCTCAGCTGTGTCATTTATTGATCATCAGCGTGCTCCCGATCATGAGTTTGTGCAATGAATAAGCACAAAAGGAAAAAGATAAAGGATAAAAAGCAGCAAAACGCATAATTCTTCATAATGGACTGGAAATTACATCATCGATCGATCCCACAAAGTTCTCCATTGAGATGAAAGCCGTTTTATTTTTATTTTTTTAACCCAATCTTATCAACCAAAATGGTGCATTACTATTTATCTTCTTTAAATGAAAGAGGTGGTAAAAATAAAGTGTCTTAGGTTTCGAACTGATCGTGATTATAAGCATAAACATAATTGCATAAAACAATTAAGTTGATCTTCTGATCCATAAAAACTGTACATAAATATTATATTTAGTGCAATATTGCTAATCATTGCTTGGCCTCCAGGCGCCATCCCCTTTAACTCAGCAGAAGCTTTTGATCAACAAAGAAGATAAGAATATTATACAGAGAGGTATAGGAGATAATTTAAAACCCTCTCGTATGAAAACTTTTCATTCTTTAATTTACTTTCTGCCATGAAACAGCGAGCAGTAAGCGGTAGGGTACCATAGCCAGGCAGCTTGGTCAAAGGAAAATTAAATTCCCCCCTCAAAGAGAAGGGGGCCCTATGAATTTAAAAGGCTAAATATATAAGAAATGTTTTTTTTTCTTCCTTTCACT
Source organism: Platycarya longipes (assembly GCA_036559045.1). NCBI lineage: Eukaryota > Viridiplantae > Streptophyta > Magnoliopsida > Fagales > Juglandaceae > Platycarya > Platycarya longipes. The sequence continues at coordinate 31,410,285 of CM071791.1, forward strand.
AAAATGGGAAAAAATGTGATTCCTCAACTGATCGACAATAAAGCAAACAGTCCCTTCATGTCAACAATACTTGCAGCAAAATTCAACACGAAAATCCCTATATTTCAAAGAAAGAAAGACTATAATGATTTGTTTTCAAAATTTTAAATGCACCGATAGTCTTGTTGGGAGTTTGACTAAACTACCTAACCTAAGGAGAAAAAAAAAGAAAAAAAAAAAAGGGAAGATTTGCGTTTTTCTTCATGGTTATAATATAATAATATTCTTAATTTCTTCCGTTTCAAAATCGATAACAAAGAATAATTTATATGAAAAAGTACACAAAAGAATTTTCTTCGATGCATTTATTTTAAACGTGGCATGCATGGATTTTGACAAGAATAATATTTAATTTAAACAAAAAGATTAGAATGATATGGATGAGACTCGTTTTTCTGATTCAAAATCATATGCTTTTGTAAAACTAGAAATCAAATATTTTTAAACAGCCCATAAAGAGACACTATCACATGTTTTGACTCAAAATGATAAATAAATGGTCTAGACTAAGTCACTAAGCTGTGGAAAACCCTTTCAGTCTCATGAAAACCTAAGTTACTTTCAAACCACCCCGACGCCATTTAAGGAAAAAACGAAACCTCCTTTCCATGTATAAACGTTGAAGTGGAGATCGATAAAGTAACAATATTGAAGTGCGAATGTTCATCATTCGATAAATGAGGCCGGGGTTTTGAGAATATTAGTAATATTATTTGTGAATATTAGGGAGGTAGTTTGAATTAAGTATTCATTAGATTTTGAAAGAAGAGAGCTAAAAAATTTAATAAAAATATTATAAAGTTATAATATTGTTATAAAATAAACTTTTAATATTATTTTTATTTTGAGATTTGAAAATTTTAAATTATTTTTTGTTTGAAAGTTTAGAGAAGTTAGCTTAAAAGTGTTTATTTGAATGATATTTGGAAAGTGGATGAGATTGGAATAAGATTGAAATTGTTTCCAAACATCCCCCCTAGGCTTTGTTAAAACAAATATAAATGATAAATCTGCTTCTTCCTATTATTTAAAATTTCAATATAATTGATAATTTCATATGAAATTAAAGTCTTGAGTATAATTAAATATTTTATTCTACATTTTATTTCATTTAATTAAATATTTAATATATTAGATCCACTCATTGATGTGAGTTATTAATCAGCTTTAAGTGTAAGATGTGAATACTAATTCATATCAAATAGAAGATCAAATTAAGGGGATCGACTCTGAAAAACACTCTTGTTCAATAGGAAATCATATTAGCCGAGGTCTTTTGGATCATATGGCATAAAATCTGGTCTCAGAATGGAAAAACCAGGTTCCCCACCCCTATATATAAAATAAAAAAATAAAAAATAAAAAATAAATCATACTTATTAATTTATTAGTGATACAGAAAAATTGCATCTTTTTTAAAATTTTGAAATTCACATCCAATTGAGTACAGTTCTCAATTTCCAACTAAGCTTTATGACCCAATTGAGGTATGTACATGCTCGATATTTCATGACCTATACTATGAGTACTACGTGTACGTGGTATTAGTGGGGAATTATCCTTCCACCTTCTTCGATTCTGAAAGAATCCAAGGGATCAAATTATAGCCAAACTTTGGGGGTCCATGCATCAAGACAACCCATGGTGGTCTTTAATTAAAGGAGAATGATTTGGTTGATGGAGGCTCTCAAGTTCTTTTCAGTTGTTATGATAACCTGAAATAATACACTTGATCAAAATGTTTTGAGCCGAAAATTTTGGAAAATTGTTTCCTTATCCTTGTAATTCAGGGTGGCACAACACATAAAGCTCTACACCACCATCTGATCCATTGGGTATCATTTAAGTAATTGGGTGATAAATTATATTAATGTATAGCTCGGAATTTGTCCCTTTTTTAAGGCGGAATTTGAACTTTTAACGCTAGCGTATAAGGCATGCAACCCGAGATTTTCATGGCAGATAAAATAATAGAATAAAAGAAAATAATTTTTTTTTGCAATCCTTATTGAAGAACTGCATTGCAATCTCATTAATAAATAGAGGTAAAAGAGGAAAAGAAGTTGTTTTAAAAAAGATATTATTGTGATTTCAAAATTTTTTTACATTAGAAGTCCCTATTTGAAGATTGTATGTAATATTATTCATAATAAAAGAATAATTTTTCTTGCAATCTATATTTGTAGATTATATTGCAAGGCTAATTAAAATAATCCCATTTAATAGATAAATAAAATAAATTCAAAAAAATTAAAAAAATTTTGATTTATAAATAAGAATCATATTTTAGTTAATTTTATTTTGAAATTGAGATTTTTATATCTGTTCATTATTTAGACTGTAAAAAATTCTATACAAATGGATTTTATGTAGTATTATCTTAAAATAAAATAAATAATTTCTAATTTAAAAGGGAAATAAGACAGTACTTATAAACAGTAACCCAAGATAATGCACGAGGATTACTGATAAAGATGTGTACCAAAGATTGCATGTGGAGATATTATAGTCTTGTTTAAATTTAAAAATGAGATGAGATAAGTTGATATAAATTTTATTAAAATATTATTTTTTATATAAATTTTATTTTGATATTTAAAAAAATTGAATGATTTATTATATTTTATATAAAGATTTAAAAAAATATAATAATAAATTTAAAATAAAATAAACATATCTTACAATCCAAACCATAGTATACTCAACAGCAACAAAATACATACACAAAAAAGCGAATTCTATTGGTTTTTGCGTGTCTTTAGAACCGATCGAGATTTTGCATGTATCGTCTCTTTCCGTAGCAAAAGTTTCTACTCCCAGTAACAAAGAGGTATATACTAAATAAAAGAAAAAGTAATTAATTAGAACTTTTGTCAAGTTGTTCATTCTCTACATTTCATGCACACCAAAAAATATAATATGAAGCCAACAGTTATCATGCTTCTCCACGAGTATAAAGGAGAAACAATACAGACCCATTACCTTTCCTGTAAAAAACAAAAAAATACATTGTCATCAAACCTCCAAAAAAGAATTAGCCATCAACAACCCCATGTACATTGCCCACTAACTCTTCTTTGACTTATGAAGACGAACCCCCCCCCCCCCCCCCAAAACAAAAAAAAAAAGAAGGCTGGTCACCTTTTCCAAAATCTCTATGATCTTCATGGTGATCGCCAACTCTGTAAGCCAATATCATTGTGTCTCCTTGATGGACCAGAAGCAGGTACCGGTATTCCCTTTGGCAAGAAACCCAAGAAATGGCCTGAATACTGAGACTTTGGCTTGTTGAAGACATTAGTGGTTCTCAAGCCATGACAGTGGCCAAGAGTTAAGATGATCAACAAAAACAGAAAAATAAACCGAAGTAGAGGTTTTCTACATGGAGTGATCATGTTCATGAAGAGCTGGAGAAGAACAGAGGCCGGAGGGGCGGTGGGAGGGTACGTACTGAAGTTGGAGTGGATTTGTTTTCTGAGGGTTTTGATGGACCAAAGGCGGTGAGGGCAATAAACAAGGACAGTCGAATGCAGATCAGGTTAATTTATTACACAATTTACACTGCCCGTGTTCGTACTGGTATATGTAATCTGATGGAAAGAGAAAACTTTTAAAAACACATATGAGTAGAATTGTAGAACCGATGTTGGAAGCAGAGGTTTGGGAAAGCCTGGCAGAAGGTTGAAAAAGCCTAGCTGAAGCTTTTATTTCAAATGGTCGAAAAACAAGGGGAGGCTTTTTATTTTGTCAAATGCTACGAAAAGGAAGAGATGGTCCAGTGGAGCAAAGCGAGAGGGCAAAGAAAGAAAGGAAGAAAGCAATGGGTTCTCTTACGTCATCTCTCAAGGTTAGGTGGAGTGCTTGGTCCCACTCCATATTAATGGCCGACTAAGGAACTGCGACTGTTATTTTTTAGGCCCCCATAACAGGAAATCTTGTCCCTTTGGCACAGTACCTTTCTAGGCCCTTTTTATTACACCCCACCTCCTCCTCTTTAATTAAAGGCACTGCAATCGCTGTCAGTATACACGAACAGTAACAAGTCAGTATACACGAACAGTAACAAGTATACAAATCTCATTACAAGTGATCACCTAACACTTTTTGCTTGCTTTAAAATAGTAATTTTTTAAATATTAAATTTTTTTAATTTATATATAAATTTATATTTTTTATTAATTTTTACTAATAAATATTAATGAGACCAATATCCATCCATTCCCTCATTACCTGTTCACCTTTCCATACAGTTTCTCATTGTTAACAAGTCTGTGATGGACAGGGAATGGAGTCATGGGAAACAATATCGACCCCTAGGTAATGTCCATTGTCCTAGTGAAAACCTTTGACTCTGCGAACTCTCTGCCGATATCGATTGTACCCGTTTTGGGAAGGAAAGAGCCGGCGTTGTGTCGTACCTAAGTATGACTCTTGAATCTTAATGGCCTCTCGTAGTACTGTAAAAGATGATTCGCAGGGTGACAACACAGATGGAGTTACAGATTGTTTAATCAGACGCTTAGTCTGTTTAATCAGACGCTTCAGACTAATTCAGAGCTCCTGCACGCAGTGTCTTTATTTCACCTTTCATCCGACTTATATTTAAGAATAATCCAAACCATTGGAATTAAAAGACTGCAGGCATGATCGTAACCATCACTCTTCAAATCATCAGTATTCTGTTTGACAGTGCTCAGATCAGACATAACATCGAAGTTGAGCAAATTTTGTGGGAATGTGGATATTATTTTAACATAATCAATATTGGTATTAAGAGCATTAGTATTAAATTAGTCAAATACTAAGTTCGTTCAAATTTTGACTAAATCTTTTTTAAAATTAGCTGTATTGAACTAATCAAATACTCCAATTCATATTCTGAACTAAAGTAAATAGAAAAGTAAAGTCAAATTTAGAGAGTTGCTGTTATTAAAACAAATTATTCTTAAATTTTTCTTCCTGTCTCTTTCTCTCCCTTCAACTCCCGCATATCAAGCTCACTTTCTTGCTAATTTTAAGGTTACGTTTGACAACGAGATTATTTCATATTTCACTATTATTTTTTATTTTATTATTTATTTATTTATTTATTTATTAATACTATTTATTATTTTATTATATATTTTATATTATTATTTATTATTTTTTACTATTATTTAATATTATATTATTACTTATTTTACATATTTTTTATTACTATTTACAATAACTCTCAAAATTTTTTTATAATCAAACCTAACCTAAGTTATGCTTTCCTTTACCAAATTTGTTTTCTATTACATCTATAAGGAATGTCATCAATAGAATATTGGAGTGCATAAAAAATTTGAAAATTTAAAAAACTGAGAATGACGAGTTTGGGTTTACAATTTTGCTTTCTCAAGTCACTTTTTAACTGAGAGCATTAGTAATAGATACACTAAATAATTCTTCAAAATTTAAAAAAAGTACAATTTTAATAGATTCTTCAAATCTATAAAAACATTAGCATTAGATATACTAAATTATCTTTCAAAATTTGAAAGAAAGTACAATTTGAATGGATTCATTAAACCTCTAAATCTATAATTTTACATTAGATTCATCATTAGATCTATCAAATTAATAATATCATAATATTTTTTTAATAAAAATATATTTAATTATATATATATATATTTGTAATTATACTAACCATATGTACATTAATAATATAAACTGATACTTAAATAATTATTTTTTAACCAAATAGGAAAATAAGAAAGAAAAAATGAGGAAAATAAAGTAGAAGAATAAAATATATTAAAGTATGTGTTTAAAATGTGAATAGTAGTCCTTCAATATAAAAGATTGTGAAAATTTACTGTAATTTAAAGTTATATATTAAGAGATTTGATGGATCCAATGTAGAGATTTTTTAATAAAAATTATCAAATTTATGTTTGATAGATCATTTGATAGATTCAATGCTAATGTTCTGATATTTTTATTAATGCTTGATGCTTATATTTTTGCATATTTTTGTGCTTAATTTTTATTAATTAATATGTGGAGTGTATTTGTAAAATTAAAAAAAATTATTATAATATATAATATTTTATAATTATAATTTTGACTTTGACTTTGGGATAAGTAGACCAACGTACATTAACCTCTCTAAAGATTTCAATATCTTAAGTTTTAGTCAAAATTTAGACTTTGACACGCCATTGTCAATACTGTAAAAGTTGTTCAAGAGGCAAGTTAAGTTGCACGTAAAAAAAAAACACTGGGTCTGGTTTTCTCATTGCTACGATCTTCAAAAAAGATATCGACACAATTTAATCGATCAATTTTGTGACATCTGAAGCCTTTTCTTTTTCTTTTTAAACTCTAGAAGCTTTTTGTTGGAAAAAACATTTGAGGAAGAGAAAGAGATGATTACTAGGTTTTAGCTTTTAGCTTTACCATGCTGGAAAAAGGGGAAAAGTAAATGCAGTACCGTCGGAGTGTCGTGGCGGGCCCATACTTTCTCATGCCCAAGCTGTCCTTCGATTCTTTAGCTTTTGTTAGGATGTTTAGAGCATTAATAATAATGATTTTATTATTATTATTTTTTTAAAAAATATAATTTTATATATATTTTTTAAAAAAATTAATCATATTTGATTAATAATAATAAATAATATATAAAAAGAATGGAATATTCTTTTTACTTGTAAATAATAATTTTTCAAAACTCTCCAAATTTAAAGAGTTTTAGAAGAATACTATTCACAAATTAGAAAAAAAAAATTATTCCATTCTTTCTACATTTTTCTTTTATTATTAATCAAATATGATTAATATATTTTTTAAAAATGTACAAAGTTATACTTTTTGAAGAGAAATTCTTGTAAGACTATTGCTAATACTCTTAGAAGTGTTTAAAAATAATTATAAATAATAATAAAAAATAGATAAAATAATAAATAATAATAATAATAAATTAATAATTAATAATTAAAATAAATAAATAATCATAATTAAATAATAATCAATTTTGAAATATTTTTAAAATAGTTAAAGTATTTTTAGTTGCCAAACGCAACTCATCGTTGCCCAGGCCTTCTTCCCCCAGAGCACTCCCAGTCCTGATCACCAGATTTTCATAGATACATTTATAAATTCATGAAGTGATGATGGGTAAAAGTTTTAAGCACTCCAAGCCCCACATCGGTAAAAAATAAAAATTATAATCAGCAGGCTAATTGCCCGGGAAATGCGTGTTCATTTTCTCGGAGCAAATCTAATTTATAGGATAGAAAAATATTCAATACCCAATTAAAAGAAATATAAAGGAATTTGGAGTGTATATTATGAGAGTATAATTCGTGTAATGCACATACAGTTATTTATATTAGACTTTATAATTTTAAATATTTTATTATGCATAATTATTTTCATAATTATTAAAAAACGTATATTAAACATATAAAAAATAGAGTGGGTATATATAAAAAAGCATATAAAAAATAGAGTGGGTATATATAAAAAAGAATTACTTTATCAATAAATATTTTATATTCAATTTACAATATAATCGCTGTTAATGAAAAAATTACTTGGATTAGATTTCTACTTGAATAGGAATCCTATTAAAAAAAAGTAGGATAAAGCATCGGTGATCAAAAGATTCAAGAATAATAACATACCGGTAAAATATCTTCTTTAGGAACGATCTCAGGAAACCTTCATAGTGAGAGAGAGTCCACCTCTCTCTCAAAAAACCCTAGCTGCCCTTGTCTAAGGGGGGGAGCTTCGGCTTCCTCTCCTCCCTCCCTTCCTCTCCTCCCCTCTTCTCCGACCTCCCTTCCTTCTGTTTCTCCTTTGGTTTTTGTTTAGCTTGTTTTTGATTTTGCTTTCTTCTTCGTAGCAGAGCAATGAGGCTGGGGGAGGTGTTTGCGTCCTTCTCCGGTGGCCAGATTCTACCACGCTCCCCACAGAGGGCCTTTTCAGCCATCGATCTTCCTGTCCGTCGAAGGTTTTGCCGCCAACACTGGTGTTTTCTCGTCATGCGCAAGCTGTCCGTAGCGCTTCTCACAGTGGTGGGGTTATGAGTGTTTCCGGTGGCTGTCACCAACAAGCGCCTCTTAGGGAGATTCTTTAGTCGTTGATCCTCCCATCTGCTGATGCTCCCACCCGGAATAGCCGGTGTTTCGCCGCACGCACAGCTAGCCGGTCTCGAGCGGCTTAGCTTTTGCCGCACATGGTGAGGGCTATGTCTGCCACGCGAGGTGGCGCTAGACCCAGAGACCTCGGTAGTGCTCGGAGTGATCGGTCGAACATCCTTAGGCAGCGCGTGTCCACCACGCGCCTCCCGCCGCTTGCTGTTATGACTATTTTGTCCCGAGCCAGTTTTCTTTGATCTGGATTTTAGATTTTGTGTTGTTATTTTAATTCTGTTTCCTGCTTTGTTAATTTGTTTGTAATAATTTTAGGAATAGATATATTCCTTGTTTGGTTTCCCGCTTCTCTTTTGAAGGATGTGGGTTTTTTCCCCTCATTTTCCTTTGGAGAATGGAGGTGGTGATCTCCTATCCCTCTTTGTAGGAAGGTGGTTGGGGTTACCTTTATCTCCTCACCAACAAACTACACTTCAGTGTTGGTTTGTCTAGTGAGAGAGAAGTTTTAGACAAAGCTCGTCACTGTTGTGTGTGGGGATTCTATAAATCAGTGTATTAGTTAGGCTTATAATACAGGTTTCTCGTATCTATTAGTTTCAGCTGTAAAATTCGTTTAATGAAATGAATTGCGATCCTATTTTCAAAAAAAAAAAAAAGAATAATAACATACCTGTAATTTTATGCAAAGATCAGTATAAAATGCAAACACATAATTGGAACTAGAAACTAATAAAAAAAAAGAAAAAAAGAAAAATATACACGAAAACTGAGAAAAGTGGATTGTACGGACTGACCTAAAAAGTGGAGGACGAAACTGCAACGAAGATAAGAATTGGGGCTCCTGTTTTATTGAGAAATGCAAGTAAAGGAAGAGCATATGCTAGCATATAAGACATGCTGATTTGATTTTTCCTGATTTTTAGGATTTGCTGGATCATCATTTTGATTTGAACTTATTGCCGTTAGAGCTGCAATACCCCTCAACGTCTCTCCACTGATTTTGGCAATATTGTGAGTCTTCCCCTTTTCTTCTCCAAGAATCTTGTGCTTCCTTATTACTTTATTAACTCTCATTAATGTTGAGTGTGTCGAGCTGTAGTTTGTTGCTAATACACTCCCTCAAACTTTGTCGAGGTTGGAGGCAAAGTTTGTTTCGAAAATATTGAAAGGTTGCTTTTGACATTGGTTTTGTGAAGAGGTCAGCAACTTGGTTATTAGTGGAGATATGTTGAGTGCTAAGTAGTCCACGTGCAACTCACTCGCGCATAAAATGATAATCCAACTCTATATGTTTGCTTCGAGCATGGAATAAATGATTAACTTTCATATAAAGAGCACTGAGGTTATCACAGTAGAGTATGGGAGGAGATGTTATTGTAATCCGAAGATCTTTGAAAATGAATGTCATCCAAGTGGGTTCGGCTGCTGTGTTAGCCATGGCGTGATACTTTGCTTCCATGCTTGATCGCAAAATGGTACGTTGTTTTTTTGCCACCACGAGATGAGGTTCTCTCCAAAGAGCGTACAATAGCCTGTGGTTGATTGTCTTGTAGTAGGACACCTTGCCCAATTTGCATGTGAGAAAGCAAAAAGATCAAGTGTACTATGTGAAGAAAAATGTAATCTCATTCCAATTGTTCCTTTGATATATCGTAGGATACATCGAACCATTTTTAATTGTGTCATTGTGGGAGTATGCATGAATTGTGATACATAATTAACACTAAATGAAATATCTGGGCGAGTAAGTGTAAGATATTGTAATGCTCCAACAAGACCTCGATAGTAACTTGGGTCTTCCAAGAGAATTTCATTGGAAGAAGTTTTGGTTTTAGCTTCAAGAGGTGTACTCATTGGCTTGCAATCTACCATATTGGAGCGTTCAAGTATGGTAAGGGCATAGTGGGACTGAGATAGATGAAGCCCCTTATTTGTTGTTGTGATTTCCATTCCAAGAAAGTGATAAATGGGTCCCAAATCTTTCATAGTGAACTCACTGCTTAATAATGTAATGAACTTTTCAACAAGTTCTAGAGTAGATTATGTAAGCAATATGTCATCCACATAAAGTAGTAAAATTAGTGAACCAAATTCATAGTGAAAAACAAATAATGAAGGATCGGCTAAACTACAAAAAAATCCAAATTTAAGAAGAAAAGCACCGAATCGATCAAACCAAACACGTGGTGCTTGTTTTAATCCATAGAGTGCTTTTTGTAGTTTACAAGCATATGTTGGATGTTTCAAATCTGCCATTCTTGGTGGTTCCTGCATATAAAGATCTTAAAAAATTAGGCCACGCAAAAAGGCATTTTTTACATCTAGTTGTCGAATAGACCATCGCTTAACAAGAGCGATAGTTATAATCATCCGAATTGTTCTTGGTTTGATCACGGGAGAAAAAGTCTCAGTGTAGTCTACTCCATCAACTTGATGATATCCTTTTGCAACCAAATGCACTTTGAGTTGATCTAAAGTCCCATCAGGCTTGAGTTTTGTCTTGAATACTCATTTTGAACCAATGACATTCATGTTAGATGTGCGAGGAACGAGTTTCCATGTTTTGTTTTGATGAAGAGTAGCAAGCTCTTCATTCATTGCTGCTTTCCAACCAGGGTGTGCTAAGGCTATTTTGATATTTTGTGGCTCACTCGATACATTGGTAGAGGTGACTGTGGTGAAGGCATACTTACGATTAGGTTTTACCACACCTAGTTTTGATCTAGTGGCCATGGGATGTATGTTTCCTAAAGGGGCAGACGTTGAATTTGGTGATTTTGTCGATTTGGTTGCTGGCTGTGGGGCTACGATTTGTGGTATTTCCAAGGTTTCAGGTGTGTGTGTCTCATGTGGTGATGGATTTTCAGATGTGTTAATGCTGTCATCAATTTCGGGAAGATCATTTTCAAATTTTCTTGTGGTGATTTGAGGTATAACATTGAGGAGAGGCTGTGGTGAAGGTTCGGGTGACATGGAATTTTGTGGGATTATTGTTGTGTCTTAAAGTTGTGGTAAGGGACTTAAACATGGAGCTGTGGAGGAGATCGAATGTGTCCCTGCAGAAAGAGAAATATCAATATGTGGTAACCAAGTGTCAAAAATATTTATAGCCAATGGCTTTGCCGTCGTCGTACAAGAATATTTGTAGGCTTATAAGGAAAAACTTGCTCATCAAAGACGACATCCTGGGAGATGAAATTTTTTTTACTTGATGGATGAAAACATTTATAAGTCTTATGTTTTTCACTGTAGTCTACAAAAATGCAAAGAAGCGTTTTATGACCAAACTTGTGACGCCGTGTGTCCCAAGTGTAGGCAAAACACTTAAATCCAAAGGCGTGAAGTGATGAATAAACCGGATGTTTTCCATGCAATGTAAAATATGGGGTAGTCGATTCATGAGATATACCACTGTGGGAAAAGCTTCTACCCATAAAAATAAAGGAGCTCCACAATGAAACAACATAGTCATACCTAATTTTTTTATAGTTCTATGTCGTCTTTCAACCATACTAATTTGCTCGGGAGTATATGGAGCTGATATTTGGTTAACAATGCCTGTGGAAAGAAAGTGAGTCGATAGTTTGGAATTAACAAACTCACCTCCTCCATTGGAATTAAAGATTTTTATTTGCTTGTTGAATTGTCTAGCAACATATTTTTTAAAGGCTAGATATGCATTGAACAAATCGGATTTTTGCTGTAAAGGAATAATCCATGTATATTTTGAAAAATCATCAACCAAACAAGCATAATATCTAAATTTTGCAATAGAAAGAATAGGAGCAGGTCTCCAAAAATCACAATGAATTTTCTTAAAAATACTTGTACTCGAATGTTCTGAACAAGAAAAAGGTAAACGACTAAACTTTCCTAGTTGATAACTATCACAAAGATTTTGTGATTTTGTTGTCCCTATAACATCAATTAACCATTTATTTTTTAACATTTTCAAAGTTGAAGATTGAGGGTAGCCGAGGCGTTGATTACAAACTTCTGCTGTGCTAGACTTGAAGCGATTAGAGAAATAAAGTTCCAGTGAGGTGGATAGGACATAGAGATCACCCTTGTGTTTCCCTGTCATCATTGCTTGTCCTGTTTCTCGTTCCTTAATACATAAATCCACATTAGAAAATTCACAATTAACAGGGAATTGAGTGGTTAGCTGACTTACAGATAACAAATTCTTTTTTAGATCAGGAACTAATAACACATCATTTAGTGGTAAGGCTGTTTTTTTTAATATAAGAATCTCCAATTGCAAGAATTGGCATGGAAGATCCATCTCCTATTAACACTGAATCGGAACCAAAGTAATGACGAATGTTAGTTAACATACCTGACTTACCTGTCATGTGATTGGAAGCTCTGGTGTCGGTAGTCCATTCCGTGTCTGCTATTGTATTGTCCAGTGTCAATGCTGCAAGCACTTGTGGAATTTCATCTTAAGGAGTTGATTTTTTTTTTATATCCACTAGCATATCTTCACAATATGGCTCATCATTCCATAGTATTGACATTATTGATCAAGATATTTCTCCCTTTCGAAATGTGTCAAGTGACGTTCACCTGGTGGTGGAGGTCAGCATTGTGTACTTAAAGGAGAAGAGTCGTAGGCTTGACTTGACTCCTTGCTTTTTTGTGCTTGGAATCCACGTCTAGTTAATGTAAATTTTTGTGCTGGTCCACAATATCCTGAGTTGTTTGATTGAGAACGTTGCTGTTGTTGACCATAAAATGCTACTTGATGCGTGAATGTTGATGCCTGAACATCAGCGTGGTTGGAAAACCAATTTCTCCTTTGATCATAATTTTGGAATTGAGAAACCAACACTAAATAGGATGGTCGTGGAGGTTTTAACATAGTTGTTGTGAATATTTCATATTGCGGACCAAGACTGGTGAGAAGACATAATGCCTTTTCTTGGTCTGGAATCGGCTTCCCAATTGTTGCTAAATTGTCACAGAGACCTTTAAAGGTTCTGATGTACTCTGTGATTGTTGTGTGCTCTTCTTTTCAAAGGTAGGTAAACTGTTGGCGCAAAGTGAATTCACGTTCTTGTGATTCTTGGGCATATGTATTTCTGAGAGCCTCCCAAATTGCATGTGCTGTATCAAGACCAACGAAGAGGTCGAGAGCTTCCTCAGAGAGTGTTCCAATGATCCACCTTTGAAGAAGACGATCAAACTTTCGCCATGCGATGAACGCATCTGTTAATTGAGGATTTGTGTTGTCTGCATTAAGGAGTTGCTTGGGTTTGATATGACATATTTGTTTGGTACAAGATCTTCATTTGTGAGATGTCCCACTAATTCTTGGCTTTCAACAAGAGATAATGCTTGCTCACACCACAAGGGGTAGTTATTTGGGGTGAGTCATAGAGTGATGAAGTTACCAACATTGAGAGATAGTGTAGTTGTGGTGAGCAGAAGAAAGAGCTCTGGTTTGTTGCCCAAGGTTAACCTAACTCTGATACCAAGAAGAAAAAAGTAAAACAGAGGAAGAAGAAAGCTTGAATAGATATGTTTCTTATTCAATAATTGGTAACGTGGACCATTAGGCATTACAAGAGGAGTATTTAAACAAGTAAAACAATGAAATGAATTCCATAAAATTTGCTACAAATGATTCTCAGATTTGTAGTTGGCGTTATCCTCCAAAAATTCTGCAGTTTTGAATTGGTTTTTGGATAGGATTTTCCATATTAGCTGAAACTGATAAATCTTCATGTTAATCTGATTTTTCCTGATTTTTAGGATTTGCTAGATCATCATTTTGGTTTGAACTTATTGAGGTTAGAGTTGCAATACCCCTTAACGTCTCTTCACTGATTTTGGCAATATTGTAAGAGTCTTCCCTTTTTTTTTTCTCCAAGAATCTTGTGCTTCCTTATTGCTCCATTAACTCTCACTAATGTTGAGTGTGTCGAGCTGTGGTTTGTTACTAATAATCTCCTTTTCTCTTATCTTAGGAAAATTATTGTTGTACATGGCGTTGGGAACATACCAATTACATGCGGTCCACGTGACCAACTTAATGAAACGGGGTGTTTCATTCAATCTGCTACCCCTCCATTTCACCCACTGCACACCCAACTTGAAATGTTTGATTCCAGATTACTTCCTTGCGTTCCTTCAGGGTAAGCGATCTGCCAACTCAGTCTCAACATCGACCATCTTCACCATTTCCGAGAGTTTATTATGTACAATAGGTAAAGGGAATTTTGGTTCTTATTTACGAAAGGTGCACTGGTTATTCTATTGGTAAAATGAATGCATTCTGGAAATCTATACCACCAAATCGAATTAATGAGTTCGTACTTGGAAGAAGTTTTCGAACCCACACATATATTTCCCATCTTATTCTATCACTATTGACAACTATTCACATACGATTGAAATCTAAGCTCCATCTCTCCAAATGGGTACTTGATATCGAAGCGAAAAACAAAAAGAAAAGAAAAGAAAGCTTTACAAAAACCACCAACTAAAAAGCGATTGGGGCTTAGGTGTATGAAACTAAGTGGCCAATATAAAAACCAATCGAACAGAGTGGCATATTATAAAAGCAACTATTTAAAGGAAACCCCAATAGGAAAGATCATCGTAAGGAGATCAAACAGACGAAATCAAGTCAAGGGATTACAAGAAGAAAGGTTTAGATATTAAGAATGGTGGTCATGGTGAGAAACAGAGGTTCAAGAAGAAAGAATCATGCTGAAATCTTCCTAATTTGCGGTTGGGGCATTGATTATTTCCCTTCTTTTTCTGCTTTTTCTTTATTTCCTTCCAAATACATCCATCGCAAAATGGGAAAAGAGTGAGATAAAATGGGAGAGGTAGGGAGGAGGTAGGGAGGAAGCTAGGAGGGAGGGAGGGAGACCTGTGGTTTTTTCTGTAGGAAAGTCTCAAATTTGAAGGGACGCGTTAGAGTTTCCTCCGACGATAGTAGACCCTCAAACCACCTCTGACCGCCTCCAATTATGGCAATCTCTTATCTCTCGCATGAATGGTATCTGAGGATGACCTCTCTTCTCTCTCGCGGCCAAGGACCCGTTTGTATTGGAAGATGAGTTCAACTCATCTCAACTCATCTTCATTTCATCATTATATTTTTATAATTTTTTATATAAAACATAAATTCCTATATATCTTTTTTAAATCCCAATACATATTTTTTAAATCCCAACACATATTTTTCAAATCCCAAAATAATAATAATATTAAAAAATAAACTAAACTCATCTCAACTTATCTCAAATCATCTTATCTCTAAAT
This sequence comes from Platycarya longipes, assembly GCA_036559045.1. Classification (NCBI taxonomy): domain Eukaryota; kingdom Viridiplantae; phylum Streptophyta; class Magnoliopsida; order Fagales; family Juglandaceae; genus Platycarya; species Platycarya longipes. The sequence continues at coordinate 31,425,725 of CM071791.1, forward strand.
CCAAGCGGGGCCTAAATGTTTCGTGAATGGTTCTAGAATCTCTTTTCCTCTCATTTCGAGTTTTGTCTTTTATTTATTTATTTTTTTTTTTATTTTCATGTCAATCGTGTCTGCAAACGGTATACTATAGCGTATGTACCTAGTAGTGCTCTCTGTCTTAATATGCAGAGTTGTCTATAATCCTTGCTCCTTTTTATTCTTTATTGCCATCTGTAGGACATTTGTCCCCTACCGAATTTGTATCATGCATATAAACTATGTCTTCCATTTTGTAAGTAGTATAGGTAATCAATATAGAGAAGCTATGCTTCTTCTCTCCAAAACTGTCTTTCACCTGCTTTATATATTGCTGTTTAGCTTTTTCTTCCATGTTTGATACTATCCCGTTTGATTTTTAAATCCACTTCAATTTATCTCATCTTATCATTATAATTTTTTAAAATTTTCATACAAAATATAATAATTAATTCAAATTTTTAAATCCTAAAACATTCATTATATTAAAAAATAATATTTTAACAAATATTTTATTCAACTAATTTTAACTCAATTCGGTTCATTTCGATATCCAAACGCATCTTAAATGCATAGACAAATCTATTCAAGGCCCCTCCTCTAAAATTTATATTAGTCCCTTGTACAAAATTATTTTAATTTTATTTTAATATGATTTAAAAATAAAATAAATAAAATACATCTCATATAAAATAAAATAAAATAAAATAACATGTTTTTATAATTTTATTATAGATGAAAAAAAAAAAGTTTGAAGTCTGCAAAAGCACCGACCCACGCGACTTTCCAAAATTGAAAGCACTGCATTTTGTTTGAAAAAATCTATATAATCTCTTACTATTCACACAAGTTTTATACACCACATTTTATTTTATTTTATTTTTATTAAATATTTAATATATGAATAATGAATGAAAAAATAAAATTATTTTGAAAAGAACAAATTTAAAATAAAAATATTAAAAAATATTAAAAAATTAAAAGAAATTAAAAAATGATGGTATGTGGTAGTTGGGAAGGTTGTATAGAAGAACTCATTTTGTTTATTTAATTGAAATTAGTTTATTTGTATTAATTATCTATCTCTTCTGGTATATTATTAGGTAAACATTTTTTCCGTTTCGTTTAAAAATTATAAAGTAAATTTATTTTGTTTAGAAACTAGAAAGCATTTCCCTTTAAATAATTCTTTGCGTGATACATGCTAATGTGGACGGAATTACTTAATTACTTTCTTTCTTTACTTTCAATTATATATTATTTTCGATATATTATATACTTTTTTAAATATATAGATTGTATTAAATATATTTTTATTTTATTTTAAATCTTATTATCAGATTATTTTATATCACAAAAAAAAATTATATAAAAATAGAATAAAAAATATTATATATATATTATTATAATTTTGTTTAGTACTCCTAAAATAAATTCTTGACTCTGTAATTGCTTAAAGGGGCACGATCTTTGGAGTGGGCCTCATTTGTTTTTATTAATAAGATAAAATAAAAATAAAAAATAAAAAAAAAATATTATTATAAATATTATTTAATATTATTTTTATTTTAAAATTTGAAAAAATTGAATTATTTATTTTATTTTATATAAGAATTAAAAATAATAATAAAATGAGATGTAATAAAATAAAATAAGATAAATTAAGAATATTTATAAAAACAAACTAGGCCGATAATTTTCGAATATTTCTAGCTGTTTGAAAAAGTTGTGGCCATTGGAGTCTACCTTTTCTTTTCGCTCTGCATTTTTTTTTGGAATGAATGCCTGAAATTGAAACTCGGTTTTTATATAAGTAAATATATTTAGTAGTTAAAAGTCACACCCAAAGTGAGTTTTAATTTTTTTTATTTAATAGTTAAAAAAGTGTTTTCTTAATGATTTGTGTTTTTGTTATTTTTTAAGAAACTGAAGAGTTTAAAAACTATTTGAAAAAAAATTCAAAAAAAAAAAAACCTCATCGGTGGAGATTCTCGATGGAGTCTTTGAGTGTAACATCACCTATATACACATATAATATAAATATATATATATATATATTTATATATATATATATATATATTCTGGCAAAGTGATCTTTCGGTTTGAAGAAACAATTAGATCTAACTTAATTGGTTTAAAAAATGTTAATGATATTGTTCTTTTTGTTTTTATCACACTTCCAAATAGATCCAATCTCTTAACAAAGAGTTTATACAAGATTTGTATACATAATTTCTCATATATGATTAACTGAAGTAACTGAATTAGTACTTCAACCATCTATGTATATAAAATAAATGGGAAAGTTTTTCTTATTATCTTGCTAAAAAACAAATAAGAATTAAATTATAGGCACAGAGACTAGAAATGACGAGTCGTGTGGCCTAATTATCACGAAAACTTTGAGAAAAAGTACACACAGATATAGAAAAATTCTAAATATAAATAATATTGGCCACTTATATGTGCATTAATATTAAACTAAAAAGATAGATTTAATAAAAATAATTAAATTTAAAATGAAAAATATAAAAGCAACCGATCAGAATGACCATATGCATGTATGAATATACAATATTACTTGTATGTAACATTACTCATATATATACCCACAATGAAAGAGAATTATAGAATTTTGTATTAAAGTGCGTTGTGCAATTAGCATTTCTACTACAAATTTAATAATTTATAAGCAATAAAGTTCATAATTATTATTATTACTCTCAAAACGCAAACTCATTACAGTCTCCTCTCTGGTGTTTGGTTATTGAGTCCTCAAGGTGAAGGACAAAAGAGTTCTAGTATGGATGATATTGATCTCTGGAGTCATCTCATGACAAAGGAGGAAGATATAGTGATAGAGATTCCTAATGAAAAATGTTGAAGAAGTTAAGAGATGGAAAGGGAAAAGATGTCTTATTGGGAAGGTCTTTTTCAGTACTCGGGTGTAAATGATCCAGTCTGGTCTGAAAAATTTGTGGACCGATTTCATTCGGTCTAAAAATTCTCTTATTTTGGACCGGACCGAACAGGAGTTCGGTCCATACCGGTCCGGTCCAATTCGGTCCAGGGGCGGTCCAGTCCGGTCCAGGGGTGTCCCATATGATTTAATGGACTAAATTTAATCTAAAATTTTATAATAATCAAATATTTTTTTGGTCCAAATTTAACTACTATAAATTATAATCTGTTAATATTATAAGAGTATATATTATATATTAATATGTTAGTATATATTATATATTAAGTATGTTAGTAAATTATAACTAATAACACTATTATATTAGTATATTATATATTTATATGTTAGTAAATAATGATAAATTAGTAATAATATATTAAATAATAATAATATATTTATTACTTATAAGTTATTACTAATATTCTATATAGATATATTATAATTTATATTTTTATACTACAACTAGTCAACCAATAAATAATAATATTAATATATATTGTATATTAATATATTAATTTATATTAATATTAATATTATAATTTATATACTATTTTTATATATACATATAAATATATATATATATATGTGGGATTCGGTCCGGTCCGATCCAGGGGGAGAAATCCTTTGGACCGGGACCGGACCGGAATTAATTGGTCCATGTAAAATTTGGACTGGACCGGACCGAATTCTATTCGGTCTGGTCCGATCTCGGTCTGAGACAACTGGTCCGGTCCAGTCCACCGGTCCAATCTGGTCTTTTTACGGCCCTAATCGAGTAATTGGAAAGGATGTTATGCTTAGAAAAAAAGAAAAAAAATTGGAAAGGATGTTATATTATATATCATGGCTAAAACATAGAGAATTTGCCACTACAGTAAGACACAGTATTTGCGGCGGAAAGTGTCGCCGCAAATACTACTAAAAATAATTAGCGATAAAAATTTTATATCCAGCGAAAATAATCGCCGCAGGATTTAAATTTTTCGCTGCAAATAAGCACACTGTTTGAATAGTAAATCGCCAGCTGCTAATTGTTGAGAATTCGCTGCAAATTGGGAACAAGCAAACATATTGCTTTCGCTGCAAAGTGCTTTATAGCAGAGTATTTACTTTCGCCGGAGAGATCTAATAATTTATTATTATTTTTAAAACCACAATCCTTTTTTTTTTTTTTTTTAAAAAAACTACAATCCTTTTTTTTTATAAAACTGCTTGTCACCTAACGCACTAATTTTTACTTTTAATTGTGGGGACAATGCATCTATATATATATATATATAATATACTTGTAGTTCTATTTATTCCGAATGTACATAATATTACATGATTGATATACGTGCAGTTAGGATTTTCACTCTGTTGCCTTCAGCCTACGCAACACATTTCATTTCCACGTCAATGGCTTCAATTAAAATATTTATAATTCAATTAAAATATTTATAAAATATATTCTGCAACAAAAATTTATTAAAACTTCAAAAATATCTAAAAACTGAAAATATTTAAATAAATAACAAATAAAAAAACTAATATTAATAATATAACCACATCCGAAGAGAAAACTGTTCAATATTGCGAGAAAGCTGTTCAATATAAATAAAAAAACTAATATTGCGAGAAAGCTGTTCAATATTTTTGTTGCCTGAAGAGAAAACTGAGATACTTTCTGAACCATAACAATGGGTTTGTTCATTTTAAGGCATAAATGAGACATATGACATATCATAGTCAAATATATTCAACCTATTCATCTTGTCCAAAGACAAAAGCAGTCTCTAAAAACTTAAAAGTTCACAAAATAGAAACTCCAATTCAATAGGAAAACGAGATGCCCTGTAAGAAGTAGATCTGTCCACTCAAAGAGAGTTCTTAATTCTATTCAATTCCAGACCTGTAATCAAATCAGTCCCTTGCAAAAATCCAAACCTGCGAACATATAAAGATACATTATTAATTCTAATCAATCCCAACTTGTAAATAAGAATCAACTTCCAGTTTCCAACTTCTCAAAATGTCAACAAGTCAAAAAGTATTCAGTAACATGCCCCCATATTTGACTCCTTCATTAACTGCAAGATGCTTCTAAACGTCTCCATCTACTTATCTTTAAATATAGGTAATGCTTACGTAAACAATTTAATGAGAATATCATTGCTTAATAAGAGTACTGTATTACCTAATTCAGATATTGCTAATTAATGCATGCATCTTCTTAACCTGATTTTTCTTTACCATATTACCCTTTATCATTTTCCAGAAATATCAATATAAATACTTACCTATCTAATTAAGCATTATATACCTCTTTTTACACATATAGATGCTTACCCAAGCAGTAAGCATTTAACTCCCTAATTCATTACCATTCAGTTTTTTAATGTGACCCATACTCTTACACAAAATTCACTCAAGTATTTTAACATATTACTATTCACAAATATTTTAAAATATGATTAGTATGATAAAATTGCTAGAATATAATAATTCTTGAAATAATTACCTGTTGCGCAATTACATCCTTCTCTTCCCTCTCTTTGCCTGTATACTCTCAAATAAACTACAAAGACAAAGAAAAATGTCAGAGATAATTTATAAAATAGATTCCAAATAGGAGGATCTTGAAACTTGGAGTACGTATCCCAAAAAATATAAAATATGCAAAATAGGCAACCCAGTTCACTGAGTCTCTTGACGAGACGCAATGAGGGTCGGGTGGGTAGCCAATATCTCCCTTAACATACGCTCGATTGCCTCCTTTTTCTCCCTAAACCTACACTCCGTTGCCTCTTGTTTACCCTCAAGTACCGTTTTCTTTGCTTTCATTGTCTCCATATTGTGGTTGGAGGATTCAGCTTCATTCTTGTATTTTTCAATTGCAGCGAGATACTCTTTTTCTCGTGCTAAGTCACGTTGTCTTTTAGTCTCTGGTCTATGACCAAGTACCTCTCTAAAGACACTCGCAGCTGCTTCATTTGTTTGTTGCTCTGGTTCTAGATTATCCATCATTCCCCTCATATTATTCTACAATAGGACATAATTAATTGATCATAGTAATAATGAGAAGTTGCAAATATTTGTGCTAAAAAAGAAATGGCCAGCTCCAAAGACTTGCAAATTAATAAAAGAAATACAATTTCTAATTATTACTCACATAAGCTTCCTCGGCGGCTTCTGTCACAAACTTAGATTGTTTTTTCGACGAGTGGGTTTTCTCGTAAAAGTCTACCATCGTTTCTCCATCAACACGCTACATGGTCAATCACATCGCAATATATAAGTCAAACGGTATGGATACAATAAAATTAATGCTTATTTGAAGACTAGCCAGAAAATACTACATTCTCTTGCAAGGCCCTCACAACGGATTTTCGACCGGTTGTGTAATTAACTTTTTGCTTCGTTCTGTTCTCCTGATTAATCACTGCTATTTTTTGTAATAACGATGACATATTAAGATAACTACTCTGAGTAAAAAAAACATCCATCGCTTAATAATGCATACATTCAAGTACTCACTAGACCATCTCCAGGCACTTTAAAGGAACACCCTTTGAGTATAAGCATATGGTCTCATGTTGGCAGCCATTTTCTCTCAAGAGTTAGGCCTTCACAAGATTTGTCTCAAAGGTGACTCCAAGTAAGTAGTTGACAACCTGAAGAGTAACATCACGAATCTAAGCCTAGGTGGTTGCCTCATCAGCGATGCTCAATAGGTCCTAAACTCTAGTGCCATCTGGTCAGCCTCCCACGTCTATAGAGAAGCAAACCTGGCAGCACATCTTCTAGGAAAGGCTGCTCTGTATGGAGGATTACTGTGATATTGAAGAAATCCCCTTATGTATTACGACCACAGTTACAAATGAAATGGTGTAACTTTTTAATATTTCAGTCCTTAACTGGTTGTTTAGAATGTTAGTTGTAATCCTTATCTTATATGAATGCGATTAGTTCTCCTTTCAAAAAAAAAAAAAATTAACTATTCTACCTTGACAATCTTCAGAACATCCTCAATGAAATATATATAGTTAAAAAAATGCATTTTCACTTTCATATACAGAAAAATACCCTACAATAAAATAGGCAAAGGATTTGAATATTTAACTTTTGCTACCGTAGATGTATTTTTTTAAAAATCTCTAATCTATACTATTCATCAGCTAAATCTTGTGTTAATCATATTGTATACATTCTCTCTCTTCTTTTTCAACATTTTCCAAATTAAATGAGAGTTTAAGATTTATTTGGAAAACTTTACTAGTTGGATGGAAAAATAGAAATTTGATTTATAATTAAGAAATTTCATGAGTTTTTTTTATATAAATTTTATATGATCTTAATTAGACATTTGTGTATATTAATATTAAATGACCACTAAAATAATTTAATTAGATTTTGATTAGTAATCAATATATAATTGGTAGAATAATTAAAATCTAATTGGTAGAATATTGGTAAAAGAAGATTAAAAAAAAAAAAAATATTTTATGTTATTTAATAAATAAATAGATAATCTAATATGTAGTTAGGATGAAAATAGAATAGTCAAAGGCATAATATAGTCATATTAGCTAAAATAAAGATTTAGATATGCCTATTAATTCCTTTGAGAATGCTCTCGACTCTCGAGCATGGGCCGAAGTGACGGAAATACATATTAGCTAGGGTGACAAATTTGTTTTTTAAAGAAAAAAAAAGTAATATAGTATATACATATATATATATAAGTTTTTTATATAATTAAAATTTTTCCCCAATTTATCAAAAAATAATTACCCCCAATATTCGAACCGCTTAAACTTTTACTAAAATTGTTTTTCCAAATCATAATATTCAGCTAATCTCACTATAACTTTTTACTTCACCTGACGGCTGATAACTAAATTTTTCTCTCCATTCTAGTTTGATTTGTTGTCGCATCTATATTTTTAAAATATGTCTAAATTATTTGAATTATGTAGATGACTAACAATTTTAAAAAAGTTAAAGATTTATTGTTTAATTGATAGACTAATTCATATAGTATTAACTCTTTATGTTTCTACTGCTACTATTGAGCGGGTATTTCTTGCCTATAAAAATTAGATTGCGTATTCAAATAGAAGATCATGAATTTCTTGTAGATCATTTGTTAGTTAATATTGAGAAAGAAATTATTAAGAATTTCACTTCAAATATGATAATAGATGAATTTTTATTCCATGAAAGATCGTCATCAAAATTAATTTAAAGGAAAAATCCTAAATTGATATATATTTCATGTTCTTTATTTTTGTAATTGTTTCTAACAAACTACGAAAGTCTTAAAAAAATTATCTTATAAGATGATTTATAATTATCTATTTTTTGTATACAATTTTATGATATATGATTATTATTTTTATATATAATTACATGCAAAAAATATATATTAATTATACTCACAAATATCACAGAAATTTTCAATTGCCCCTAAACACCAAATTAATCTTAATTCCATCCCAGCTCTCAAGTTTTTCGAGAAGTACATATTATTCATTAAGTTCTTAGTTTTAGTTTTTGAACTTTTTCTCAAAGAAAAAATTGTTATCTATATTAATTTATAAAAAAATATTCTAATCATAAAATGATATGGCTTGATATAGTCTGTTAGATTATAAAGATACTTTTATTATAAAATAGATCTAATATACCACATTAAATTATATCAATTTATAAAAAATTTTATGTAAAATTCTTTTGTGATTATAGCACTCCTCTAATTTATAATATATAAATAGTTAATTTGGATTAAGATTCTAATCCGTGAATTTTGTTTTTCAGAGTGGTACGAAGTCTTTTCCAATTCTGGTATTTATTTTTCCTCAAAAGTCAAAACGTGAGAAAGAACTAAAAGCAATTATATTGTTGTCCTGGTCAGCATCACGCAAAAGTCATCGACACATCGATGAGGAGTTGGTACACGAAACTCACATTGAAGTTTGCTGTAATTGTCCAATCTTCTTTTATTTTATTGCTTTACATGACCTGCCTCTTACACGTACGAAAATGATTGATTTTTTTTAACCCAAAATGAATTGCACACGAACTGATCACATTAATTTTAATGAAGTATATATTTGCTGTAATTCTTTGCTGGCCTCGTCTACCTTTTCATTTTATTGCTTTACAGTTTACACCAATCTCTTCCTCTTCTTATCCGAAAATGACTGATTTTCTTACCATAAAATGATAACAAATAATAATAAAAAAAAACAGCCGGCATCCAGGAGCAATGTACTCAGTGATCCACGGACTGTTATTCTGAGTGCCTTGCAAGCCACAACTCTATCTATGTTGCTCATAATCCTTTTCAAAGCATTGATCGTGTAAGCAAGGTCCTCATTAATTTATAACTTTTAGAACCAAAACTTGCGTCTGAAACTGAAATGAACATTTCACAAACACTTTAGTTTCTGTAATGAGTGGGTGACTCTAACACGAACATTTCCATTCCAACTCCACTCGCATTTTGGTCTGTCACACTCTTTTTCACTCCTAACTAATTGGTCATCATGTCCAAGAATAATCGCTTTCTTTTTAATGGTTTTTTTTTTTTTAAAGAGGTCGCTCGGAACCTCTATATTTATTGAATGGCCTCACTCAGGTGTAGGAAAACCCGTGCACTACAAGAAATATACCATTTCCCAATGATTTCATTTATGTTGCAAAAGAAGTCACCAAGAAAAATACTTATTGCAGCGAAATATAAATCGCCACGGCCTTACCAACATCGATCTTAAATTTAAGTCAGGTGATCCCTAACTTTCTTTTAGCGGCGAGAGAAATTGACGAAATAAAAAATATTTTTTTTGCAACGGGATAAAATCGACAGGATTGGCCTAATTGGGCACCAAATCGCACGAAGCGTTTTATTTCCTTCTCCCAACCTACACAACCTCTACGCACCACATTTTTTTAATTTTCTTTTTATCAATATTTGATATATAAATAATAAATAAAAAAATTAAATTAATTTAAAAAAAATCCAAAAAGAAAAAAATACAGTAACACACCCCTAAGCCATTCTTCTTCACAATAACACACCCTCTCTCGAGCCTTATCCATTCTTCACTAATAGTTTCCCCTTCTCCACTTCCACCACATTCTTCCCTAGTTCGGCCACCCACTTCATACACATAGCTTCTAATATTCAAAATATGTCCAAAAGATTCTGCTCTGGCCTCCATTTCATTTTCCTATTTCTCTATAGAAGCTATTGTTGTCGTTCCCAACCTGTAGTGCCTCCATCTACAAATCTTAGAGTGACTTCTTGTGAGATGTTCCTTGTATCAAATGGCGAGCATATGTGATACAGACTCTTGGATGCAATCCTTTTCGTGAACATAGGTATTACTTGAACCTCTATTTCTCTATCTCTCCCCCTTCGCTTAAGATTGGTTTCTTTACAAAAACTTGGTTCAGTTTAGCATTGTCAACTAATTTTTTGCTTGTTTTAGTTAGAAAGCTTGAATTTTGTTTGCGAGAAAATCCCATCATTGTATCTGTAGCATTGTGTAGGTGTTGATATTAGATGTTAGTAATTTTTGGGCCTTTTTATCTTTCCCCCCACCAGTTGATGCGTTTTGGATGAAATTCCTAATTTGTCTCTCATCTTGGGAGAATGCAATAGGAGTGTATATAAAAAAATTTCCTGCCATACCCCACAACAGACTGCATGTACCTACTTTTTGTTAAAAATACTAGAATTTTTTCCATAAAAAATTATAATTAAGCTGGTTTCCCTCTGTTTTAATTTGTTGTAGACCAGGAGCTTTAGAATAGCTAGCGAGACTTGAAGTCCTACTTTATCTTCGATATCTCCTTTGGATTTGATTTTATTTAGGCTGATTGTATCAATATTATGCATCTGTTATAGATACATGATCTAAAGCTAGCGTAAATTCTCAAAATATGTTAAATATGCCAGTTAGCCACCATGAACTTTTAAACATATGCTAGCTCATCATATGAACAGAAGAATTTGAATCAATCAATGTCATGATTTTAAACTAAGCTTCTTTTAATTATAGTTTTAAATTTCGTACTGTAATGGTTGGTATAACCGAAATATGTCGTACTGGCCAGTTGTCTGGTATAGAAAAATAACAGTTTTGTACCAAAAGATATTTCAGTTTTACCGGTCGATATCGGCTAATATTTCAGCTTGCTTTCGGCTGAACTAAATTTCGGCCTTTTAACCTTTTTTTTCCCATTTTTTGCTATTTTTTGTTATCTCAATTCAGACTAAACTAATTATATATATATACAATTTATTCATATATTAACTAATATTTTGAAATATTTATTTATAGTATTTATATATATAATTTATTTATATATAGACTATTTCAAAACGGTATATGAAATGGTACCGATATCGAAATATTTTATTCTAGTGCATTGGTCGGTACGCTCACCGATACGGCATTCAAAACATTGTTTTTAATGCCAAGAATTTGAAAGTTTAAAATCTGGTCCATATCTAGGATTTTGAAACCCAAATCTAAATTACCCTTTTCCCCTAATTTCACAATCTAAATGCAACATTAATTAGGTTAATGCTAATAGTTTTGAAATCGAGCTAAGGGATAAGAAGTTTTTTAACATCAACTCAAAGCGTTTGATTATAGAGTAACATAACTCTTAAAACTACAAAACCATTTATAATACATAATTTTTAATATGAGAAAATCTTCAAGACAGTTTCATCTACATATAGTAGACGCCAATAAGTGCTCGCCACATAGAGGGAATAATACACAAATATGTGTTGCGTTACAGACAAATAGCCTGACAGAACAAGCCTTGCCCATCTTTCTCTCTCACACTAGAATCTCTATCAAAGAACCTTCAGGACCCTCACCAGAAGTTTCGAGTTTTAGGCCACTCTCGTCGGAAAAGGTTCAGGCCACCCTCGCCAGAAAGAAATGTAGGCCGCCGAACCTTAACTCATCCTCTTTCTTTCGATTCCTCCCTCAAATTTCACTGAATCGACGACTACGTTGACAAAAGGTAGAACATAAACAAAGAATTTGTAAGCATCTTAATTTTTTTTTTCTTATTTAATTTTTGGATTAATTACACTTTGCCCCCTCCAACTTTTACCCAATTCACAATGTGCCATTGAGCTAAAAATGTTAACAATTAATCCCACCAACTCTTAATTTTTTACAACGTCCCCCTTATATCTATCAACTATATCAAATCAAATGGAAATACTACACACGTGCCTCATGTGCACAGCCTACAAGAGAAAGACAAAAAAGCCCCTCATTTCCTTCCTTTTCATCCTCGATCATCTTCATTTCTCCTTCAATCAATAACCTGGTGATATTAAGGTTGTCGCTTCAATCGTTATTCTTCAAGTTGTCGACCGAATCGTGGGACATGGTTGCGGTGATCATGGGGTCACCAGCGGTGGCGAATGAGAGCTGGTTGTGGTATGCCATGAATGAAACAGAGAGATAGAGAGAGAACGTAAAGAAAGAGATTTTATGAGAACTTCTAATTAATTACAATGTACATGGCTTTAATATAACAAGACCTGCACAATCCAAACTTTAAAGAAAAAGAATTGAACGAGAGAAAGAGAGAGGAGTGATACGAAAAATGAAGCATAGGGGGGAGAGGGAGAGGGAGAGAGAGAGAGAGAGAGGTTTAGGGAGAGATGGTAGGGTAGGTGGTTTTTTGTGAGAGTGGTTTTCGGGTGGAGAGGAAGGTTTAGGGAGAAAAAATAATTTCCATTTGTTTTGACGCAGCTTATAGACGAAAGGGAAAGTTAGTGGGGTCAATTATTAAAATTTTTAGTTTAGGGAGCACATTGGGAATTGGGTGAAAGTTGAAGGGGGTAAAGTGTAATTAACTCTTAATTTTTTGAAACGCTGTTGATTCGTGAAGGATCCTGTTGATTTTCTTACTACGTTGGTTTTGGTTTTTATCATCACTTGTTGTTGCTCTATTAAATGGTATCATTTTTCATTTTTGAAGAGCTTATTGTTGCTATTGGGTGTAATTTGTCGTTAGGAGGTTGCGAGTGTAGGGATGTCGATGGAATCGCAGGTGGTCGAGGGAGGGAGGGGAGGTTAGGTCGATTATTTGCTACTAATCTTGTGTGTGCAGGTGTAGTGAAATTTCTAATGAATGGCTGATGTGTCACATGCTAATTGGTGTCTATTTTTCTTAGAAGAACAAATTAGACAAGCCCAAAGAGGGACTGTTTGAATATATTCAACATGACAAATGATAACTGGGCAGGGTTACAACTAAGCTCAAATTTTATCATCCTACTTATATGTGTGCTTGTTGTAGATCAAAAACTTGGATCTCCTAGAGATGGAATTCTTGGCATTTTGAGCTTGAAATTGGTCATATCTTATAGCATATATACTGCTATGAATTGAATTGCTCTAGTAATGCTGTCAAAATTATTTTGGTTGGATCGTCTGCATGCAAGTGTCATTCATGCAAAGTCTATCATCCGATCAAAAAACTGTTAAATGCACCAAGCCCCACTTTCGAGTTGTACTAATGTGGGCGTAGTAAAAATTGCAAATTTTTGTCTACAAATGCGCTGCCCAAACCATCATTCGTAATAGAACAATATATTACCAAGTCGATGTAATGAGTGCTTCTCGCCATTAAGGAAAATCAGTATGTCATCTGCATATAAGAAATACAAAATTAGAGGAGCCCCTATAGGCTGATAGATTTTGCCAATATGACCAAATTCAAATTGTTTTCGCAAAGGCCTCGAAAGAATTTCTTGCATCAAAATAAAGAAATAAGGCGATAAATGATTCCCTTGACAAAATGCTCGCTTAGGTTGGAAAAAACCTTTATACGATTCTAGAACATCATCATCGAATACCAAGGAGAAACTACACATTCCTTCTCCAAATTGTAGAATTGGTTAGTTAAACCAAAACCTGTAAGGACTTTAAATTAAAGAAATCCCAATATAGTCTATCATATGCTTTAGTCATTTCAAGCTTCACCATAACACTCCCGCCTTGTGTTTTTTTATTCAAAGCATGAACATCTCCAAAGCGAAGGATATGTTTTCAAACATACTATGTCTTGGAATGAAAGTTCCTTGTTCCGAAGAAATCAATCTTAACAATAAACTTGTCAAACAGAACACAAGGATCTTCAAAAAAAGATTATATGTCATTGAACATAAGCTAATTGGCCAAAATTCTTGAAAACTTTTAGAATCCAAAGCTTTAGGAATAAACAAAATATACGAAGAAGCACAAAACCTTAGCAATTTAGCACCTGCAAAAAAAAAAAAAAAATCCTTAGCAAAACCTTGTGTTTTTTTATTCAAAGCATGAATATCTCCAGATCTTCCTTTAGAATAAGCCAACAAGAAATATAGTAAGAGGAGCCAAAGCCATCCGGCTCTGGACTACTATGTTGTGGAATAGAAAAAACCGTTGTCTTCACTTCCTCTTCTAAAGGCAAACGACCAAAATCCAAATTACGTCCAATGATAATTCTAAAACCAAAAGGTGAGACAAATCCACATCCTCAATACTTAGCATCTCATCGGGAAACCTTTTTACAGGAATCAATAGATCCCAAGTGAACCTACTAAGGAGAATCTAGCACTATTCCATCCTCCAGATGCATCTTGGAAATAACCGAACCATGCCGATGCTGAGACACTACTATATGGAAAATGTAGAACCCAAGGTTTCAAGTCTCGTATCTACGTATAGATTTTGATGATAACAAATGAATTCAAGACTTAAGCTCAAGTTGTCTATGCATGAAGAGAGTTAAGCATATCAAGAAATCAAGTATGAGCAAAAAGAAGAATAAGTCTACAAATGAAGCTCATAGAGTAATTTTGTACATCTCATAAAATTTGAAATTGGATTAAGGCTCAAAATTAGTATTTTCTCATAAAGCATCAAATTACATTTTTTACATTTGCATAACTTTATTAAAATATTTAATTTCAATTTTTTTTTTCACATATGCATAAAGATTTGAATTTGTACGATGATTGATTGTCATCTTTAACATGTGCATGTATTGTTTGAAACCCTTGAAGGGTGATTGTGTATTTTTTTGACAAATGCAAAAGATAGATGATTTTGTTTGAAAATCTTGAAAGGTGGTTGTATGTTTTTTTTTATAAATGTAAAAGATAGATGATTTGTTTGAAAATCTTGAAAGGTGGTTGTGTGTTTTTTTGACATATGCAAAAAGAAGATGATTTGATTTGAAAAATAAATCATGCTCATTTTGTCATGTATGAAAAGTAAAAGATTTGATTTGATTTCTCTGAAAAATAAATGGAGTTGTCTTTGACAAATATAAAAATGAGATGTTTTTATTTGAATCATTTGAAAAGTGAATAGTGATCTTATTTGACATGTGAACATTTTTAAATTTGAATACGAAGACTCATTTGCCTATAAATAGCTCACTTGAGTTTTGCAAAAATAACAACAAGAGCTTACACATCAATTGCTAAGTTTTGCATCATTCTTTCAAAGCTCTCATTCTCTCTTATCCAAGTTTTGTACCTTAATCCTTGTTCATTGTGAGAGAGATATAGGTTGCACTGTATTGTTTTTATTTCACTCATTAAAGAGTGTATTCTGATAACCTACCCACTATCAGCTTTTGTATTTGTAATAGGGTGCGTATAACTCTTGTGTGTGTAGAAGGTATTCTACATAGGGAATAGTTGAGTCACCAAGTGTGAGGTGATTGCAAGTGTAGATGGTGTTTTACACGGATTCTTTGTAGCGGTGTTGCTCAACGGTGTAATAAGTTTCTATCTCCACCTGAAGAAGATTGAATAGGGAATTTGAGATCCTCAAGGGGTAGCTTGAGGCGAGGATGTAGACAGTGGGGCTGAACCTCGTTAAAATACTGAATTTGCTTCTTCTTACTTGTTGAACCCAGGATTTCAAGTCTCGTATCTACGTATAGATTTTGATGATAACAAATAATATTCAAGACTGAAACTCAAGTTATCTACGCATGAAGGGAGCTAAACACATCAAGAAATCAAGCATGAGCAAGAAAAAGATTAAGTCTACAAATGATGCTCATAGAGTAATTTTGTACATCGTTTGATAAAATTCAAAATTGGATTAAAGTTCAAAATTAATATTTTTTCATAAAGTATCAAATTGCATTTTTACATATGCATGACATCATTAAAATATTTAATTTCAAAAATTATTTTCATATGCATGACATATACATGATGTCATTAAAAGCTTTAATTTCAAAAATTATTTATTGCAAATGCATGACATATGTAATGACTTCATCAAAACGTATGACATATGCAATGACTTCATCAAATGCATGACATATGCAATGATTTCATCAAAACGTAAGACATATGCAACGACTTCATCAAAATTTGAAATTTGAATCTGAAAGATGATTGAGTGGGACTCATTTGCCTATCAATAGTTCACTTGTGTTTTGCAAAAATCACAACAATAAGAGCCTTTGCATCTTTCTTTCAAAATGCTCATTCTCTTTTCTCTAAATTTTGTACCTTAATCCTTGTTCATTTTTTAGAGAGATATAGGTTGCGCTGTATTGTTTTTATCTCACTAATTGAGGAGTGTATTCTGATAACCTACCCACTATCAGCTTTTGTATTTGTAAGAGGGTGCGTATAACTTTTGTGTGTGTAGAAGGTGTTCTACATAGGGAATAATTGAATAACCAAGCGTGAGGTGATTAGAAGTGTATAGGGTGTTTTACACGGATTCTTTGGAGCGGTGTTGCTCAAATGTGTAATAGGTTTCTATCTCCAACTTAAGGAGATTGAATAGTGAATTTGGGATCCTCAAGGGGTAGCTTGAGGCAAGGACGTAGGCAGTGGGGCTGAACCTCGTTAAAATATTGAGTTTGCTTCTTCTTGCCCTTACTCTTTATAATTCCTACTGTTTCGTATTTTGTTTATATTTTATATTGTGCATTGGGTTTATAATTGTTAATTTCTTTTATATAACCCAATTCACCCCCCTCTTGTGTTAGTTATCTGGGCAACAATTGGTATCGAAGCGAGAGCTCTATTATAAGATCAATTATCTATTGAGTTAAGATCATATGGCTAATATTGCAGCTACATTCACTGAAGGTCAATCTAGTAGTCGGCCTCCGCTATTCTGTGGAGACAATTATATTTTCTGGAAAGGTAAAATGAGAATATTTCTCCAGTTTCAAGGTCGAGAAATCTGAAAATGTATTGTAAATAGGTCTTATATTCCAACAAAAATTGTTGATGGAGTAAAAGTCAACAAGGAAGAAGAAGAGTTTGATCGTGAAGATGATAGACTTTATACAGTGAATGTAATGGTTATGAATCTTCTGTATAATGCTCTCAATGATAATAAATTTAACAAAAAAATAACTTGCAGGACAGGAAAGAAAATCTGGGATAATTTGGAAGTAACTTATGAAGGAATTTCGCAAGTCAAAGAATAAAAATTTATATTCTTACGCATGAATATGAAATCTTTAAAATGATTGATGATGAATTTATTTCTTCTATGTATACTCGTTTTACTAACATTATAAATAGCTTGACAGCTCTTGAAAAAATTTATTCTAACTTGGAGATAATAAGAAAAATTCTCAACTCTCTTCCAAAACGTTGGGAATCAAAAGTGACGGCAATTCTTGAAGCTAAAGACCTCAAAAAATTAGAAGTAAATGAACTCATTTGGTCACTTATTACTCATGAGTATATATTAAAAAGAGGAGAAGAAAAAGGAAAGCAAAAGAAGAGCTTGACACTCAAAGCTGTTCCCCATGAAAGTGAAAGCGATGAAGATGACGAAAGCGATAACAAAGATGAAGAAATTGCAATGATCACAAGAAAATTTCAGAGATTCTTTAAAAAAAAAAAAAGCTCCTCCAAGGAAATCTTTCAAAAAGTTTTCCAATAAATATATAGGTAAAAACGACTTATTAACTTATTATAAATGCAAAAAGCCAGGACATATTAAGGCAGATTGTCTCATGTTAAAGAAAGATCGATACAAAGGTAAGAAAGCAATGAAAGCACATGGGATGATGATTCAAGTAGCTCAGACAGCGACGCAAGTAATGAAGAATTTGCAAATTTTTGTCTTATGACTAAAGATGATTTTAAGGTATGCATGAAGTCCTCCATAGGTAAAAGTAAATAGTTTTTAAACAGCGGGTGCTCAAGACACATGACAAGAGATAAAACTAAATTCACTGACCTCACTTCTAAAGAAAAAGGACACGTGACATTTGGAAACAATTCAAAAGGGAATATCATGGGAATATGTAAGGTTGGTAAGAAGTCTTCTCTCATAATTGAAGATGTTATACTTGTTAATGGTCTAAAGCATAATCTTTTGAGTATAAGTAAATTATGTAATAAAAGATTTACAGTTACTTTCAAAAAGGATAAGTGCATTATTTTAAATAATCATGATTACAATATTTGTTTTATTGCTCTTAGAAACAATAATGTATATGCAATCAAATTTGAAGAAATTGCCTCACAAGATGCTATTTATTTATCAGTTCAACATGAAAATAGTTGGTTATGGTATAGAACGTTAGGTTATGCAAACATGAAACTTATTTTCAAACTTTCAAAAAATGATTTTGTGAGAGGTTTGCTAAAATCAAACTTTTTTTAAATACAAAATCTGTGATGCATGTCAGTTTGGTAAACAAATAAAAACTTCTTTCAAAATCAAGAAATATATTTCCACTACTAGACATTTGCAACTAATACACATGGACCTTTTTGGACCAAACAGAGTTGCGAGTTTGGGAGGAAAATATTATACATTTTTTATTGTTGATGATTTCTCTAGATATACTTGGGTCATCTTTCTTGCTCATAAAGATGAGGTACATAATGCATTTACCAAGCTGTGCAAGAGAATTCAAAATGAAAAGGGCTATACTGTTTCAAACAACCGAAGTGACAGGGGGAAAGAGTTTGTCAATAAAGATATTGAGTCTTTTTGTGATGAAAATAGTTTTCTGTATAATTTCTCTGCTCCTCAAACTCCTCAACAAAATGGGCTAGTAGAGAGGAAGAATAGATCTCTTCAAGAAATGGCAAGAACAATGCTTAATGAAAATAGTTTACCTAGTTATTTTTATGCCAAAGCGGTAAGTACTGCGTGTTATGTTATAAATAGAGTTATGTGATCTAAATTAGATAAAACCCCTTATGAGCTTTGGAATGAGAAAATGCTCAATATTGGTTACTTTCATGTATTTGGATGCAAATGTTTTATACTCAATGACAGAGATAATTTAGGAAAGTTTGATCCAAAATCTGATGAATGTATCTTTTTTGGGAATTCAACAAATAGTAAAACTTATAGAGTATTCAATAAAAAGATTTTGACTGTACAAGAATCTATACATGTAGTATTTGATGAATCTAATCCTCTACTCTCTAAGAAATCTATTGATGAAGAATCAGAAGGTACAAATAATACAAATAGTCTCAATCTCGACAAAGAGAATACAATGGAAGAAGTCCAACATGGAGACGTCAAGAAAGATCATCAAAATTTAGTACAAGATGCAACTAAATAGTGGAAACATGTAAAAGATCATCCAGTGGAACAAATTCTAGGAGAACCTCACGAGGTGTAAGTACTCGATCATCTCTTAGAAATATTTGTAATCACACTGCTTTTTTATCTCAAATTGAACCCAAAAATATTGATGAAGCACTTATTGATGAATCATGGATTCTAGTTATGCAAGAAAAGCTAAATCAATTTGAAAGAAATAATGTATGGACACTTGTTCATAGACCCAAAAATCATGCTGTTATTGGAACAAAATGGATTTTTAGAAATAGATGAGTCTGGAATCATCACTAGAAACAAGGCTCGACTTGTAGCCCAAGGTTTTAATCAAGAGGAAGGAATCAATTATGATAAAACGTATGCATATGTTGCAAGATTAGAAGCTATTCGAATGTTACTTGTATATGCATGTTATAAAAATTTCAAACTTTTTCAAATGGATGTTAGAATTGCTTTCTTAAATGGTTTTATAAATGAAGAGGTATATGTTGAGCAACCTCCAGGTTTTGAAAATTATATTTCTTCTAATCATGTCTTTAAACTCGCAAAAGCATTATATGGATTCAAACAAGCTCCTAGAGATTGGTATGAGAGGCTTAGTGATTTTTTGATTGGAAAAGGTTTTTTAAGAGGAAAGATCAATACAACTCTTTTCATCAAATATGAACATGATGATATTCTTCTAGTTCAAATTTATGTTGATGATATAATAGTTGGTGCTATTAATAAAAATGTGTCAAGATTTTGCTAAGAGCATGCAGGAAGAATTTGAAATGAGCATAATGGGAGAACTTAATTTCTTTCTTGGATTGTAAATCAAGCAAGCAAAAAGTGGAACATTCATTAATCAGTCAAAATATATCAAAGAGTTACTCAAAAAGTTTGAGATGGAAGGTGCGAAGGTAATTGAAACACCAATGAGTCCAACCACCAAACTTAATAAAGATGAAAGCGGTAAGCCAATTGACTCAAAGGTATATCGAGGTATGATTGGTAGTTTATTATATTTGACAGCTAGTAGACCTGATATTATATTTAGTGTATATTTATATGCACGTTTTCAATCATCTCCAAAACAATTTCATTTTATTGCAGTCAAGCATATTTTTAGATATCTTGACAGTACTATTGACCTAAGGTTATGGTATCCTAAACACAATTTTTTCAATCTTATTAGTTATTCAGATACGGATTATGCTGGTTACAAAATTGATCGAAAAAGTACTAGTGGAACATGTCATTTCTTAGGTCATGCACTTGTTTCATGGTTTAGTAAAAAATAAAATTCTGTTGTATTATCTACTGCTGAGGCAGAGTATGTTGCTGCAGGTAGTTGTTGTGCTCAAGTTCTTTATATGAAGCAACAACTTGAAGATTTTAAACTTATGTACAATCATATTCCTATTAAATATGATAATACTAGTGCTATAAATCTTTCAAAAAATCCAATACAACATTCTAGGACCAAACATATTAAAATTAGATATCATTTTCTCAGAGATCATGTGCAGAAAGATGATATTGTACTAGAATTCATAAGCACACACGATCAATTGGCAGACATTTTTACAAAACCCCTACCAGAAGATAGACTATGCATGATTAGAAGAGAAATAGGAATGATGCATGCTATGAATATCTGCTAGATACTTTTATTCCATTATCTCAAATGACCTACAGAAATTTGAAATGTTTAGCCTCATAATTTAAATGCATTTGCTCCTCATAAATCATCATGTCATCCTTGTCTAAAGTATTAGGCAATCGAAATGAAGAGGCAAGTAAGGATTTTAAATTCTTATTCTGTTACTTTAACTCTACTACTTTTTTATTCAACTCATAAATAAGTCGTTGAAGTACAGAGACCGTTTCGCTAAACTTCTCAATTTTATAAGTTTTGGACTGCAACCGAGTGAAAAAAGTAACAATGGAAGACGAGTATCGAGTCCCGAGACCCACAAGCTCAAAAATGGCGTCATGATCTGATTTATTAGCCAAATCAGTCTTTTACTGCTTCATGGCACCTACAACAGATGTAGAAATAGATTGATCATAAGAAGCACTGAAGAAAAATTGATGAGCCATTGAAATTTTGTAGAGTGAGAATGAAGATGAACTACAGAGATGAGAAGAAGATTTGATACGAATTAGATAAAATTAAGGACTGTTTTTATAAAGATGAAAATAAATACAAGACAGACTGTCATCTTTTCAAATTTTACTTAGTCAAGCTTACAAGATATGCCGGATGCATATTGTCAAAAGTTACCGAGCCAAACCAGCAAGATTAATTATAATTGTCCATATTTCTCTCGTGAAACGCTGTCATTATCTGCTGATGTTGACTCTGTGTTTGAACTCTCACTAATTCCGATTCCTCTATTCGAAGGTTCAGAACACGAGCTAATTCTGTCAAATCTTTATTTTCGTGCTTTAACATCTTATTCTTTCTACCTTTATTTGCAAGCTTTTGATGCAGAACAGATATTTGATTGTTAAGTCAATCAACCTCATTTGTCCTCGCTAGTAATCGCCAAGACATGGTCGTAACCCAGACAGCATATTGAGCACTAAGAGTTCTTGATACTGCAACAACCTCAGAATCAATCCTACCAGAAAAATGCATCTCTGTTTCTATCATGGTATTGACAGTATCAGGAGATAAAATGATTGGTTGAGACGGTTCTTGGTTCAAATTCGGAAGATTACCAAAAGAAATTTTCTCTACCATTTTGTTGTTTTGGATAAACAGATATTTGATCAATGAGCAATGTGAGATTTTCTTATGAATATTCGATGGGTAAAAAGGGTCTTTTAAACAGCAACTCGAAAAGTTTCAAATCTTTATAAAATCTCATTGGTCAACAAATCAAGCAGATTTGAATCTCTTTCTGCACCGAATTGCCAGAGCTAGGCCTCCAGCCTTTGCAATTTTGTCAGACACGGGAGTTAGGAATCAACTTTTGCAGCTTTTGTCGAACACAGGTGGCTCTGATTATTCAACACTCTATAGTTTCTACTAAACGTACCGTTTTATTTGGTTATTGGTTATTACGAAAAATAAATCTTACTGAAACTAATTGCAGTTCCTTTTTAATGATGCCAAAAGGGGGAGAAGTCTTATACTAGTATTATACTATCCTGTTATATATGCTAAAATCATGTTTAAAATTATTTGAAAATCTAACGTATATTTTCAGGGGGAGCTTAAGTATTAATGCAGGTCGCAGATTTCTACTAAGTATTTGTTATCATCAAAAAGAGGGAGATTGTTGAACCCAAGGTTTTAAGTCTCGTATCTACGTATAGATTTTGATGATAACAAATAATATTCAAGACTCAAGCTCAAGTTGTCTACGCACGAAGGGAGTTAAACACATCAAGAAATCAAGCATGAGCAAGAAAAAGATCAAGTCTACAAATGATACTCATAGAGTAATTTTATACATCTCTTGATAAAATTCGAAATTGGATTAAGGTTCAAAATTAATATTTTTTCATAAAGTATCAAATTGCATTTTTACATATGCATGACATTATTAAAATATTTAATTTCAAAAATTATTTTCATATGTATAACATATGCATGATGTCATTAAAAATTTTAATTTCGAAAATTATTTGTTACAAATGCAATGATTTCATCAAAACGTATGACATATGCAATGATTTCATCAAATGCATGACATATGCAATGATTTTATCAAAACATATGACATATGCAATGACTGCATTAAAATTTGAATTTTGAATTTGAAAGATGATTGAGTGGGATTCATTTGCCTATAAATAGCTCACTTGTGTTTTGCAAAAATCACAACAAGAAGAGCCTTTGCATCTTTCTTTCAAAACGTTCATTCTCTCTTCTCTAAATTTTATACTTTAATCCTTGTTCATTTTTTAGAGAGATATAGGTTGCGTTGTATTGTTTTTATCTCACTAATTGAGGAGTGTATTCTGATAACCTACCCATTATCAGCTTTTGTATTTGTAAGAGGGTACGTATAACTCTTATGTGTGTAGAAGGTGTTTTACACAGGGAATAGTTGAATAACCAAGTGTGAGGTGATTGGAAGTGTAGAGAGTGTTCTACACAGATTCTTTGGAGCGGTATTGCTTAAATATGTAATAGGTTTCTATCTCCACCTTAAGGAGATTGAATAGTAAATTTGGGATCCTCAAGGGGTAGCTTGAAGCGAAGACGCAGGCAGTGAGGCTGAACCTCGTTAAAATACTGAGTTTGCTTCTTCTTGCCCTTATTCTTTATATTTCCTGATGTTTCGTATTTTGTTTATATTTTATATTGTGCATTTGATTTATAATTGTTAATTTCTTTTATATAACCCAATTCACCTCCTTTTTGTGTTAGTCATCTGGGCAACATTACCCTTACTCTTTATATTTCCTGCTGCTTCGTATTCTGTTTATATTTTATATTGTATAACTGGTTTATAAGTATTAATTTTTTAATATAACCCAATTCACCTCCCTCTTGTGTTAGTCATATGGGCAACAATTGGTATCAGAGCGAAAACTCTATTATAAGATTATTTATTTGTTGAGTTAAGATCATATGGCTAATATTGCAGCTACATTCGCTGAAGGTCAATCCAGTAGTCATTTTTCGCTATTTTGTGGAAATAATTATACTTTCTGGAAACTTAAAATGAGAATATTTCTTCAGTCCCAAGGTCGAGAAATCTGGAAATGTATTGTAAATGGGCCTTATATTCCAACAAAAATTATTGATGAAGTAAAGGTCAACCAGGAATAAGAAGAGTTTGATTGTGAAGATGATAGATTTTATACAGTAATGTAATGGCTATGAATCTTCTATATAATACTCTCAATGACAATGAATTTAATAGAATAATGACTTACAGGATAACAAAGGAAATCTGGAATAATTTGGAAGTAACTTATGAAGGAATTTCGCAAGTCAAAGAATTAAAAATTTATATTCTTATGCATGAATATGAAATGTTTAAAATGATTGATGATGAATCTATTTCTTTTATGTATACTCGTTTTGCTAACATTATAAATACCTTGACAGCTCTTGGAAAAGATTATTCTAGTTTAGAGATAATAAGAAAAAATCTCAACTCTCTTCCAAAACGTTGGAAATCAAAAGTGATGGCGATTCTTGAAGCTAAAGACCTCAAAAAACTCGAATTAAATGAACTCATTGGGTCACTTATTACTCATGAGTACACATTGAAAAGAGGAGAAGAAGAAGGAAAGCAAAAGAAGAGCTTGGCACTCAAAGCTGTTCTCCATAAAAGTAAAAGTGATGAAGACGAGGAAAGCGAGGAAAGCGATAACAAAGATGAAGAAATTGCAATGATCACAAGAAAATTTCAGAGATTCTTAAAGAAAAATAAAACTCCTCCAAGGAAATATTTCAAAAAGTTTCCCAACAAAGATATAGGTAAAAACGACTCATTAACTTGTTATAAATGCAAAAAGCCAGGACATATTAAGGCAGATTGTCCCATTCTAAAGAAAGATCGATACAAAGGAAAGAAAGCAATGAAAGTTACATTGGATGATGATTCAAGTAGCTCAGACAGCGACGCAAGTAATGAAAAATCTGCAAATCTTTGTCTTATGGTTAAAGATGATCTTGAGGTAACAAATTTCGAAAATATTGAAAATCCTTCTTATGAAGAATTGCAAAATATTTTGGAAGAGGTATATGAAGAATTTGAAAAATTAGGTATCAAGTATACCGCTTTGAAAAAGAAAAATTCTTCTTTAACAAATGAAATTGATGTTTTAAGAAAAAAAAACTTAATTTCAAAAGATGAAAATAATGAGCTGAAAAAGAAAGTGATTGATTTAGAAAAGATTATTGAAAACTTTACAAATGGAAAAAGAAACATTGAAAAACTTCTTGAAAGTCAAAGATGTGTTTTTAATAAGGTAGGTTTGGGATAAATGCTAAAGAAAAATTCAAATCCTATAAAAATTTCTTTGATAAACTGATTAAATCAAAATCAGATTTTCAAAATTCTTTTCATAAAAATAACTTTTTTAAAGAAAAATATTATCACTCAAGATTTTCAAATATGTCACATGTTATTTGTAATTTTTGCAATAGAAATGGTTATAATTATCATGTTTCTCCTATTAGAAGAAGACATACAAGGATTATTAGAGCCATATAGATACCAAAGAATCTTGTTTCTTCTAATACTAATAAATAAAGGACGTAAAGAACTTGGGTACCAAGAAAAATTATTTTAATTACTTTTACAGGAATGCATGAAGTCCTTCATAGGTAAAAGTAAATAGTTTTTAGACAGCGGATGCTCAATACACATGATAGGAGATAAAACTAAATTCATTGACCTCACTTCTAAAAAAGAAGGATATGTGACATTTGGAGACAATTCAAAAGGGAATAACATGAGAATAAGTAAAGTTGGTAAGAAGTCTTCTCTTATAATTGAAGAAGTTCTACTTGTTGATGATCTAAAACATAATCTTTTGAGTATAAGTCAATTATGTGATAAATGATTTAAAGTTACTTTAAAAAAAGATAAGTGCATTATTTTGAATAATCATGATTGCAATGTTTGTTTTATTACTCTTAGAAACTCTAATGTATATACAATCGAATTATAAGAAATTGACTCACAAGATGCTATTTGTTTATCAGTTCAACATGAAAATAGTTGGTTATGGCATAGAAGGTTAGATCATGCAAACATGGAACTTATTTTCAAACTTTCCAAAAATGATCTTGTGAGAGGTTTGCCAAAAACAAACTTTTTTAAAGACAAAATCTGTTATGCATGCCAGTTTGGCAAACAAACAAAAACTTTTTTCAAAATCAAGAAACATATTTCCACTACTAGACCTTTGCAACTAATACATATGGACCTTTTTGGACCAAACAGAGTTGCGAGTCTGGGAGGAAAATATTATGCATTTGTTATTGTTGATGATTTCTCTAGATATACTTGGGCCATCTTTCTCGTTCATAAAGATGAGGTACATAATGTCTTTACTAAGTTATGCAAGAGAATTCAAAATGAAAATGGTTATACTATTTTAAACATTCGAAGTGACAGGGGGAAAGAATTTGTCAATAAAAATATTGAGTCTTTTTGTGATGAAAATAATTTTCTACACAATTTCTCTGCTTCTCGAACTTTTTAACAAAATGGGGTAGTAGAGAGAAAGAATAGATCTCTTTAAAAAATGACAAGAATAATACTTAATGAGAATATTTTACCTAGTTATTTTTGGGCCGAATAAGTAAGTACTGCATATTATGTTATAAATAGAGTTATGTTAAGGTCTAATTTAGATAAAACTCTTTATGAGTTTTGGAATGATAAAAAGCCCAACATTGATTACTTTCATATATTTGGATGCAAATGTTTTATACTCAATGATAGAGATAATTTAGGAAAGTTTGATGCAAAATCTGATGAATGTATCTTTCTTGGGTATTCAACAAATAGTAAGGTTTATAAAATATTCAATAAAAACATTTTTACTGTACAAGAATCTATGCATGTAGTATTTGATGAATCTAACCCTCTACTCTCTAAGAAATCTATTGAAGAAAAATCAGAAGGTACAAATAACACAAATAGTCTCAATCTCAACAAAAAGAATACAATGGAAAAAATCCAACATAGAGACATCAGGAAAGATCATCAAGACTTAGTACAAGATGCAACCAAATAGTGAAAACATGTGAAAGATCATTCAGTGGAACAAATTCTAAGAGAACATTCACGACGTGTAAGTACTCGATCATCCCTTATAAATATTTGTAATCACACTACTTTTTTATCTCAAATTGAACCCAAAAATATTGATGAAGCACATATTGATGAATCATGGATTCTAGCTATGCAAGAAGAGCTAAATCAATTTGAAAGAAATAATGTATGGACACTTGTTCTTTGACCCAAAAATTATATTGTTATTGGAACAAAATGGGTTTTAGAAATGAGAAAGATGAGTCTGAAATCATCACTAGAAATAAGGCTCCACTTGTAGCCCAAGATTTTAATCAAGAGGAAGGAATCGATTATGATGAAACGTATACATCTATCGCAAGATTAGAAGCTATTCGAATGTTTCTTGCATATGCATATTTCAAACTTTTTCAAATGAATGTTAAAAGTGCTTTCTTAAATGGTTTTATAAATGAAGAGGTATATGTTGAGCAACCTCCAGATTTTGAAAATCATATTTCCCCTAATCATGTTTTTAAGCTCACAAAAGCATTATATGGACTCGGACAAGCTTCTAGAGTTTGGTATGAGAGGCTTAGTAGTTTTTTTGATTGAAAAAAGTTTTTCAAGAGGAAAGATCGATACAACTCTTTTTATCAAATATGAACAGGATGATATTCTCCTAGTTCAAATTTATATGGATGATATAATATTTGGTACTACTAATGAAAATATGTACCAAGATTTTGCTAAGAGTATGCAGGAAGAATTTAAAATGAGTATGATGGGAGAACTTAATTTCTTTCTCGGATTGCAAATCAAGCAAGCAAAAAGTAGAACATTCATTAATCAGTCAAAATATATCAAAAAGTTACTCAAAAAGTTTGAGATGGAAGGTGCGAAAGTAATTGGAATACCAATGAGTCCAACCACCAAACTTGATAAAGATGAAAGCGGTAAGCCAGTTGACTCAAAGATATATCGAGGTATGATTGATAGTTTATTATATTTAACAGCTAGTAGATCCGATATTATGTTCTGTGTATGTTTATGTGCACGTTTTCAATCATTTCCAAAACAATCTCATTTGATTGCTATTAAGCGTATTTTTAGATATCTTGTCGGTACCATTGACCTAGGGTTATGGTATCCCAAACACACTTCTTTCGATATTATCAGTTATTCAGACATAGATTATACTAGTTGCAAAATTGATCGAAAAAGTACTAGTGGAACATGTCATTTTTTAGGTCATGCACTCATTTTATGGTTTAGTAAAAAGTAAAATTCTGTTACATTATCTACTGCTGAAGCATAGTATATTACTGCAGGTAGTTATTGTGCTCAAGTTCTTTATATGAAACAACAGTTTGAGGATTTTAAACTTATGTACAATCATATTCCTATTAAATGTGATAATACTAGTGCTATAAATCTTTCAAAAAATCCAATACAACATTCTAGGACTAAATATATTGAAATTATATATCATTTTCCTAGAGATTATGTGCAGAAAGATGATCTTGTACTAGAATTCATAAGCATACACGATCCATTGGCAGACATTTTTACAAAACCCCTATCAGAAGATAGATTATGCATGATTAAAAGAGAAATAAGAATGATGCTCACTAGGAATATCCATTAAATATTTTTATTCTATTATCTCAAATGAGTTACAGAAACTTGAGACGTTTAGCCTCATCATTCAAATGCATTTGCTCCTCATAGATCATCATGCCATCCTTGTCTAAAGGATTAGGCAATCGAAATGAAGAGGTAAGCAAGGATTTTAAATTCTTATTCTGTTGTTTTAACTCTATTATTTTTTTGTTTGACTCATAAATAAGTCGTTGAAGTACAGAGACCGTTTCGCTAAACTTCTCAATTTCGCGAGTTTTGGACTGCAATCGAGCGAAAAAAGCAACAATGGAAGATGAGTATCGAGTCCCGAGACCCACAAGCTCATAAATGGAGTCATGATCTTATTTATTAGCCAAATCAGTCTCTTGCTGCTTCATGGTACCTACGACAGATGTAGAAATAAATTGATCACGAGAAGTACTAAAGGAAAATTGATGAGCCATTACAAAATTGTAAAATGAAAATGTAGACGAATTGCAAAGATGAAAAGAAGATTTGATGCAAAATAGATAAAACTAAGGATTGCTCTTATAGAGACGGGAATAAGAACAAGACAAACTATCATAACTTCAAATCTCTGCAATATCTCGTTTGTCAATAACGTCAAGCGGATTTGGATCTCCTTTTGTACCGAATTGCTAGAGCTAGGCCTCCAGCCTTTACAGGTTTTGTTGGCCATGGGTGACTCTAATTAGTCAACTCACCACAAAATCTCATTTCGCACTAGATTGCCAGAGCTAGGCCTCCAGTCTTTGCAGGTTTTATCGAACATGAGTGGTTCCAATTATTTAATTCTCTATAATTTCTACTAACGCACCGTTTATTTGATTATTGGTTATTGCGGGAAGAAATCTTACTGAAACCAATTACGGTTCCTTTTTAATGATGTCAAAAGGGGGAGAAGTCTTATACTAGTATTATACTACCCTATTATATATGCTAGAATCATGTTTAAATTTTATTTGAAAATCTAACGTATATTTTCAGAGGGAGCTTAAGTATTACTGTAGGTCTCAGATTTCAACTAAATATTTGTCATCATAAAAAAGGTGGAGATTGTAGAACCCAAGATTTCAAGTCTCGTATATACGTATAGATTTTGATGATAACAAATAAATTCAAGACTCAAGTTCAAGTTGTCTACGCATGAAGAGAGCTAAGCACATCAAGAAATCAAGCATGAGTAAAAAGAAGAATAAGTCTACAAATGAAGCTCATAAAGTAATTTTGTACATCTCTTAAAATTTGAAATTGGATTAAGACTCAAAATTAATATTTTCTCATAAAGTATCAAATTGTACTTTTTTACATTTGCATAACTTTATTAAAATATTTAATTTCAAAATTTATTATTATTTTTTCACATATGCATAAAAATTTGAATTTGTAAGAAGATTGATTGTCATCTTTAACATGTGCATGTGTTGTTTGAAAATCTTGAAGGGTAGTTGTGTATTTTTTTTGACAAATGCAAAAGATAGATGATTTTGTTTGAAAATCTTGAAGGGTAGTTGTGTATTTTTTTTGATAAATGCAAAAGATAGATGATTTTGTTTGAAAATCTTGAAGGGTGGTTGTGTGTTTTTTTGACAAATGCAAAAGACATAATTTGTTTGAAAATTTTGAAAGATGGTTGTATGTTTTTTTGACATATACAAAAAGAAAATGATTTGGTTTGAAAAATAAATCATGCTCATTTTTTCATGTATAAAAAGTAAAAGATTACGTTTGATTTTTTTGAAAAATGAATAGAGTTGTCTTTGACAAATATAAAAAGGAGATATTTTTATTTGAATCTTTTGAAAAAAGAATAGTGATCTTATTTGACATGTGAACATTTTTAAATTTAAATATGAAGACTCATTTGCCTATAAATAGCTCACTTGAGTTTTGTAAAATAACAACAAGAGCTTTTACACATCAATTGCTAAGTTTTGCATCATTCTTCCAAAGCTCTCATTCTCTCTTCTCTAAGTTTTGTGCCTTAATGCTTATTCATTGTGAGAGAGACATAAGTTACACTGTTTTGTTTTTATCTCATTCATTTAGGAGTGTATTCTGATAACCTACCTATTATCAGCTTTTGTATTTGTAATAGAGTATGTATAATTCTTATGTGTGTAGAACGTGTTTTACACAGGAAATAGTTGAATCACCAAGTATGAGGTGATTGCAAGTGTAAAGGGTGTTCTACACGGATTCTTTGTAGCGATGTTGCTTAAAGGTGTAATAGGTTTCTATTTCCACCTGATGGAGATTGAATAGTGAATTTGGAATGTTCAACGGGTAGCTTGAGGCGAGGACGTAGGCAGTGGGGCTGAACCTCGTTAAAATACTGAGTTTGCTTCTTCTTACCCTTACTCTTTATAGTTCCTGCTGCTTCATATTCTGTTTATATTTTATATTGTATATCTGAATTATAAGTATTAATTTTTTAATATAACCCAATTCACCCCCTCTCTTGTGTTAGTCATCTGGGCAACAGAAAAATTTGGGGTTTTGATCTCCCACCTTTGGCCACTTCTTCTTGGAAACTTGGGATAATTGTCTTCTCTTTTCTCCAAAACATCAAGTTCCAATTTAGTAGCAATATAATCTACGTCCATCTCTTCTGAATACTCAGATTGGAGCTAAAACTCCAGTGCCTCATGCCTGTCTTCAAGGTCTTGAATATGTTTCTCAACTCTTCCAAACACACTTGTATTCCGAGAGTGCAACTCCATCTTAACTCTCTTCAGATTTGCCACAAGTTTTATCAAACCCGAACCCAACATAGGTTGCTCCCATACCTCTTCTAATCAAACTGTGAAATGATTCATGAGAACATTACATCTTTTGGAATAAAAAAGGAGAGGGACCATACCTTCTGACAACACGAGATGATCTTACCACCATTGGGCTATGATCAAAAGACTTTCTTATAATGTACTCCAATTCTACTATATTGAAATGATCCAAAAATTTCATGTTCATGGGAGCCCAAACAAGTCTCACCCATTTCGTAGGATTTCCTTCCTGTCCATTGCACCAAGACTGATGATTCCCATGATAATTTACACCACTAGGCCATATGCATCAATACACTCATTAAAATTATCCATTGCTTGGACAGGCTAGGGACATCCTCCCACTCATTCACAATCCTCCGTAATAATGTTGAAGTCCCAATGATAAGCCACGGATGACTATTTGGACGACAAGCCACCAAGCTCCCCCATAGGACTCCTTCGTCCATATGGTTACATTTTGCATAGATGAAAGAAACAAGAGTCCGTGTAGCCTCTAAAATAGACCATCCTGTAACCATCTGGATAGAAACACTTACCAACCCAAGCTCATAAGGGGATCGCCACAATAATCATATTTTGCCCCTACAACTTCATTACAAAAATAACCATCAAAACCCAATAATCTGACTAATTGCTATAACTTATCTTCTCTTGCAAAATGTTCAAAAAGAGCAACAATAACTCTATTTTTTTAAAACTAAATTACGTAAGACATGACGAGAACTACTCAACCCCCTTATATTCCATACAATGATGGAATCCGTCATAAGTTCAATTTAGCATTGTCTACCTGCAATATTTGACACACAACCTTGTTTTTTCCTTTGATGCTCGATTTAGAAACATGGAGATTCTCATATTCTTACCCCTTTTGCTTGACAACCCCAATTATACTCTCCTCCTCCTTTCCCTCAGTACCATACAAGACAAGATCATGTGGCCCTCTAACATATAACTCACTTCTGAAACCATCACCTCAGGTGCATGATCCCCACTAATCAACACCTTGGAGGTATAAACAAGAATTTCCTCCCTCTTGCTAGAATTTACAAACAATCTATACAATACATATGAAATGGTAATCTTGGCAAAAAAATCTACTAAGGTGCAAAAGATGATCTTTACGTAAATCAAAGTGTTTTGTCCATTTGAAAAGTCAGAAAGTAGAACCATCAATTAATCGTACCTCGTGTCCTAAGCATACCCAAAATTTGCTTGGATTGCAATATCACCAGGGCATGATGATAGCCAAGCTTATATCATCGATCATGGGTCTAATACACACAAACTTCATTACAAGAGCGAAATGAAAATCCTCCACAGCTTTCATCATCTTTGGTTTCGTAAAAAATGAAACTAAGCTCCGCATCCACATCCATCGGTAGGGATGTACAAAAAACTGGAAAATTGGATCGGATCAGTCCAAACCGGTGGAATCGGTCCAATTTTGAGTCAGTACAGATCCGAAATCGGTTTTTATAATGTCAAAATCAGTTGGTACTGGTCTGATTCCGATTCTAAGCTTTTAGGAACCAGACCTAGAATTAGAACTAGACTGGTTAATATATTATATATATTTATATTATTTTTTAATATTATATGTAATATAAAATAATATTTTTATATTATATATGTTATTTTATACATTAATATATAGTGTATATCAATTACAATTTACATTTTATGGCTTAATACTAATAGTTTAAGAATATAGTACTATTAGAAATATATTTAAGTCTATATATAAATCACTATACTAAAAAATTACATATGAAATAATGATATAGTAATACTAATACTATTAATACAATATACATACTATCACTATCAATGATAAAGTTATAAAAAAATTAAATTTACTGTAACAAATACTAATATATAACTGTTTTAATCATTATGTAACTTATACTAATATATAAACTAGTAATTTAATAGACTAATTTAAAATCGAAAAATCGGATTGAAATTAGTAAAACCGGTACTGCTAGTTCTGGGGGGTAACTAACCTATTTTAAAAAATACAAAACCAGTAGTACTAGTTCTATTCTAAATTTTGTCTAAAACCAAACCGATTTCACCCCTATTCATTGGATATCTCATATGTAACTTGAATGAGGAAGACGTCACACCCTTATGACAACACCTAAACTAAGACAAAGCCTCGCCATCACCACCAACAGTCCCCTCTTACGATAGAGAGATGGTGGGCGTCGCCATGAACTAACCTAAGCATAAAGAAGACCGGAAACTGATCACTAGGAAAGGTCAGTCCGAAACTTGCAGAGCGTTTTCAAAAAAGAGAACGTTTTTTGTCTCCTTTTTTAAGGTTTGAGATAATGTTAAACTCTCGGATTCAATTAATTACATCATTATCAGAAACTATTTGAAAATATTTCTTATATGACACATTGACAATAAATTCATAAATCGCCCGAATTCTAGTTCATGAATATCTTTTTTTTTTAAAATATATATTTGACTAAATTAATAATCAAATATTTGTAAGAATAATTTTATTTACAAGTTGATGTCGTCATTATAAGAAAAATGGCTTCGCTTTTTACCCAAAAGTGTTGCAAAAAGCATGATCAACGTCCCAATTAATTTTTAGCATCGGGTGAAAACTGACGTTAGTGTTGGGAATCTTGGGTCTCCCAAATTTCCCCCACCAGAATCTACTTTTGACAGAATAACAAGAAAAATAAAAATATAAACACAACACAAGAATTTACGTGGAAAACTCCAAAACAGGAGAAAAACCACCAGACCTAGAGAAGAAAATACACTATGTGAAAAATTGTTACAATCACACAATTTTTTCTCCCCACCCCAAAGACACCCACAAAAAAACTTCTCCCACTAGTAAAACTCTAACTTTCACCTCTCTTCCTTTTACATACAAAAATGACAACAGAGGAATTTTACTAAAGTCAAAAGTTACTAGATAAGTTTCTGACTGGTGTAATTAACTAAGGAGGCTAGGCCTCCTTTTATAACTACATGGGTTTGCCCCATTTTATAAACCCCACCGATGTGGGATTAACAAAATGAGCAAAAAAGTCAATAATCTCCACCTTGTGACTTTGACTGATCCCACAGCCACGCTCCACCGCAATAAGGATCTTCATAGCTTCCGCTATCATGCTCCACCATAAAAGCATAACCACTCAGAATAAACTAATTCCAAGCATTTCACTTCGGCCCATGTCGAAAATAACTTTGCTGAAAAATTATGGTGCAGCTTCCACGTTTGGTTTTCTTGGAAGTTCATCAGTCATCGACATGAATTTCCACCACACACCCTGCATCAATACCAAACCAATGCCCATGTGCAAACTTATGGAACAACTAACATTAACACATCCTCTATCATGGCAACTTTAGGATTAGCGACATGCCATGAAGATGTACATGTCTCTTTTTAACAGACACTGTCTTCTGTAAAGAGAGACACGATGTTAGTTTCATTGTCAGTATCTCCATTTACTGACTTGGAGCCTCTTGCCGAACCTGCTCCACCTCTTGGACAATTTCTTCTGACGTGCCCAGGTTGTCCACACACCCAGCAGACTACTTTCTTCTTCATGGAGTTCTTCCTCTTCCAATCACCAACTGTTACCATTACTAAGTTTTCAGGTGAACCATTACTTCCACCACTTAGCCTTCTTTCTTCAGAAAAAATTTTACTGGTAACCTCTGAAAAAATTATTTTCTTCTTCCCATGTATCAAAATAAGCTTCATATGCTCATAGGAAGATGGAAGAGACCAGATCAACCTCAAGGCTTGATTCTCATAATCAATTTTAACTCCAATAGATTCCAGCTCAGAGACAATGCCATTGAAAACACTTAAATGATCTGAAATAGTCGTACATTCACTCATCCGCAGTGTATGAAACTGCTCCTTCAGGTACACTCGATTCGAGATACCGTTCGTCTGATACAACTCTTCGAGCTTTTCCCAGAGTCCTTTGCCGTGAATATTCCATGCACATTTGCAAGAACATTCTTGGTCAGGCACAGACGAATTGCACTTGCCGCTCTCAAATCCAAATCCTCCCAATCTTCATCGCTCATTCCAGATCTGCTCTTTGTTTCACTAGTAGTGTTTGGACCGCTACTGACTTCAGGGACTAGTCTACCTTTCAACGCCTTGTGTAATCTTGATTGAATCAAGATATCCTTGACTTGCACTTGCCACAAGCCAAAATTCATTCTCCCATCAAATTTCTCCACATCAAATCTGATAGGATTTGAAGCTCTACCTCTTGACATAGCTTCGATGAATTTTACCGTAAAAATGAATAGTACCCACTTAGTAAGTTCTCAGGAAAGACTAATCTTTTCTAGACAGAACTTCAAGGTTTCCATGAAAGATTGGAGGGTCACAACGGACACACTTAAAATTTCCAGTCTCCTAGACAGAACCTCCTTAGGCCGTACGTATCCACACTACCACACCAAAGCTCCACCCTGCCAAAAGAACCTAGTGGCTCTGATACCACTTATTGGGAATCTTGGGCCTCCCAAATTCCCCCCACTAGGATATACTTTTGATAGAATAACAAGAAAAATAGAGAAATAAACACAACACAAGAATTTACGTGGAAAACTCCAAAACAGGAGAAAAACCACCAGACTCAGAAAAGAAAATACACTATGTGAAAAATTGTTACAATCACATGATTTTTTCTCCTCACCCCAGCGACACCCACAAAAAAACTTCTCCCACTAGTAAAACTCTAACTTTCACCTCTCTTCCTTTTATATACAAAAAGGACGACAGAGGAATTTTACTAAAGTCAAAAGTTACTAGATAAGTTTCTGACTGGTGTAATTAACTAAGGAGGTTAGGCCTCCTTTTATAACTACATGGGCTTACCCCATTTTATAAACCCCACCGATATGAGATTAACAAAATGAGCAAAAAAATCAACAATTAGATGATCGGTACTATTGAGTCCCCAAAAGATATACCATTAATTTATGCTGTTAACATGACAGGATATAATTTGTAAGAAACTTTAAACTTTTCTCAGAAATAAAATCTTGTCATATTAGTTGTATTTTTGTGAAATCAACCAGACACAACAATAGATTTTTATGATTTGGAAACATATTTACATTCACAGAGCTGCAGAAGAATTTATTTAAATGACAATAAATAAATATATATATATAAGTGTGACGATCGTACAGAGTTTAATACAAGATATACATATTATAATTCTTACATTTGCAGGTCGGATCGGATCGGATTAAGATCCCAGATTGAAAATTCACCCAAAATAACAAAAAATCATATCGAGTCGGATCAATATCAAATAAGCTGCCACAAATACAAGCAAGCTCTACAATGAGACCCAACGGTGTCAATCGGCCATGCAACATTCACATTTGTTTGACAATATAGTTTTTCTACTTTTGGAATCAATAAAATAGAGATCAGGCTGTGGCAAAATTATTTCGTTCTAGTCATATTATAACTTAAGATTGATTCGCCAAGACTGTGAGGTTGAAACATCGTCTACGTAAGAGGTCGAAAGAAGTAAGAACAGAACCAAAGATGGTTCAAAAGTAAAAGCTTTTAGTCATAAAATTGGACTCCAATTTCCACCACGGAACTCACCTAATTTTGTATACTTGGAAAACAAAATGGTCAAGTTTTGCGAGTTTCTTTCTTAAAATAAAAAGAATATATTGGTGTGTGATCTTTGAAACTTTGAAACTTTGAAACTTTGAAAATTTAATATATCGGTTTTCCAAGTAGGGTTGTTAGTCAATAATATGAAACTTTGAAAATTTAGGGTAATTTGACTTTGAAACGGCAAGTAAAGAGCCAATATCTATTGTCGTCTTCATGAGATCATGATACCTGGTGGAATTAAGCAGAGCAGAAATTAGAGTACTTAAGTCTTCCGTCAATACTCGCATACACATTAATTGCTAGCTTTGTTTTCTTTGTCGTCGAATATCCCTCGCATGCATGAGACTCCGGCGTACGCCAAAATATATTGACTCCGCGCGCGTCTTTTTCATGCAAATCCACGCACAAACGTACTTGGATATTTGAATGTGAAGTTTGGATTAAAGATATGTACATTTCTGAAATTACTAAAATATCCTTTTTAGTTTCGGGGATTTTGATTATAAAAGAGCGTGACTTTTTGTACACGATGCACGGCACTTCCACTCTCTTCTTCCGTTAGTTTTAACGTGCAGTAGCAGAGTTGGAGAGTTTTGTCATTGAGGGGTGCTCTGTTGTTTGAGCAGTACCGTTCTAATATATCGCTAAATATATAAAATTACTATTTTATTTTATTTTATTTTTTATTCTTATTTTTTATATCATTTTAAATTTTTTTAAAAATATATATAAAAAAATATTAATACACTAATAATAAATTCCTTAACTATTAAGTAAAAAGAAAATTTTAAAAAAAACTTAAAATATACGGAGTGTCCAAATGGGACTTTTAATTGAGTGGGAAAAATAACATTTTTTTTTTGTCATTTGAATATAAGAAGCCCGACCCTACATAAAGATTAGAAGTTCTTTATTGAAGGATTATTAGGTATAATCGTGAAATACGTAAATGTTATATAATCATATAAGATTTTTATTAAGAAATTAATTTTTTTTTATATAAATCTCATATTTATTTATTTATTTTTAAATGTGTTATGCTTATAACACACTCATAACGAATGTAATTATCATTTTCCTTCTTATATTTTCCTCGTTTTTCAATTTTTATGAGATTTCATGTTAAAAAAATAAGTACAACTTGAATTTTTTTTGTAACAACAATATTATATACAATTGTAGAGTGCGTAAATACCATAAAATCTCAACTCACTTATAATACAAAATATATTATAATTATACTCTGCAAAGAAAAAGAATAAATAATTTGCTTGAGGCCAGTTGAAAAATAGATTTATATTAGGTGTTTAATTAAGGTATGGTTTGGATAGTGAGTTAAGATGAGATGAACTCACAAATCAAACATGGCCTAAGATAGCTACAATTGGGTAATAAAGTCTTCTCATGAAGTATTCTCAGATTACTCTATTATTATTTATTACTTTAATATTATTTCTCACATATTTTTATTATTATTTATTATTATTATTATTATTATTCAATATTCTATTATTTGATGGCAGGTTTCTAGCCATAAAAGCCCGTTTTCGAGAGAAGACGGAGCTCTTACTCCTCCCTCCATCCCAGCCCTATGGGGCTCTTGTAATTTATTTTTTGTTTCTTTTTCTGATTATTTTTCTTGCTTTTATAGTGTTTTGTTGACAGTCCATGGATTTTCTTATCTGCTACTTGTTAGGCCTCTACGACCACCACGCACCAGACAAATGAAACCTACAATTGTCGATCTATGGGTTGGGAGAAGAAAAGCGCCTAGACGTAGTGTGTCGCTCTCACGCGCCTGAGGGGGTGTGTGTGACATCCACGCCCCGTTGTACTTGGAGACCCTTTTGCCTCCACGCGCGGTACCTCTGGAATCAATAGCTTTCGATCTTCCACTCTGTTCTTTCAGTTTTCATTCTAGTGCGATGTGTGCTCCTCATGCACCACCACAACTGATGGTCGTCCTTTTTGATGTATCGATTCTCCTCTGATTTGCTGTTTTCTGCTTTTCCTAACTTGAAATTTAGGTGAAGTGGACGTGGGTATTTCCTTCAGACAGACCGATTTAATGGAATTCAGCATACCTCTTCTCACTACGATTTTTTGTCGCAGCCCAACAGTCTATTTTCAGACTATTTTAAAATTACTTTAGGTGACATTTATTCATTGAAATTAGTGAGAGCTATATTTGTGACTCTGAAACTATTTTTTATTTTCAGTTTTGGTGTCTGCTATGTTTTTATTAAAATAAAATAATTATTAGAGACACTTATCTCACTAAATTTTATATTCTTATAACAGTTTAATTTATCTATATATTGTTTGAAAAAAACAAAACCAATAAATTGTTTTAGACAGTCTAGTTGGCGGTGTTTAAAGAAGATAAATAAAGACAAAAGGCGTGCACTTGTGTTACTCTAGTCAACGGTCTTTATAAGCATTTAATAGGTACCAGATCGATGCCAGTGAGTGCACCTATACCTGAAATTCAAGGTTTTTTTTTTTGTTTTGTTTGCCCTACAAATATTTGTAGAACCATACAGAGTGCATTGTGACAAGTACCCATTATGATTTAATAGTATTTCTCATTTTTAAATTTTAAATTTAATATATTCAAATGATACATTCTAAATGATTTTATATAATCTTTATAATTTAATATATTAATGAATACAATTAAAAAATAAAGCTTGCTCCAGCACTTAAAACCATTGCAAAAAACTCTTAAAATCATCGCATATGACCTATTCCAGCTATTTTTAGTCCGATGCATTTATTAACTTTATAAAACTGACATTTCCAAATAACTCAAAATTCGTTATAAAAAGTAAATATTTCTAATAATTTATATTTATCGCAAATTTCTCAAAAATAGGTAGGAATGATGTTTTGGTTCATCCATTAAATCGTTTGTTAAAAAATATTTGCAGCAAAATTTTTTCGTCACAAATACTAAATAAATCTTTGCAAATAAACATTTTTAGCGAATATGCGTTTTGATGCTAAAACCTTGCAAGAATCATAAATATTTTTTGCGATGAACATTCTTTTTTAAAATGATAAGTTTCCACCGAAAATTCTCACAAAAAAAAATCTCCAACGAACTGTAGTTATGTCGAAAAGATTATTTGTGACGAAAAAAATTCTGCAATGAACTTCAATTCTGACGACGCATTTACTATAAAAATCTCCGCATATAAGGTTTTCCAACGAGTATTTATTTCCGACGTTGTAAGTATATTTGCGACGCATTTTGATTGTCGTAGTAATCTATTTCGGAGGAAGATTGTTCTTTTGCGGTGACTATAGGTCGCCACAAATAATGTTGTACAAAATAAAAAAGAAAAAAAATCCTTGTAAAACTATAGTCTCACTAGTAATTTGATAACATCCTAAAATGGAGATAGATAATCTTTCTAATCAATCAACTTAATTCTGCATACCTAAAATTCTTTAGTAGCTAGAAATTAGTCTACAAACAAGCAACAACAATGTGTCAACTGTCCTTGTTGATGTCACAAAAATCTTAACAGGCCAGGGCAGGAAAATAAATCATTCTCAGCACACTGGAGTGAGTTGGGCTTCGATGGGTGTCGTTTGAGGCCCCCGGTGAGACTCCAGTGCGGCCATACGTACGCGAATAGCAGATAAATAAATATAGAAACACAATATCTACGTGGTTCGACGTAAAGCCTACGTCCACGGAATTTTGGGGAAGGGAATCCACTATAATGAATATTTTTACAGTCTCTCAGGGCTTTCACTGTACGTGAATAAAATACATGATTCTACTGGTATGAGCTATTGGGTTCATCTGAGAAGATGAAGTAGGCGATCCGAGAGAAAAGAAGAATTATCGTTCAGCCAGAGAGTCATCCATCGAGAGAGAGCTTTCATCTTATTGCTGCCTTTTTATATATAGAGGCTTTGATCTGGATATTATTTCTTGCTTGTGTCAGTATACATTCTTTATGTCTTGTCCTCCATGTGTTCTTGCAGATCACTCAACTCCTTTTCACTCTTGTCTTCTAGTGCACTTAATAATAGACCTGGGCCCTACTTGGGATATTTCATCCTCACCATCCTCACAGTCCTGCTCTTCTATCTTTCAAAATTATATCTAGTCAGCTATAACAATATGCACATGCGCCTGAGGGACTTGTAGAACAGCTTCAACATGACTGCAGAAATGCCCTAATACTTTTGGGATATTTGATATTGTTATCTAGACAATCATAAACAAAATGCATCAGTACGCATGCTAACACCAGTTTAGACAAAGCAAGGAATTTTGGTGGATAAAAAAAATATATCAATTGTTTTTATTCAAGAACATAATAATACCCATATCCTTTTAGTTCTACTGGTTGCTTATTTCCCTAAGATTTTTTTTATAGAATAATAATAGGTTTACATCCAATTAACCATTACTTTACCACATTTTTTAATTTTTTTTACTTAATAGTTAAAGAAGTGATTATTAGTAAAATAATATATTTATTATATTTTTCTCTCAATGGAGCCACTGCGGGTGGCGGTGGATCCTCTGCTAGAAGTGGTGAAGGTGGCGGTGGATGCATTGTCACTTGTTGACTTGAAGTGATTTTTGAAGAGTTCCACGATCCTTCGTTCAAGATCACGGATTATGAGAAGCTGTAATATAATGTTGCAATCAGAGTCGGAAGAGAGTAGTCAACAAAGGGCCAACACAGGTGGCGGCGGTAGACACGACACACGCCGCCTGAAGAGAAGGGTAGATTGAAAGATCCAAAGGTTTTGAAGTCTCCGATGTCAACAGTATCATGCGTGGCCTCGACAATCTCCCAAAATTGCAACTGTCAAAATATGTGTGCAGATGGGGCCACGCGTGTGGCCAACACGCTAGACAGAGTTGCAAACTCCTTCTACGGATGTGAAGATCGTTGGCTGGGCAAGCTGAGGAGGCCGCGCGTGTTGGATGGTGGTTGCCATAAATCAGAAGATTGATCGTCGTCAGCACTACCAGAGAAAAACAAGGAAAAAACTAGTTAACGGAAAAAGGGACAAAAGCTAATAGAAAGATAGGGGAGGAGGTGGTTGGAGCCGCAACTCTCAATCCCCTCTGCCTACAAAGAAGAAAAAGAGTTTTCTAGGACTGGCTGGAAAACGCCTTAAGGCAAAAAGAAAATTGAGGGAGAGAGAAAACAGAGAAAAACTTTTTTTCTCATTATGTTAATTTATTTTCATTTAGTCACGCTATTATGTCTTTTTAATTTGACTATTTAATTTGACTATTTAAAATTTTTGTTTATGTGAGAGGCTAATGTGAACAGTAAAACTACTACTTATGTGAGGGGCTGCTGCCCATATTTTTTCTATATCTAATATAAATTCAATTTTTTATGTTTTAAATATTTTTAAAAAATAAGCAAACATTAATATACTGATAATCACTTACTTGATTATTACAAATTAAAAATTAAAAAAAAGTAATGTCCATGCAATCAAAATAGGGAGATGCTAGGTATCACACTTGGATCCTCAATGGATTTTTTTTTTAATTTTTTAAAATAGTTTTTAAATAAGTATTTTTAGATAATATTGTGATTTTTTTAGAAAAATACAAAAAAAATCATAACATTATTTAAAAATATTTATTTAAAAATTATATATAAAAAAATCTATTGGAATCTTAACGGGATCTCAAGAGTGAGATATTTAACTTTGAGTAATACTTTATGTTCAGAAGATTTGTCCCGAATACATCTTCCGATTTGCAAAAAAAAATTAATTTTTTATTTTCTTATTTATTTAATGATTAAATAGATGTTTTTAAATGAAAATGTGATTTTTTTTTAAAATGTTTTAATATACCAAAAAATATGAGAAAAAAAAATAAATACAATAAATCTGTTGGGGACACTTTCCCTAGGGGATGTAGCCATAGTTTTGAATTATGTTTCGTTCCAGTCGGAACGATCGGAATGTTCCGTTCCAGTACTTTAACCGGTGTATTATATTTCCTTGTTCTGTTCCGATCAAATTCTGGCCGTTCCGGTCCAAATTCTGGCCATTCCGGTCCCTATTTTGGTTTAGATTATTTTTGTAATTTTTTTATATTTGAATGATATATTTTTTTTTAATTTTAAATTTATATGGTTTTTAATTAGTTCTAGAATATAAAATATATTTATATACTTTGTAATTTTAAATACATCTTTTTTTTAAATATAATTATTTTTTAATATTTTATCTATTTATTTATTTTTATATCTCAACTCAAATTTATATTTTTTCAACTTATAATTATTTTATAAATCTTTAATTCTTCTAATATGTATACATATATATTATACACACACATATATATATATATATATATTTATTTTATTGGTTATTAGTTTATATATATGTAAATATTTATTATAATATATAATTAATCTCAAAATGACACGTTAGAACAAATCAATACTAAAATATTTTATTCTAATATTTCAATTAAAATAATCATTAAAACTGAATTCAAAATTTTAGATATAGTACCACTCTTTTAAATTTTCCCACAAAGATAAGTGAATAAAATAGACGAGATAATACTATCATTCATTTCCATTTGTCCTTCACCCCCAATCTTACGTCCCACGTGTACTTTTCCTACACCATACGTCTTGATTTCCAATGCCTACAAGTCAACGGTAGATGTAGAATGCCGTATGGTGTAGGTGGATGCACCCAATGGAACTCTCCTAGCTCACAATTCCGACTTATTGACCGAATACTAAGGATTCGAGACTCACTTTAATTTATTTTTATTTTATTTTGATTTTTATTTTTATTTTTTATATAAAATATAAATTTTTATACATATTTTTTAAATTCTAATATATATTTTTTAAATTCTAATATACATTTTTTAAATTTTAATATAATAATAATATTAAAAAATAAATTAAAATCATTACAACTTATTTTATCTTTAAATTTAAATTCAAATATTTCAATTTTCTCTACCCTCTCTCCAATTTAAGAATATTATATTATATCATTTTAATTTAGAAAGGAAAATGATACTTATACTATTTATTTATAATTTTTTTACAATTTTTTTAATTTAATTTTTAAATTTACTTAGCAATTAAGAATATAAATATTAATAAAATTATATATATTTTATTTTTTCTTAATAATTAAAAATATTAAAAATTACTTTAAAAAATCATAAAAAAAAAACTCAAATACACACAAAATAATGTTGTATAAATTATTGTACGTTTATCATCATTCAGAAATTTAAAGTAAATTACTGACGTCACCGTACCTTTGACTCTCTCTCTCCTCTCTCTGTTTTAAACTCACCCTGTCTTGTCTTCTCCGGACTCCTCAACTATCTGCCACTCCCCCTCTCCTTCTCTCTCTCTAAGCTTTCTCTCTCAACATTCTCTCTGTTCCAACGGCGCTGAAAACATGGTGAGGGATGACCTGTACATCACGGTGCCCAGTTTCTTTAGGTGCCCTATCTCGCTCGACGTTATGAAATCCCCGGTGAGCCTGTGCACCGGAGTCACTTACGACCGCTCCAGTATTCAACGCTGGCTCGACAACGGCAACAACACCTGCCCGGCCACCATGCAAGTCCTCCACAGCAAGGACTTCGTACCCAAC
The DNA here is from genome assembly GCA_036559045.1 of Platycarya longipes. Lineage (NCBI taxonomy): Eukaryota > Viridiplantae > Streptophyta > Magnoliopsida > Fagales > Juglandaceae > Platycarya > Platycarya longipes. The sequence continues at coordinate 31,470,721 of CM071791.1, forward strand.
CGCACCCTCCAGCGCCTCATCCAGATCTGGTCTGACTCAGTCCTCAACAGCAAAACCGATTCGGCCGAGTCGACTCCCTCGCTGGAGCAAGTACAGGACCTAATCAAGGAGTTGCAGGGCAAAACCAGGGACAACAATACCAACAAATCTATCTCCGAGTCCTTATCGAAAATTGTTACTTTCGCGAGATTATTAGAGGAAAACCGTAAGATTCTTGCGAAAATGGACGGCTTCATTGTCACGCTCCTTCAATTTCTCGTCAATGCCGGTGACGGGGCCTGTAAAAACATTGATTTTCTTGAACAAGTGGTCGTTGTTTTGGAGTTGGTACTAAGCAAATACGAAGACCACCATCAGCTCACGAATTCGATGCTGAAAAGTGACCACGGTTGCTTGGCTTCGCTGCTTCACGTTTTGCAACAAGGGAGAACCGATTCCAGAATCGCATCGGTTAGGATTTTAGAAACCGTCGCAAACGACGCCGAGTCGAAACTCCTTATAGCCGAAAAGGACGGATTATTGTCCGAAATACTAAAATCAATCACTCCAGAGAACGATCCAGCTCTAATCGAAGCAGGTCTTACATGCTTGATCCGGATATCGATAACCAAACGAGTCAAATCCAAATTAGTCCATCTCGGCACAATAAAGAAATTGGCGAAACTCGTATCAGATTCGAGTTCGAGCGCGACGGTGACGGAGAAGGTGTTAAAGCTACTCGAAACGATGTCTTCCTGTAAAGAAGGGAGGTGGGAGATATGTGAGAATAGGGTATGCGTGGAGGCGATAGTGCAGAGGGTCCTGAAAGTATCCAGTGTGGCGACGGAGCACGCGGTTACGATACTTTGGAGCGTGTGTTATCTGTTCCGGGATGAACGCGCACAGGAGGCGGTAGCGCGGGCGAACGGGCTAACCAAGATTCTTCTGCTGATGCAGAGCAATTGCTCGCCTTCGGTTCGCCAAATGTCGGCCGATTTGCTCAAAATATTTCGGGTGAATTCCAAGTCCTGCCTTTCCAGCTACCATACCAAGACCACCCATATCATGCCCTTCTGATTTTTTTTTTTTTTTTGTAGAAATTTTCTCTGTTAGAAAAGATGGAGAGGGAGAGATCGGAATTTGTAAATCAAAGGAAAGTTTTGTTTTTTAGTTGGATGGATACAAAGGAGAATTCATTTGATTCTAACACAAACTTCTGATGTATTTCTTTCAAGTACTTGGTATATGGGTGCTTCGTCTCCAAAACTCGACACCTTTTTTTTTTATTTATTTTTTTATGCGTCTGTTTATCCTGTTTGCTTGACGGAACAGGGCACAATATGCTTGTGATATTCAGTTAAATCCAAGGGCAGTTTGCATAAATTTCATACCAATTGCTACAGTGGGTCTTTGATATGTGGAACATTTCAAATGGCATCTCAGTAATATTGGGTCTAAATCTGACACAATTATGGGTGGATGATTCCTGGAGCTATAAGTTTCTTTTGTTGTTTGGAAAAGTTAACCCAGAAAACAAAAGTAACAGAAATTTTAATCCATCGTGATCAAGATAGCTTTTTCCATGGAGGAACAGATGTAGTTAAGGATTGAATGGGCATGTAATGGAGAACCTTTGGGCGTGTATGGGGAATTCTATGGACTGGTTATGCAGTGGCATAGAATAAAAGAAACGCTTTTCCTTTTTGATTAGAAAAAATAATGAGAAGCTGCCGCTGGAAGATTGTGTGGTCACATGCTTGGAGCCAGAAGAAGAAAAGTTTGGAACCTTGACGAAAGTGCCAACTTTGCCTTAGATTAAATAGAGGTGAGAGTGAGACAGAGACATTGTGCCTCAGATGTCTGAAATGGGTTTGCTTTTGCTGATTGTCTAATGGCTTAGTTCTCTTTCTCTCCTCCTTAAGAAATTGTTAAATCGAATAAAGGAATGAAAGGGATATTGGAATCCCAGTCGAAAAAGAGACGTCCTTAAAAAAGAGGCAAAGATATACAAAGTTTGACCACTCGAATCACAATGACAAATCTACCAAAAAAAGGAGAATGTATTATGTAATGCAAACCCTCGTCATCAATAGTCAGATTATGCAAAATATTAGGACAAAAGATGGTATTGAAAGCAGGGCATTCACAAAGGCCATGAAATAAACTATGAGTCTATGACTAAGGTAACCATATGCATCAAATCCTTTTGTTTTGTATTATATTTAATAAAAATCTTCGTTGCAAATGCAATGAAAAAGTTAGGGAAGGATGGTTCCCTGAGCACTTGAGGGGACCGTCTACTTTTTTCTTTTTGATGTTCTCATTCCTTTTTTTTTTTAACACATTATACATACGTGTATGTGGGAAGTACTCGTGCATTGGAACTTGTTTTGTTGGTATGTGTATGTATATATTTTTATGTATTGGAGGGGCATTTTCTTTCAGCCCCTTCTTTGTTTTTAGTGGATCTGTCATTATTCCATTAGGGTAACATGTTGGATCAACATGGACATCTCACGTGACCCTTTATCGTTTTGATAAAAAAAAAAAAACTCCATGATTTCTTGCTTGTAGCTTAGGTTTCGAGTGTGTTGTTGTATGTCAGTGGGACGCTACATCATCATCATCTCCAGTCCCGCACGAATTATTCTTGCATTTGAGATCCATATATATGGCCATTGCAGCAAGAAAAGAAAAGAAAAAAACAAACAAACAGAGATATATTTTGAGATGTGAATATCAAAAATTCTTTGAATGGTCAAATCTAAAAAGGAAAGATCGATCGGCCTGTTGGACCAATCAGCTTGCCAGTATCTAACTGTCCGTCCTCACCGTTTTCAATGTTATAGGGCCGGGTATGTATAATTTGGATAGATTCGATTCGGTTGTTTTAAATTCTTGTGGCTGTACAATTTTAAATTTTGACTGAGTTCACCGCACCAATTTGCATTTAAAAAAAAAAAAAGGTTTTACTTTATTAAAATTATAAGAGCATAAAGTATATAATGTGATCAAACAAATTAATTAATTATATATTAATGTTCAGCTTTTGAATCTCTTTAGACTAAGAATCTCAAAGACGGTCAATTTTATTTTTAAATATGAGATGAGATGAGATAAAAGTAAAAAAGATTTAAAATATTGTCGTAATATATTTTTTAATATAAATTTTATTTTGAGATTTGAAAAAGAAGTTTTAGAATTTGAAAAAAGTTGAATTTTTTATTATATTTTGTATAGGAATTTTAAAAAGTGTAATGATAAGTTGGAAATGATTTTGAGGTTTTGGTTTTATCTTCCAAAACAAATGAGCCTAAGTATTGTCGACGACAATAAACTACAATCCCATCCTCAAAGAGGAGAGAACTAAAATTTTACAGACTTAAAAGTTTAGGACACTATTTCTTCATTTTATATTCTTTCTATACAAACGAGATATACAAAACAACTAACAAATCACAGAGAAAATAACAACAAATGACTATTTATGGTGGTGCGTGAATAGCACGTGCCACTCTAGGAGTACACCACAACAGGACTAGGTAGCAACAAAGTCTAGAATCCTATCCGTCATTAAGAAAGGATCTACTAGAGGTGAGACATGTTGAAATCTCTTTCAATCAAACCTCGCGTGTGAGGATCACGTGACTCACCGTTCAACAAAAACTCCCGACGACGACACGATCGGTAGAAGAGAAGGACATCGACACCACGCGTGGTGATCTTTGGGCGACCGCTACCTCCATACCTGCAAAACCTGCCTCAAAAATCAAAGAATCCTGAAAACCACCATCACTGACAAACACCAAAAGTGGTGGCTGGGAAAATAAGTAAAGAAGGAAATGAAAGAAAAGAAGGGAGAAAAAAAAAAGGGAGAAACGGAGCTAAAGTCCCACTCCCCCTCATTCTTACGATGAAGAGAACCCTAGCAGACGAAGAAATATCGCGAGAGAGTTGAAAGGGAGCTTTCATACTTGTGGGCCTCTTTTTTACCAATTTGCATCTTCAAATTTGATTTTAGTTTCGTTATTTCTTATTGGGAGACTTTACAGTCCGATTAGGCTTTAAAGGTAAAAATTACAGCCCTTCAATAACTTGATGCCACGTCACCTATTTTAGCAAACATAACATAGGCTTGGTCACACCAAATTTTCTACCTTCAGAGAAATCAATCCTTCCTTCAGAGCCTCTCACTCTGTTGCACTCGGGTTTTTTTACCACTGGCCTGTTCTATCGCCTCCATTGTCGCACTCGTATATTTTGGTTTGCACCAACCTCCATCATAGCAAATTTAGTAGAAAACAAAATTTTTCTCCAACTAAACAGAATGATAAGGAAAATAGAAAATGATAATTTTTAAAGGAAATAGAAAATGATAATTGAAGGGAACTACACTATTGTTGATATCCCGAACCTCAACAATCTAGTATCCCCAAAAAATAATCCACAATTTTCAATCTATGAGCTCAAATGAATTATAGCAATTGAAATAAAGCATTTCCAATATGTGAGGCATTTCTCTAAAACTAAATCTAAATGAAGAGGAAAATTGTTGGAAACCCTAACCAAATTGATTACGACGATCGAAGCCCAGTCACTTAGGTTCAATTTCTCTGGAATTCCTCGACTTCCCTAAAAGATCAGAGCTCAATCAATCTCTAATCCTTTTTCCCGTACTCTCGACTCTAGTTTTTCCTTTCCATTGTGCTTCATTCCTCTTCAATCAATTTCCCTGCTACCTAGAGCATCTTGTAGTAATCAATGCCCATGCCTCTCTTTTTCTTGGCGAAGGTTTTTTTAACTTTGTCTTAGAACTAGCTTACAGCTGCCGGAGTTAATTTTCCTCCTTTGTCGATGAGGATTCACCGTCTTTGGGGTGGGCTGGCATCGTCTAAAAGGGAGGAAATCCAGAGTGAGCAAGGGAGAAAAGTTGAAATTGAATGAGTGAGGGAGGAGGGAGTGAAGTCACACCGAATCGGGTGGAATGGGACTTCAAGTGAATTTCATACAATTGCTTATGAGTTGGCACCAAATTGAAGGGTTGTATTTTCATTCTTTGTAGTCGGACTAGACAATAGATTTTCTCTTTCTTATTATTGACCAGTGCATGGATTGGTAAAAATATGTATATTTTCGTTATCTGGTTTGTTTTTAATGATGAGTTGAAATTTAAAAATTAAATAAAACATTATTAATGTATATTTTTTTAATATTATTTTTTTAAAATTTTAAAAAAATTGAGTTATTTTATTTTATTTTATATGAAATTTTAATAATTAAATTAAAAATACGACATGAGATAAGCTTAGAGGTGTACATTCAAACTCCAGACCAGAAATCTGGGTATACCTAGTCCGGATCCTGGGCCCTAAATCCAATATGGATTCTGGCCCGGATATATCTAGTTTATGACATGATCCGGAACCAAGATTGATCTGGGTTTCCAATAGTTAAAAAACTTTATGTTATTAAAGCTTTTTAAAAAATAATCCGTTTATACTATATTTATTTAAAAAGTTTCAGACCATAATTATTTTTTTATACAAAAGCTTTTATTATACTAAGAAAAAATTCTAAGTCATCAAGTTGGAAAGTATAATATTTTTCTAAAAATACTAAATGCATGTAAAATACAATTAAAAAAATTCCACTATTCATCTATGCATGCATCATAATGCAATCCACTATATATTACATTATTTATTATTTATACATTACATTACAAAATACAAAACTACAATAATTGAATTACAAAATAATTCCTAGAAGTAGCATGAAGTTCAAGTGATCTGCCTTTTAGCTTGAACTGATTTGAATTGTAAATTCCTCCCTCATGAGCTGGTCTTATTGCTGAAACAATGGACAAGAAGAATGATAACTTGAACAATGGACAAGAAAAATGCTAACTTGAATAATGGACAAGAAAAAACAATGGACAATCCTAACAACGCCATTTGTTTCAAGAGATCACCTCATTAGTGAAACCATGAGTAGATTTATCAAGGCTTTCTAAATAAGAAATCTGCAAGTGCAAGAACAATTGTCAATGCACAGAAAATACACTGTAGTCACATACACCGATCCTTAGCAAATATAGTATACAGATTAAAAAAAAAGTATCAGGTAATGTAATAATCTTATTCTTAGCAAAGATGCAAATATGCAAACCCAGAATATCACTTTCAAATTTAGAAGACATAGGACATGTTGAATGAAAGAAATCTCACATTACTTTAAAAAGAGTTTGTTCTGAGTTTTATATGAGGCATCATCTCTCATTCCTAATAAAGCCTTTTAGAGAAGGGTGCATGTAATTCTTTATAGTATCAGAATCAAATCTTTTAACAATGCACTCCATCCATTGATTCAAAGTCTACTTGTATGTAGGAGTACGATAAAAGATCGACCAAAAAGTGAGGGAGAGTAAAGGAAATCTTATATTGCTTTGGAGGGAGCTTGTCCTGAGTTTTATATGAGGCATCCATTCTCATTCCTAACAAGGCCTTTCAGAGAAGAGTGCATAAGTTTCTTTACTAAAACCATCTTAAAAAACGTCTATGAAAAAGAGAAGGGACATCTTAGTTAGCAATCAACACTCACCCAACAAAAGAATATAACTAGAACATGAAGGGCTTTTGGGAAAATGAAAGAGATAGTGCTTGTTCATGGTTTTACAGCCTCACCACTGGACATTCTTGCATGTTATATAAATATTTCATCAGCCAGTGACTTCCTAAAGTGTTTATCTCCACAATCATGGGTCCTCTGATCAATACAAACTATCATCTTTCATGCTTAATTAATTAATTAATTAATTAATGCTACTTGTTGGTTTCACTCTGTACTTAACTTCAATCTTGATGCTCTGAAATTTCATTTCCACATCCAAATGAAGTAGCAATATTCAGATTGTTCTAATATTATCAGTAGTTGGGACACTACAAAATGTAATATCTGCTAGTACAACTAAATAAATACGACTGAGTGCAACGACCTTTGCTTCAGTTTTATAAAGTTGTAACAGAAATATCAAGCATTAAATTGACAAAATATCAACTTTTTCAAATCAATGAGTTCTGTCCCAAAAAGAAGACAGATAAATCCCAAATCAACAAAACGGTAAAAGAAGAAAAAAAACCCTAAAGTCTCCACAAAATCTACAGGTTTCTAAGTCTAACCCATAACCCACAAAACATTCCTCAAAGACTCTTCTATTCAAATATTCTCAACAAAACAAACCCAACTCGACAAAGTAATAAAAGGGAGAAAAATCTAAAAATTTCCATGAAATCTATAAATTTTCAAATCTACAAATTTGACCTGAAAATATGCTAGCATTTTCTTTGATCTACAAATCTGACGATGCGAGATAGAGAGGGTGAGAAGAGAGAGAAAAAAATAACAAATCTAGAAAAATAACAGCATACACTTTATACCCAGTACAAGATATTTGTTTAAAGGCATTGATAGATCAAGATCGAGAGAGAGAAAGTGAGAGACAAAGAGAGTTATCAAAGTGAGAGATAAATAGTTACCAAAGTGAGTGAGAGAGAGAGAGAGAAGAGACACTAATCGACGTCCGGCCAGCAGCGACGGGGAGAGAGAGACAACGGAAAAATTTCACGGAGGGAGGCTAGGGTTTCTAAATTTCTGAGAGAGAGAGAGAGAGAGAGAGAGAGAGGAGAACGGGGGGACGAAAATTCGCTGCTGCTTTTTCATTATATTAAAACCCGGTTTTCGAATTTAAAATTCGGGATCCGGTTTTCATTACCGGATCCGGATCATATTGACCCGAATTTTTATAAAAACGGATTCCGGATCATATTGGAGCTGGGCCGGAAATCGGAACTAGATTTTCGACTATCTGGATTTTGGATCGAACTGGAAATTTTTTTGGCCTGGATGAACAGGCCTAAATAAGCTTAGAAATGTTGTGAAAACTAAAACAAGCTGTATCTTTAATTTCATCAATAAACTTGCCACAAAAAAATGGCCTTTCATTGCTTCCCTAAAGACTAAAGGCCTAGAAACTAGGAAAAACTAATAGGCCAGTGACAGATACAGTAGCATTATCACCAAGCATGGTTTATAACGTAAAATACCATGCTTCCATACGGAGAACTTGCATATATACCAATTATCTACCTCCAGGAATATGTATCTGGTTTTCTTTCTTTTATTATATAATGTATATGTATATACATGATTTGTAATTGCCTTCGAAACTTGTAACTTTTGACTAGTGGAAACACATGATCATTTTTGTCACCCCAGCAATAATCCAGTAGAAATTTCTAGTATTTTTTTTTTTTCAAGGTGGTGGGGGCTGGTCAGGAGATGAACCTTTATGTCAATCGATCGGGGCCTAACTTTGTGGTTGGAAGTTGATGCTACCAACGTTGGTGGTATAGTCAAATCTAAAGCAGCAATACAACTGAAGAAAAGAATGGTGCACCCACCACCACCATGAGCTCTCCAATACCAAATTTGTAATTCCCTAGTTATCAGTGGATGCATAGTGAAATAATATCTGATCTTTCTAATTTCCTATCGTTTTTCTTTTGATCCTTTTTCCCACTTGAAGATTGAAACGTACTTGTAACGACTCCATTTATATGTTGATGCATGTATGCAAGCTGGTAGCTAGGCAATTACAATTCATGATCAGTTGCACGATTTAAGTCTAATTAGGACAGACCTATAAATCAAGAATACAGACGAATAGTGAAACTGTGTGTTGAGAACGTGTCTCGCCGGCCTCCTGTTCCCGATACCTGCAGGAAGAATCAAGAGAAAACAATGATTTTTTCCCATAAATACGTGGTTATTAACTTAAGAGATCTGAGTGTCACATTGGACAACCTGAGTGTCAGGGAGGAAGAGGAAGGTAAGGGCGAAGGGCGCCCATATCAGACAAGAGACCGGTATTGCAAGTACCACCAGACAGCGTCACTTTGGACTGAAGATTGTACAACCATGAAAAAGAGGGTCGCTGACCTAATAGGAACAGGCGAATTGGAACACATGATTGCAGAGCGATCAAAACCAAGGAGGCGCCAGGAAACCGGGCAAAAAAGTAAAATGAGCTTCAGCCCCGAGGGGAAAAACCGCGGCAACAACCCTCCAAACGATGGCAGCTGGGCAAACAACAGAGGGAACGTCGGCAGAAACAGGACTACCACCAGAGGCGGCAGGAATAGGTCACCCCCGAGAAACAACAATAATAGAGAACCTATTGGAGAAATCAGGACGATAGCAGAGGGATTCGCTGGAGGCGGGATGTCCACGTCCAGTCGCAAGGCGCATGCATGAAGAGCTCGGTATGAGGAAGTATATGTAACGGACAGGGCGCCTAAGCAGCAGAGACTGAACCACGAACGAGAAGTGATATCCTTCGGAAAGGCAGATAGGCAAGGGATACTATATCCGCATGACGACGCCCTGGTAGTCACCCTCATTATAGCCAACTACACGACTAGGCGGGTATTAATTGATAACAGAAGCTCAGCTAACATATTATTTTGGGACGCGTTCAACAGAATGGGCATTGATACCGGACAGCTAAGACCTTCCCCGACACCATTGAAGGGTTTTTCCGGTGAAGCAATCCAGCCAGTCGGAGCCATCACACTTCCAGTTACTGCCGGGAGCGGAACACAAACAGCGACTACCATGACCGACTTCTTGATAGTGAAAGCCCCTTTCTCCTACAACGTTATACTCGGGAGACTGACCCTTAACTGCCTCAAAGCGATAACCTCCGCGTATCACCTCAAGATGAAATTCCCGACCGACTGCGGGGTAGGAGAATTAAAAGGAGAGCAAGCATTGGCTAGGGAGTGTTATTGTGATAACCCAGATTTTAGATATCCGCTTAATTTTCATGTGTGGGATGATTATGTCTCTCCAAAACCATTTTTAGGAATTTTTGGGATATATGTATAGGATTCTTATATTGAAAGGTTGGGAATAAGGTTGGGTATAAATGTGACTTGTGTTAAGGTGAAAAAGTGCCTAGACCCGAGATCTCGCTCAACTCTCGCTTGATGTCTGGCTCGAGCGAAATACAGGGACAGACAAATGTCTTTTAGTAGAATGGTCATAACTTGCTCATTTGAGGTCGGATTTGAGTGATTCAAGAGGCTATAGAAAGCTAATAGGAATATCTACAACTTTTATGTTTTGAGGTTTAAGAGATATGGACTTAATCAAATAAGAAATAGAGATTGAAGTATCAAGTCTGAATTGGAGATAGATGAGCATTGACTTGAAGTTGACTAAGAACATTGGATAAGATTAGGCCTTTGGATTATTTTCTTAGTTGTCCTAAGATCTGGACAAGTGTGTAGAGATATGAAAAATGAGGAGATTTTATTTAGTGAATTTCGTGTGAAATAAGATGAATCATCTATCCAACACTTGGTGTACCCGGATTGGTGTTCTCGGGTTTATCTGTCGAGTTTTATTAGAAAAATCATAACTTGGTCATATGAACTCCAAATGAAGTGATTTTAGTTCCTATAGAACCTTAAGACATAGATCTATAACTTTTATGATTGGAGGTTTTAGAGAATCGAAGTGTATCAATGGATTAATTGGGCTGGAATGGGACTGATCTGTTTTAAGTGCAAACTGGAGCTCGAAAATAAATCACTCCACCACCTCACCTTAGATGTTCGAATTTGATTGGTTCTCCTCATGGTTATCTGCTAGATACATGTATGAGAGCATGTGTTAGGTGGAGAAAGAGCTTCTAGAAGAATAATTAATTTAGAACCAAACAAGAGTGAAGGACTAATCTGATTAGCCAAACAGTCAACTATCCCCTTTGTTTCCAACCAATTGGTAACCAAACCTTGGGAATTAGGTGATGAGATATTTTCCAGCCACTCTAAGGGTGCTAAGGGAGTCTTGGACGTGTGGATAAGGGTGAGGAAAATGTTCTAGAAGCCTTGAGGATGCAAGGAAGGCCAATAGCCAGCTAAGCTCATCTTGGGTATTTTAGACTTTTTGGAGCTTACTTTTATATCTATATTTGGTAATTATTTGGGGCCATTGATCTAAGATGATTTTAGATGAGGAAGAAGCATAGCCATAGGATGGAAATCTTTGGAGATCATGAGAAATATGGATGAGGATTAGATTAACCAAAGCTGGACAACATGTCATGCCCATACACGGTTGGATCTAACTAAGGGCCTTGGTTTGTTTTCCTTCTCTTCTTCCCCAAGCCATCTATTCCTATATATATATAACCATCTTAAGTCCATAGGAGACCTTTTGGGAGGAGGAAGTCACGTCCACTTGGAGAGAAAGCCAAAGAAGAAGCCTCCTTAACCCTTGAACCTCCAAACATCTCCTAAGTGAGCTAAGTGAGTGCTTTGAGGAGAAATGTTACAAGGACTAGTTGGATCATTCAACCAAGCTTTGGAGAAACTAGTAAGTATACAATTTAACTTAATCTTAGCATAGAATAGGTAGATTATTGATGGAATTAAGTTTGTTGTTAGTTGGAGCTTGAATTAGGCTTATATGATGTGTTTGGAATCTATGGTGTTTTGGATATGATTTGGTGATGGTAAAATGTTAGGAAAATTATAAGGACCTAGATTTATGTTTTAATAAGTAAAAATAAGGTTTATGTGAGAAGATTGCTTGGTTTAGGTTGAAAAACCCCATGAGCCGTGATCTCGCTCGACTGTCGCTTGATACCCCACTCGAGCGAGTTCCAACCCGTGACTTCGCTCGACACTCGCTCGACACCCGCTCGAGCGAGATGCCTTGTTTTGCTTAGATTCAGGGTTTTTCCCGGAATAGAATTAGTGTCTCAAAGGGAATGAGTTCTAGGTGAAAAACTCATAAGAATAAGAAAAGATATAGCATGGCTCGACTACGGGTAATAATGATGGCATGGCCTGACTACGAATGATAATAGTGGTATGGCCCGACCACGGGTGATAATAGTGGATACTAGTAATGACTTGTGAGAATAAAGGTTTTAAGATAAGAATGAAAAGCATATGCATGAACATGTTAGTCACGTCATGACGGGGACGGCGATACGTAACGCCCGTATGACTGACGTGCCGACAGGGACGGCGATACGTAACGCCTGTCGTAAGAATAAGAATTATGTCATGACGGGGACGGCGATACGTAACGCCCGTAGGATTGACATGATTAGCAGGGACGGCGATACGTAACGCCCGCTATGATAAGAATGCTTACGTCATTTCGGGGACGGCGAGACGTAACGCCCGAATGACTGGTAAGTTGACGGGGACGCCTGTCATATATGTGAAATATGTTCCGTGTCATGACGGGGACGGCGATACATAACGCCCGGACGATTGACACGAGACTCATCATAACGGGGACGGCGATACGTAACGCCCGGATGATTGATGAGTGTATGTATGATTGATGAGTTAGTCACGTCATGACGGGGACGGCGATACGTAACGCCCGTATGACTGACGTGCCGACAGGGACGGCGATACGTAACGCCTGTCGAGGTTATGCATTAAGTAGATCCCGATGGGGACGGCGATACGTAACGCCCATCGAGGATAAGAAATAAAAGAAACCTAGAAGGTTAAGAAGTAAAGTGAAAAGTATAAGTGTATGAGATGATGGGTCTAGCTAAGATCTAAGGTTGTATGTGGTGATGGGTCTAGCTAAGATTTAAGTTTGTATGGTAAGATGGGTATTTGACTTGTGATGTTCCATAAAGTATTCTTATAAGTGATATGTTGATGAGTGTGATTATGTATGATGATAGTTGAGGTTATCTATGCTCTATTTCGTTAACTGTGTACTTACTGAGATTTCTTGTAAATCTCACTCTTTTATGTTTTATCTATTTTATCTATCATTCCTTATGGAATGATAGATGTTGTTGCAGGGATAGATAAATTGCATTGAGACTCGGTCAGCACGGGAGATTCTGAGGTACCCTGAGGGTCCTATGGAATGCTCCTCTCCGGTTGAGATGACCCCACGTACGTGATCAAGTGAAGAAGTAAGAGTATTGGATGAGGGCAGGATATGAGTTTTTGTTTAGAGAAAACTAACTGGGTTATGTAAGAGTAAATACAGAATGTTGTTGTAAATACAATGTTATGAGAAGTGTAATTATAGTATGCCATGTGGTCTATTGATGCGAGAGTTAGATCTCTTTGCACATATTGGGAATTTACTTCTTCCAGCTGCGATCGGCATTGCATTTCATTAGTAAGCTTAGATGCATGCATGCTGCTTTTTATGTTTACGTAGAATAAGTAGCCTTGTGTTACTTGTCCGGATGCGTCGATTTACGTTGTAATCGATGCGAAAAATTGGGGCGTCACAGTTATGTACAGGAATTGAAGAAAAATGGAAACGAGGCTTGCACCATTGAGGAGCTAGAAGAAACCTTCCTCCCGCCGCTTCCGCCCACCATGGTCGAGGCATCGCAAGAAGAAGTAGAAATAAAAAATGGACAGATTCAACAGCACGCCGAGGTCAACGAACCTTTGGAGCTTATAACTCTGTTTGTAGACCGCCCGGGGACAACCGTGCGCGTAGGCACAAACTCCTCCCCTGTCGATAGAGAGAGTCTGAAACAGCTGCTGGTAGAGCATAAAGACATTTTTGCCTGGAGCCACGAAAAAATGCCAGGCATAGATAGCACCATCATCGAACACAGACTGAGCGTGAACCCTGCGCATAAACCTGTGTGCCAAAAAAAGAGGTTTTTCAGTGCGGAAAAATACGCCGCCATCAGCTTGGAGGTCGAGAAGCTGCTCACCGCCGGTTTTATCAAGGAGGTCCATTATCCGGAATGGTTATCCAATATCGTCATGGTGAAGAAAACCAACGGGAAGTGGAGAATGTGTGTAGACTTTACCGATCTCAACAAAGCCTGCCCGAAAGATAGTTTCTCCTTGCCACGCATCGACCTCATCGTGGATGCAACAGCGAGACACATCCTCAACACTGTGATTTAATCGATTCATATATATATGGGAGATGTTAGGGAATCCAATAGAGGGTCCACTTGTGTTTACTTAGTGCAATTTGCTTTCTTATGTTTTTTATTATTTATTTTTACATTATTTTTTAAACACTCTTAAATATTTTTAAAAAAAAAAAAAAAAAATCATAACATTATTAAACAATATTTTCTTAATCATTAAGTTAAAAAAAAAAAAACAAAGAGCGGGCATCAAACGAGACACTAAAACGGATCCCTTGTCATTTTCCTTCATATATATGTACCGTTAGTAATGGTTATCCCATAACCCATGTTGTATCTACATGGGTAGCAAAGTTACAGGTAGTTAACTAACTCCCCACTACTAAGAGTTAATTAACTCCTCAGTACTAGTACTCAACTTCATGGGGTTAGGTGTTGTTTTCAAATAACTTGAGAGAAACTTATAACTGATTTATCTACTACACAATTCTAGAATATTTGTGAATCTATTGTATAATGTGGAAGACTGAATATTCTACCTTCATGTAACTACAGTGGTGCCCACGATGTCTTCTTCCTGTTTGTATAAATTGGCCAACTGAATACTTTAGCTTGATACGCCCTTTCGAGTCAAGTGGGGTATCAACTACATGAAGACTTGACTTAAATCGATGGAAGATCTTTTATCTAGTCTTGTGAGCTACAAAAGGATACTTACAAAGTGTTTGCGACAACTTTGTCCCTTAAGAAATGAAAATCTATGCCCATGTGCTTGGTTTTGGATTGATAAATAGGATTTATTAATAAATGTGTGGCCCTAATGTTATTACACCACAAGGTGGAGGTTGTAGGAAGAAAAACACTAAGTTCACGAAGCAAAGTTTGCAGCCAAATAACTTTTGCTGTCAAAGATGCTAGTGAATTACATTCGGCTTCTGTTAAGGATCGGGCCATAGTGCTTTGCTTTCTAGAACTTCAGGACATTAAGTGATTGCCAAGTAGATGCAGAAACCTCTAGTTGACCTGCAATCATCGGGACAGCCCCCCCCCCTAAAAATCCGTATTAGAGTCTGCTTGAAACTTGAAAACATTATGAGATTTGAAGAGCAGACCGTGGTTGATGGTTGCTTTGAGATAGCGTAGGATATGCTTGGAAGCAATCCAATGGGAGATTCTTGGTGTGTGCATGAATTGGCACACATTGTTGATGCAAAAGAGAAGTCAGGCCGTGTAATAGACAAGTATTGGAGCACCCCGACAATACTTCTATAAAGAGTAGAATCTCCAAAATCGATGAATCAAGTTTGGAAAGCTTGGGGTTGGCAGCCATAGGAGAGAGGAGATTATCTTGGCAAGAAGGGTTTTGCTTCAAATGAGTAGCTGCTTGATGTATATTCATTGGGAGAGAATTAAACCAGTGGTGGTGTGATCAACTTCAATGCCAAGGAAAAATGAGAGATCATCGAGGTCCTTGACTGGGAAGGCACGTCCCAAAGGTGCTATAGAATTATCTATGGTAGTTGATGTGAGGATGTGGTGACAATGTCATTCATATAGACCATAAACTAATTTTGCACATTAGAATGATTTAAAACAAAGAGAGGGGGATTGACTTTTGAAGAAGTAAAACCAAAATCAAGTAACCAAGAGCTGAGTTGAGCAAACCATGCTCTTGGAGCTTGCTTGAGCCTGTAGATGGCTTTGTGTAATTTGCAAATGTAATTCGGATGGATTGGATCAACAAATCCTTGGGGCTAATGCATATACACTCTATCTGTTAGTGATCCATGCAAAAATGCATTCTAGATGTCAAGTTGCCTCAAGGCCAAGTACGAGTGATAGCAATCGAAATTACTAAACGAACTATTGAGGGCTTTACCACTAGACTAAAAGTCTTAGTATAGTCTAAGTTGTGTAGTTGATGGTAGCATTTTGCTACCAGGCATGCTTTTCTTCTCTCAGAAGAGCCATCAACCCTTGTTTTGGTATAAAAGACTCATCAGCAGCCAAGAATATCTGCAGTGGGAGGGGGAGGAACTAAGCTCCATGTATGATTTTGTTGAAGTGCCATGAACTCCTGTTGCATTGCATCACACCACTTTAAGAATTTTGAAGCTACAAACAAATTTGAAGGATCATCAGGAACTTGTATACAAGTAGTAAAACAAGAGCAAGAAGGGTACGAAATAGTGCGGAACAATGTCATCCTTAAAAACTTGGGGCCTTGAAGAAATAGTGTGAGAACGTATAATAATTGGTGAGGGAAGTGGAATGAGTGAACAGGAAGGAAGAGGTGGGTCATTGGAAGAATCAGAAGTGTGAAAAGTGGAAATGATGGGAGTTGATTGCAGGTGAAGGACTGAAGCAGGAGGTTGAAGACGATAGTGGAGTGAAGAGACAAGTTGAAGGAACTGGGCTTGGGCAGGGCCCAAGAATAAGTGGAGTAAATAATGGTAATGGGATAGTTTCAGATGCAGGAGAGAGAAGAGGTGGACTGGGTCGTGTTTTAGAGAATGTGTGAGATCTCAGGTTTTGCGTATTTGTATGTATTGTTGTTATTCTTGTTGTTGACTATTTTAATTTATTTTAATATTATTATTAGTCATTTATTCTATTTATTATTATTTTGGATTATGTTATTTTATTTATTATTGTTACTGGTTGTGAGATTTCTAATTTTAATATATTTAGTTATTTTATTTAATTAATTATTATTGGCTCTTTATTTCAAATCTCTATTATAATTATTATTTTGGTTTTAATTATTTTATTTTTATGATTGTTTAATTTGTTGTGCTTTCTTTTATTTTAATAAGCATTTTATTTTATTGGATTTTATCAGATTGGTTCCTTTGCTTTAACTTATTAAATTGTTGTGTCTTATTATATCATCTTATTATTGCAAGTTGATATATAATTTTTTTAAATGTGCTTTTGATTTATTTTAGTCTTTCCTTCTAGTTTGGGCCATTTTTGTGGTGTATTTGCATTATTGTTTGGTTATTTTACTATATTTTATTTTAGTATATTAATTGTATTTTATTTTATTTTATTATTATTCTCTTCTCTAAAAGTTTTGGGTCTCATTTGTTGTTTATTTTTATTTAATTTATTGTATCTTTTTCCTTTATTCTATTTTTGAGTTTGGGTCTTGATGAGTGTACGAAAGTGCACTCTAAATATCCTAATATTTGATTAAATTGCAAAGAATGAAAATAGAAATAATTGGATTTCACTTATTTTATTAAATTAAGATTTCTATTTACATTGAGATGTTTTTAAGCATTATTTGTATTCTTTATTTTATTTTATTTTATTTTATTTATTTATTTATTTATTTAATTATAATTTATTTATTTATTTTATTTTTGTAGTTGAAGGAGGAAAATAACACTTCAAGATCAATGGGCTGAAATTCAAGTTCAATATGATATGATGGACCCGCATGCATGATTGAAGAGGCTTGACTTTTAATGGGCTGCAATTCACTATCATGTAATGGGCCTTCATGGGACCTGCAAGAGCATGAAATTAAAAGGGCAATGGAATAGCAACACGGCAACACACACACACACACACACACACACACACACACACACACACACACACACACATATATATATATATATATATTTGTACGCAGCCGAATGAAAAAAAGGAGGTAGCCGAACGAGAAAAGCCGAACGGAAGAGTCAGCAAACGAACGAAGGCTGCAAACGAACAAGTGAACGAACAGCCGCAGACGAATAAGTGAATGAAAAGAGGCAGACGAACGAGGGAAGACGCAGCGTGAACGAGAGAGGGCTGCAGACGATGATTTTATTCTTGAGACTTTTATTATCCATTATGTACATGGATAACTAAATCCTCAAGTAGGGTTAAAGATGAACTTGTACACTAGATAGTATTTTTAATTTATTTTTAATTCATGTATTTGATTTTCAATTATTAAAATTCTTTATTTTATCATTATCAAAATATTGTTAGTGTTTTCTTCTCCGAATAATTTTGGAATGTATTTCATTTGTAAATTCAGTCATGCTTTTTCTATTGAATGAATTTATTCTTTAATTATTTTTGGATCAATTGATTATTTATATTGATTTAATTCTCTGCTGCAATATTGCTCCCTGAGTATGTTGTCGTCGTTGGATTTTCTCAATATGAATAACAATTTGTGTGATTTAAAGTGATGAATGATTTTTCAAAAAATTACATTTGATTTAATTTTTGGTTTATAATTTTATATCTTCCGGTCGAGAATTACGGTATTGAATTCTCAATTAAATTATCAGTGAATTGAAATTAATTAAAATATCAGATATGTGCAAGGGATTCCCGATACTCTACTGTTCTTCAATTTTGATTACTTTTCCATCATTTACTTTGTTTAATTTTAATTTAAAAATCAAATTTTCTTTCCTCATTAATCATTTAATTTTTTTAGTTTATTTACTATTTTACTATTCTTTTAATTGTCTCCCTGTGGAATCGACACCCCAAAGCTGAACTACAATTACCGCGTTATTTTTTGGGCGTTATCAAATTTTGGCGCCGTTGTCAGGGAGACGGTAGAAGAATTGTTGGATAGTTTTTTTTTTCTTTTCAACAGTTTGTAAAGGCGGTAACTTCGTTCCCTCTTTCTACTTGCTGCATTTTTTTATTTTTATTTTTGCATGCATACTAGGTATAGAGACACATTAGGTCGATTTGCTTGTAAGCCTGTGATAGACTCAAATTCAATGTCTAATTTTTCTAATCCTTTGTTTGATACTTCTTCTGTTTCTGAAAATATGAGTGAACACGAGGATCAACCCATTAGAACCCTTCAGGATTACCTCCACCCTACACGCACAGCTACATCGTCATGCATAATGTTTCAACCCAATACGCGTCAACTTGATGTTAAAACGGGAGTGATATAGCTACTCCCCACTTTTCATGGGTTGGAAAATGAAAATTCATATGTGCATATTAGGGAGTTTGAGGAGGTAGTTGCGACTTTTCATAGTCAAAATGCAACTGATGATATTGTGAGACTTAAGTTCTTTCCTTTCTCTTTGAAGGATAGAGCTAAGAGTTGGCTATACTCGCTGAGACCACGATCCATTGGGTCGTGGAATGAGATGACTCAGGCTTTCTTTAATAAGTATTTTCCCCAGCATAAGACCAATGCTTTAAAAAGATAGATCTCCACCTTTGCACAGAAGGACAGTGAGACTTTATACATGTCTTGGGAGAGATTTAAGAAGCTTTTGAGTATGTGCCCTCACCATATGTATGAGAGTTGGCGTCTAGTGAGTTACTTCTATGAGAGACTCACACCTAGAGAGCGCTAACTTGTGGAGATGATGTGTAATGGTAAGTTCTTGCAGAAAAATCCTGATGAAGCCATAGAGTACCTCAATGAGCTCGCTGAAAAAGCTCACACTTGGACTGGACCTAGTGCGACTGAGAGCACAAATAGGTCACGACCTACAGGGAACCAAAATGGTGGTGGAATTTACCATCTCAGAGAGAAAGACAATTTGAAAGTTAAGGTTGAGATGCTTACTAGGGAGTTAGAGTTGCTAAAGGCCAAGGACTTGAAGCCTGTACACTTGGCTAATGATGCAGAGTCTTCTTGGCCATGTTTTGTGTGTGGAGGGGTAGATCACCTCGTCCAAGAGTATCCCACGTTTGCTGAGATGAGAGGGTTGTATGAGGAACAATGTAATGCCTTAGGCATGTACAAGAAACCTTTTACACCTTTCTCTGAGACTTACAATCCAGGGTGGCGTAATCACCCCAATTTTAGCTGGAAGTCTGAAAACCAGCCACTTGCATTACCTGCACCACCTGCACAACCCACTAGATCATATCCTGCACCATATCATTCTTCTAGGAGTCCTTTAGAAGATACTTTACATGCTTTTATTGAAGCATAGGGTAAGACTAACCAAAAGTTTGAATATTTGATTACGCAAGTTGTGGAAGAAAATAAAGAGATAAAGAATCAAGTGTCAAAACTGATGAGCTCCTTGAGTGTGACTAAGCGAGGTAAGTTTCCTTCTCAAGCTCAGTCCACTCCCCATGGTCAACACATGGCACAAGAGAATTTGAAGGATATGAATGTCATTGTGACTCGTAGTGGTAACTCATCACACATCCCAACAACGGATAAATCAGAGGATGTGGAGAAGGATCAAGATAGTAGTGCTTTCGAGCTACCCAAGGAACCAGAGGTGACAAAGAGCCATGTTAAGGTACCATTCCCTCAAGCTCTGAAATCAAGCAAGCTAACTATGGATCCTAACAATGAAATCCTGGAGAATCTCAAACAGGTAAAAGTCAATCTCCCTCTTTTGCATGAAATTAAACAAGTTCCTACTTACGCAAAAGTTCTTAAGGATTTGTGTACAGTCAAGAGAAGACACCATGTGAAGAAGACAGCGTTCTTGACAGAGCAAGTTAGTGCTCTGATTGAGCAACGGATTCCTCCCAAGTACAAGGATCCCGGGTGCCCAACCATCGCATACAGCATCGGAAATCAAGAGTTTGAGCAAGCTTTGGTAGATTTAGAAGCTAGTGTGAATCTTATGCCTTATTCTATTTATTTGCAGTTGGGGTTAGGAGAAATCAAACCAACCACTGTGGTATTGCAATTGGCTGACCGTTCAGTCAAAGTACCCCGGGGGGTGGTAGAGGATGTTTTAATTCAAATTGATAAATTTTATTATCCTGTTGATTTCTTGATTTTAGATACTACCTCTGTTGTTGATACTACCTCTAAAATTCCTTTGATTTTAGGTAGGCCCTTCCTTGCCACTGCTAATGCTCTTATCAATTGCAGGAATGGGCTTATAAAGCTATCTTTTGGAAACATGACTTTGGAGGTGAATGTCTTCCATATTGCAAAACAACCGGAGGAGGATTATAAGTACCACCAGACATATATGATTGATTCACTGATAGATAGGGGAGTTTTGGAAACTCATGATTTTGATCCCCTTGAGCATTTTCTGGTTAATTCTGAGTTTGATTCCATTACTGATTCATCTGATATAGTTGATATTTGTTCTATTTTCGACAGAACTCAAGATTATGGCACACAGAAATGGCAACCGAAGTTCAAGGAGTTGCCCAAGAAGAGTGAAAGACAGATTCCTTCAAGCATGGAAGCACCCAACGTTGAATTGAAGCCATTGCCTAAGGGTTTGAAGCATGTTTTCCTTGGTCCAGGTGATACCTTTCCTGTTATTATCTCATCTGAATTGTCTGAGTCTCAATGTGAGAAATTAATTCGGGTTCTAAGTGAGCATAAGTCAGCCTTAGGTTGGAGCATTGCTGATATAAAAGGTATTAGTCCCTTGATTTGTTCACATAAAATTAATTTGGAGGAAGGAGCTAGCCCTCGTAGAGACCCACAACGTAGGCTTAATCCCACTATGAAAGAAGTGGTGAAAAATGAAGTGTTAAAATTGTTAGACGCAGGAATCATATACCCTATTGCTGATAGTAAATGGGTTAGTACGACACAGGTTGTTCCTAAGAAGTCTGATGTTACTGTAGTGAAGAATAACCTGGGAGAGTTAGTCCCTACCAAGCTTGTGACTGGGTGGCGGATGTGCATTGGTTATAGAAAATTGAATGCCACCACCCGGAAAGACCATTTTCCTCTCCCTTTTGTTGATCAGATTCTTGAGCGTGTGGCTGGTCATCCTTTCTACTGTTTCTTGGATGGTTATTCTGGTTATTATCAAATTGAAATTGCATTAAAAGACCAGGATAAAACCATTTTTACTTGTCCTTTTGGTACTTATGCTTTTCGTAGAATGCCATTTGGATTGTGTAATGCACCTGCCACTTTTCAACGTTGCATGATGAGTATCTTTAGTGACGTGATTGAAAATAGCATGGAAGTTTTTATGGATGACTTGACTGTTTTTGGATCCTCTTTTGATACATGTTTATTGAATTTAGAGAAAGTGTTGACTCGTTGTGAGGAGAAGGAACTGGTTTTAAATTGGGAAAAATGCCACTTTATGGTGCCTTCAGGTATTGTTTTGGGGCATATTATTTCTTCTAGACGGATAGAGGTTGATCAATCCAAGATTGATCTAATTTCTAAGTTGCCTACACCTAAGACAGTAAAGGATGTGAGATCATTTCTTGGTCATGCTGGCTTTTATAGGAGGTTCATACAGAATTTTTCCATTATATCCAGACCATTATGTGACCTCCTAGCTAAAGATGCCCCATTTGAGTGGACACAAGCTTGTCAAGAGGCCTTTAAAATGCTAATTGGCAAGCTTACCTCAGCACCCATAATGTAGCCACCGGATTGGACCTTGCCTTTTGAGATTATGTGTGATGCTAGTGATTATGCTGTAGGTGCTGTTCTTGGACAGCGAAGGGAGAGGAAGCCCTTTGTTATTTACTATGCTAGTAGGACTCTAAATAGTGCTCAGATGAATTACTCAACCACTGAAAAAGAGTTGCTAGCTGTAGTGTTTGCTTTGGATAAATTTTGCTCTTATTTCATTGGTTCTCCTATTATTATTTTCACAGATCATGCAGCCCTTAAGTACCTTCTCACAAAGAAGGATGCTAAGGCACGACTAATACGGTGGATTTTACTTTTGCAGGAATTTGACATCACCATCAAAGACAAGAAAGGAGTGGAGAACGTAGTGGCTGACCATCTCTCGAGACTCACATTTGAGGAAACTTTTAACCATCTACCAATCAGGGATGATTTTCCTGATAAGCATTTACTTTCTATTACTTTTCTACCATGGTTTGCTCATATTGTGAATTATTTGGCTACAGGTGAGATACCGGTGGATTGGAGCGCTCAGGATAAGAGGAAATTCATTATTGAGGTACGTAATTTCTATTGGGATGACCCTCTTCTTTTTAAACACTGCCCTGACCAAATTTTGAGGCGTTGCATTCCTGATGAAGAGATTGCTAGCGTCTTGGAATTTTGTCACTCCTAAGCTTGTGGAGGCCACTTTTCAATGAAGAAAACCGCTGCAAAAATTTTGCAGTGTGAATTTTATTGGCCCATCTTGTTTAAGAATGCAAACATCTATTGTCGTTCATGTGAAATGTGTCAAAAATTAGGAGCTATGTCCCATCGTAATATGATGCCTTTGAACCCAATTTTAGTGATTGAAATTTTTGATTGTTGGGGTATTGATTTTATGGAGCCATTTCCTCCTTCTTTTGGATATCAATATATTATTGTGGCAGTGGATTATGTGTCAAAATGGGTGGAAGCAGCAGCTTGCAGGCACAATGATAATAAGATGGTAATTAAATTTCTTAAAAAGAATGTGTTATCTCGGTTTGGTACACCACGTGCTATTATTAGTGACCAGGGTACACATTTTTGCAACCGTTCTTTTGAAGATTTGATGAAAAAATATGGGGTAGTACATAAAATTTCTACTGCATACCACCCCCAAACAAGTGGACGGGTAGAACTTGCAAACAGGGAAATTAAGCAAATTTTAGAAAAAACGGTAAACTCGGATCGCAAAGATTGGTCTTTGAGACTAGTTGATGCACTTTGGGCCTACCGTACAGCTTTCAAAACTCGCTTAGGCATGTCACCTTATAGACTTGCTTTTGGAAAGCCTTGCCATTTACCTGTGGAGCTTGAGCATCGAGCCTATTGGGCTATCAAGCATTTAAATTTTGACATAGGAGAAGCAGGTAAGTTCAGAAAATTTCAATTGACCGAGTTAGAGGAGTTGAGGAATGATGCCTATGAGAACTCTAAAATCTATAAGGCTAAAATGAAAGCGTTTCATGATAAAAATATTTTGAGAAAAATATTTAAGCCCAATGATCGAGTATTTTTATATGACTCTAGACTCCATAAGCACCCAGGAAAACTTCGGTCTAGGTGGACCGGCCCTTTTGTAGTGAAGAATATTTTTAAAGATGGGGCGGTAGAAATAGAGAATCCTAAAGATGGTAGGATTTTTAAAGTAAATGGTCAGCGCCTTAAAATATTAATTAATGGGGAAGTTCCGGAAGTGGAAGAGATTCCATTTGTGGACCCGGTCTATCAACCTTGACCACACCAAGCAAGTATGTTTTCTTTTTATTTGTTTTGTTTGTTTTTGTTTTTGTTTTTTTTTTTTTTTTCGTTCATTTTTTTTCTCTCCCTTTTCTTTTTCTTTTGGTTGATGTTGGTTTTTGTTGTTTTTGTTTGCAGGCTAGTGTCAGTTTGCCATCTCTAGTGCTTAGCAAGTCATCTCACGTACTACACCAGGTGTATTCTACCTTTTTCAGTACCCTCCATTTAGTTTTGATTGTTAAACATTGAGGACAATGTTTCGTTTAAGTTGGGGGGTGAGAACGATGTTTGTTGGAACTCTGTGGCATATTTTCATGTGCAAAAAAAAAAAAAAGTATCACACAGGCACCTTTTTACATGTGTATTCATGCTCATTTATGGCCATCTTGGTGAATTCATCAAACCCAACTTAATCATTTTGTTGAGGCATTCACAAAACTTTGAATGCACGTATCCAAGTTTTGTGGTAAGATGGTGGTTTGACACATGTAGCCAGAGAACTCTTTTGCTTAAGTATTCTTGTGAATTTTGGGATAGGTTGAGAGCCTACAAATGCAAAAAAAAAAAAAAAAAAAAAAATTGTGATAAGCGTTTATTGATCTGTTGAATTGGACACTTCTTTTGAGAATATCATTACATGATTTGTGGTAAGATGGTAGATATACTTGGGATATGACGAATGTCAACTTAAGATTAACGTTTGAGCCTTTCAAGCTAACCCTTCTCATCATAGACTCTTAGTAGCCAATTTTGAGCCAACAAACACATATAGACTTTTTCTTTTCATATGCCCACATCATTCATACCTCTCTACATTGGAGTATAGCTTATACACTATTTTTTCCTACCCTTATTGCTTCCAAGTGTGTGCTAAGTGTGGAATTTGCATATTTTCTTTTATTGAAATAAATAAATAAATAAATAAAGAGCGACTGAAGAAAAAGAAAGAGAAAGAAAAAAGAAAAATGGAAGAGTACAAGTGCAAAATGTTCAATTGATTGAGTTTCAAATTAAAAAAAAAAAGAAGTTGAAGAAGAAGAAAAAGTATTATTTGATGTTCTGAAAAGTAGAATAGTGCACCAGGTGAAGAGTGTAATCTATTGAGATATTTAATAAGATTCCTGTGTTATGTACTTGGAAGTTTTTGAATCCATTTTATCATTTTCTTCATTTAGCCCCTAACCCAAGCCACGCTACAACCTTTTGTGTTGATCGTTCTGATCCTATGTATGCTTGTGGAATGAGTGGTGGAAATTCTCAATTGTTAGTGTTCCTATTATAAGATCAATGTTTGCTTATTGCTTGTACATAATTGCCTAATTCCCTATAAGAGTGTGTGTACATCCCTTGTCAACTCCATAGAGAGAACCCCTACACGAAACACTGTTATACCCGTAAGTTATGAAGTTGAAACTTTTGCTTAAGATGTTCTTGATGTTGCATGTGTCACGGTTTGTGGTTAGATGGATATAGTTTGGATCACACACACACACTCTGTGGATTGCTATATGTGGATTACTTGTGATTGGGTTATTGGATTTCTAAGATTGCTTTGATATGTGATTCTGAAAAGTGTGACTTGGTGACTTCTGTATGTGATCTGTTTTTGGTCTCTTTAATCATTCTTTTGCATGAGAATTGCTAGGAACTAGCAATGAGTAAGTTGGGGGGTGTGATGAGTGTACGAAAGTGCACTCTAAATATCCTAATATTTGATTAAATTGCAAAGAATGAAAATAGAAATAATTGGATTTCACTTATTTTATTAAATTAAGATTTCTATTTACATTGAGATGTTTTTAAGCATTATTTGTATTCTTTATTTTATTTATTTTATTTTATTTATATTTTATTTATTTATTTAATTATTTATTTATTTTATTTATTTATTTATTTATTTGTAGTTGAAGGAGGGAAATAACACTTCAAGATCAATGGGCTGAAATTCAAGTTCAATATGATATAATGGACCCGCATGCATGATTGAAGAGGCTTGACTTTTAATGGGCTGCAATTCACTATCACGTAATGGGCCTTCATGGGACCTGCAAGAGCATGAAATTAAAAGGGCAATGGAATAGCAACACGGCAACACACACACACACACACACACATATATATATATATATATATATATTTCTACGCAGCCGAATGAAAAAAAGGAGGCAGCCGAACGGAAGAGGTAGCAAACGAACGAAGGCTGCAGACGAACAAGTGAACGAACAGCCGCAGACGAATAAGTGAATGAAAAGAGGCAGATGAACGAGAGAAGACGCAGCGTGAACAAGAGCAGACGTAGCGTGAACGAGAGAGGGCTGCAGACGATGATTTTATTCTTGAGACTTTTATTATCCATCATGTGCATAGATAACTAAATTCTCAAGTAGGGTTAGGGATGAACTTGCACACTAGATGGTATTTTTAATTTATTTTTAATTCATGTATTTGATTTTCAATTATTAAAATTCTTTGTTTTATCATTCTCAAAATATTGTTAGTGTTTTATTCTCCAAATAATTTTGGAATTTATTTCATTTGTAGATTCAGTCATGCTTTTTCTATTGAATGAATTTATTCTTTAATTATTTTTAGATCCATTGATTATTTATATTGATTTAATTCTCTGCTACAATATTGCTCCCTGGGTATGTTGTCGTCATTGGATTTTCTCAATATGAATAACAATTTGTGTGATTTAAAGTGATGAATGATTTTTTAAAGAATTACATTTGATTTAATTTTTGGTTTATAATTTTACCGCGTGTGTGTCACGACCGCGTGTGTATCACGACCCCCAAGCCAGGCTTGGGTGATGTGTGCGGGTTGTGTTGTCCCTTGGGTTGTCTCTAGGCGACAACGGGATCAAACGAGATGGTAATGCTCTCGTGTCAACTATGTGGCCCCTCTGCTAGTGGGAGATAGAGGATGTCTGGTCATGGTACGCATTGGGCGTGGAGTTAGGTATCGCTGTTACGAAGTCACATGTACGGTCGTTACCCGTGGTGTGACGATGAGAGCCAAGGTATGCTGATAACCCTCAGGGGAGACCACAGTGAATGCATTAATAAAATGATTGTATGAATGTGTTTGGATCACGACCCTAGGCCAAAATAGGGCATTATATCAGTGGAGCTCCTTTGGTCACTCGGGAGCATAATAAACTGATGTGACATCATCTAGGATGTCTCTAAGTGATAGTTGGGTCTGTCAAAACAGTAACACTCTTGACCTGACCCATGGCCCTTCTGTTGGTAGGGGCTGGAGGATACCTGGTCATGGTAAACACCGGGCGCAGAACTGGGTATCACTCGTTACGAAGTCACACGCATGTTCATTACCCGTAGAGTGACAGAGGGAGCCAAGTTGTGCGGATAGTCCTGAAAGGAGATCACGGTGTGCTTTTAATAAATGATTTTTGTTGTGGGTCAAAAACGAGATTTTTGGCATGTGTGAGTAAATGTGTCATTTTCGAGAAAAATTAGTGGATTCATTCTTGTGTGTTGTGGAATGTGTTGGTTGCTTAAATGTATTTTTAGACTTTTGGATGTTGTATGATTACTTACTTGCTAAGATTTCATAATCTCATGTGGTATTTCCATCTATGGTTCCGTTTAATGGAATCATAGATTTGTTGCAGGGGTCGAATTTGAGCGTTGAACCGGCTCTATCTAAGGAGTGAAGATTTGGAATATTATAGTTATGATTTAAGGGCCTTGTCTTCACTTCATTTTATCAATTTGGGTAATTGTAATAATTTTGTTAGGAGTATTCCTTCGGGTTGTAAGGTTTTACATTTTCTAGTACATTAGTTTTGGCAAACCCTTTTATATTTTCACTGCGATATTTTGTGTTGCACACATTGTATGTTTGCACACACTTTCACAAGTCTATGGTGAGGTTTAGCTTATTGCGAGAATCTCCCAAGGAAGCCTTGCAATTCTCTCGAGGACGCGTAAATTCCAAGTGCGGGCTTTTCAAAGCTATGTAAATTCTAAGGACATAATTTATTCTTTCTTACGATGAGTAAATTATTGATTCTTTCTTATGCTGAGTAAGTTCTGGGACAAAACTTATTCCTTCTAGTGCTAAGTAAATTTTATTCCTCCTTGCGCTGAGTAAATTTTAGAGATCCATTGATTTGTACGCAGATATGTGCTGAGTAAGTTCTGGTCGAGAATTACGGAATTGAATTCTCAATTGAGTTATCAGTGAATTGAAATTAATTAAAATATCAGATATGTGCAAGGGATTCCCGACACTCTACTGTTCGTCAATTTTGATTACTTTTCCATTATTTACTTTGTTTAATTTTAATTTAAAAATAAAATTTTCTTTCCTCATTAATCATTTAATTTTTTTAGTTTATTTGCTATTTTACTATTCTTTTAATTGTCTCCCTGTGGAATCGACACCCCAAAGTTGAACTACAATTACCGCGTTATTCTTTGGGCGTTATCAGGTCTTTTTTGGATTAGTTGCTTATTTTAAATCATCCATTTTATTGATTCCTTTATTTTAAATAATTGTATTATTAGATATCTTATTTTAAGTTTTTAATACTATTGGTTGTATTATTTTAAGTAAATTCCACAGACGATATTTATTCTTTCTAACACTAAGTAGATTCTAGGGACGAAATTTGTTCTTTCTTACACCGAATAAATTATTTTATTCTTATGCCGAGTAAATTTTGATGATGAAATTTATTCTTCCTCGTAACAAACAAGTTCCGGTGATGGAGTTTATTCCTTCTTATGACGCATAAGTTTCGAGGACGAGACTTATTCCTTTTGATGCTAATCAAGTTTCATGGATGAAGTTTATCATATCTGGTGTTGAGCGAATTCCCAGGAAGGCATCTATTCTTCTAACATTGAATGAATCTCGAGAATGGGATGTATTATTTTTTTGCCAGGATGGGGTTTGTTCTTTTAAATCTGAGCAATTTTGAGGACGAAATTATTTTAAGGGGGTAAGATTTGTAACACTCGCTCTCTTCTCCTCCATGTTTAGCAAATCCTGAGGACGAATGATATGACGATCCGCTCTTATCTTCTTCGATTTGGATGAGTCTCGATGTACGTGCCAAATTATGATGGCATGTTATAAAATATAACAGTTGATTTTAAAATATGTCCAGTATTTTAATGCTCTTAAATATTTTAAATGTCATGAAATTATTATCTGAGATATTTCTAATGTTATTAGACCCAAGCTTGGTTTCTAAGAAAATAAAATTCTAATATCTGGAAAGTTTCAAAATATTATAATTGTACAAAATTGTTTTACTATCATGATTTTAGTTATTTGAATATTATAGAATTTTAATTATGCTTTACATATCTGATTTACATATATGACTTTATTCTTTTAAAATAATTAGTAAAACTTCATCATTTAATTAATGATGAAGGAATATTATTTTATAAACTAAAGTTAAGTTTACATAATATTCTATCTTGACTCCTCTCAGTGTTTCAAGTTATGTTGGTTTTACGCATTTTCAAATTAGTGTTTTAAACTCATTGTTTGTCTGTTTGAAGATCCCAAGGTATAAGGCCTATAAAATATAAATAGTCCAAAGAGGAAAACCCTAGGCCCAATCACTTTCCCTCTCTCTTTCTCTCTCGTCTCTTTCTCTCTCGCGCAACACCCCCTCCCCTTTTGGCTTCTTCTTCTGCAAGCATCCACTGCCCCACTCATCGGAAGCCCCACTCACCAACAACCTTATCCCCCGTCGGTAACACCTTGCAACCCCCACCAAGACCTCCCATGAGCTTCAAACCCAAAATGGGTTTTCACCCCTTCAAGCCCCACTGTCTTCACACCATAGCCACCCATGGCATTGCACCACCGGTGAACTCCCCATACCATCAGCGACCAACCCATGCCACCATAGCTCCTCTCTTCTCCTCCCTTGGTCGAAGCAAACATAACCTAAGAAATGAGTTTCATGACCCACAAGTTTGCCATCCTAGCGCCGCCACGGTGCGACCATGAGCCTCATCACCACCACCATTGTCTTTCCCTGCCTCCATTGACCTCCCCCCTAGCTCCACTCCTCCAACCAAGCCTCCACCTCCCTCATATGAGCCCAAACTCGAAAATAGGTTTCCCCACATTTGAAGCTAGATCCGCCACCCCCCAGTGGTTGAACTGCCTCACCTCCACCAACATGAGATTTTCCTTCCTCCGATGAGTCTCCCTCTAAATTTTCGTGTCAAATTGGGCACCCTAGCCCAAATTGCCACTGTACGTGGTTGAGCATCACCGTACGCAGTGTTAGTCACAACGTATGACCCTTCCATCGCCACCAACGAACTCCCAACCATGTTAATCACCTTTGCACGATCCAGATCTAGTAACCAAAACCCTAGATCTAGACCCCGTGATATTCCCGTTTTGAGGCCATGACACTGACCCTGATGGAACTGTTATTGCTTAAGTTAGAGGCTTTCGACGCCACTACCTATGCCAAGAAGCGAGCAACGTGTGAGTTTATCCCATGATGGTATAACCCTTTATTTCTTGTATTTATGTTAGTTGGGTGATTGTGGACTATGCTGTTGGTTGTGGAGTTTGCTGTGTAGTTATGGTGGGAAGTTGGTTGATTGTATTGTGGTAGTTGTGGCTGTGAAGTAATGTTGTGGAGTAGCATTACGAATTTTTCTGTGAAGTGGATGTTTTGTGTGTGTCGTAGTGGTGATGTGGCATTGTGGAGTGTACTCCATAGGACTAAGCGAAACACTGTGTAGCGTGTATCGTATGTGATGTGGTGTAGTATTTGTGAATGAAGTACACACTAAGTATACTCTATGGGGTAAAGCGATGCATTGTGCGGTGTGTATCGTATGTGATGTGGCGTATTGTACTATGGAGAGAGTAGGTGTACTCTACATGATGTGGTATGGATGGAAAGGAGTACGCGTAGAGTGTACCCCATGTGATGTAGTCGTGATGTACTGTAAGGCGTGCCACAAACATGAATGATTACGCAGCGAGGAACATAGAGCGTGCAAAGTGTTGCAAGTTGTGGAACAACATCCCAGGGTAGTTGTGATGTGACCGGTAGTCTTAGTGATGGGTGTCTCTGTGTAGTTATATTATGTCTTGAAGTACGTGCAAATCAACGAAATTGCATAGCAGTGAAGCAATGGGATGTGATAGGGTGTCATGATATGACAATAGTACATGAGGAACCGTACTCATGTTGGGTTAGAAGTTGGTCTAGATGTCATGTGGTATAATGTCATGTGAAGTAGTGGATAATTGTGTAGCTCAATAGTGGTCTCGAACTACGTGACATGACGGAGGTACAGTTGAGATGGACATTGTCATATCAAGTATTGGGATGAACCCATAAAGGGCCGAGAAGTATGAAAAATACTGTCACCCAAAATAGAAAAAGTTGATATCAATCTATGATGCTTGTTTACGCAAGCAAGTGATTAGCATATGGTATGTTGCTTTTAGGTGATGAGGAGATAGGATATATGTGTGTCTGGTGAGACACGAGTATTGGATGAATCTACCATATGTAATGAATACTCTATCTTAAGTAAGAGTATGCAATGTTATGCCCTGGAGCTTGCCTAAACTTGAATGGTATGCTTGGATGGGGATGATAATGACGATGGCACATAGGCTTGGGCACCGAAGTGTCGTGTATCGAATAATATTGGGATGCGTGACTTGGCCAGCCTAAGTCATGCGTTAGGTCTGAGCTGAATCAGAAGAATAAGATATAGGTTCTAGTGTCATAACTCTAACGTGAATCATGCGGTTCACTTTAGTAAGTAAGCACTAAAGGTTGGACATTAATTTGGAAGAGGTATTGCCTATAAGCTGATTCCCGAAGATAAAGCACAGTAAGAGTCACGTGGGAGCCTAGGGATAGATAGGAAGTGTCCCAATGTCCGTAAATGGTTCCCCAATGGTTTTAGCATAATAAGTAAGGACTCTAAGACATGTGGATAGCAAAAGAAAGTCCTAAGTGAAGTGTAGATCATTTTCTAGTTTAATTACTTGTGTACTAGATATATATATATATATATATATATATATAATATTGATGCTAGTTATGTATATGCATGTAGATTGATTGGTATATGATGCACTTATGACTAGACTACATGTTATGAGAATAGCATGGAGGTTGGATGAGTGTTATGTTTATACACATCTTGAGCTTATCGAAGAACAATAAAGAAAATAAAATAAAACTGAAATGCTTCTATAAAGAATGAATACCTTGCACTTCATTTTGATCAGCTGTCATGTGATTATTTGCACCGGTATCAGGATACCAAGGCTCCTCTGTAGTGTCGACAACTTGTAGTGCAGTAAAGGCTTTAAATTGATCAGCTTCCTCATCTGAAGCAAAGCAGCCATCGGCTTTGTGATTTGGTCCTCCCCATCAGAAACAAGTTATGCCTTCGTGTCCTTTACCATTGCTGCGTCCACCACGAGTTTTGTTGCCGGTATTACCTCCATGACGAGATTGAGTGTTGGACTGACATGGTACGCTGTTACGACCACGAGAAGCAGATGATCCACGAGACCTTGTATTAGTTCGACCACGATCCGAATAAAAAGCAACATTGGAAGGACTTACCCGTGTTGCTTGAAGTCGAATTTCAAAATCACGTAATTTGCCAATGACACTTTCAAGAGATGGAAACAATCTCTTGCATTTAACACTGCAACTATAGGAATTTGCTTTTTCACAAATCAATCTCGTATCTTAATATATTTGAGGAAATTCCATTTGAAAAACTTCATTGATTTCAACCATACACAAAAACTCCTCCGAGCTTGCCCTACTAACATGTAATAGGTAGGCCTCATTAAAGAACGAGTATCATGCTTCTACATATTTAAATCTTTCTTTATATCAAGCCTCATCAAATCCTTTTGACCTTTGACGGTGTCTTTCATTTTTCTCTCAATATTTATGACTGTTTCTTAAACATTGTCACAAACGTTTTTTTATGTGTATAACGTCCAAGTTGTGTCTCAACATTAAGGATTCTTAATATGGTAATTGGAAGAATATACTATTTTTGTCCGATTAAACTCTTGTAGGGACTACTTTCTTTTTTAGAATCTTTTGCTGAAATTCCGGCACTAAGGCTCATAAGTTGCTCTAATATATTACATACAAAAAATTCTTTAGGACTTATACCATGCTCTTCCCCACCATCAAACAAGTTAAAATCTAGTTGCCCACTAGGGGTGTTCAAACGGGCTGGATATTTTTTTGGTCCGCTCTAAAATCCGGATTACCAGATTCAGGATCCAGTCTCCAGATCCGAATTAAATTCAAATTCAAATTTGGATTTTAAACATCCGGATCATATGGGCTGGATATGAGTTTAAAATCTGGATACTAGAATTAAACCTGGTACCCAGATTTTAAAACCTAAAACACTTGCAGTTCGCTCAATCGCTCCCCAGACCTTTCTCTCTCTCTCTCTCTACGAAATAGAAATGCTAGCCTCCTCGCCGATCTCCATGAGCTGTCGCCATCACCGATCTACAAGAGCTATCGTCATCGCTAATTTCTCTCGTACTCTCTCTCTCTCTCTCTCTCTTCCCCCCCAATAATCAATACCCTCCCAATAATAAATTGTGTATGTTATTAATCTAATGTCTTTCTCTTTGGTGAGACGTTTTATAAATTTTTAGAATTTGAAGTTGTTTTGGTTACATTGTTTTGGGTGTTTTTGCTTTCTTGCTTTGATGGCCTTTAGGAGGCATCTTAATGGGGATAAAGATGGTTCTGAACTGTCTTAGTGCAGACAAGCATTTCAGATGCGTTGGGTTTGGTGGTTTAGTTATGATTTGGTTGCTATTGTCAGTGTTTATGCTTTCTTTTAATGATTTATGTGTTTCTGAAATGGGGGTTTTGTGTTCTTTTTTTGCAGGGCTTTTCGACGTGGGGTTTTAGACCTTGAGATTCAACAATTCTGGGAACCTTTTTTTTCAAAGAGTGGTAATTAAGCTGATTCTCTATCCACCTATTTCTGTTTTCCATCTCTACTCTTTGGTATCTGAACTCAATTTTTGGACTTCACTTTTATCTCCTAATTCTATGTCATAATGATTAAACAATATTCTTAGTTGTTATTTATATTAACTTATCATTTGTTTGTTATTTATGAATTCTTTTCCTATATTTTCTATCTCCTAATTCTATATACTAATGATTAAATAAGAGCTTGAGCTTTATTTATTTTTTGTTTTTTGTTTTCCTTTCTTCTTAATATTCTAATGGTGTTTAAATTCTCCATTTGTTGATATGTATTTGAGCACAACTGCAACAAGACATTCTTTTTTACTAAGGTTTGATTTGTTGTCTAGTAAATTATTGATCTTAAATTATTACAGAGTATCTTAACCATTAAAAAGTTTACTGGTTTTTTCATTTTCTTTGGTATACATGATATAAATTTTGTAAATAAATTACATTTCTTTAATTCTTGTTGTGCAGTCTTTCAATTTTATGATAAAATGGAGTGCAGCATGTAACTGTTTTCCACTTTCAGTTCTTTTTTGTATATGATTTGGCTAGCCTTTTCATGAATTAGGTTAAGTTACAATGAGTAAAACTCCGAATAATTTTTTGTATTTGTTTTTCTTTTGCTGAATTGCAGATGGATAGCAAATCAAAATGCAACTATTTTCATGATGATAGCAAATCAAAGTTCTTTTGTGATGATGTAGTAAATTAGTTGATCATGTTTCATGTTGTGTATTGGAGTTTAATTAAAGCAATGTATGTGTTTTGTAATTGTGATGCCCACGAATCCCCCCTGAGATTTAGAAGGACTCGCGACATCAAGACGATCATCTCATGGATCAATCATCTCATCAAATAGTGCTTGAAGAGTGTGTGAAGCATGCACCAAGTGTACAATAAATATTCGCAGCGAAAAAATAAATAAAAGTAAGTCGTTCTAGTACCAAAAATTTTTAAAAATTACAAATCAATTTAAAACAATTTCTCCAACAGGAGATTATACAATCTTTCAAAAGAAAAAGATAAGCAACACTGCTTTCGAGATCATAATCTCGATCTTCATCCTCTCGACAAATCTCTTTTCCTATGGAGTCTGTATCTCGGGCCAATTTCATTTTCTGCAATTACAAATTATGATCCCGTAAAATGGGAACCATAGGGTGGACGCAATCCACCGAAGTGAGATGTGAATCCCAGTAAGCAACAGACACAGACAACATACAACCAATTCACCCAATAGAACATCATCAGCATATACAAGTAAACTCAATGGGTGCATGTACCATGAATATGAGACATGCAACATGACTTATGCACATGCACTTTCATATAAAAACTTCCATAATCCTTGACAGTTTTCGAAACTTTGCTTCATGTACGTGCTTTTCATAAAAATGTTTTCATATAACTTTGACTTCTTTCATATGTTATGTTTGAACTTCTTTTCACAAGTCATCTTTTCAGAATGCTTTTTATCTTTTCTTATCTTAGGCGTCACTTATCATATCATATCATATCATATCATATCATGTCATATCATTATCATATACGGCTCGAAAGCCCTTTTCTTTTCGTCATGACTTCTTATTTTGGACACCTCACGGTTTCCCTATGCACCGTGTATTCCCGCTAGTTACAGTAGCTCCCGGCGACCATATCAAACCTAAGTAGCTACGTTTCGCGCCCTTTCGCGCTCTTCGTCACTTGGCGATTGATCACTCACTGAGCGACTACAAACATTTCTGTATCGGTAAGATCGAAGCCAACACCGTCCTGTATGCACCCACTAGCTTTTGGTGCGACCACGCTCCAGACACCTTCTGGAGCCATACATGGTCTGCCGACGGTTCTTTGTCGACCTAGGGGCTCTCACTCCACTTTAATCACTTCTGAGTGAACAGGGAGTTCCACTAGGGCACTATCCCGTCCCAGCCTTTGGGGTTCTTATAAAACTTTAATTATTTTCTTTCTTTTAAAACATGCTTGACTCAAAAACATGCTTCTCATATTCATGCATGAGACATGCATGCAACATGTGACTTCTTATGCAAAACATGTAGATCATGAAACATATGAATCATGCATTCACAAATCATATGTCATACAAATTAACAAATGAACAGACTTCCTTTTTAATTTATCTTCTATCCAACATGTCGTACATATTTCAGTGAGAACCTTAAGTCACATCGAATCAAACCAACACTGTCTTATAGGGGTTAAGAACGCAACTTATGATAGAGTCAAACCTAACTTTTCTTATCTTTTCTCTTTACCAAAACAGGCATATTTCCTTAATATCTTCTCAAAAATTAATAGCTATATCATAACCAATCATTAATCACCACATTTACATTGCATGTATAGTTATTCTCTTCAACAAATTATCATCATATAATATTTTTTCTAAACCCAAACATTTCTCAATCTATAAATCAAGAGAATCTAAGAGTACACATCAACATTTCATCCAAAGATTCAAGTCATAACCATACATCATATAATGAGTTAAAGCCTAATGTTTTTCCCAAGAAGTATACCAGGATTGAAACTTATGAACTCCCAAAAATAAACTTCTCATCGTCCAACATATTATGCCATTGTTTCAACTCCTAACCGACTTTTACTTAACTGTACTTATTAAGTTCCCTCCTCAAAATTTTCACCATATTCTTCCAAATAGCTCTTCGATTAAAAACCTACTGTATCACCTTATTGAAACATAGTGAAAAAGTGATGAAATCATCCAACCAAATCATTATATCACTGATAATTATTAAAGTGTAATGGAGTCATCCAACCAGATCATGTTATCACCAATAATCACTAGAATAATCAAGTCATCCAACCAGATCATTTTATCACTAATAATCACTAAAATAACCATCATCCAACCAAAACATTATATCATCAACAATTACCATCCACACAATATTCAACCACAGTAAGATTAATTCGGGGTAATCTCAATCTCCATTAAATGGCCTCAGGCCCAACCAATCTACTCTCGAATTATTCATCATCACTAGATAACACTTCAAGCAAACAAAATAGAGATTAGCACACAATCAAACAGTCAATCAAATAATCAAACAAATATCAGTTACTTACAGCGCACAAATGAACGTCAAGCAAGCATTGCGCTGATCCATGATCCCTAGTGGGTAAGTCGTGCACTATTCATCTCCGGGCACGGCAAGTGATGGGTTGGGTTCGGACACTCCGTTTGACACCAAAATTTAGGAGAATACTCCTTGGAGGATGGGGAATCTCATGGTGGTGGTAGTGAGGCAGTGCAACCATCGGAAAGCAGCGGATCTAGCTCGAAACGGTGGAAACCCATTTTCGAATTTTCCCTTGTACAAGGGAGGTGCGGCCATGGATGGGAAAACTATTTTAGGGGTGTAACAATATGAGGTAGGGGAAACTTTTGGCAATGAAGGTGAAAGTCACGGTGGCCGGACGGCGGCGCGGCAAGGGAAAGTCTATTTTTAGACCCATTTCGGTTTTATGGGAGGAGAGGGCTCCATTGGGGCTGAAATTTCTGGTGGTGAGTCGCCTATGAGTGGCGGATCAAATGGCGGGGGTGATGTCATGGTACGGTGGCTAATGGCGGAGCTATGGGCGGAAAAATGTACGGCGTAGAGGATTAAACACCTCTCGAGTTTGGGGCTACTGTGGTCGGCACCTCCGTTGGGGTTGGACTCGCCAGAGGGTGGCGGTTCAGGCGGGGCCAGAGGTGAGGCTTGGCGACCCGGGATGGCGTCGCCACAAGCTAGAAACCGAGCTGCCCCCACAGTTACTGTAGCACGTGGGAGAGAAAAGAGAGAGGAGAGAGAAAAGGAAAATGGAGAGGGAAAAAATGAGGGATTTGACCCTTTTCGTGCTATTTATAGGCCCGACACTTTTGGGTCTCCAAACGGACAACAGATGAATTTAAAACACTTATTTGAAAGCGCATAACGTCAATTTAACTTCAAACGCTCAAGTTAATTAAATAAAATATTGTTTAAACTTACTTTATTTCTCAACATAATATTTTTCATCAATACTTAAAATAATGAAATTTATTTAATTATTTAAAAGGAATAGATCCATATATTTAAATCAGATATTTAAAACACGTTTAAAATCTCGCAATATTTCAAATAACTAAAATCAAGGTAACAAAAGAATCCTGCATAATATAATATTTTTGGAACTATTCAAAAGCTATCAAACCAAAATAGAATAAACATAATAAGACTTAATAATTTAATAAGTTTAAGATCAATAAATCAGATACTGTCAAATAAAATAGAATCAATACTCATTAATAAAAAATACGGCAAATCAAACCATATATTATAATAATTAAAACCAAAAACGCTGAATATATCATTTCAGATGGAAGGACTAGTAGCAACAATTAATTAAAATAATTAAAAGTGCTATTATTCAAGAATCTCACAAAAGCTTATAACAATAATAAAATCAAAACCACTAAATCAAAATAATATTAATAACAATTCAAATTGTAAAACCAATAATAATTATTAAACAACTAAGAGTATTAAAATCATAGATCTCACAAATAACTAACTCTAATCATAAATAAAACGTACCCGAAATAAAATTTGTGAGATAACAATTTAATTTATTAAAATAAATTAAAATATCCAATGATAAAATATGAGCAAATACAGATATGTAAAAATTTGGGATCTCACAGTAATGTTTTAAGCAAATTAGTTCAAACAATGTAATATGTAGTGGATTTTTTTTTTTTACATGTATTTAGTTAAAAAGTTAATTAGTTCTTCATTTTGATATATGGATGATGATAAAAATGAAGGATTTCATAAACATTTTTTCCTCAAAAAACCAACAATAGATGGCTTATACAAAAAAAAAGCGGTTTGAAATCCGGAAACCGGATTTTCGATTTTTAAACAAACCGGATCAATCCGAATTTCAACCCAGGTGAATCCGGGTTGGAGTCCAAACCGGTTTTGACCTTTTGGTTCTGGGCTGGGTTAACCTGTGACGCCTACGAATCGCCCCTGGGATTTAGAAGGACTGGCAACATCAAGACGATCATCTCATGGATCAATCATCCTATCGAATAGTGTTTGAAGAGTGTGTGGAGCATGCACCAAGTGTACAATAAATATTCGCAGCGGAAAATAAATAAAAGTCAGCCGTTCTAGTACCAGAGATTCTTAAAAGTTACAAATCAATTTAAAACAATTTCTTCAACAGGGGATTATACAGTCTTTCAAAAGAAAAAGATAAACAAATACTGCTTTCGAGATCATAATCTCGATTTTCATCCTCTCAACAAATTTCCTTTCCTGTGGAGTCTGTATCTTGGGCCAAGTTTCGTTTTCTGCAATCACAAACTACGATCCCGTAAAATGGGGGACCGTAGGGTGGGCGCGATCCACCGTGGTAAGATGTGAATCCCAGTAAGCAACAGACAACAAACAACATACAATCAATTCACATAATAGAACATCATCAGCATATACCAGTAAACTCAATGGGTGCATGTACCATGAATATGAGACTTGCAACATGACTTATGCACATGCACTTTCATGTAAAAACATTCGTAATCCTTGACAGTTTTCATTGCTTTGCTTCATGTACTTGCTTTTCATAAAAATGCTTTCATATAACTTGACTTCTTTCATATGCATATAACTTGACTTCTTTCATATGTACTGTTTGAACTTCTTTTCGAAAGTCATCTTTTCAAAAATGCTTTTCGTCTTTTCTTATCTTAGGGGCCACTTATCATATACAGATCTTTTCTTATGGCTCGAAAGCCCATCTTGTCATGACTTATCACGTAGCACATATGAGACACAACACGGTTCCCCTAAGCACCGCGTGTTCCCTACTGGTTACCGCATCACCTTAAAGTGAGTGCGTCATATAGCTTATAAAACGGCAAGTCCTTACACCTTATCCGTCCTTGGCACCCACCAGTGTTAGGTGCTACCGCGCTCTGGACACCTTCTGGAGCCATACACGGTCCGCCGACTGTTCTTCGTCGACCCAGGGGCTTCCACTCGACTTTAAACACTCCTGAGTGGACAGGGAGTTCCACTGGGGCACTACCCTGTCCCAGCCTTTGGGGTTCTTATAAAACTTTACTTCTTTTCTTTTCTTTTAAAAACATGTTTGACTCAAAACATGATTTTCGTGCTCATGCATGTGACATATGACTTCTTATGCAAAACATGTGAGTCATGAAACATATGAATCATACATTTACAAAACATACCTCATACATATTAACATATGAACCGACATCCATTTTTAATTTATCCTCTATCTCACACATTGTGCATATTCCAATGAAGATATAGTCAAAATTTTAAATCACATCACATCCAACCAACACTATCTTATAGGAGTTAAGGACGCAACTTATAATGGGGTCAAGCCTAACTTTGCTTCTCCTTTCTCTTTACACAAAACATGCATATTTTCTTAAGATCTTCTCAAAACTTAATAGCTATATCATAACCAATTCATTAATCACCATATTTACATTGCATGTATAGTTATTCTCTTCAACAGATGATCATCATATACTATTTTCTCTAACCCCAAACATTTCTCAATCTATACATCAAGGGAATCTAAGAACACACATCGATAGTTACTAAAAAGTAACGGAGTCATCCAACCAAATCATTCTATCACCAACAATTAATAAAATACTAGAGTCATCCCACCAAATCAATTTATCACTAATAATCATTAAAATAATCGAATTACCTAATCAGGTCATCTTATCACCAATAATCACTAAAATATCCGAATTATTCAACCAGATCATTTTATCACTCATAATCACTAAAGTAGCGAATCGTCCAATCAGATTATTTTATCGCAAATAATCATTAAAATAGTCGAGTCGTCCAACCAAAACATTTTATCGCCAATAATCACTAAAATACTAGAGTCATCCAACCAAAATATTATACCATCAACAATTACCATCCACCCAGTATTCAACCACAATAAGATTGACTCGGAATAATC
The DNA here is from genome assembly GCA_036559045.1 of Platycarya longipes. Taxonomy (NCBI): domain Eukaryota; kingdom Viridiplantae; phylum Streptophyta; class Magnoliopsida; order Fagales; family Juglandaceae; genus Platycarya; species Platycarya longipes. The sequence goes on from CM071791.1 coordinate 31,511,788, forward strand.
TCAATCTCCACTAAATGGCCTCAGGCCCAACCAATCTACTCTCAAATTACTCATCATCACTAACTAACACATCAAGCAAAAAAAAAACAGAGATTAACAGTCAATCAATCAGTCAAACAAATATTTGTTACTTATAGTGTATAAACGGACGCCAATCGAACATCGCGGTGATCCCTGATCCCAAGCGGGTAAATTGTGCACTATTCATCTCCAGGCACGGCGAAGTGACGGGTTGGGTTCAGGTACTCCGTTTGACACCAAAATTTAGGGGAATACTCCTTGGAGGATGTGGAATCTCATGGCGGTGGCGGTGAGACGGTGAAACCACCGGAAGGTGGCAAATCTAGCTCGAAACGGTGGAAACCCATTTTCGGATTTTCTCCCGTACAAGGGAGGTGCGGCCATGGATGGGAAAACTGTTTTAGGGGTGTGATAAACTGAGGTAGGGGAAGCTTTTGGCGGTGGTGGTGAGAGCCACGGTGGCCGGACGGCTGCGCAGCGACGGAAAGCTCATTTGGAGACCCATTTCGGTTCCAAGGGAGGAGAGAGAAAGTGGGTGCTCCGTTGGGGCTAAGATTTCTGGTGGTAGGTCGTCTATGGGTGGTGGATCAAATGGCGGGGGTGGTGTTATGGTACGGTGGCTGGTGGCGGAGATATGGGTGGCGAAAGGTGCGGCGTAGAGGATTAAACGCCTCTCAGGTTTGGGGCTGCTGGCGGGACGTGGGGCTGCGGTGGTCGACACCACCGGTGGGGTTGGACTCGCCGGAGGGTGGCGGTTCAGGTGGGGCCGGAGGTGAGGCTAGGCGGCCGAGGGTGGCGCCGCCACGAGACAAAAACTGAACTGCTCTCCCACGGTTACTGTAGCACGTGGGAGAGAAAAGAGAGAGGAGAGAGAGGAAAGGAAAAGGGAGAGGGGAAAATGAAAGGGTTTGACCCTTTTCGCGCTATTTATAGGCCCGACGCTTTTGAGTCTTCAAACGGACAACAGATGAATTTAAAACACTGATTTGAAAGCGTATAACATCAACTTAACTTAAAATTCTCAAACTAATTAAATAAAATATTATTTCTACTTATTTTATTTTTCAACATAATATTTTTCATCAATACTTAAAATGATGAACTTTATTTAATTATTTAAAAGGAATAGATCCATACATTTAAATCAAATATTTAAAGCACGTTTAAAATTTCGTACTATTTCAAATAACTAAAATCAAGTTAATAAAATAATCCTGCATAACATAGTATTTTTGGAGCTATTCAAAAGCTTCCCAACCAAAATAGAATAAATATAATAAGACTTAAGAATATAATAAATTTAAGATCAATAAATAAGATATTGTCAGATAAAATAGAATCAATGCTCCTTAATAAAAAATACGGCAAATCAAACCATATTTTATAATAATTAAAACTAAAAATACTAAATTTATCATTTCAGATGGAAAGACCAGTAGCAACAATTAATTACAATAATTAAAAGCACTATTATTTAATAATCTTACAAAAGCTTATAACTATACTAAAATCAAAACCACTAAATCCAAATAATATCGATAACAATCCAAATGATAAAACCAATAATAATCTTTAAATCACTATAATATTAAAATGATAGATTTCACAAATAATTAACTCTGATCGTAAATAAAACGTACCCGAAATTAAATTTATGAAATAACAATTTAATTTATTAAAATAAATTAAAATATCCAATAACAAAATATGAGTAAATTAAAGGTATGTAAAAATGCGGGGTCTCACATAACCCGTATTCCCGGTCCGGAATCTGCTTGAACACCACTATTGCCAACTATGATCCCTTGGTAAGAATCGATGATTACGCATATAATAGTGTTTGTCATCATATGTTAACCATCTTGAGCCTCCCTCCATATTACATGCATAACATGCCGATTCCTTTCGTTCTCCATCCAGAGAGGTTTGCACATGCATGAAGTCGTTATAGTCCAATAAAAAAAAATGTAAACAAAATCATTGGTCAAGCGAGGCATCATATGTGACCACACCTAATTCCCATAGATGTTTTAACTTATCAACCAAGGCTCTTAGATACAAATCAATGTCATTTCCAGGACCTTTTGGACCAGGGAGAAGCAATGTCAACATGAGGTACAACTCTTTCTACAAAACTAGGGAGATGGATTATAAGGTACTAATATAGCTGATCAAATGTTGTAAGTCTTGCTCACATTAGTAAACGAGCTGAATCCATCGCTTGCTAAGTAAAGTTTGGATATTGTAAAGCTCATTCCCAAACAAACTATACTAGTTGTCAAAATCTTTCTGCGCCAAAGATTCACTGGGATGCCTAAGAGTACTAGAATTGAACACTCGATTATTTGAATGCTAGGTTATATATAGGGGTGAAAGTTGGTTGGTCTGAATCGAAAAAATTGACTAGACCAGTAGTTTCGGTTTGAACTGGACCAAACCGATATTGAGTCAGTCCCAGTTCATGAAACCTAGGATCAAAAAGTTTTGGTCCAGTCCCGGTTCAGGATTTTCCCACCCCAAACCAAAACAAATTCAAAACATATATATTTTTTTATATATAATAATTGTATAATTAATTATGTAATTTTCATCTAATCTATCACCATTAACAATATAAAATTTTAAATATGTTACTAACAAATTAATATTCTATGAATGAACTAATTATGTAATAATTATATAAGTTAATATTGTAATTTTTATTTAATTTATTATCATTGATCATATAAAATATTTTTTTATTAAGATAATTACATAATCTACATTAATAATTCACTTAATTTTAATTTAATATTTTAAATAATTTTTTTATTAATTGATGTAAAAAATAATAATAATAATAATTGGATCGAACTGACCTGGTCGACCGAACTGGGCTAGACTGATAGCTACCAATTTGGTCCAATCTCTAGAGATGCTCGGTCTGATCTGGTCCGATCCAAGAAAAATGATGGGTCCATCACTCCTCTAGACTAAACTGATTTACACCCTTAGTTATATATGAGATTGCCCGTGATTTCATAAATAGTCTTTTGACCAAATAAACTACTAGGTGTGGCAATATGTTACGCGATCCATTAACCCAATAAGAATTCGACATGATTGTTTTAACGGGTTTGAGTCAAAATGAGTTAATCTGTTAAGACATGATTGTTTAATAGGTTAATAGTGGGTCAATCTATTTTGACCCGAATCAATATATTTTGATCCGTTATGACACATTAAGATAGTTAAAATTATAATTATATCATTATACTTAAGAGTAAAATTATTAGAATTTTAATTTTGATATTTTTATTATTTAGATTGTAATTTCAGACTTGTAGTTAGTGTTATAATTTTTATAAATATTATAATTTTAACATTTATATAAAATTATGTTAAATTTAATCAAATCAAACGGATTAATTTCAGGTATATTTAACCCATTTATATAAACAAGTTAGAACGGTTCATATTATGTCGTGTTAATTTATTTTGTAATATTCACTAATGAGTCCAAACGGGTTGATACAACACGGCACGTTATATTAACGTCTTGTATTAAGATTTGAGATTTTGATACGATAAATTTAACAAATCGGGTTAGTGTTAACCTATATAGTATAATATATAGGTCTTGATATGATATGAATAAACCTATTGATACGATTTGACATTGATATAAACTATACTAATGAACAAGGAAGTTGAGAAGCACCTGAGTTGATACTAGGTCAACTAGTGACGAAATCGAACAATGAAATAAAAAGAGAGTAAAATCAAAAAAACAAAAGTCGGCCAGATAAGGATAAAATGGTAAAAGTGAGCATCAAACTAATTAAAAAACAATAATGTTGATTGCTCAATAATGACATTTATAGTACACAAGAGCACTAGCATTGGATACACTAAATGATTTTTCAATATTTGAAAGAAAGTGCAACTTTGATGGATCTATCAAACCTCTAAGTCTATAATTCTACATTAAATTCATCGTTAGATCCATCAAAATAATAATATAATAATATTTTTTAATAAAATATATTTAAATATTTCTTCATATTTTGTAATTACACTAACCATATGTATATTAATAATATAATCTGATACTTAAATAATTATTTTTCAAACAAATTTTGAAAAAGATATTTTTTAATTCCTTGTTAAAAAATTAATTTCTTTCAACAAAAAATTTCAATCAAATAATTACTAAAAATTATTTTTCAACCAAATAAGAAAAAAAGATAGAGAAATTAAGAAAAATAAAGTGGGAGAATAAAATATATTAAAGTGTTTAGCCTGTGAATAGTGATCCTTCATATATGAAGGATTGAGACTTTTTACTATAACTCAAAGTTAGACATCATGGGATCTGATGACCAATATGGGATTTTTTTAGCACAAATCCATCAAATTTATGTTTGATGGATCATTTAGTATATCCAATACTAGTGCTCTAAGATATCTAAAAATCAATGACTATTTAATTTCTATTAAAATAATTGTTCTTTTTTCTATTCCCATCTTATCTCTTGATTTTGATAGTTTTCCGTATTTAACCTTCAATTTACTGTTGTTTTATTCACACGTTTACCTTTTTTTTCCCCAGAAATTCTATATACAAACCTTAAAATAAACGTGGGACAAACGCTAGTGATGTGGTAAAAATTGAAAACGCACCGTTTGAATTATTCTCCTCCTTTCTTCTTCACCGTCTGACTGCCTCCTCCTTTCTCCTCTACTTTCTTAATTCTTTTTCTTTGTTCTCTCACTCTTTCGTCTACACTTTGTCTCATACTTTCTCTTAATAAAATAACAAAATCGCCAGTTCCCCATTTGTTTTTATTTATTGCTTTTGCACAAAAATCGCCAATTCTCTCAACATGAATCCTACGAATTTGAAGCTCCATTTTTCAGATCTGAGATTTTTTTTGTTCTTTTCGCTTGACTCTGTAGTGCCTTCGTCATTCATTTCGTTCTTCATATCCGTTGCCAACACTAATTGAATGGAGTTCCAGATTAGAGCAAGTTGAACAGGAATGGAGGAGGTATCGGAACCTAGAAAACCAAAACTAGAAAACACATTCTGCAAAGTATTAGATATTTGTTTCTGACTCAAAGAAGAAAAATATGCTAGATTGGGTTGGTGAAAAAGTGAAATCGGCATGCATATTTCAGATAATTAGTGTTACAAGGGAAAGTGTTTTTTAAATCAAACATAGGAAAGTGTTGAAAAGAGAGAGAATATATACAGATCGTCCATTTTTCAGAACTCGTAACTCCTTCTAATTGTTATGAAACTAAACAACAATAGCAAATGATTGAAAGAGTGTAAAAGAGAAGAAGGAAGATTGAAAGATTGCAAAATACTTTGTTCTTCAAGAGCTCAATATCATTTACTTCACTTCTTTTCTTATATCTTACAAATGATTCTCAAGACCTCTTTTATAGGCAACTTATATGGTAGTTGTGCTAATCAATTCACATACTCAACAACCAAGTGACAATCATCACAAACTCTCACATGCCAATTACCAATTCACATTTTGATGGTCATTCACCTATTATACAACACTCCCCGTTGGATAAGTATCTATAAAGAATCTGCCTCGTTAAAACCTTGCAAAGGAAAATCCAATGGGACAAAACCTCTGTGAAGGAAAAATAATATAGTATTCTTATGTACTGCCAAGTACTTTAAGATTGCCTCATTAAAACCTTGCAAAGGAATGGGACAAAAGCTCAGCGAAAGAAAAATAGTACAATCAGCACAAATCTTCAAGACATTTACTCCCACTGAAAAGTGTATGACGATAGATTTTTGAGTCTTCACATTCCAATGTTCTGCACAATTTTCTTGAATGTCGAAGTTTGTAATGCCTTTGTGAATAAATCTGCCAAATCATTACTTGATCGTATCTGCTTGATATCAATTTCACATTTCTCTTGAAGTTCGTGAGTATAAAAGAATTTAGGTAAAATATGTTGGTTCTGTCACTTTTGATATATCCTCCTCTGATTTGAGTGATACAAAAAGTATTATCTTCGTATAAAATTGTTGGGTTATCATTGATCATGAGAAGATCACACTTTTCTTGGATATGTTGAATAATTAATCTCAGCCAAATACACTCTCGACTTGCTTCATGAATTGCAATGATCTCTGAGTGATTTGAAGATGTGGCAGATAGTATCTACTTGACAGATCTCCATGATATGACAGTATATCCATAAGTAAATAAATATCCAGTTTGAGATCTATCTCTGTGTGAATCTAAAAGATAACATGCATCTGCGTACCCAACAAATTTTGGACTTGATCCATGTTGATAAAATAATCTCATATCAACCATACCATGAAAGTAACGAAAAATATGTTTAATACCATTTCAATGCCTTCGAGTTAGCGTAAAATTATATCTTGCAAGCAGATTAACTGAGAATGTAATATTAGGCCGAGTGCAATTTGCAAGATATATCAAAACTCTAATTGCATTGAGATATGGTACTTCAGAACCAAGAATTTATTCATCGTTTTCACATGGACGGAATGGATCATTCTTCATATCAAGTGATCGAACAACCATTGGAGTACTCAGAGGATGAGCTTTATCCATATAAAAGTGCTTTAGGACTTTCTCTGTATAGATGGACTAATGAATAAAAATTCCATTTGGCAAGTGCTCGAACTGCAAGCCGAGACAAAGTTTTGTTTTGCCAAGATCTTTCATTTCAAATTCATTCTTTAAATATATTGCAATTCTTGAGATCTCTCCAGGAGTTCTTCCAATATTTAAATCATCAACATAAACCGTAATAATAGCAAATCCGGATTCTAATTTCTTAATAAAAACACATGGGCATATAGGATTATTCTCAAATCCTTCTTTCAATAAATATTCGCTTAGGCGATTATACCACATGCGTCCGGATTGCTTTAACCCATATAAAGATTTTTGAAATTTGATATAGTACATAGTTCTAGACATACTTGTAGATGCTTCAAGCATTTTATATTCTTAAGGGATTTTCATATATATATTGCATGGTCTAAGGATCCATATAAATATGCAGTGACCACATCCATCAACCACATATCTAATCCTTTTGTAACAACCAAACTAGTTAAAAATCTGAATGTAATTGTATTCATAATATTGGAATATGTTTCCTTATAATCAATTCCAGGTTTCTGCAGGAAACCTAGTGCGACAAGTCATGCTTTGTATCGCACAATTTTATTTTTCTCATTACGTTTTCTTACTCATTTATATCCAATAGGCATTACACTCTTTGGTGTTTAGACAATAGATCCAAATACCTCTCACTTTGCTAGCGAGTTTAATTCAGCTTCAATAGTTGCTATCCATTTTGGCCAATCATTTCTACGTCGACATTCTTCGATGATTTTTGACTCACTTTCTTCATTACTTTTAATAATATCAAGAGCCATCTTATATGAAAATATATTGTCGACAACATTTTTATTTCTATCTATAATTTCTCCAGTACTCATGAAATATTTTTGAGATCTCATTATTTTCAGGTACCTGTTCTTCTTCAAGGAAAAATATTTCATGAAACACCTATTCAGGAGGTCCCTTTTCAGGAGATTTTGGAATAGAAGATTTAACCTCTTTAGGAGCATCAACTATACCTATAGCCTGTATTGTGGGTATGGGTTCTTTAGGAATATCAAATTCATTTTGTATCTTTTTCCTTCGAAAAATTTTGTCTTTTGCACCAATAGGTCTTCCACGTTTCAGGCGTGTCTTAGACTCACCTATTGTTGTTTTGACAACTTGCCCTTTAGGGACTTCAATCCTTGTTGGAACATTAACAGTAAAAATATATGATTTTACTACACCTTTAGTGTCAATAAATATATCCGATAATTGATTTGCAATACTTTGCAAATAGATAATTCTCTGAATTTCTAGTTTACATTTATTTGTAGGAGGATCAAATTGAGACAGAGCTTTATTATCCCAAATAATTTCTTTTCGTGCTCCAAGCACAAACTTTTAATTATCCAATAATGGAAAAGTGGATTCGTCAAAGTAACAATCCTCAAAATGTGCTTTAAACGTATCCCCTGTAAGAGGATCAATGTATCTAATAATAGATGGAGAATCAAAGCCAACATATATTTTAAGTCTACATTGAGGGCCCATTTTTGTACGTTGTGAATGTGCAATTAGAACAATAAGTAATGGAAAATATTAATGATATGCAGATGATATAATACGAATTAATGATACTACTTGAAGTATCACATGTCCCTAAGCAGAAACAGATAGTTTTGATTTCATAAGTAAAGGTCTAGCGATTAGCTAAAACCTTTTAATCAAAAATTCAATTAAACCGTTTTGAATGTGTATATGGGCAACAGGATGTTCAACATCTATTCCTATTGACATGCAATAATTATCAAAATTTTGAGACAAAAATTCGCCTGCATTATCCAGTCGAATGGTTTTAATTGGATACTCAGGAAATTGTGCTCGTAGTTTGATTATCTAAGTAAGAAGTCTAGAAAATGCAACATTTCTAGTGAAAAGCAGACAAACATGTGACCATTGACTTGATGCATCAATCAAAACCATAAAGTATCTGAATGATCCACTTGATGGATGAATAGGCCCACAAATATCTTCGTGAATCCTTTGTAAAAAAGATGAGGATTCAACAATACTTTTGAGAGAGGTGGTCTGATAATCAACTTACCTTGGGAACATGCAGAGCACGAATATTCATTCGGAAAAAAATTTTTGATTCTTTAAGGGGTACCCATGCGAATTATCAATGATTCGTCTCATCATTATTAATCCCGGATATTCAAGGCGATCATGCCAAGTCATAAATACTTTAGGGTCAATGCATTTCTGGTGTATTACCACATATGATTCACTTGTTCTTATTCTCGTATAATATAATCCAGAATATAAAGCAGACAGTTTTTCTAATACGAGTTTCTGGCCCAATATTATTTTAGTAATGAGAAGATGTTCTTTACTGCCTTTCTTAGTAGTTTCAATATGATAATTATTATGACGTATATCTTTAAAACTCAATAAATTTCTTCTAGATTGTGAAGAAAATAGAGTGTCATCAATACAAAATTTGGTGCCATTAGGTAATACGATATAAGCTCTTCCGGTACCCTCAATTAAATTTGATGAAGCTGATATAGTATGGACATAAGCCTCGCTTAGTGTTAGATTTTGAAAATATTTTTTATCTTTGAGAATTGTGTGAGTTGTAGCACTGTCAGTTAAATATACATCTTTATCATTCAACTCAAAGATAAAAAGTTCATCTGTGTGATCCATGATTCTATAAAATATACAAAATTTCATTACAAATATTAAAAAGTTCAAATAAAGAAAATACATTAATTGGAAGGAATATTTTCATCTCCAATAATTCTACCATCAGGATCTTCAAAAAAATCAAGAATATCAAGATGAATGATATCATTCTTATCTATATACAATGAATTATATGATTATTCTACTAAATTTGTTTCAACCATTTTATTTTTTCCTTTTATAGATGCTTGATATAAATCAACCAAGTGCATGGTCGTACGATAGGTACATGACCAATGTCCAGTCATACCACATCTATAGCACATCTCTTCACCTATTTTTGAAGAATTATTTTAGGGGCTTTTATCCCTTTTCGAGTTGTACCACTTTTGATGATACGGTATATTTTTATTAGTATCTCTTTTAATGTTGTTCCTTCTGGGACCAACATTTCTATAGTTTCTTCTACTACGTCCAAGCTACAGATTTCTTCTAAAGGATGCATCATTCGCTTCTGGAAATGATGTAAATCTAGTACCATTCACTTCAAGGAATGATATTGAACCAGTAGAACGTGACTGATGGTTTCTTTATAAAAGCTCATTGTTTTGCTCAACTACTAGAAGACAAGATATAAGTTCAGAATATTTCTTGAACTTTCGTTCTCGATACTGCTGCTCTAGGAGCACATTCGAAGTATGAAAAGTAATATATGTCTTCTCTAACATATCATCATCGGTGATTATACCACATAATTTTAGTACGAAGTTGATTTTAAAAAGTGTGGAGTTATATTCACTAACATTTTAAAATCTTGCAACCTAAGGTGCAACCATTCATAATGAGCTTTTGGGGTTATAATAGTTTTCTGGTGTTCATATCACTCCCTTAAATTATTCCACAAAATAAAGGGATCTTTTACTATAAAATACTCAATTTTTAACTTTTCGTGAAGATGGTGGCGAAGGAAAATCATTACTTTAGCACGGTCCTGCAGGGACGCTTGATTTCCTTCTTTTATTATTTCTCGCAAGTTCATTGCATCCAAATGGATCTCAGCATCAATGATCCAGGATAAGTAATTTTTTTTTCTAGATATATCAAGACTAACGAATTCCAATTTTGTAAGGTTTGATATTTTCTACACATATAAATAGTGAAATAAATAAATGCATCTCAGAAATATATTTATAAAGTCACGTAGATTTTAAATAATAATCAGTAATAAAATATTTCATATTCATATTAAAGACTGCAAATAATATATTGAAAAACTTACTTAAAGAATAAGACCACTAGTTTTAGAATTGGTAGAATCGCCGTGCTGATAACGTGTTATGAAACTAAAGAAGAATAACAAATGATTGAAAGATTGCAAAAGAGAAGAAGGACAATTGAGAGATTGCAAAATATTTTGTTCTTCAAGAGCTCAATATCATTCACTTCACTTCTTTTCTTATATCTTACAAATGATCCTCAATACCTCTTTTATAGGCAACTTACATAGTAGTTGTGCTAATCAATTCACATGCTCAACAATCAAGTAACAAGTACAACAAACTCTCACATGCCAACAACCAATTTACATTTTTAATGATTAAGTTTACAACAAACCTTGAGTGGTAGTTGATGGTAATCCTACTATTATATAACACTAACAATTTTTTTCCTTCATTTTTTCTTTTTGGTCTTTTGTTTTTTTTGTTTTTCTTATATAATTATGCCACGTACTCAGTTTACAACCCGTTTGTGAGCGAAGTTTGTCCATAGAAACACTTTTTTTTCCTCATCTCTCAACTAAGCCGAAGCAGCCCCCTCCCTTTATCTTCGATTCCACGCAACCCAGGCCCATGCTGCCGTTTCCTCGCTGCCGGCCACCTTTCAGCACCACTGGCAGCTCCCCATCACGCCGTCAAGTCCCCTCTGACGAACCCCAACCCACGACATCTCTCCCTTCCACTTCCCGTAATCCAGTAGCCTAGCTCCCCCTTTACACGGTTCTCTCCTTTTTGTAGCACCACCTCCGAAACACTATCCTCACCGCCGGCCACCAGCAGTCCCCCTCAGGCCATCGAGAACCTCCCCACCGTCGACAATCCCACTCAGCTCCCCCCATCCCACGCGAGCCCCCTACCAAAATGGGTTTCCCCAATGCATCCCCCTTTTATTCGCACGTTTACATTTTTGTTTCGCATGTATACGTTTTTGTCTTACTCATTTTGCCAACAATTTGTTAGAACTTGAATGAAATGAAAGGTTTGAACAGAGAGAATGAGAGAAAATTGAATTCTCATTAATGGAAAGTGTAAAACTCGATACAAGCCACTGCTCTATACAATGTTACATATATATGCTAACTACTATCACTATCATAGCCGAGAAGAATAAATTTACAAAGAAAAATTGCTATATATAAAACAAAACATTTAGCTTTATGTACAAGTATGCGAGTACTAAAGACAAAGCTCTTGAAATGTCAGTGAACCTAGTCTGAGATTAAGGCACAACAGCATTCTTTGTGTTGCCCTCTGTAGCAGGCTGTTGTCTATCTTCTTTTGGCATTGTTGTGATACCTTTAGCAGGGGAAGCCACATATTCTTTTGGTCCTATTTGTGCATAATTCTTGAAACTTCCCCTCAATATGAGCATATATTAAGTATGCCCATCTTGGACAGTAACAATTGGAAAGGAGCTACTGTTAATGCCTTGATGAGGATGTCTGCCACTTGAAATTTGGAGGGAACATGCGCTGGTTTGATCATGCCTATCGACACATTTTCTCTAACAAAATGACAATCTAATTCCATATGTTTAGTCCTCTTATGAAATATAGGATTCTTAGTTCAATGTCTTGCAGATTGATTGTCACAGAATAATAAGACAGGTTGTTCATGTTTGATATTGAAATCTTCCAAGAGAGCCTTTAACCAAATGATTTCACAACTGGTTTGCGCCAATACCCTATATTCTGCTTCAGCAGATGATCTTAAACCAACAAATAAGAGTTTCATGAATTGTACAATGCTTGGACCCAAGTAGGGTCGGCCTAATGCAAACCCACCACACAACAAATGCCAATCACCTCCAATTCTCTTAGTATTGAGAATTAGTAATGCTCTTGATATATTGCACCAAATTCAGCTCTCCATGCCTGATCATCATCTGGATATGGGAGTGTGTTGTTGTGTGCAATGTCAAAACCCTCTCGATATAGCGGTTGCAATGCAGATTCTAGCAATTTGCTCTTTGCAAGATACTGCTTCATGGTGATCATCTCCATCTTGTGTTTTCTTTTGAGCTTCTCCATTTGCTTCAATAGATGATCTTGATACCATTGGTTGTTTTTTCAATTTCCAAATGATCAAAAACTCACCCAAGAATATGCAAAATATAGTTATAGACCTCCTGTTTCGGGGCATGTAGTTCAGTCTAAGTCATTGTATCCTTTGAGGCTTAAGGATGATTTTGATGAGAATAAAATTCCTTGTCCAACCGAGCTTTTAAGATTCTTTAATATTATGAGCTGAGTGGAGGTGAATCTGAGTAGACTTGTCCATAAATTGGCGAAGAATGCCAACTGAGTAGGTGATGTCAGGCCTTGTGGTACTCAAATAAATCAGCTTACCTATCAGTCTTCGATACTCAGTTATGTTCGAGAGACATTCACCAGAAGAATGTGACAATTTAAGATTTGGTTCCATTGGAGTATTAATCACTTTGCTTCCAAGTAAACCAGCACCTTCAATGATCTATAAGGCATATTTTCTTTGACAAACATGTATGCCTTTTTGTGACCTTGCAACTTCCAGTCCCAAAAAGTATTTAAGCACTCCCAAGTCTCTAATTTTGAACTGATCATGAAGGAAAATTTCCACTGTGTTGACTGCAGCCAAGCTGCTAATTCTCAAGATGATATCATTTACATGTACTAAAGGGCAATAAAACCATTTTTGTCACTTCTGGTAAACAGTGAGTAGTCTAACTTTGATTGATGAAAATTAGCATTAAGAGCATTAGCATTAGGTTGGTCATTCTCTTCTTCAAAATTTGAAAAATATGTAACTTGTCATCTTTTAGCTAATCACTCAAAACTTAAAGTCTAAGTCATCACATTCTTTATAATAATAAAATATTATTATTTATTATTTTTATTTCTTTAATTAATTTTTATTTTTTAAATATTTTTTATTTTCTTTTCATAGGCTTGCAAGGCGCAAAGAGCATACCATAAATTTCCATATCTCTTGTATCTAGATGCATAAAAATCTACTTTTGCACTTCCGAAAAATTTTAAAACTCAGAGTAGTGGGATATTCAATTTTTGCTTTTTATCAAATACATTTGGTGGTATTTTGTCAAATACAATTGGTGGTCTCCATGACTAGCAATAGGTTTTTGTTCCCACAAGAAGCCATTAACAAGTTGCTTATTTATTGACTGACGGAGGAGCTGCCATCATGACACAAGATCAATGACATCCAAAAAAATGCACTTTGGGTTTTAACACGAAATACTAAAAATATATATATATATATAGAATAAGGTAATGGCTTGCACTTGGTGTTGACGATCTTGCCGAATGGCTTGCAGAGCTCGATGAGCTCCTCCTCACTCCTAAGGGAGATTTTGGAGGTGGAGGACTTTCCAAGGGGTTTGGGTGTACCGGAATTGGGGCTAACCCGATTTCGACATCTAGGGTGTTCGAGGAAAAAAAGCGTGGAGAAGAAATTTTAGGACTTGGAGGATACATTTTCCTCGATCTGTGAAGAATGAATTGGCCTTGGGAGGAAGGAATTTTGAAGAGTGGAGAAGACGACAGGAGATAGACTAGTGAGAAAAGTTGATCACGGGAAGGAAATAATAAAATACTAGGATGAAGGGGCTACAGTACATTTCATATATGAAATGTGAAATGTAGGATGAATTTACTGTAGCTAAAAATTTAGATAAAGTGTGTTTAGCTAATTCAATGTGGGTTGTATTTAGTGACTATTCTCTAAAATATGAAGAGTACTGGCATTCGGCTAATCCAATGACAATGCTCTAACAAGTGAGGTAGTGAATTTTTCATTTCATTGTCTTGAAGCTTGCTTCAAACCATATAGAGATTTGTGAAGCTTGCATACCATTTTTTGCCCTTTAGACTCCTTATCAAGCTGAAAATCAAGTGCAATTTCCATGTAAAAATGCATTATGAACATTTAATTGTTTTAAATGCCAATTATGAGTGGCGGCAAGAACAAGAAATACCCTAACAGTGGACATCTTGTTAGCAGGGCTAAAGGTTTCTTGAAAATCAAAGCTCGCTCTTATGTACCTTTTTGCCACAAGCCTTGCCTTTTGTTTATCCGCACTTCCATCTGATTTTAATTTTACTTTGAACACATGCTTACATCCAATTGCTTTCTTGCCAAGAGGAAGAGGAGTAATTGACCAAGTACCATTAATTGTAGGGGTGCCAAGTTCATTATTGATGGCAGTTTTTCAATAATCATGCACAATAGCCTCTTCATAAGTTTTGGGTTCATGTATAACATTAAGGGATAATGCATATTTTTAATGAGAGGGAGAGAGTTTAGAGTATGAGAGTGACTCTTGCAAGGGGTGTGCAGTGGTGTAATTGGGATGAGGAAGAGGAGAGGTTGAGGAAACAAGTTGACAATGGTAATCATGGAGGTATGAGGGTAGGTTCTTTACTCTATCTGATCTCCTAGGTTGTAATGGTGAAGGATATGAAACTGGTGATAGTTGAGAAGGGGATTCGATCTCAGGATTGTTTAAGTAAAAAATGGGTGATGAAGGAGTGGGAGTTGAAGGGGGTGTGATGTGATTTGAATGTGTTTCTATATGTGCTTTTGGTTCTATGGTGTGTGAAGGATGTAACTCTGTATTTGATGAGGCGTAAGGAATAAAATCTGGAAAAACTAGAGGCAAGGTGAGAGAAAAATCTGGTGGATGAGTTGGTTTAGAAATTGTTTTGGCAAAGACAACTTTAGATTCAATGAGTACAACATCTAGAGAGATAAAACAGCAGTGATTGGTCAGATCATACAATTTATAGCCTTTAACCCCGACAAGGTACCCAATGAAGATGTATCTCTTGGACCTGGGGTCAAGTTTGGTCCTGTCTCTTTTGAGTGTGGAAACAAAGCTTGGGCAACTAAAAACTCTAAGATGATTGTATGAGGGCTGAGAGTTGAACAATACTTCATTGGGTGATTTGTTTGCAAGGAAAGGGGAAGGAATTCGATTGATCAAGTGTGCTGCTATCAATACAACATCACCCCAGAACTTGGTTGGAAGGTTGGCTTGAAGGAGCAATGCTCTAGCTACATTCAAGAGGTGCTTTTGTTTCCTCTCTACCATTCAATTCTATTGGGGTGTATAGACACAGGACTTTTGGTGGATTATTCCATGAGATTTTTAAAGTTCAGGCATATTAAACTCAAGTCCATTGTTAGTGTGAATTAGTTTGATTTTAGTTTCAAATTGAGTGTTGACCATGATGATGAAATATTGCAGAAGAGATTGTGTATAGGATTTAAACTTCATGAGATATATCCATGTGGTTCTACTGTAGTCATCTACTATTGTTAAGAAATAATGATGTCCATGCAATGAGGACTGAGAATAGGGCCCCCAAATATTAATGTGAATGAGATCTAAAGCTGAATTGGTAGAACTAACACTTGGATTAAACTTGAGTTTTTTTTGCTTGGCTAAATATCAAACAGTGTAGTGAGAATGACTAGACAAAGGACTATTACATCTTGACAAGAAGAATGGATTAATTTCATTCTCTGATTAGATAAATGCCCAAATCTAAAATGCCATACATCACAAGTTTTGCATGTTAGATGCATTACATATATGACTCTTGAAGGAAAGTGGGGAAACTTGAGTGAGCTCTTGAGATTTGTTGGAGTTGAGGGAGCTTGTGAGTAGATGATATAACCCATGATAAATCTTAGCTAGTCCAATCGTCTTCATGTAGCAGGTCTTGTATAAAACATAAATTCTTCATGAAAATGAGACACAAAAAGGGATTGAAGTTGAGTTTGCTCACAAGCAATAAATTGAAGGTGAAAGTGGGAACACAACACTTCTATGAGGGTAATAGAGTCAGATAGTTGCACGGTTCCAACATGGGTTTCAACAACTTGTGAGCCATTTGGCAATTGATTAGAAGCCTTAACGTTTGAGGTGATGGAAGTGAGGTGGTTTGGGGAACAGACAACGTGATCTATGGCCCTAGTGTCTATTATCCATTGCGTTGATGCTAAGTTCAAGGAGTGTTTGTTCAAGAGGGATGAGAGGTGATGTTGATGCTGTTGTGAGAAAATAGAAGCATGTGAAATAGCAGATAAACATATACCTTCCATGTTAAATTGGAGCAGCAGGTGATGAGTTGGAGGAAAGAGTTGAATGAGGCTCAGTGAGGGTGAGACCTGACTACTGTGTCTAACCATTTTCTAGTTCCATCAACTTCTGAACCTAAGATTGAGTTAGTGAAAACTGAGGTACAGTGAATGACTCATTTGCCTCAAGTAAAGATAACACTTGGTTGGTAAAGTGCTGAGCTTGAACTTGATTTGGAAACTGTCCTTGCTTTTGTTTAGTAAACTTGAAACTAGGAGGAAACCCAATTAATCTATAGCATTTCTCTCGGAGGTGACTGGATTTCCCACAGTGGCTACATATCATTTCTGGTTTGTCCTTCTTCGTGGATGGAGCATTTTGAAAATCTGCCAAGGCGGAGGACTTAGCAGGAAGCATCATGAATTGAGTTTGCCTTTGTCTTTCTTCCTGTAAAATCAAGAAAATTGTCTTGTCAAGTAAAAGAATGGGACTCATCAATATAATCTGTCCTTGGATGCTTTCATATGAGTCATTGATCCCATAAGGAACATGAAAACATAATCAGCCAGCTGAGTTTCACAACTATATTGAGGGCTTTGCAGGTACAGTGACCACAAGAGCAACATGGTGATGGTCTGTAGTTGTTAAGCTTCTCCCAAATTCCATTGAGATGAGTGAAGTATTCACTCACAGATTGTGTGCCCTGCACAAGTATGCCTACTTTTGTAGTTGATAGATCCTCACAGAATCAGGTTGAGAAAAATGAGTGTGGAGTTTATCCCACACTGTTTTGGTTGAGCTGATATAGAAGACATTGAAGGCTATCTCCTTGGTGGAGTTGAGTATCCAAGATAGGATGATATTGTTGCAGCGCATCCATGGAATGTATAAGGGATCATCATGAGGTGGAGTGAGAATGCTCACATTAAGGAACCTGAGTTTGTTTTTGATAAAGATGGCAAGCGTGAATGATCTTTGCCATGACCAGTAGTTAGGTCCCGAGAGGGGTGGTGAAATGACTAGAGTATGAGAATTTTCACTATGGTGTATGTAGTATGGACTATTTGGGTTGTCTGAGGGTGAAGGATTGTGGTGAAGAATGTTTTCTTGCACATCATCATCTGCCATGGTGAAGAAACTAGAAAATATTTAGTGAAAGAAAAGGTTTGTGAGGAGAGAAGAGGATTTGCTGCAGGATTGATGAGTTGAAACTCAACCTGGCTTTGATACCATGTTAAAACTTGAATGAAATGAAAGGTTTGAACAGAGGGAATGAGAGAAAATTGAATTCTCATTAATGGAAATTGTAAAACTTGGTACAAGACACTGCTCTGTACATTGCTACATATATATATATGTGCTAACTATTGTCATTGTCATAGCCGAGAAGAATAAATTTACAAATAAAAATTGCTATATATAAAACAAAACATTTTGCTTTATGGATAAGTATGCGAGTACTAAAGACAAAGCTCTTGAAATGTCAGTGACCCTTGTCTGAGATTAAGGCACAGCAACATTCTTTGTGTTGCCCTCTGTAGCAAGCTATTGTCTATCTTCTTTTGGCATTGCTGTGATACCTTTAGCAGGGGAAGCCACATATCCTTTTGTTCCTTTTGTGCATAATTCTTGAGACAATTTGGGTTCTTTAGTCACAATTTGGTTCTTCTTCGTTGGGTCTCGCGATTTGGGTTTTTCTTACCCAGTCTTCGTTCCGTATTGATCATGGGTTTTGTGTGAAATTTACTAGATACTGATGTTTGATTCTCTACATGGTAGAACCTGCTTGCATTATGCTAAATTCATCTGAGTAATGCTTTTGAATTTTTTTTTGTTTTTTTGTTTTTTGTTGATTTGTATTGGTTAATCTTGTGAAGCAGGCAATGGGAGCTTCAGAAATATTCTGGATCCTGGGTTGGCTTGCAATGGCATTTTGAAAGGTCTTGTATTCTCCAACTGTTACAATATTAGTATGACGAGTCTTAAATATAGATCCCCTGCTCCCTTCCCTCTTAAAGAGAAAATCTTTGATTCATTCAGCTTCAAGCAAAATGTGCCTTGAATTCCAGCTGGTATTCTTTTTCATTTTTGTTATAGTTGGTGTTCTTTTCAGCAACGCATAAATTGTTCCAGTTGGTGTTCATTTTTTTCTTTCACTGTCAAAGGCTGTTTATGTGTGAATATGCTTGATGATTAGATTGTGGGCTTTACAGTAGGAGATCCCTTGGATGTTTGCACATCTAATGAGGAAATTTATTGATTTGTGCCTATTTATCTTTTTTTAGCAGAGGACAAGCTGGAAAAACTTATTTGCATACATGGGTCCCAGGTTTCTTGTTTCTATTGCGTATATTCTGGAAATTGTAAGATTTAATATCTCATTTCCTTACGTGCCACCACAAATCACATGCTTACTAACACATATATATTTTTTTTTCTTATAGTTGAAACAGATCTTCAGGCAGGAGCACAATTCAAGTACGGGGTGTGTATGTCATCTTCTAATGCAGTTATTTCTCATTGAAGTTCAGTAGAACTTGGTACTTTTTAACATTGTGTGCCAGTTACTCTTAGGAGCTCAATCATTTTAGGTTTGCCTCCTTATAGATGCCATCCACGAAAAACAATGGGACTTTTTGTCCATATCTTTTTCTGTGAAATATAAAGCAGGATATGGAGTTGGTGATGATACATTTAATTAAATGACTTATGAATGGCATGAAGAATAGTCACTCTTATAGACTTAATAACTTTTAACTATAAGATCACAGCATCTACTCTTTTCCAGGGACCCCCCTTCTGTCTGCGTGTGTATGTGCGCGGGCATTTTTTTCAGTGGGTTGATTTTTCTGTTCTTTCATTATCATTTGTTTATCATTCTTATTTTTCTACTCAGCTACTTTGTATGGTTTTAGTGGCTTCTTGTGCTGCTCTCATTATTCAGTCCCAAGCAGCCAATCTTGGGATTGTCACAGGCGAGTGATTTGGTGGCCTACTTTTTGCTAGATGTGTCCTCCTTGGCTTATCTATACTCCCTTGCTTCTGATTTTTTGCTTTTTCTTTTCTTTTCTCCTTCTAAAAGCTGCTTTGTAATTTTAGGAAAGCATTTAGCAGAGCACTATAGGGCTGAATATCCTAAGGTCCCAAACTTCATCCTTTGGGTTTTTGCTGAAATTGCTATTGTTGCGTGTGACATTCCTGAAGGTATGAGTGCTTGTTACTTTGAAATTGAATATAGGATTCAGAAAGTGGTGTTGCTATTGAGCCATACAAATTAAAAGCAGTTATACCATAAGACACTAACTAAGTTGTATGTGTATCAAATAACTAAGGACAAGATATATTTCTATAGCATCACGAATGTTGTTCATGACCTCTAACCAGATCACTTACAAGTTTTTTTGTTTTTTGTTTTTTTTCATTTTTTCATTAATCATGAGCCCTGGCACTTTGAATGGCTCATAATGAATGGCTTTGACTTTCACCACCAAATTCGTTTTCTAATATTGGAAAAGCGTTCAGCCTTGCATACTAAACTTTTAAGGCCTAACCTCTGCCATCTGAATATTAACTTCTCTTTTCTATTATTTTTTTAATTCTTATGTCAATATTATGACAATATTTTTGTATTGGTAAGTCTCCCTCCACCTTGTTTCTTCAAGGGGAGTTGCTTACAAAATTTTGGCTTTGAAGTACTTAAGGATGAGGTGACTAGCATAAATGAGGAGCTCTATATCCCTTCCTGTTTTTCGATCAATTTTTTAGCTCTGTTGAGAATAATGTGCTTCCAACTTTCGTGAAAAATAGAAGATTGAACTCGAATTAAGGGATCATGTGGATATTCCAGGATTTTTTTGGTATTGGACAAATTTTAGTTGAAGCATTCATGTTTAAGAGGAATTAGAAGTTTGGAATGAAAGCATCTGGAAAATGTATATGTTGGGTGCATATATTGTCATGAGGACCATTTGCTGGCTAAGTTGGGTGCATATATTGTCAAATTGAAAATTTGTCAAAATTGATGAGTTTTAAGGGCAAGGGATGGGCAAAAGGAATGTAGCTTGAACCAATAAAATTGAAAAGACGTCATACACCTTTTGTGTTTTTTAATTAAATCTTTGAGTATTAATTAGAAAAAAAGGATGTCGCTGTTTACAACTTATAGCATAGGCCCAAAAACAGTAAGATGCTTAAATGAGATTTCTAGTTTTCCTAAGGAGTTAATCATTGTCGATTATTAAGAGTTTTGAAGAATTTCAATTTGGAATAACTGTTATTAAATATTCACCATCCATGTATGCACTCTTAGTATATGATAATTCTATTTTGGGGTTTCTTTCTGAGAAAGATAGTAATAGTAATTGATAATAGAAAACTCTGGCAATAACATTGTGAGATGATAAATTTCTTACTGGTGATTTATATGGTTTATAGATGTAACGCCCCGGTCCCGAAGGTTCAGAGAGTTAGGTCATTTTTCTCAAATCATCCCAAAACACCAATTCATATATTCCAAATTCTCCAATAACCGACTAATATAAAAAGGACACTCCATAATTAATTAACAAATATTTATGAAACTCTCCAAGAAACTAAACATAAACTTTAACAAAATCAAATGACTTCAAATACTTGTAACAATCCCAAAACTTGACATACTAGAAATATCAATGAAGATAAATATTTACTACGACTAGAAAAAAATGTATCCACGAGCACTTATTCTCCTATGATCAGCGAGCCTCTCTAGAAATGGCTACCCTTGCTGATATCGTACTGAACCATCTCAACTATCTGAAAAAAATATTATTAGAGGAGGGGGGTGAGTTATCCACAACTCAGTAAGCAAAGAACATATACTAGTGTGCAAGCATGAGCATTTACCAAAATTCAGAATGCAGAATAAAATATTTCTTACCCTTCAGAAAAATGCAGAAGCAGATTACATTATCAAAAATCAGAGCGAAAGTTTAATATAAACGGAAACAAAAAGAAAACAAAAAAAATCCTTTTGGCATAGCATAACTGAAACGTCTTATCAAAATAGAAATACCATGTTTAACCCCCGTGGTAGGGTTGTGCAAACCTCGGCGGCCAACCGAGCAGAAACAGAATGTGAATCTTCCCCTTATTATTCTCGGAGTCCCGAGTGTGCACACAGGAAAGACCACGCAGAAAACCACTTTGTAACCAAAGTGGGTGCACCAGAAACAGAATAGTTGGTACCAACCCAGGACTAAACAAAGCGAAACAGAACCAGAATGTCATGCCAGAGGTTTCAGAAATCATATCATATCATACCCGAGTACAGAATTTTTTTCCAAAACAAGAACAGAATCAGATCATAATTATCATTTATACAGAAATTTTCATATTCGCTCTCTTTCAGTTCGAAAAATAGAATGCAACAAAAGTAGCTCATGTCTACACCAGTTCATGCCAGAAAATATTTTATTCTTGTACGTTTTCTTATGCATATGCGAAACAAAACTGAGGTAGTTTCAAAATTTCTTTCCGTAACTAAAACATGCATATTTTCCAAAATAAATCTCAGTTCATATTTTTAATGTAAAGTCTAGCATAGGAACCCCGCTTACCTGAATTTCTTAGCTTCTCAAAATTTATCTCCACACGGCTGAACAAAAATTAGTCGCCACCTATACAATTGACGCAAACTTCCATAAATTTTCAAATCAACCATGTATTTTAATATTTGAGCCTAGAACCATAAAATACCCAAATTCTCCTACACACTTTAAGTAACAAACTCTCCAACCCCAAAATATCGCAACTTCTAAACACTTCTAAAATTCCTTGAACGACTCAGATCAAAAGAATAACAAATAATAGTAATTTAAAAAAGAACATCAAAGATAATTTAAATCCGGTCGTTCCATTGGAATTTTTTGTCAAATTTGGAAGGGCTGAAATCCACTCTTATTGAAAATAGCTCAATATAAATAAATAAACAAAATAATAATAGTAATTGATTTAATCCAACCTTCCTACCAAACTTCGCCAAGGCGCTAAAAAAACACCACAGATCAAGGTTTACGGTCCTATAGTGGAAATAAAAACGAGCCCGCTTAGAGAACAAAATTACTAGACTAAAAAAGTGGATGTTCAGGTCCATTTTGAAGGAACACCAAAGTACCAACTTATAACTCTACCGAAAATAAAAACATGCAAAAACACATGCTCGAATGCTCGCAAGGAAAAATGCCCGCTGGAAGGAACATGCTTACCGAGAGTTTTTGCACAAGGCTGGGAGACGGTGGTCAAGGCAGCGAGTTTGCGACTGAGAAACGGTGGCTGGTGGCTTACGGTACTAAGGAAAAAGGAGGTCGCCTGTTTAGGGTGGAGTAAAACAGAGGGTGTTTGGGGCTGTGGCTGGGTTGTTTCTCGGTGATATCCGACGTGAGGCAAAGCCTTGCGAGGTGGTTGGCAGTACGTGGTGTCGCAGGGGTGGTGGCAAGGTCGACGGTTTCTGGGGTCTTCCTACACGACGTCGGTGATACTACCTTGTCGTGGCTGGTGGTACCCAGCTAGACGGAGCAAGCAGCGGTAAGAGATGCTCTGTTTCGGGCGGTGAAAACAGGGGACGTTTTCAGTGATGGCTAGCGGCTAGTTCCTCCACCGTGGGTTCAAGGCTGCTAAGTCTAGACGAGGCTGAGTTATGCGAAGGCTTTCAGTGGCTGAGCAAGGTTGAGGCACCTTAGAGGACAGCGGCGGCGTGGAGCTTCCGAGAATAATGAGGGGGAGGCTACGTGCTTAAGGCGTTGAGTCATTGAGGTTTTCCTTCGCATAGATATATATATGTAATGATACTAAAACCCTAAGGAAGCGTAGAGCGGGAAAGAAAAGTTGGATGGAGGCAAAACTATTTTAGGAAGGGAAGAAGTGTCCAAATACTAGTTCTATTCGGTTGCCAAGAAATTTAGAAGGAGGAGATACGTGCATGGGAATTACGGCAATGTGAGATAAATATGGAGAGGAAAGAGGAAATAAAATAATGATAATAAATCAGTAAATCATACAATAAATTAGGAATGTAAATAAAATAACCGTGTCGCTCGGAAAGGAAAAAAAAATATTTGAAGAAAGCTTGGTGTCGGAGCGGGGTGTTACATCCTCTCTCCCTTAAAAAATTTCGTCCTCGAAATTTATTGCACCTAATGCCGAGTAAAATAAATAAATAAATAAATAAATAAATCCTTCTCCTTCCATTTAATCACACTCAAACCCAACCCAACCAAAAATTTATTGAGTAGGGTACCTGTATTTGTATTGTTGTCATCCTCTGCATCCTCAGTCGTTAGTGCAAACACACGCGCTGGCCCTCGTATTCCACGCTGATTGGCTCCCTGAGTTTCCTTTTGGGGACCTGAAGGGTTAGTCTTGTTGTCCGACAAAAGTAAAGGGCAGTTCCTGATATGATGTCCAGTCTTGCCACAGCGAAAGCACGCCCCTAGTTCTCTTCTACACTCTCCAGTGTGAGGGCGATTGCAAAACTTACATAGAGTGTTGGATTGATTTCCTTGTGTTTGCTTTTGGCCAGTGTTATTGCCTTCATTCCTCTTTTTCCATGGACCTTGATCCACTGTTGATTGAGACCCTTGAGCTGCAGTCCTCTTCCTCTGTTCCACCAATGTAGCACTCCTCTGCAGGCTTCGCTCAAAGATAATGGCCTTATTCACCATCTCAGTAAAATTTTTTAATTGGAAACCCACCACCCGCTCAAAAATCTTTTCGTTTAGTCCTTGCTCGAACTTACGACACTTCTTCTCCTCATCAGGGATCAGGTACGCAGCAAAACGTGCTAATTCGGTAAACTTTGCCGCATATTGATGTACCGACATAGTTCCTTGAACCAAATTAGCAAACTCCATAGCCTTATCATTTTTAACTGAGTCTGGAAAGAAACGTTCCAAAAAGATTTCTTTAAATTTTTCCCATTCCACTATTTCTGTTCTTGTAGATTCTCTGATAGTTCTCTCTGAAATCCACCACCTTTTCGCTTCTCCCGTTAGTTTGAAAGCGGAAAATAATACCTTCTGTTCTTCTGTGCAAGGTGTAACACGGAGTATCTCCTCAATGTCCTGAATCCAATCCTCGGCTAAAATCGGATCTCCCCGACCATCATAAGTGGGAGGATGCAATTTATTAAAGTCGTCTATAGAGCTCCTCCATCCATCATTTGTCACATTCATACCAGATAGACTCCGTTCCCGACGACGAGGCGGCATCCTGAAAACTCAAATAATAAAATCTTACCAAAACAAAAATCACAAGGGGACCAAGCAATAGCTTTAAAAGTAAACCTCCAGGAATAACAAGTAAATTCTTATTGCCAATCCAAGTATACACCTCAACTAAAATAAATCAATACCTAAAATCATTGACAATCTAAATTCTCTTAAACCAACCAAGTCCATAATCTTAAACCTAAAATATCCCCATAATCATCTCCAAGTCCTCAAAACCTCAAACCTTATCAAACTTGTCTGACTTCGCTCACGACCCAAAATCTAAATCTTGCATCATAATCGAGTCATGCCAACCAAATAAACCAATTGAATCTAAATCATTAACTTCCCAAAAATCCATCCTATAATTATCTCCTCAAGTCCACAAATAATTAATCGACCTCAAATATTTTAGTCTGCAGAACCTCAAACCTGGCTCTGATACCAACTGTAACGCCCCGGTCCCGAAGGTTCAGAGAGTTAGGTCATTTTTCTCAAATCATCCCAAAACACCAATTCATATATTCCAAATTCTCCAATAACCGACTAATATAAAAAGGACACTCCATAATTAATTAACAAATATTTATGAAACTCTCCAAGAAACTAAACATAAACTTTAACAAAATCAAATGACTTCAAATACTTGTAACAATCCCAAAACTTGACATACTAGAAATATCAATGAAGATAAATATTTACTACGACTAGAAAAAAATGTATCCACGAGCACTTATTCTCCTATGATCAGCGAGCCTCTCTAGAAATGGCTACCCTTGCTGATATCGTACTGAACCATCTCAACTATCTGAAAAAAATATTATTAGAGGAGGGGGGTGAGTTATCCACAACTCAGTAAGCAAAGAACATATACTAGTGTGCAAGCATGAGCATTTACCAAAATTCAGAATGCAGAATAAAATATTTCTTACCCTTCAGAAAAATGCAGAAGCAGATTACATTATCAAAAATCAGAGCGAAAGTTTAATATAAACGGAAACAAAAAGAAAACAAAAAAAATCCTTTTGGCATAGCATAACTGAAACGTCTTATCAAAATAGAAATACCATGTTTAACCCCCGTGGTAGGGTTGTGCAAACCTCGGCGGCCAACCGAGCAGAAACAGAATGTGAATCTTCCCCTTATTATTCTCGGAGTCCCGAGTGTGCACACAGGAAAGACCACGCAGAAAACCACTTTGTAACCAAAGTGGGTGCACCAGAAACAGAATAGTTGGTACCAACCCAGGACTAAACAAAGCGAAACAGAACCAGAATGTCATGCCAGAGGTTTCAGAAATCATATCATATCATACCCGAGTACAGAATTTTTTTCCAAAACAAGAACAGAATCAGATCATAATTATCATTTATACAGAAATTTTCATATTCGCTCTCTTTCAGTTCGAAAAATAGAATGCAACAAAAGTAGCTCATGTCTACACCAGTTCATGCCAGAAAATATTTTATTCTTGTACGTTTTCTTATGCATATGCGAAACAAAACTGAGGTAGTTTCAAAATTTCTTTCCGTAACTAAAACATGCATATTTTCCAAAATAAATCTCAGTTCATATTTTTAATGTAAAGTCTAGCATAGGAACCCCGCTTACCTGAATTTCTTAGCTTCTCAAAATTTATCTCCACACGGCTGAACAAAAATTAGTCGCCACCTATACAATTGACGCAAACTTCCATAAATTTTCAAATCAACCATGTATTTTAATATTTGAGCCTAGAACCATAAAATACCCAAATTCTCCTACACACTTTAAGTAACAAACTCTCCAACCCCAAAATATCGCAACTTCTAAACACTTCTAAAATTCCTTGAACGACTCAGATCAAAAGAATAACAAATAATAGTAATTTAAAAAAGAACATCAAAGATAATTTAAATCCGGTCGTTCCATTGGAATTTTTTGTCAAATTTGGAAGGGCTGAAATCCACTCTTATTGAAAATAGCTCAATATAAATAAATAAACAAAATAATAATAGTAATTGATTTAATCCAACCTTCCTACCAAACTTCGCCAAGGCGCTAAAAAAACACCACAGATCAAGGTTTACGGTCCTATAGTGGAAATAAAAACGAGCCCGCTTAGAGAACAAAATTACTAGACTAAAAAAGTGGATGTTCAGGTCCATTTTGAAGGAACACCAAAGTACCAACTTATAACTCTACCGAAAATAAAAACATGCAAAAACACATGCTCGAATGCTCGCAAGGAAAAATGCCCGCTGGAAGGAACATGCTTACCGAGAGTTTTTGCACAAGGCTGGGAGACGGTGGTCAAGGCAGCGAGTTTGCGACTGAGAAACGGTGGCTGGTGGCTTACGGTACTAAGGAAAAAGGAGGTCGCCTGTTTAGGGTGGAGTAAAACAGAGGGTGTTTGGGGCTGTGGCTGGGTTGTTTCTCGGTGATATCCGACGTGAGGCAAAGCCTTGCGAGGTGGTTGGCAGTACGTGGTGTCGCAGGGGTGGTGGCAAGGTCGACGGTTTCTGGGGTCTTCCTACACGACGTCGGTGATACTACCTTGCCGTGGCTGGTGGTACCCAGCTAGACGGAGCAAGCAGCGGTAAGAGATGCTCTGTTTCGGGCGGTGAAAACAGGGGACGTTTTCAGTGATGGCTAGCGGCTAGTTCCTCCACCGTGGGTTCAAGGCTGCTAAGTCTAGACGAGGCTGAGTTATGCGAAGGCTTTCAGTGGCTGAGCAAGGTTGAGGCACCTTAGAGGACAGCGGCGGCGTGGAGCTTCCGAGAATAATGAGGGGGAGGCTACGTGCTTAAGGCGTTGAGTCATTGAGGTTTTCCTTCGCATAGATATATATATGTAATGATACTAAAACCCTAAGGAAGCGTAGAGCGGGAAAGAAAAGTTGGATGGAGGCAAAACTATTTTAGGAAGGGAAGAAGTGTCCAAATACTAGTTCTATTCGGTTGCCAAGAAATTTAGAAGGAGGAGATACGTGCATGGGAATTACGGCAATGTGAGATAAATATGGAGAGGAAAGAGGAAATAAAATAATGATAATAAATCAGTAAATCATACAATAAATTAGGAATGTAAATAAAATAACCGTGTCGCTCGGAAAGGAAAAAAAAATATTTGAAGAAAGCTTGGTGTCGGAGCGGGGTGTTACAATAGAGCTGTAGGATTTCTAGAAGAAAGAAAATTCTTTCTTTTGATTATTTTTCTTAGTTGGTTTCCATGTTGTCTGCCATGTTCTTATTAGTCTCATGCCATATGTTTTTAGAAAGCAGAAATGCTTAATTTTGTTTATTTTATATATGTACATGTTATTTGACTCTGCTTCTGCGTATTTTCAGTTATTGGTACAGCCTTTAGATTGAAAATGCCTTTCAGTATTCCTCTATGGTGCAGTGTTCTTCTGACAGGGATAAGTACATTGGTTCTTTTAGCATTGCAGCAATATGGGGTATCCAGATATATTTTCAATAAGTCTTTGCAGGTCCCATCAATGTAATCCCTTTCTTCTCCAGTAAAATTTCTCTTTCAAACTGTTTCGGTTCTGGGTTTCATTAGTTGCAGTCTTTGTCAATCTCACTAACGGTGATAATAGTGCATATTTGGAGTTCACAATTCTTTAATCTCAAGTCAACTTTAGTTAACGACAAGATTCATTTTCAACATGATGTGTTCATCACCTTTGGTGCGAGGAATAGTTTGCAGTGGGGCATTTCAATTGATTATGCAATGAAAATTAAATGGTGTCTTTGTCTATAAATTCACAATGATATTAGTTCTTGTGGCACGCTATCCATTTATTTGCTCTATTATCCATTGATCATGGGCTATCTCTGCGTACTAGTATCAGCTTTAGCATCAATTCCCCCTCTTCTGGATTCAATTCTATAATCTATAGTCTGTTATCGTAATTCGATTTCTATTTTAATTTTTTTTAACAGATACTTCATAAAATCCTTGAAATATCAAAGACAACACAATTAT
The DNA here is from genome assembly GCA_036559045.1 of Platycarya longipes. NCBI lineage: Eukaryota > Viridiplantae > Streptophyta > Magnoliopsida > Fagales > Juglandaceae > Platycarya > Platycarya longipes. The sequence continues at coordinate 31,540,679 of CM071791.1, forward strand.
AGAGATGCTTCTACAATACTTTTTTGCTTAACCATATCGGGAAATTAATGCCACGACAAATTTTTCATCTCAATTCATTGTTTCTTGATGAATTAATGTTTCTTTGTTGCTTCTGTTTTTTGTATCTTCTAAAATACTCTTGCTAGATGAATATCTGCATTTCTTCTATACCATTCACACTTTTTTAAGTTACAGTAATAATGATTAAGTTATATTTGAACTTTGGTTTATATACTTATTTCTTTCTTTCTACTTCATAAAGCTTGTAAAAGCAAGGCCAGAATCCAAATCCAAATCCAAAGATGAATCCTTGAGGAAGATAGAAGAGAACTTACAGAACCTTGAGAGCAAGGCAAAAGGCAGAGATCAGAGTCATTAAAATGTACATGAGAAGGTTTGTGTATCTAACCATAAAGTGTGAATCATTTATAAAAAAAAGTTACTGCTAACTAAAGTGTACATAATTTTGTGGAGGTTCTTTGATATTTTGCAGGTATAGTCATAAAATCAAAAGTTCACTTTGCTTAACATTCAACTTATAGAAAATGGGTTTTAATGGCGAAGATGGGAGACATCGAAGCAAATGCATGCAAATGAGATGGACAAATTGAGAAGATATGACCCGAAACAGATGCACATGATCTGGGATTTAGTCATTACTCCAAAACGTTACTCTATAACGTTTCTTTGCTTCATAATTAATATTTATTTCCATTTATAGCCTACTAGACAGTATATAGATTTCCTTGCATAGAATATTTTACAGCCATGATGTAAGCTATCAATAGCCGTTACATATACTTGTAAATTGTAATCTCTATTTAAGTTGAATACAAGACAAAGACCAGTAGGTTGGTTTTCTTACATGGTATCAGTAGCCTCAGAGGTATTCACGATGGAGTCTTCTACCTCTTTGATCCCACTTGTGTCTAGTGCAAATGTCTTTGAATTTTCACCCACCCACATGCATTTACCTGATATCTCTATTAAGCTAGCCTCTAACAATTATATTTTGTGGAAAGCACAAGTTATTCCCATCCTGTGTGGAAATGGACTTTTTGGTTATGTGCAAAATCTGGTTCCTTGCCTGGTGCAAACCACCATCGATGAAAATGGTGTGTCTTGAACCAACCCAGCGACAACTACGTGGTTGCGCATTGATCAATTTGATCCTTGGTTGGATCAATAGCTCTCTTTTTGATAGTCCTCTGTCCCAAGATATCAACTGCAAATCCTCTCATGAAGCTTGGAATGTTTTGGAGACTCTATGGTAGTAACACTCGGGATCATATTCATCAAATGAAAGGAGAGTTGCAGTCGCTTAACAAGGGAAGTACCTCTTTGGAGGATTACCTGCATAAAGCCAAGAGCTTGGCATTGTCTTTTCGATGTGCAGGTAAACCAATGGATGACGATGAATTCATCATATGTATTCTTTGAGGCTTAGGATTAGAGTTAATACACCCATTCCTACACCGAGTGCAGTGCCTGCACTAGATGCCTCGGCGGCCAAAAAGCGTAAGGTCGTCTGGGCCCGAAACATGATTGAAGACCCTCAACTTAGCTCTTAACCCATTGATGTGAAGTCAGATGTAGACCGGTATTTGGCAGCGGGCTTGGAACCATATGTAAAAGATTTTGATATATCAGCATGGTGGAAGGTCAATACAGTGAAGTACCCCATCCTTGCTGAGATAGCACGCAGTGTTTTGGCTATCTCAATTAGCACCGTAGCATCTGAATCCGCTTTTAGCACTGGAGGACGTGTGTTGGATTCATTTCGAAGTTCGTTATCTCCTACCACTGTGGAGGCCTTAATTTGCTCACAAAATTGGATCAAGGGGACTACAATTCACGTTCCAGATGTTCTTGACTTTACGAATGTTGAGGAGAAGACTACTTCACAGGCTAAGTCTGGTAAATAATAAATATCACATTTTTTATTATTAATTGATTACTGCGATTCATTTGATTTATATTAAAGTGAAGTAATTCTTATTTCTTAATGTCAAATTCAATTATTGTAGGCGTTCCACCTATAGTTGACACGACATCCAATTCCGTTGCATTTTGACTTCCCCATGGGCCCAAGAAAATGTCTCCATCTAATCTTGGTTAGTTATAATTTTACTAAGATTTTAGACTATCATTTTGATATTTAACTTTTTGATTTTGAAACTCATTTTTAATATTTTATCATTTCATTTATTTATGATATTTAAATTTTAAATTACTTATAAAAAAAAATGATATTTAAATTGTTTCTCTCTTTCAGATTTTATCATCTCACGTCATCATTTCACAGGCTCACAGCTCACATGTTCCAACTTTCAAGGACCGAGACATCAACTCCATTTGTTACATTATGTTGTTTGTGGCTTATTTTAATTTGTACTAGATTAATAACTCACTTTTATTATTTGATGTTTGTAATATTATTTTAATTTGTAATAGTAAATAGAGTACTGAGTAGGACCTAGGGCCTTGGCTAATTTGATAGTTGATACTTTCTTAAATTTTTTTTTTTTTTTATGTTTTTTTTAGTTATTTTTTTAATTGTGCTACTTATACAATTTTATATTTTTATAATTTGTTGTAAAATTACTAAATCAGGCTAAAAAAGAAATTAGAACTTAAAAAAAAAATTGGGCATGTAGAGTATGTGGGGGGGCGGACGGATGCACCCTCAATTCTGCCCCTCGTGTGCGGTATGGGGTACCCCGCCCCCGTACACGGGGGGCGGACACCGGTGGAAATCTTCTGCCCCCGTCCATGCAAGGGGGCGGGGGGCGGACAAAGGGGTGCCCCGCATCCGGACATGCGGGGAGCACCCTACTTGTTAGTGTGATGTCAAAATGGAGTGATTCAAAAAGTTATAGAAAGCTAAGACAGAGATCTACAACTTTTGTGTTTTAAGTTTTAAGAGATAATAACTATATAAAGGAAGAAATTAGGAATAAGTAACAAAACAGAGTATGAATACTTCAAAAAAAGATATTTTTCCTTCATTTCAAAACTTTACCTAATTTAGTGAATTACTCGAATGAGGTTTTTAACAAGTATGATAAGATTGAGAATCTTAATATATTAGGAGGATTTTGAAGAATTGTTATGCTAAAAAGATATAATAAAATAATAAATAAAATTTTATATATAAGAAAATTTCAAGAAAAACTTAAAAATATTTCAGCTATGAAATTATGCAAACTTGTGGGCTTGAGTTGAATAAGTTAAAAGGAAAAAAATAATTAAGAATATTTTCCCACGAAGATTCGGCCAGCCCTTGATTAAATAAAATTTTAATATTTTATTTAATTGCATGCGTATTATTTGTTAAGTTTTGACGTTATGAATTTATGTGACGTATGTGCATGTGATGTATTCTATTGTGAAATGTTCTCACAAGTTATAAGGCTCATATGGACATAAAATATGCATGTCATAAGTCTAAGTTTACGCGTATGTTGCATTACGTCACATATATGTGTCATGAAGTCAGTTTTAAGAAAATACGTTAAGAAAACTTAACAAGTGGAAAGATTAATAAGTCAGTCACGTCATGACAAGGACCAACGATACGCCCGTATGACTAACGTACCGGCAGGGACCTAAGTCTGTCGAGTATTTGAAAACCGACAGGGACCTAAGCTTGTCGAGTAATTGAAAACCAGTAGTTGAAAACCGGTATGGACCTAAGCCTGTCGAGTATTTGAAAACTGGCAGGGACCTAAGCCTGTCGAGTATTTCAAAACCGATAGGGACCTAAATTTGTCGAGGATATGAGAATCGGCAGGGACCTAAACCTGTTAATGATATGAAATAAGTAATATTCGATGGGGATGTCTGTCGATGATACGAAACAAGTAAGATTCACAATATTACGAAAGAAAAGAAATAAGAGTTTAAGCATGATAGAGTGGGTCCATGAAAAACATAAGTCTAAGTCATGAATGAGTCACATGAAGCATGTCATAAATGCATACTCTGACTGTCTAGCTTGTATATTACTATTTCACGATGTCTATGTTTTTATTAAGTTATGTGTGTATTAACTGATATTTTTCTGGAAATCTCATTCTTGTATGTCTCATTTCTTTTGGAATTTGATTTTCGTTGCAGGATTGGATAACGGTCATGGGCTAGGTCCTAGTTGCTAGAGAGACCCGAAGAAACCCTGAGGGGTCCCCGGAGTACTCTCTCTGTATAGAAGTTTTGACCCCATTAGTAGTAATAGGAATTGGCATCGGCATAAAGAAAGAGTTTCTCGAAGTGAAGAATGAGCCTAGGTGGCCCTAAGTTGAAATTTTGATAAGTTTGTATATTGATTGTAAAAACTACTGGGTTATACATGTAATAATACAATGTTATTTTAAATGGATGATATAGATATTGTGGTTTTATTTTACCATGTGATCATTAAAAAATCTTATTTAGAACTTTTTCGCTGCGATTTACATTAAATTTCGATAAGTACGGGATGAGTAGCCTAGTGTTACTTACCCTTACACTTCAATTTGCGTTAAATTATGGACGTAAATTGGGAGCGGCATATGGATAATATATTACTGAGATATCTTGTCAAACACTTGATGTGCAGGATTTGATAATGGGAGAACAATATCTATTGGAGAATGAAAAAATGCCTCCAATAGAAATGTGAACTTCTCATTTCAACAACAACCATCACAACACAACCTTAATATAAGCAGAGAAAATATATATATATATATATATAGTACAAAGAAACTCCAACAGTTATTAAAGAGACTAACAAATTAGTACCTAGAGTCTACTGAAAGTCGAAATCCTCTGATTTCTTGAAGATAATTCCTTGGTTGGATTGGATTGAAGTATGTTTATCCCTTATATGAATAGTTGGGTTATCATTTCCTTCTCAACATTACAGATGAGGCATGTTAGATTATCTTTATTTGCCTGTAGATAGAAGCTTTCAAATTTTGCTCTTATTGGTAATGCATCCCATACAATTCACCATAGGAATGTTTTCAAACATTCTTGGATACTTGAGGATCACATTTTGTTCCATTACCTTGTAGAGAGAGGTTCAGTGTCTTGAAAGTTGACTAAATTTTTTGTGAGGTAGGCTGACTTAGTAAAGAATTGGCTTTCTCGTATGACTGCCATATAATTTTATCTTTAGGTGTTGTTTGAGATATTTAGATATTGAGTATATCTTCTTCTAAAAGTCAGCCACCAAGAACCTCATCGGAATGTGAGTTTTTTTCTTTGTGTGGTATCCTTAGCTTCGGCTCGAGAAAGATTAGCTTTTTAAAAAACACCAAGCACTATTGAGTATCGAAGGAGTTAAAAAATAGTACCCATCTGAATGCTATGTTTGAACATCTTCGTCTGAGGCTCTTCAAACATGTGACAACAGTCATTACATTTAACCATCTAGCGTAATTCAAAGTGGTTCTTTATTTTGGTTGATATACTATTTTTTAATTCCATTCGATTATCTCTGTGAGTGAGCCATGTGTATCCAACCCCAGTAGTCGAGACGAGAGACCTTGTTTGTTCCTTTCAAGCATCGATGAGATTCATGTGTAAGTTAAAGTAGACAAGTTTGAACGAGGGACTGTTCAGTAGTTCCGTTTGAGTGGCTCTGTGATAACCCTTGTAAATCCATCCCAATAATTTGGACGTGAGATCAATCGTCTGTTTTGTTCGAGCAACTCTTAGAAGCCCATATAAATTAAACTTTCAAACTCTCGAACAGTGGACCATTTAGCCACTTCATTGGAATAACTCTTTTAGGCTTGGTTTCCCACTAACACGCACAATAGTTTGGACGAGAGGCCGCCTTAATGCTTTGTTGAGTTAGTTTGGTTGGGTGTTTTGTTTAAGCGTGTATGTAAATAATAAAAATAAAGTAAACCACAATATTTTGGATGAGACACCTCCCAGCCTTCCGTTTGAATAACTTGAGTTGATAAATAAAAAAATGATTACAATTTATAAGAATAAAAAAAATTAGACGCAAATTAAAGTGATTAATGGAGAGTAGATGTTAAAATAAATAAAAGATTTTGCACACATAAGGCTAATATTTGGACGCCAAAATCACACATTTTAAATTCTGAAATAAAGACTTTCATAAAATGAGTTTGTTTTATATTAATCATTAGTATAGTCCCCTTCACAAATGAACCAGTAATTTCCCCTACTAATGTTCAGGTGGGAGAATTGAGGCGTGCTCATCCAAGGAGAATCGAAAGCAGCAAGCAAAATATCTTTCATGTATGGGCTTGTCTAAATTCTATCTAGACACGAGAAAATTGTTTTCCACTATCAAATAAAAGGCATATGCTTGGCTTCGAAGTTTGAAAAGCATTGGGAGTTCTCTTCCTCTTGTTTTCCTCTTTAGATTCAATGATTTTTTTGTGTCTCTAAGTGCTTTGTGACACTCCGATTTTTTGCCTCAATTAAAACGTAAATCGAAGTGTCCGGACAAGTAACACAAGGTTACTTATCCTACATAAAGGTAAGGAGTAGCATGTCTGCATCTAAGCTTACTAATTAAATGCAATACAAAACACAGCAGAAAGAGATAAATTTTCAATATACGCAAAGGGATCTAACTCTTGCATAAATAGATCATATGGCATAGTAAAACTATAATATTTATAACTTCGTATTTACAAAAACAGATTGTATCCAAAGTTTACATAACCCAGTTAGTTTTCTTAAAACAAATAACATATCCTACCGTCATCTAGTAGTCTTACTATTCCACTTGATCACGTGCATGAAATATCATTCCATTCAGAGAAAAGTATTCTGTAGGACCCTCTAGGTATCTCAGAATTTCCTGTACTGTTTGAGCCTCATTACAATTTATTTAATCTTGAAACATATATCATTCCATAAGGAATGATAGATAAAATTTAAAAGAGTGAGATTCCCAAGAAATCTTAATAAGTATACAAATAACTTAACAAATGCATCATCTGAACATATCAACAAGATAGCATAGCATATATCATAATGAATTACTTCTCATGATTCATGAATGCCTCGTGAGACTCATGCATATGGATGACCACAATTTCCATATAGACTTATACTCTTACATAGACCCACCATCTTATACTTAAAACTTTTATTTACTTTCTTATATTGTAAGTTTTACTTATTTCTTATCCTCGATGGGCATTACGTATCACCGTCCCCATAAGGTTTCCATACATATAAATCATCAGTTGTCCGGGCGTTACGTATTGCCATCCCTGTCTTGACGAGTCTCGTGTTAGTCTTCTAGGCGTTACGTATCGTCGACCCTATCATGACGTAACTGACTTATTAATTTTTTCACTTGTAAAGTTTTCTTAACGTATTTTCTTATAACAAACGTTATGACTTAGGACGACACATACGTGACAAAATGCAACATACGCATAAATTTAGACTTATGACATGCATGTTTCATGTCTTCATAGTTCATATAACATATAAAACATGTCAGAAGAACATACCTCACATATATATAGACATCTGTCACATAAATTCATAACGTCAAAACTTAACGAATAATACTTAACTATTAAATAAATTATTAAAATATTCACACATCTAGACTAACCGAACCCTATGGGTAATCAAACCTCATTTTATTCTTATTCAAATCAAGCTAAAATCCACATATACAACTTGTCAAATTTTCCTTAACTTTCATAAATAAACTCAAGCTTTAATTATATTATTTTCTTAGTTAATTCTCCAATAATTTCTTGTATGATGATTCTTGAAATTTTCTAAATAAACTAAAGTTTCTAAACTTACCATAATTGTTAAAATATCATTCAAATAATTAGAAATCAAGTCATTAATCAACTTAAAGTCAATGCCTATATATCCAATTCAGATATGCCACTTTAATCTCAATTTTGTATTTGATTAAAACTCAAAACATAAGAATTGTAGATATTCCTCTTAGCTTTGCAAATTATCTTGAATCATCTTAATCTGATATAAAATGAGTAAATTATGTTTATATTACTAAAAGATGTTGAAACTGTCTAAATTTGTAATCCGAAAATATCATAAGGTATATTCCTTACTCATTCCATTTGACTTCCTCTAAAAATTTCCTTCAATATCAATAAAAGGTTCATATGAACTACATATATGTATATATATATGTGTATATATATATCCAAAAAGCTCTAAAGATTTTCTAAGATAATCTTAAAGAAATATAATCATGTCAAATATGAACATTAAAATAATACTTAAGAATCCGAGTTATCACATTCTCCCTCTTGTAAAATAAATTTCGTCCTCGAAATTTGAGAGTTCATCCGTTACACAAAAATATAACCCAGAGTATACTTAGAAAAAACGTATGATTACTAATACCAACATCAAAACATAAGAATTGTAGATATTCCTCTTAGCTTTGCAAATTATCTTGAATCATCTTAATCTGACATAAAATGAGTAAATTATGTTCATATTACTAAAAGATGTTGAAACTGTCTAAATTTGCTTAATCCGAAAATATCATAAGGTATATATTCCTTACTCATTCTATTTGATTTCCTTTAAAAATTTCATTCAATATCAATAAAAGGTTCATATGAACTACATATATATATATATATATATATCCAAAAAGCTCTAAAGATTTTTTAAGAAAATCTTAAATAAATATAATCATACCACATATGAACATTAAAAGAATACTTAAGAATCCGGGTTATCACATTCTCCCTCTTGTAAAATAAATTTCGTCCTCGAAATTTGAGAGTTCATCCATTACACAAAAATATAACCTAGAGTATACTTAGAAAAATCATATGATTACTAATACCAACATGGCCACAAACCCTATTCTTTCCTCTTGGCATATCACATTTAAAACTCCTAAAGCAAATGAGTAATTTAGAATCTTGACTTTTCCCAAGAATATTAATACAACCTCGAGTAAAATCCAATATTTATTAAACAAAATTGACCTCAATTAATTTCTATGCTTTATCAACCAAAACTTAATTCATATTTTATCTTTTATAACTTAAAATCATCTTCCAAGTTAATCACAAACAAGATTTTCCTCCTAGTAAAACTGCAAATCCCTACGGATTCCTTCAAATCGATTTAATTTAAGCCTCTGATCATCACCAACATCATGTTTACACTGTGTATTCTCATAATTTACCACCTAGATAACCTTAGCACATACCAAATCACATCAAAATGGACCCGAAAGTGACATTTCTCAAGGCTATATACTTGCAGACATCATGCATTCTTAATCAAGATCAATATTTTGCCTCTGTACCAGTAGTGCCTTCATACCATTTCCCTCATCTGAACTTATACCCTCAAAATTTATTTCCTCAATTATCAAAAAACTACTAAACAAATTCATACTTTTAATCCCTAAGGAAGTATTTCCTTAAAATTTCTTGTATCCACCATTTAACTCTACTATATCTCATTCTGATTATTACACATTCATCAATTTCCAACACAGATTAAACTAACACGAGATCTGTGGCCCAAATTCAAGTCTCATTACAAATTAAATTTCCAAAATTTTAAAACTTTACTTAATCTAAGAACCATTTCGAAGAATTTTATAAGATCGATAAACTTGTAACCTTTCATTCTTTAAACCATTTTGCAACTTTTTAGAATTTAGGACTTCAGTTATCTTACTTCCCACAAAGATCACTTAGACTACGACAATTTCTCCCAAACCTTGATATTATAACAAAAGTCCAGGTCAATAAAATTCAAACCTACCACTCTTAAAACATTTATGTCATTCTTGATTGTAACATCTTTCTGCCATAACTTAATGTTTAAATAAGAAAATTAACTCAAATTCTATCAATAGCAAACTATCAAGTTGATTGGTTAACTTCAAATTCACAACTCCGAAAGAGAAATTCTTAATCTCTTGATATCATTCAACAAAATTTTCGTCAAATATCACCATAAGTACTTTAAGAATCCATAAATACTTTTCATTTCTGTATCATAACGTCAAAATTTAACGAATAATACTTAACTATTAAATAAATTATTAAAATATTCACACATCAAGACTAACCGAACCCTATAGGAAATCAAACATCATTTTCTTCTTTTTTAAATCAAGTTAAAATCCACATATACAACTTGTCAAATTTTTCTTAACTTTGATAAATAAATTCAAGCTTAAACTGTATTATTTTTTTGGTTAATTCTCCAATAGTTTCTTGTATGATGAATTTAGAAATTTTCCAAATAAACTAAAATTTCTAAACTTACCATAATTATTAAAATATCATTCAAATAATTAGAAATTAAGTCACTAATCAACTTAAAGTCGATGCCTATATATCCAATTCAAATCTGCCACATTAATTTCAATTTCGTATTTGATCAAATCTATATCTCTTAAAACTCAAAATATAAGAATTGCAGATATTCCTCTTAACTTTCGAAATTATCTTGAATCATCTTAATCTGACATAAAATGAGTAAATTATGTTTATAATACTAAAGGATGTTGAAACTGTCTAAATTTACTTAATCCGAAAATATCATAAGGTATATTTCTTACTTATTCCATTTGACTTCTTTTGAAAATTTCATTCAATATCAATAAAAGGTTCATAGGAACTACATATATATTTATATATATATATATATATATATATATCCAAAGAGCTCTAAAGATTCTCTAAGATAATCCTAAAAAATATAATCATGCCAAATATAAACATTAAAAGAATACTTAAGAATCCAGGTTATCACATTTTCCCTCCCGTAAAATAAATTTCGTCCTCGAAATTTGAGAGTTCATCCATTACACAAAAATATAACCCAGAGTATACTTAGAAAAATCATGTGATTAATAATACCAACATGGCCACAAACCCTATTCTTTCCTCTTGGCATATCCCATTTAAAACTCCTAAAGCATATGAATAATTTAGAATCTTGACTTTTCGCAAGAATATTAATACAACCTCGAGTAAAATCCAATATTTATTAAACAAAATTGACCTCAATTAATTTCTATGCTTTATCAACCAAAACTTCATTCATATTTTATCTTTTGTAACTTAAAATCATCTTCCAAGTTAATCACAAACAAGATTTTCCTCCTAGTAAAACTGCAAATCCCCACGGATTCCTTCAAATCGATTTAATTTAAGCCTCTGATCATCATCAACATCATGTTTACGTTGTGTATTCTCATAATTTACCACCTAGATAACCTTAGCACATACCAAATCACATCAAAATGGACCCGAAAGTGACATTTCTCAAGGCTATATACTTGCAGACATCATGCGTTCTTAATCAAGATCAATATTTTGCCTCTGTACCAGTAGTGCCTTCATACCACTTTCCTGATCTGAACTTATACCCTCAAAATTTATTTCCTCAATTATCAAAAAAACTACTAACCAAACTTATACTTTTAATAAAGTATTTGCTTAAAATTTCTTGTATCCACCATTTAACTCTACTATATCTCATTCTGATTATTACAAACTCATCAATTTTCAACACAGATAAAACTAACACATGAGGACTGTGCCCCAAAATTCAAGTCTTATTATAAATCAAATCTCCAAAATTTTAAAACTTTACTTAATCTAAGAACCATTTCGGAGAAATTCAAAAGATCGATAAACTTGTAACCTTTTATTCTTTAAACTATTTTGCAACTTTTCAGAATTTAAGACTTCAGTTATCTTACTTCCCACAGAGATCACTTAGACTACGACAATTTCTCCCAAACCTTGATATTATAACAAGAGTCCAGGTCAATAAAATTCAAACCTACCACTCTTAAAACATTTATGTCATTCTTGATTGTAACATCTTTCTGCCATAACTTAATATTTAACTAAGAAAATTAACTCAAATTCTATCAATAGGAAACTATTAAGTTGATCGATTAACTTCAAATTCATAACTCTGAAAGAGAAATTCTCTACCACTTGATATCATTCAACAAAGTTTTCGTCAAATATCACCATAAGTACTTTAAGAATCCATAAATATTTTACATTTCTGTATACAACCATACAATAAACCTCACCACTCTAGAGTCAATAAAATAGGCATCACACCTCATCATCAATTTGACCTTACCACAAATGATGTCGGCGTCAACCGCATTGTCAATTTCCACTTCTATCATTTAATCTATCTGAGATACTCTGATTTTTGAAATCCAATGCATTCATAACTCTATGAGAGAAACCCACGGGACCAAATCTTTTCCAAGGTTTAAGTTTTTCTTAATCAAATCAAAACCTATCCTAATACCATGTGATCATTTTTCCTAGGACATTTGTGGTTTAACTAGAGTCGTATTGCTCTGATACCATTCTGTGACACCCCGATTTTTTTTTTCCTTGATTAAGACGTAAAACGAAACGTCCGGACAAATAACACAAGACTACTTCTCCTACATAAAGGTAAGGAGTAGCATGCCTGCATCTAAACTTACTAATTAAATGCAATACGAAACACAGCGAAAAGATGTAAATTTCCAATATATGCAAAGAGATCTAACTCTTGCATAAATATTTCACATGACATAATAAAACTATAACTTTCATAACTTCATTTTTACAAAAACAGATTGTATCCAAAGCTTACATAACTCAATTAGTTTTCTTAAAACAAATAACATATCCCACCGTCATCCGGTAGTTTTACTATTCCACTTGATCACGTACATGAAATATTATTCCATTCAGAGATGAGTATTCTGTAAGACCCTTGGGGTACCTCAGAATCTCCTATGCTGTTCGAGTCTCATTGCAATTTATCTAATATTACAATAACATCTATCATTCCATAAGAAATGATAGATAAAATTTAAAAGAGTGAGATTTCCAAGAAATCTCAGTAAGTACACAAATAACTTAACAAAAACATCATCTGAGCATATCAATAACATAGCATAGCAGATATCATAATGAATTACTTTTCATGATTCATGAATGTCTCATGAGACTCATGCATATGGATGACTATAATTTTCATACAGACTTATACTCTTACATAGATCCACCATCTTACTTAAAACTTTTATTTACTTTTTTATATTATGAGTTTTACTTATTTCTTACCCTCGACAGACGTTATGCATCGTCATCCCTGTCAGGTCTTACTTATTTCTTATCCTCGATGGGCGTTACGCATCGTCATCCCTGTCAGGTCTTACTTATTTATTATCCTCGATGGACGTTACGTATCGACATCCCCATCAAGTTTCTATACATATAACTCGTTATTCGTTCGAGCGTTACGTATCACCGTCCCCGTCTTGACGAGTCTCGTGTCAATATTCCAGGCGTTACGTATCGCCATGATTGATTTATTAATCTTTCTACTTATAAAATTTTCTTAACGTATTTTCTTATAACAGACGTCATGATTTAGGATGACACATATATGACAAAATGTAACATACGCATAAACTTAGACTTATGCAATGCATGTTTCATGTCTTCATAGTTCATATAACATGTAAAACATGTCACAAGAACATACCTCACATACACATGCACATCCATCATATAAATTCATAACGTCGAAACTTAACGAGTAATACTTAACTATTAAATAAATTATTAAAATATTCACACATCAAGACTAACCGAACCCTATTGGTAATCAAATCTCATTTTCTTCTTATTCAAATCAAGGTAAAATCCACAAATACAACTTGTCAAATTTTCCTTAGCTTTCTTAAATAAACTCAAGTTTAAACTATATTGTTTTCTTAATTAATTCTCCAATAATTTCTTGTATGATGATTCTTGAAAATTTTCAAATAAATTAAAGTTTCTAAATTTACCATAATTATTAAAATATCATTCAAATAATTATAAATCAAGTCACTAATCAATTTAAAGTCAATGCCTATATATCCAATTTAGATTTGCCACTTTAATCTCAATTTTGTATTTGATTAAATCCATATCTCTTAAAACTCAAAACATAAGAATTGTAAATATTTCTTTTAGCTTTCCAAATTATCTTGAATCATTTCAATCTGACATAAAATGAGTAAGTTATGTCCATATTACTAAAGGACGTTGAAATTGTCTAAATTTGCTTAATCTGAAGATATAATAGAGTATATTTTTTACTCATTCTACTTGACTTCTTTTGAAAATTTCCTTTAATATCAATAAAAGGTTCATAGGAACTATATATATCCAAAAAGCTCTAAAGATTCTCTAAGATAATCTTAAAGAAATATATAATCATACTAAATATGAATATTAAAAGAATACTTAAGAATTCGGGTTATCACATGCTTTCACATGAATAGTGGGACTAGGCCCAGGAAAGGTGTATGCCATCCTTTTGAGCCTTTGACGTCCCCATTTGTGAAACCCAACACATACACACCTTCATGCGCCAGCACATCTAGAAGTGGCAACCCGTTCTCTGTTTTCATCTTAAACTACTGTAGTTTTGGATGCTTTTATATATTGGATAAAAGCTAGATTCTTTTGAAGCTTGAACGGTTTGAAAATGGACATTAAGGAGTTATCGACTAAAGGTACCGCCTTTCATTACTTGTATTTCATCTTCTATCACCTCTAGGGTTAAAGTGTCTTTACTTTGTGTTTCTTGGATTTACTTTGTATTTGTTTGTTGGATTATTTGAGGGAAGCTAGGCATCGGCCGGTAGGGAACATGGTGGTCATAAAGTCTTACCAAAATGTTATGTGGATATTTCTCAAGTTTTTGTGTACAACAACTCTCCATGTCTTTTCCCATCACACCAATTTTATATCTCTGAACTTTGGCTCTAGGCCATGTATAATATTAAAATTCATGTCGTAGCATGGGATGTTTTTATATAATATCGGCATTGAGAGAACTTTTTTACGGTTTACCTTTAGAGGAGACATGAGTTTTGTGGGGAGTTTTATTAGAGCTCTAGTGTTGAATTATGTATCTACATATACAGATGCATCCACGTATTAAATAATATGATCTTAAATTGGATGACATTGGATTATGCATATGTATATGCATGTACATATTTGCATAGCTATGAATAGTGTCTACAAATTTGAAGAAACATTGTCCACTCTCCAAATCTTATTTTAATACTTTTTCCTCTCTTTTATCCTAAGTGTTATTTTACTATTTTCTCTACAAATATTATTTTATTATTCACTCTATAAGTGTTTCTTTACAAATATAATGGGTGCTAATTACAAAATATAGCAATAATAATAATCTTGACAAAAAACTTAATAATAATAAAATAATAATATATTTTTATTATTATTTTATCTCAAAGATGCATAATCAATGTCAGAGTTCTTTTTTTTGGAATGACAAAATCAATTTTTAAAAGTTGTAATTTTTTTAAATATGCATATAAAGAAATCAATGCTAGTATTCTTGTATTTTTCTTTTTTTTTTTTTTTTTGATAGGAGGAGGGAGATCAAACCCAAATTCTCTGTTTTGGAGAAATGAGTCTTATGCCATTAGGCCAGCAAGTCTTGCCACTAGTGCTCTTGTTACTTTATCAAAATTGGTTGCCATATCCAGCCTTATCTACAAATATTTGCTAAAGAATCAAAGCTTGAAATAGCAGGTCGGTTCATGAAAAGAAACATCGGATTGTCAAGGAGAGATTATCCCAAATTGCTCAAGTCAAGGATATTTGCAATAAAAAAATAAAGCTAGGCAATATTTTAAGACTATTGTTATATTTATCAATAATTCTATATGGAGTTAGATTTTTTGGAGTCGGATGTGAGTCGGCCGATGTGGCAACACGCAACGTCAAACGATAAATGAAAAATATTATTTTTTAAAGAAAATATAGAAAATGGAGTTGAAAAAAGTACTGAGGAGAGAAAAACGTCATGTAAAGAGAAACGCCACGTCAGCCGACACCTATCCGACTTCAAAAAATTTGACTCCATATAGAACTACTTTAAAAATAATTTTATAATCTAATAAATTATATCAAATCACATTAATTTGTAGAATTATTTTGTTATAATCCTTT
Organism: Platycarya longipes; assembly: GCA_036559045.1. Taxonomy (NCBI): domain Eukaryota; kingdom Viridiplantae; phylum Streptophyta; class Magnoliopsida; order Fagales; family Juglandaceae; genus Platycarya; species Platycarya longipes. Next base: position 31,556,710 of record CM071791.1, read on the forward strand.
TCTAACTATAATATTATCCATATTTTAATTATATATTACTACTGAAAACATATTTATTCTAGTATGCAATTTCTCTATCACGACTTTTTCTCACCCCATGCTAATACAAAGAGAAGACATGTTCTACACGGATTAAAAAAGACAACTCAACAATTTGTTTTTATTCCTATAAAATGAGGATATATTAGTTGAGTTAGGGAAACCAGAGAAAATAAGAAATTTAAAACTTTGTGAGAAGTTCAAAAGGTATATCAGCGCGTGCTGACGGTCCACGATTGCTTGTCTATTGCGCAGGGACGGAGGGAAGGACGTCTTGGCCTCTCCTGACTCTCCTTATCAAATAAAAAAAAAAACCAAGTTCTCGTTATAGATTAAGCTTACATTTACGTGTTGAGAATTATTAAAAAAATTTAAGAATAATAATTAAAAACATGTAAAAAATAATAATAAAATATTAAATAATAATTAAAAAAATATAATAATATAAATATATAAAAAATAATAATAAAATAATAAATAATAATAAAGTATTCTAAGAATAATTGAGAAACTCTTATTATCTAAACGTAGCCTAATTCAAGGCAGAGACTCGGGCTAAATGGCTTGGCATCTTTGGCAAGCTACAATCCGTCAGCTTTTAGAACATTTTAGTCAAATTTATTGCTTAGTCAAATAATAATTAAAAAATATTAAAAATATGCTATAACAACTTCAATAATTTTAGAATAGATTTAGTTTTTTCTCTCCTAACTCTTTATATATAACTAACATTTTAGACTAATTAAATTATTTTTTAAAATTAAAATATTCATTCATTATTTATTTTTATTTTCATCTCAAAATCATATCAATATCTAGAATTGTTGTAATGTCATACTCATATTATTATTATTTTTTTACCTTATTTCTTTTATATATAATATATATATATTTTAGTAATAGTTAATATTTATTATTTTGATATTTTTAACTGCAGTCTCTTTCATATATTTAAATGTTTATTTAAAAAAAAATATAATTATTAAAAAATATAACTGTTAAAAATCTTTTTTTGTTAGAAATAATTTGAACGTTAGAAAATTAATATATATTTTATAATAATAAGTCAATATTCAAACTATAATTATAATTAAAATAAATAAAAAAATATAATATAATATTTTAATAAAATAATTATTAATTTGTTGAAACTATAATTTAGAATAATAAAAATTAGTTAGTTAAAATTTATAAAAGTAAAATTTATAGCCAAAATTTAGTTTGAATGCTCTTAACGTACCATCTAAATTTCCAGTAGGTGAAGGTTCGCACACACCTACGACTTGTTTGGTGGGTGCCGCCAATGAAGAGAGCAGCGAGCGGTGGCTGCGATGCAAGTAGATCTGATTCCATTGTAGCCCTCTTGTAGTGGCCGAAATGGTGAACAGAGGGTCTTCCCACAACAGGACTTTAGCTACCAGATTTCTCCCACGAAAACCATCGCCTTATGTTCTCACACCTTACATTATATCTCTGTTTGCTTTCTCCATCTTCGTCTTTCTGTTCTATACGAGGAGTATCTTGGAGGAAGATGAGCGAAAACCGTTTTTATTTGGAGAATTGCAATCAGAGCAGGTTTGGCGTTTTTTTAACCTTTCTGTTTTGGTCGTTTTGAGCTTTGTGTTTTGCTTCTGGTGAGGAAATTTTTATCGGTAGTTGGGTTTTTTGCAGTTTTGACGATTTTTTTTTAATCTTTGCATCTCGGTTTCCTTTTTTCGTTGCTAACCGTATGGATGTTTACTTTTTTGTTATGTTTTGTTTTTTTGTATTATGTTTACATGTGTTTATTATTGGTTACGGCGAAGTCTATGGATACTTGGATTTGCTTCTGAGATAGATCCAATATTGGAGATTTTGAGCATAGTCAGTGGATATTGATCTCACTAGGTTGAAATGCCAGCTATTCTTAAAAGAGATTATAAAAGTAATGAACTAATTGAAATATTTACGAGAAGAGAACTGGAGCTTGCTTTTGCTGTTTGATAGGGTAAATTGAAGGGGAAAAAAAAAGTGTGATAAGCATATTTTTTTATCACACTTTTTTTTTATAATTAATAAACCTCTTATTGTTAATGAGAATATATTAAGGCATAGCCTGAGTACACGGGAAGTATACAAAGAAAGCACTTAGTTACATTCTATTAGTTTGATTCAAAAGACAATAAATCATGCACATTGATACCAGAGAGTACAATGGCTGAGAACCATAACAAAAGAGTATGCAGAAAAAACTCTTGGAACTCTTCCATTGTTCGCTCTCTGTCTTCAAAACGCTCATTTCTCTCCAACCAAATGTACCACATAATACACAATAGAATCATCTTCCATGCAGCTTTCACCTGTGGACAACCTTTGATCCCTTTTTAGCAAGCAAGCAGATCAATAACCTTTTTCGGCATCACCCACCCAACATGCACACGACTGAAAACAACATTCCACAAAACTCGTGTCACCTCGCAATACAATAATAGATGATCCACAGATTCACCGTGAGTCTTGCACAAACAACACCAATCCATCATTATGATGCCTCTTTTTCTCAAGTTATCTGTAGTAAGAATTTTTCCACTAGCAGCAGTCCACACAAAAAGGCCAGACCGTCAAATACTTTTCCATGGAAAAGCTACCTGTCCTTGGGAAACCAAGGTTGTGTAATAGGATTTTACTGTGAATTTCTTATTGGCTATGGTCCTCAACTGGAGCTTATCCCCTACATCGACCTGTGTCCTGTGGAATGCAGCAAGCTGAAGAAATCAGCAATAAGTGGCAACTTCCAGTCGTGGTTATCTCTTAGGAAAATGATGTTCCACTGTGGGACCCCATGATCAAAAGCAACAAGTCTGCCACCGAAGCCTCCTTGTTCACTGCTATGTTATAAAGTATTGGAAAAGCTCTCTCCAAGGAGTTAACTCCACACCAAGCGTTTTTCCAGAATCTAACTCTGGTGCCCTCTCCAATCACAAAGCGGGTATGATTCACAAAGCATTGCCATCCCCCCCTAATATATTTCCATAGACCCATGCCATGCCTCCCCCTTACCACATTAGTGCACCAACCCCCCTATGCACCTCCATGCCTAGAATCAATAACTTCCTTCCATAGAGATCCCCCCTCATTATGATATCTCCATAACCATTTCCCCAGTAACGCTTTGTTGAAGGTCTTCAAATTGTGCACCCCCAATCCTCTCCCGGTGATTGGAGAGCAAACTTTGTTCCAGTTAACAAGATGGAATTTGGTTTCCTCTCCCAATCCACCCCATAGGAACATCGAGAAAAGTCTTTCAATTTTATTCGCCACCCCTATAGGCAAAGAGAATAGAGATAGGAAATAAGTCGGGATGTTCGATAGAGTGCTCTTGATCAAAGTGACCCTCCCCCCTTTAGAGAGGTATAGTCTTTTCCACCCCGCCAACCTCTTTTCTACCTTCTCAATGCCCCCATTCCAAGTTGCTTTAGCTTTAAAGGTGGCCCCTAATGGAAGACCCAAATATTACATTGGCAAAGAAGACACTTTGCATCTCAAAAGAGTTGCCAGGCTATCAATGTGAGGCACCACCCCTACTGCCACCATCTCAGATTTGCCAAGGTTGACCTTGAGTCCCGAAGCAGCTTCAAAGCATACTAGGAGGGCACGTAAAACTTGAATTTGACCCTAATTTACTTAACAGAAAAGTAATGTATCATCTGCAAACAAAAGATGTGAGATCATAATGGAACCATTAACCCCATTACCCACTGAGAAATTAGCTAGGAAGTCTCTTTCTACAATTGTCTTCAACATCCATCCAAGCGCTTCCATCACAATGACGAAAAGGAAAGGTGATAATGGATCCCCTTGTCTCAACTCACGGGAACTGTTAAAGAAACCTGCTGGGGTGCCATTAATTAATATTGAGAAACAGGTTGTACATACACAGTGGTGAATCCATGAGATCTACCTATCTTCAAAACCACATCTCCCAAGCATGTAGAGAAGAAATTCCTAGTTCATGTGATCATAGGCTTTCTCCATATTGAGCTTGCATAGGATACCTGGTAAGCCCTCCTTAAGCCTATGATCCACACATTCATTGGCAATGAGTACTGAATCGAGTATCTGTCTCTCCCAAACAAAAGCATTCTGCGGTTTTGAAATGATTTGCCCCATAACCAAGCTCAGTCGGTTAGCAAGCACCTTTGAAATAATCTTATATATCCCGCTTACCATGCTAATAGGATGGAAATCCTCAATCACCGTTGCACCCTGTTTTTTCGGTATGAGTGCCAAAAATGTAGCATTGAGGCTTCTTTCAAACTTTCTGAATGTGTGAAACTCTATAAACACCTGCATAACATCCATTTTCACCACCTCCCAACAGTGTTGAAAGAATCCCATGGAGAAATTATCTGGTCCGGGTGCTTTGTCTTTTGCCATACTGCTTATGACCTTTTGGACCTCCTCCTCTTCAAAGGGTCTTTCCATCCAGCTTGCACTCTACACATTAACATACTCAAAAGACAAACCATCGAGCTTTGGCCTCCAAGAGATTGGCTCCGTAAGGAGGTTCTCATAAAAGGACACAATGTGGTTTTCTAATTCAAGGGGAGAAGACAGGACATGGTTACCTGAAGTGAGTGTCTTAATGGCGTTGTTTCTCCTATGTGAGTTAGTCACTTTATGAAAAAACTTGGTACACTTATCTCCTTCTTTTAACCATAGGGCTCTAGATTTTTGACGCCATGAGGTTTCCTCCATCAACAAGACCCTCTCCAACTCCGTAGCCACCGCATTCTTCCTTTCCAATCTCTCTTCAGAAAGTTCTCCCGTCAACACTTGCCCTTCCAACTTTTGAAGTTCCCTCATTAAAGTATCCTTTTGATTATCAAGACAACCAAAGGCTTCCATGTTCCACTCCTTGAGATCCTTTTTCAAAGCCTTAAGCTTACTTGCAAAAATGGTGATAAGCATATTAGACTATTAGTGTGATTCCTACAATTTTCAAGGTTCTTCGACTTATACCTTGACATGTATACTAAAAGCTTTGAAAGAAATTTACAAGTTTGGAATGTAGTGGTGGTTTTGGCAAAAGAAAGAAGTTTCCCTTTTAAGGGTTAAAGGGTTTTGAAATGATTGGGGAAGAAAGACTATTGGAGGTTTTCCTTTTGTTGGTAAAAGGACTCTTGGATGTTAAATAGAAGCTGAGGAAGGAAACACTTGTGATTTGAAAGGACAATCCCAATTGAGGAAATTTGTTAGAGACAAAAATCAAGGCTGCTATGACTTCTAGAGGGGATAAATTTATGATTTTTATAAGGGTACCCAATTCACTCATAAGGAATAATTCCATTGATTCTTTGTTTCTAGTGGCACAGTTTCTATGATCCTTCGAAGATTATTAATCACATTTTGCATACAACTGCACAATTTGCACATGGAACAATTCACTTAAAAGGCCTAAGTTGGATGGTTTTCTCTTCGCTTGAGGAGGTTGATATTAGGAATGATAAAAGAAATTAAAAAAAAAAAAAATTGGAATCAATTACACACAACACAAGATTTATGTGGTTCGGCAACATGCCTATATCCACGGAATTGCAGAGTATTTCATCAGATGATAATTAAGGATATAGTGCGGTGGATGTATAAGGGTTTAGTACAATATAAAGTAAACTCCAATTAGTAGGTCGGGTCGGATGAAGAACCAAGACAGGTAAAAAAATTTTACTGGACAATGAGACTTGTCCATGATCGCTCCTATTTGGGCTGTCAAGGGTGTGTAATTTATATGTGGGATGATATTATTAATCATGCTAATCTTGGTATGAAAGTTATACGTGAACGTATGCTCATAATTTCCCACTTGACTTAGCTGCTATCGAAGCCCCATCTACAAATGGATAAGACTTCAGTCCTAGTATATTCAAGTTATTAAAAATAAAGGAGCAATAATAAACTTCTTGTTCTATCAAGAGGATTGGTAATACTCCTTTATTTTCTTCCTCATGTATCTTATCTTAGAGAATAAAGGTAAGTTTGATTAATAGAATGGTAGAAATTTGAATCTCCATGTAATTTTGTATTGCCCAAGCCTTGTGGAAAATCCCCCAAAAAAGCACAAACGGATCCTTGTCGAGTCAAGTTATCAAACCAGACCACACACAAACTAAACAATGCTCCACACAAAGAAGCCCAACAGTTAAGGCCTTGTGGTTGGAAAATACCTTTTGAGGAAAACAAGGTGTGGGAGGTAGTGTCATGAATGGTGATAAGGCATGGGGTTCAGATGGTTATTCCAAGTACATTTGGATGTAGTGAAGGAGGTGTCATTAAAGTGTTTTGAGATTTTCCTATGCAGGGCAACTTCGAAAGAACCTTAATGTCACTTTCATTGCCCTTATGCCAAAAGGTCAAAGTTATTGCATATAGAATGAAGTTGGTGTCATTAAATATCATCTCCAACTCTCAAAATGCATATGTAACCAGAAGGCAAATACTTGACTTAGTTCTATACCAATGAATGTCTTAATTGTAGCTTGAGATTATGGGAGTCAAGACTTTATGTAAATTGGACATTGAAAATGTTTATGAGCATGAAATTAGTATTATCAAAGTTATAACTAATGTACATCAAATCCCTAGGGGTTAACTCAAGTGGTAAAAAGTCTTGGTTTTGGTGGTAGCTCCCTCCAGGTCAAAAAATCAAATCCTCTTAGGTGCAAATAATTTCTAGGGTCATCGGGCTGGAGGAATTTCCCCTTGAATTACCTGAGGTGTGCTTACAGGAAACTTCTTGTCGAGGGTCTAAGCACCCCTGGGATTAATCGGGACTTGTTCTTGTACCCCCATTGCCAATAAAATAATGCAAATCATTTTAGGCGGGGAAGAAAGAAACGACAAACTTACAAGTGCCAGTCTTTGTGAGCAGCAACACCCCCCCCCCCCAGTTTCTTGCCAAGATCGAGAAATTCCAGTCCTTTTTTTCAAGGCATTCCTCTGGCGTAGAAGGCTATAAATGTGCGTCCGGTAATCCTGAAGTTGCTGATGGTGGAGGTTGTCTTTTTGGGTTGCTTGCGGATACCGGCCTTTCTTCCCGTCTTTATGAGTGGGACTTCTTTGCTTTGCCTGTGTTAAGCATTTTGAGTCAGTCCTATACTCTCCTGTATTGTTATTACCCCCCCCCAAAAAAAAAAATCCCCCACCCAAAAAAAAACCCAACCCAAACCCAATAAAAGACAAGGAACGACGCTGCTGGAATTAGGTTCTCAGAACATTCTGATCATGCAATTGTTACTAGAGAAAGATGCTAAATCTGCAGGTACTGTTCTGGGAACTTGAAAATTATAAATTATAATGTGACTTTATTGTTCTTTGTACCATTCCTCCCTTATTGACATGTTTGCTACTTATTCACCATTCTAAGACATTATAAAATGTTAATTTTTACCTAATAAGTATTATAAACAACCTTTCTCATGAAATGGATATGGCCGAAATAATGTAAATGTGATGCATTTTTCATAATCTTCAATAGCCGTTACAAGTTTTACAAACTGATTTTTGGAAAGATTTTGTACAAGTTTTGCCTTTTGTTTAATAAATATGAATAACTCTTCTGTCCTCCACTTCCAATGATGCAGATTCCCGAAGAAAAACTTTGGGATTCTCCTTTCAGCTATGGATTACACCCTTGTGTCAAGCCTACTTCTAAATATAAAGGTTACACTTAAATACATGATATTTTTATAGTCTCCCTCTCTCTCTAGGTTAGAAAATGTTTGTTTGCTCCTCTTAAGTTTACTCTCTTTTACTCTCTTTATGTATGTAGAATAAATTTTTACTCTTATAAACATGCCTCTTTTATTTGGTCCTGTCAAGTGTATGGTAATTTCTTGCTTATGCCAGAGCATATCTCTCTTCCCATACTTCAAATTCTTCAATCACAGTGAATGAATCATTGTCTCTGAATTTTCTTTCACTATGCCAGCTGCCCAAGGATCAGAGCACTATATAACTGTTCGAAGTAATGGGGGACTTAATCAAATGCGTACTGGTGTAAGTTACTGACCTTTATATATCCTGAACTTTTTTTCCTGTCTCCACTTGTGTGTAAGACATATGTTCTGGCTGTTGTTTAAAATTAGAAATAAGATAGCTCCTCTTGCTGAACATGGCGTTTTTGTGGGCATACTCGTGGATAGTGTGTCCAACTTTTAAATCAATACAAGAATTCAGATCATGTTAATGGTTAGTTCTACCCCTATACCAATTGGAGAATTTATTGTGCTGTTGGGGCTTAATCGAACGTATTTCCATTTTTCCCAAAATTTCATGCTTCCAAAAAGGATTGGATATATGTGTGGAGTTCTTTATGCCAGTTTTGTGAAAACAAATGTTGACCTGGAATTGAAACCTTGCATTGGGATAGTATCCTAATATGTCTCTGTGAAGCACTTTATGCTTTGGTTCTGTTATTCGAAACCACCTTTTGGATGCATGTGTTTGGTTCTTACTTTTTTTGCTGAACCATCATGGGCCCATAATTGTTTCGATAATTATAATTGATATGATATATCTGCATCTGTGCTGGATCTGAATTCTAAAACTGATGTTTACTTACATTGCTGGCTCCATCTGTCTTATGGCATCATTTACTTTGATGTATTTATTTATGCAAATGCTATGTAAGAGATTTTGTCGGTAGTAAACAATATTGCCATTCTGTACAAAAAGACATAAAAGCCTGTGGTTGTACAATCACTCCTTTGAAATTTTGAATATTTAAAATTAACTGATGTTTGCACCGTAGAGATTTTTAAACATTATTGCAATCAGTTATATAAGTGGTTTGTCTTAGTTTAACCCAATCTATGCTTTATAGTTTGTAAATTGAATTTCAGCTGCAATTTTTTTTGAAGATATCTGACATGGTTGCTGTTGCACGCATCATGAATGCTACCCTAGTCATTCCTCAACTAGATAAGCGTTCATTCTGGCAAGACTCTAGGTAGTCACTAGAATTATTTTTTCATTTTCATCACTTCGGATTATATTGGGTACCTTTATTGCTCTCTTTTCTTTTCTTACACATTCTTCTGTCATGTATCCCCAATGTACAGTACTTTTTCAGATATATTTGATGAGCTTCATTTCATTGAAGCCTTAAAAGGAGACATCAGGGTTGTGAAGGAGCTCCCAAAGAATTTGGAAACCATTCCTCGGGCTCGCAAGCATTTCACTTCCTGGTCTGGCATGGGTTACTATGAAGAGCGGACACAGTTATGGAAGGAATATAAGGTATGGAGAATATTTGTTTGTAGGATTCGATTTTTTTTTTCCAGGTCAAGATCTTGTTCTGGCGTGAGGAACTTACCTTAGTGTGTAAGGTTCCTGCTGCCGAGTTTGGTGGTGCCACTGATGATTATTGCTAGTTTATATCACATCTCTACAAAACTGAGAGAACACGGCTTGAAATTACCATTTCATTTCCTGTTTTCATTTTTTTTTTTAAAGGTGAATTTTTACTCATAGAAGTGAAGAAGGCTTTTACAGTCATGTTCATACTTATAAAATAATGATCCTATGCTTTCTAGGGACAGTACACTTTAGAGGATTTAGTCAACCATGGGGTAGGATTGGGGTTGGAAACCTTATTCTGTTCGATTGTCAAGGGTACAAGAATTCCCTCAACAAAGGCGATGCTATCTACCTTTTCCTTATTCAGTCTAGTTAGATATCTCACTGAAACAATCCTTTTTCTCTATTTAATTTTGAATCTGAATTGAGGTTTCTTGAGGAAGTTATTATGACGTTATGCTTCTGAAAGGGAGAGTTTTTGGCATTTGGTGGTGGGTGAGAAATGTAGTCAGAAATTCCCTGTTTCCCTTAACTTCTGCAGGAAATACAAAGTTTCCTGGATTTTGAAGTGGAGATATGCTAAGAAAAATGATATCCTTGTTCACAATTGGTTCACCAAGTGGTGGGATAGATTTCTTAATTGTGAAGTATTTGGGTTGGGATTGTGGAGTTTAAGAGCACTAGCATTGGTTCCATTAAAACTTTCTTTCAAAATTTGATGGAAAGTATAAGTTTGATGGAAAGAGATTACCTAAAAAAGTCCCACATTAGATCCATAAAAAACCTTTCATCATATTTGATCAAAAATGAGGAAAAGAAAGTGGGGAGAATAAAATAAAGTACTTTTAGTTTAGCTTTTGAATAGTAAATCTTTCTTTGATGGATCCAATGTGGGACTTTTTTAGGTGTTCCATTTCCATCAAACTTGTACTTTCCATCAAAATTTTTCTTCATCAAATTTTGAAGGAAAATTTTGATGGAACCAATGCTAGTGCTCTAATATGACATACAAAATTCTACAGGAGTGTAAGTTTGCTGAATTCACGGATGATTAATGAGTGTATATGTGCAGGTAGTTCATGTTGCCAAATCAGATTCTCGACTCGCAAACAATGATTTGCCTCTTGATATGCAGAGGTTGAGATGCCGTGCTCTATATCATGCACTCCGGTTCTCTACCCCAATTGAGAACCTAGGAAAGGTTTGAATTGCTGATTCTTCTGTACTTTTCCTGTGATTGGAAGTCTGGAACCCAGGCTCTAAGTATTAGTTTATTGCATTAAGTACTGATCGTGAAACAACTGGTCTGAGATTTAGATTGGATTGCTCACAAATTTTGAAATAATTACTGTACTTTTAAAATCATGCTACTGCTACTGTTTAAAACCTTGCAACAAATACATACGTCCACGGTGAACATGATCTCAGGTTTATTTTCCATTTCCGTATTGATTTATTTAAGAGGTCTCCTATGGGGCTTCCTGATAAATTAGGTTCTGAGCATGCATGATGGTGACACCGCAGAAGCTGGTGAAGCGGCTTAGAGAACGAGGGGGAAGATACATCGCTCTTCATCTGAGATATGAGAAAGACATGCTGTCTTTTACTGGTTGTACTTATGGTTTGACTGATGCAGAATCTAAAGAGCTGAGAATTATGAGGTGAGAAAATACTCAGTTGTGTGTTTTGCATGCATTCGTGCATTGCCAGCATGCACACATATTAAGTATGGACATAAACACACATACACTTACAATCATCCTTGCATGTTAGGTACATAGGCAACCTTCTAGCCTCTTGGATGTGTATGGCTATGTAGGTGCACTCAACAGTGTTATTATTCAAAGAGAAAAATTAGAGCAATGGATTGCATGTCCGTATCCTCTCTATGTCCTTAAGTTATAAGTGCCGCTTTTGTGTAAAAATCTTGCTTTGGTAATAAAGTAAACTAGAAGGGATTAAAAAAAAAAAATCCTCAGGGATGGTTATCTTGTTTGGCTGATTTTTCTTTCCCTCTCAGGGAGACTACAAACCATTGGAAGGTCAAAGTGATAAATTCTACAGAACAGAGAATTGGAGGCTTTTGTCCACTAACACCCAAGGAGGTCGGGATATTTCTTCGAGCTCTTGGTTATCCTCAATCAACATTAATTTATATTGCTGCTGGAGAAATTTATGGTGGTAATACTCACCTTTTGGAGCTAACGTCCAGCTTCCCAAACATAGCTTTCAAGGTGTGTTAACAAATTGTAGTTTAACTGCTTAGGAAAATTAGTTTGGTGCCACCAATTCTGTGAGTATGTTGAAGTGGCGGCTGTATTGATGGCAGGAAACACTTACAACCCAGGAAGAATTGGAAGCATTCACTAATCATGCGTCTCAAAATGCAGCTCTTGATTACATTATCTCTGTAGAGAGTGATGTGTTTGTCCCATCATATTCTGGTAATATGGCACGAGCTGTCGAGGGGCACCGTAGATATCTAGGCCACCGCAAGACAATCACACCTGACAGGTAGTAATCAGTCGAAGAACCTATCATAGGGACTTGTGCAGGAAGCCAGGAACTGTTTCTCACATCTTATTATTTCCCTTCTTTTATCCACTAATTTTCAGGAAAGGACTTGTTGAAGTTTTTGATAAGCTGGAAATGGGAAAGCTTAAAGAAGGATCCGCATTGTATTTTCTTGTTCGCCAGATGCATGAGAGCAGGTAATAAATATATAAGAACGTGTATGCGCTTTATGACGGGAGTGCTAACTCGGAATTAAATATCCCCATTGTATTTTCAAACACAAGATAAGATAGCTCTGTTATGTTGCTGGCTCATTACTAACAGTAACATCACCAAATTAAAGACTATTTTTTAAGCCTCTAATTACTTGTTTGCTTTATGGAATTGACAAGATTTTACAAGCTATGTAGAACCGAAGAACTTATATTTTTCTTCACCAAAATTATAGGCAAGGAGCTCCAAGGAAGAGAAGAGGTTCACTGCCAGGAATTAAAGGCCGAGCACGTTTCAGGACAGAAGAATCCTTTTATGAAAATCCATACCCTGAATGTATATGTAGTTCCAAACGGCCGCTTCATATGACATAATGCCCTGACAGTGCTATTTTGAGTCCACTTAACCTTTTAACTTAGGGGATGGTGGAAGTATTTCTCATCACATTTTATTTATTTAATTTTCTTCTTAAACGCCACTCATATTCAAATATTTTCAAACTAATCATTACAATTTTTTTTTTTAAAATTAATCATTATAACTCTTTCAAACTTTCAAATAAAAAATAATAATAATAATAATTTTACTTTTTCAAATTTCGAAACAAAATATAATATTAAAAAATATAATATTTTAATTTTATAATATTTTTTTATTCAACTTTATCTCTCTCATTTTTCAAAATTTAGAAAATACTTAAATTATCTCACTATTATTCATAAACTATTTGCTATCATTCTCTAAACATTTTCTTAATTCATTCTTATCAATGCCAAATTCGATCCCAGATTGTCAAGGGATATCTATGACTGTTAAATTATTTATATTCTTGCATTTTACCCAATCGATTAAAATATGTCTGTTAAGATAAACGAGTCAAGCAATATTAACTGCAAGTTTTGAATGGAAGATAATTTGATTTGAAAGATAAAATTCTAAATTAGGTTACGCGAATGGTTGCTATGCCGTCCCAATAGAAAGTTGGATTAGAAACTACTTATTGATACCTTTTCTCGTCTATTGTTTTAATTTATTTTCATTTTTATTTAAATTATTTTAATTCAAAAGAAAAGTTTAAACAAAAAAGTCAAATTAGTGAAATTATATAAATGAATCCAAAATTTCAAGTTGGATGGCAAGACCTACAAATCAAATTTGAAAGATGCTGGAGGCAGACGGGCTGCCCTCAGTTAAAAACAGCCTATTATTAAAATACAATAAAAAAATTTTAAAAATACAATAAGAAATATAATAAAATAAAAAAATACAATAAAAAATATAATTTAAAAAAACACAAAAAAAAACACAATAAGAAAATAAATATGTAATAAAAAATACAATAAAAAATAAAATGAAGATGAATTTAAGAGGATTTGGCCTCAACCCAAACGCTGGCGTCTTCGGCAGTGGTGGGCGAGATCCGAAACGGGTTTAAGATTCCGTGGGGCACACTGGAGATCGCTAGGGGTTGCCGTTGCATGGGTGAGATTTCTGGATGTCGGCTTTCACGATGGGGTGGGTAGTGTCGCCCACCGCCATCCGAGACGCTGGCATCCTCTTTTAAAGGGATCGGAAGAACCGATTTCCAGTTATTCTCGTCAAATTTTATTTTGTATTTTTCTTTAGGATTTTGAAGAAATTGATGTTGTAATTGGTGATGATCATGTTCTTACTACTCGTTATTACCTGTCTATTATTTAGTAAAATCCACGTAGCTTTATATTATTTTTCATTTCTTTTATACCAAATTCTTACATCTTGAAATTTAAACATAAGTTCAAACATTCGTACATTTTAAAAATTTACACACAATTTCAGACGCCCGAACTTGTGTTAGAATTTTAAAAGGAAAATGCTATTGGTTTTTATATTGGGATTTCGATTGGGTTTTGCTTTTTTATTTTTTTAGTTTTATATTTCATAATTAAGTAAGTATTTTTAAATAATATTATATTTTTTTATTTTTAAATAATATTTTAAAATATTAAAAAAATCATATAAAAAATAATATTTTTTACCTATCAAAATCCCAAATCGAGATCAATATAACATATAACATCACCCATTTTAAAATATAAGAGCTTCGTCTTGCAGGAAGAAAAAATAAAAAAATAAAAAAATAAAAAAATAAAAAAAATGACAGGAAGAGAAAAGAAAAATAAATTAAAAAAGCTGCATAAGTTTTTAATGGTAGAGAAGACAAGTATAAGGAAATCAATACCCGTACTGAATATGCATTGGCTGTTTTTTTTTTTGTTTAAATCTTAGGTTAAGCATATGGCTTCAGTTAAGCGTTATTTTTGTTCTTCAATTCTTTTTTTTTTTTGAGCTTTTTTTTTTGAGCTTTTGTTCTTCAATTCGATGCATTTAATCAATTTATTTGTAATTGTCCAAAAAGATTATTACAGCCTTTCAAAAAAAGTAAAAATAAAAATAAAGATAATACAGATGAATTGTTATATGCTTTCTATCTAATCCGATTTGTTTCGTTTGACGGAAACAACACGCGCCGCTTTTGTCCACTCTGGCCAACAAGAAAAACTCAGGCGCAGACGCTTGTAATAGATAGAATCATAGAACTCCGAACATTTTCTCTGCTATTTTCTCAACCTGGAAGCAGAGAGAAAGAAGAAGAAATAGAGAAAGAGAGCACGTTTTCCATGGTAGAATATGAAAACCCACCTCTCGAATCCTGTTGATTCCATTCAATTCCTAAAGCCCTTAAACCCCTCTAAAACCCTTCTCACCCAATACCCATATTTCTTATCCTTTTGCGCACCTTGTAAAACTCATGTGTATAGAACCAAATTACGCTTCAAGAATCTGCCGGTCCTAATTGACCAGAGGAAGCTCAGAATTAGTGCTTTTAGAGCTTCGGATTCGAACTCAGTTATAGGATCCACCAAGGCAGAGGAAGACGACGAGTCCGTTCAGCTATTCGAGGTTTTGCTATCAAATCTCGACTTTTCTGGGTTTATTGAGCAATGAGAATAGACTGTAGCCAAGCTAAGTAGAAGTAGGCTTAATTGAACTGGTTATGAAATTTGATGTTTTTCTGCTTGACGACTTATACTGCGTTTGTGCGTAATTCTGGAATTTGTCATGTGTATGGAGAATAGGTCTTAGTGAATTCACTCTCTTTTACATGTACTAAAGAATCGTAATTTCTATGATTTAAACCACTCACGTGTCCATGGGAATATGCATACATCAATCTAAAGAGGATGCAAAAAATGTGTGAATCGTATTATTCTTCTAATAATTAGTTTTTTGGTGTGGCAGATGTTCTGGAAAACAACTATTTCAGAGTCTGTAGTCCCTGACGTTTCTTAATTCGTGTTTTGAGAAAAATCCGACACTTATTTGCCTACATATATAACTCATTGGGACTTCTCAATTTCTAAGACTTTTCAGTCTTGTAATGTTTCAGAGATTGAAGGATGCAGAGAGGCAACGGATAAATAAGTTGGAAGAGCTTGAGAACAAGGCCAATATGCAGCTGGAGAGGCAGCTTGTCATGGCCTCGTATTGGAGCAGGGCCTTGTTGAG
The DNA here is from genome assembly GCA_036559045.1 of Platycarya longipes. Taxonomy (NCBI): domain Eukaryota; kingdom Viridiplantae; phylum Streptophyta; class Magnoliopsida; order Fagales; family Juglandaceae; genus Platycarya; species Platycarya longipes. The sequence goes on from CM071791.1 coordinate 31,572,361, forward strand.
TATGCGTGGAAAGTTGAAAGGAACAGAGTGGGATCCTGAGAACTCACACAGGATTGACTTTAGTGATTTCTGGAGACTTCTGAACTCAAACAATGTGCAATTCTTGGAGTACTCGAATTATGGTCAAACAATATCAGGTTGCTCTTATTTCTTAATTGCTATTATTTTAATATCAAATTTTAAAAGTTGTTGGCTTGTCATTTTAATGGGTGAGCTTTATTCCTATTAATTGGGATAAGAGCAATTCACTAATGAAAAGACTTTATGTCGTGATTCAAACAATATCCATAATGTCCACAATGATGGTTTCATTAATTTTTAATTGTGGTCTAAGCATGTATTTTCCTGAGTTCCTTCAATCAGATTATTTCTGTATGGATGAAAATACTCATAACTGGATAAATTGACATTAGTTTTTTCCCTTAAAAATCAGAGAATGGTTAGGGTCAGAGCCTGAGGACCAAATCGTATTTCGCCTGGACTGAAATATGAAGCAACGTATGGTCAAGCGACGTAAGGGGACTGAAATAGTGCTAGAGCGTAAGGGGCTATTGTGCATTGTGTTTGTAAAATTAGTGGACATGCTACAATGTTAGAATGGGTTAGAGTTATGGAGAGGACCAAATCGTATGACAATTCTTGGAGTGTCAAATGTTCGCTACGGAGTTTGTGGAATAGCATCATTGATTTTTGAAATTTAGAATTCAAGATCATGGTCTTTTGTCTATAGTTTTCCAAAATGGCACAATTTCACTTGTTGCTTCTCCTTTTGGTTGCTTGATGTGCATGTGCATATTTATTCTCTGCTTTGATGATTTGGCATCATTGCCAATGCAACTGAAGTGCTACATCTGGTCTAATAATATTATGCCGGTAGATATTGTTATTTGAGCAATTCATTGTGGTGTTTTGTTTGGCATAGCCTCTAGAAACATATTTGTTGTTCTTCCAACCCTTGATGGTAACTGTAAATGCCAGTTGATTTCTTATTAGAACTTGGTAATTAGTCATGCATCATCTTTATTCCTTGATATCTTCCGCTCAAAATATACCTATTTTCACAGTGATCCTGCCGTACTACAGAGATGGAAAAATGGAAGGAATAGATGGGAATTCAAAGAAAGATATTATTTTTCGGCGTCATGCAGTGGACCGTATGCCAATTGATTGTTGGAATGAGGTTTGGCACAAGTTGCATCAGCAAATAGTAAATGTTGATGTTTTTAATCTGAACTCAGTACCAGCAGAAATGTACTCAACTGTTGCAACCACAGTGATATGGTCCATGCGGCTTGCCCTATCTATAGTCTTATATCTTTGGATTGATAGCATAATGAGGCCAATTTATGCAAAGTTAATACCTTGTGATTTGGGAACTCCTAGCAAAAGTACCAGGCTGCCGCTTGAGCGTCGTGCACTTGGATCATTGGGCCAGAGTCGGTAAGTGGAGATTGATTTCTTGGTAACTTGGTTATTGGAAAATTAATCTGTTTCTTTTTGTATATGAATAGCATTAAAGTTCAGTCAATTGTTTCCCTTTTTTTTTTGTATATTTGATGCTATCTTTAATATATTTGAGTTCTGAGAAATGTTTGTTGTGCATCTTCCTTGGTAACATATGCACTATTAATTTCAGTCATTGTGTTTTTCTGTAGAGTTGATTTGTTAGTCAACTGCTTGCTAAAAGCCAAATCTCTGTACTTAATTGAGAAATGGGTAGGAATTTTATGAGTGACAGAGGGTGAGCGAGTTGTTTTTGCCTTGAAAATCTGCAAAATTAAAGGAATGAATTGATTAAAACCCGTTTGATATATAAGGGGCTGAGGAAAGAGGTGGCTCAGAGACAAGTTTGATGCTAAATATGGTGTGGCCCTACTATCTTTGAGCATTTTGAAGGATACATAGTTGAGATTTATGATTTAAGTTTCAACCTACCAGCATGCTTCTCTTTGGATCTTGTTTTCATTGTGATGCTTTTTTAGGGCTGTGCCATGGGGCAAACCCATGGAAATTCATTAGGGAGATCTGGTTCTCCTAAAGATTCTTGATTCTTTTAACTAAGAATGTAGCTATTGATAAGATATTGACTATGGATATATTACGCTCCAGAATATGTAGGTCCGTATTAATGTGTGTCTTGCAAACTGGACTTGAAGGTGTTCTACCACTCTTAAAAAAGGTCAACTACCTGTAGAAATGGATGCTTTGATAAATCAAAGCCTCGCATGTTGAGTCGTTGGATTCTTGCTTAGATCATGAAAACTTTACATAGTAACTATTGTTAGTATCAATTTTATTTGCAAAGTGATAATCATACATATTCATGTTGTGAAGATATCTGCAGAAATGATTTTTGCCACAAAATTTCATGGATCAAACTTTTAGCTACCTTTCCCCCAGGGCAAAATTTATATCAGCAGAAGAGACTACAGGTGTTACATTTGATGATTTTGCCGGCCAGGAATATATAAAGAGGGAACTACAGGAGATTGTACGGATTTTAAAAAATGATGAAGAGTTCCAAGACAAAGGGATCTATAGCCCGAAGGGTGTACTTCTCCATGGACCTCCTGGAACCGGTAAAACATTGTTGGCTAAAGCTATTGCTGGTGAAGCAGGACTTCCTTTCTTTGCAGCAAATGGCACTGATTTTGTGGAGGTGAGGCATGATTTCTCTTAGCATTTAGGGTTATATAAAACGGTCCATCATAACTGTCACTTCAGAACTATTGTGGCTTCAAATGATAAAGGTCATATTTGAAATTTAATTTTCTCATCATAGCTTCCGAGTTTAGTGTAGGCACATCTCTTCTAATATAATGAAGTGGCTTAAAATATGGAACCATCAATCCATTTGATCCTAAAAGCATGATGCTTGGACTCAAAACCATATGAAGAGTTAAAATATGGCAGTTTTTAAACCAAAAATATTTTCAAAGTAAATCTTTATTTTGCAGCCAAGAACATGGCAATAGATATCGGTCTCGCTAATGTGAACAGGAAATAAATAGTTCTAAATTTGTGTATAGAATGATAAATTTATCAGTAGGCATATACTTTATTCTTATCTTGAGTTAGCTTGCTATGCTATTGTGGTGTGCCTTCCCCCTTTATTTTCGAAGCTTGCAATGCTTCAAAATTTGGTTAGGTTCCTTTGATTGGCTGATATTCTTCCATGAAGCATAATTTGCCTTCCTCGTTTGTTAGATTTTCTCCAATCTTCTCTATATTATTGTGATTCTTAGCTCCTTCACCTAAACTATTGGTCGCATCTTTTATTTATTTTTGTTTTATGGTCATTGAAATGAGCATATACCAATCTGCATGTTAACTGCACTCATCATCTTTATTTTGGTTGAGTTTTATTCCCCCCCGTTTGAGAACAAGAATTGGCTGACTGATTAGCTTTTCCAGATGTTTGTTGGTGTGGCAGCATCCCGAGTTAAGGATCTTTTTGCTAGTGCCAGATCATTTGCACCTTCCATTATTTTTATTGATGAGATAGATGCTATTGGTAGCAAGCGTGGTGGACCTGATATTGGTGGGGTAAGATAATTTAATTTAATTTAGGAACATCACCAATTCGTAGTTGTGTTTTCTACTATGTTTCTTTAATGCTGTTTCAAATATAGAACTAAATGTATAGTTGCTTGTGTGAATATCCTTGCTTTGTATTTTAATTTTTTATGCATATTCTTCTTTGCTCTGGAAATTCTGGGTCATGGTTGGATGTATTGTAACACTTAATTGCTAATTTTTAATTCCTGGGAGGGCCTGATTTACATCCACAATAGATATGATATTCTGGAATTTTAAGCCATATAAATAGGCTTCTTTTCCAAGTACAGAGAAAGCTACTTGACTCTTTCTCAATGGCTACATCATTATATGAAACTATGTTAGTGGAAAATCCAGATTTGAGTTTTGTGTATGCTGTGTCATGTTAACTTCAGAATCTACTATTTTTTTTTGCCTATGCTTGCTCTTATTTTTCGTAGTCTGCCTTTATATCCTTGCATGTGTAATTTGCTTTGTACATATAGGGTGGTGCAGAAAGGGAACAGGGCCTGCTTCAGATACTGACTGAGTTGGATGGATTTAAGGTTTCCACATCACAGGTATGCTTTTGTATCTTCTCCTAGAATGGAAAGAAGAGATTATCTGGTTTTGACTGCCATATTCTGCATTGTCAGGTGTTGGTCATAGGTGCAACGAATAGATTGGATATTCTTGATCCTGCTCTCTTGAGGAAGGGTCGTTTTGACAAGATCATAAGAGTTGGTTTGCCATCAAAAGATGGTAGATTGGCCATACTAAAGGTATTTTTGCTCAATATGTTTATTCCATTGTTGGAGTGAAGAAACAACTGTTGCAAAACTCGGGTTTTAAAAGCAGCAAAAAACAAAAGAAATTTAAATTCTAGCTTTCTTGATATTTCATAGCAGTGACATCAATCCCATCCTAAAACTGTCCATGATGGCAATTACCACTCATTATAGTTTTTATAGACTGGGACTACAAAAATTGTGTGTGTTGGTTGTAGATACATAAATAAATATATACATATATATTAACTAGAAAGATAAATAAGTTAAACAAATGGGTAATGCATGAGCCTCATACAATCAGAACTTCAATTGATAATGATGACTTGATACATCTTACTCTACTTGCTTTATATGTTTGAATGGGTTGTCTATCAATAAAATTTTGTTTACCAATAAAAGAAATGTTTGCATGGGTTATCTTTTATCTTTGTTGTATTAGAGTTGGTTTAAGTTACTTGTTGAGTAATATATTTACAAATAAAGAGCTGCACAGTAGAGTGGTCTGGTGCCCCTTTTGTTGTTATTTTGCTTAATTTATATTTTGTGCAACACAGGTGCATGCTAGAAATAAGTATTTTCGTTCTGAGGGAGAAAAGGAAGTTCTCCTTCAGGAGATTGCAGATCTTACAGATGATTTTACTGGGGCAGAGTTGCAGAATATACTGTGATAAATTCTTATTCCATCTATCCATTCTTAATTCAACGCTAGAAGATAGAGTCTGACACTTTCTTCAATTGAATGACAGGAATGAAGCTGGAATATTGACTGCCCGTAAGGATTTAGATTACATTGGACGAGAAGAGCTGCTAGAGGCTTTGAAAAGGGTTTGTTGTGCCTTCCTATCTCTTCCTGGGAAAGATTAAGCCCTTTTGCTTGGACATGTAATTAATGCATTTTAACTTCTTTGTATATTTAACGAGTTGCAGCAAAAGGGCACATTTGAGACAGGCCAAGAAGATAGTAGAGAAATTCCAGAGGAATTAAAACTGAGATTGGCATACAGAGAAGCAGCAGTTGCTGTTCTTGCATGCTACTTCCCAGATTCCTATCGGCCTTTCACTGAGGTTATTTTCATGTTATCTCATTTGGTCAAAGGTATCTTGATAGAGTTTAAACTAAAGTTTGCAAATGGCTTTTGCAGACAGATATAAAATCCATCCGTAGCCAGCCAAATATGCAGTATGCTGAAGTTTCAGGAAGAGTTTTCTTAAGAAAAGCAGATTATGTGAACTCAATTGTGTGTGCATGTGCTCGTAAGTAACAAAATATTACGTTGTATTGCATAATCATCTTTGATAGCTCTTGCAACTTTTGTTTTTCTTGCTCATTATTTCAAAGATTTTGTATTATCTTGAGTATGGCTTCAGTTGAGTTCAAAGAAGTATGAACTTGTATTTGATGGAGAATATAACTATGTTCTAGGAGTTGGCTCAAATGGTAAAAGCCTTGGGCAGGTGAGATGGCGGCCTTCCCTTGATGGGCTGGTTTTTGACTCCATTGGGATGAGTGCTGTGTCTCAGATGGAGAGAGACTTTGAGGAGGTGGAGGTCTACGAAGTTGTGAGGAAAATGGTAAAAGACAAGGCATCGAGGCTGGACGGGTTCTCTATGGGCTTCTTTCAAGAATGTTGTTAAGTCTTAATCTTATGAAGGTATTTTAGGAGTTTTTCATGGCTCGAATAGAAAAATGATATTTGCAGTCGTAAGTGTGCAAATGCCGTAGAATCGTTTTGAAATAAAAGTGAATAATCAATAAATACAGTACCCACATAAAAAGAATTAATTTTTTAATAATTGACCCCTCTTTTTCAAAACGACTGCGCAATGTTTACGCATTTTACGACTGTATGTAACATTACTCGCTAGAAAATTTGAGGAAAGCCTTAACACCAGTTGTCTTGCATTGATACCCAAGAAGGTCCCCAGCAACGTACGTGAAGGAGTTTTGACGGATTAGCTTAGTGAATGGGGTCTACAAGATTATATCCAAAGTGCTTGTAACCCGGCTAAGTGAGGTTGTGGGGAAGATTATTACAAAACCGCAAAATGCTTTTGTTAAAGGTAGGCAGATTCTTGATGCGGTTCTTATTGCTAATGAATATCCAGATAGTAGAGTGAAGGCTAGTACAATAGGGATCATTTGGAAATTAGACATAGAGAAGGCATTCGATCATGTTTACTGGGATTTTCGACTTTACCTACTTGGGAGGTGTGGTTTTGGAGAGAGGTGGCGGTCATGGATCCGTTGGTGCATTTCAATGGTGAACTTTTTTTGCATTGATTAATGGTGGCCTAACTAGTTTCTTTCATAGCTTGTGAGGTCTAAGACAAGGAGATCCATTATGGCCATTACTGTTTGTTATTGTAATGGAGGCTTTGAGCAGGATGACCTCAGCCCTGGTTAACAATGGTTTCATGGGTGGATTTTCGATTGGAACCCCGGATAGGGGAATTATTAATATTTCTCATTTGTTGTTTGTAGATGACACACTATCTTCTGTGAAGCCAATCAAAATCATATTTTATCTTTGAAGGCCTTGCTTCTTTGCTTTAAGGTAGCATTCAGGTTGAAAGTGAATTATGACAAATTAGAGATGGTGCCAATTGAAGTTCCTGATATGTCAGTTGACTAATACGTTGGAGTGTGAGGTATTCTCCCTCCCTTTGACTTACTTGGGACTCCTTTTGGGAGCTGCCTTGAGGGCGTACTCATTATGGACACAGTGATCAAGAAAGTAGACCGAAGACTGGAGGGTTGGAAGAGAATTTATGTGGCGCCCCCGATCTCCATGTGGGCACATGTGGAAGTTGAGACACCTAGATGATGACCACACAGGTCACACGCCCCCATCGCCATGTGCAAGTGTATGCAAACATGCAATATGTGCAACACAAAAAGTATCGCAATGGAAGAAAAAGGCATGTCAAACTAAATACTAGAAAATTTAAAACCTTATAACCCAAAATAATAATAACAATAACGATTTGAAATAAAGAGCCAATAATAATGAAGCAAAAAAATAACTAAAAACACTAAAATTAGGGATCTCACAGCCAATAACAATAATAAATAAAATAACATATCCTATAAGGATAAAATAAAACAAAACAACCATTAATAAGAATAAAAGAATACGTAAAATATATAAAACCTGGGGTCTCACAATGTACTTATCGAAAGGTGGTAGGATTACCTTAATCAAGAGTACATTATCTAATCTAACTTATTTTTTCCCTCTTTCCCATTCCTACAAGCGTGGCTGCCTGAATTGAAAAACTACAACACTATTTCTTGTGGGGCGGAATGGGAGAGGAGTTAGAATTTCACTTAGTCAAGTGGGAGACGGTTTGTTCGTCCCATCTCTAACGGTGGTTTGGGTGATTGAAATATAAGGATTTTTAATAGACGTTACTTGGAAAGTGGTTGTGGAGATATAATAAGGAAACCAGAAGCCATGTGGAAGTTAGTGATTGAGTGCAAATATGATGATCTATAGGGGGATGGTGTACTCAAGAAGTTAGAGGAGCCTATGGTGTGGGGTTGTGGAAGCACATAAGAAGAGGATGAGAGGTTTTTTCTCAACATACTCGACTTCAGTTGGGTGAGGGCTCCAGGATTAAAGTTTGGAGAGATATTTGATGCGGTGATGGTTCCTTATAAGATTTATTTCCCTCACTTTTCCAAATTGCAAGTGCCATAGAAGTTTTAGTGGCGGAGGTCATGGGTATAGCGAGTGGCCAAACCCATTGAAATATCACTTTTAGCCGGGCGGGACAAGATTGGGAAATGAGTAGTTTTGCTGATTTCTACAACCTTCTGTACTCCATAAAACCGAGCAAGCAACAAGAAGATGGGTTGTGGTGGATACCCACTGGGAAATGTGTATAATCGGTTCGCTCTTTTTACAAAGCTCTCACACAAGAGCCCAATATTCAGTTTTCTTGGAGAAGACTTTGAAGACACAAGGCGCCTTCTACAGCTGCATTTTTTGTGTGGACAACTTCTTTGGGAAAGATCCTCACTACCGACAATTTGAGGAAACGAAGGATAATCATAGCAAATTGGTATTGTATATGTAGACGAAGGGGTGAGTTGGTGGACCATATTTTAATACATTGCAAGGTAGCAAGAGTACTATGGAATGAGGTACTCAGTAGACTAGAGTTAGCTTGGTAATGCCAGAGACATTGGTAGTAGTGTTGGCCAGCTAGACAAATATACAAGGCATGTAATAGGTTAAAGCGGTTTGGTAAATGATTCCTATTTGCATCATGTGGTGTTTGTGGCAAGAGCGCAACGAGCAGCATTTGAAGACAATGAGACATCGCTAGAGGAGCTTAAAGCTTTAATTTATAGAACTCGATGTGCTTGGGCCATTGCTATTGACTTTAATGGCATGGACGTATATGATTTTCTTGTCTCTATAGCGCCCTCTTAGTTAGGGCTGATTTTTGTTTCCTTTCGAATGTTGTACTGGGTATTCCCATTCTTTGATCAATAAAGTTTGTTTATTCATTAAAAAAAAAATTTGGGGGTATAGATTGTATGAAGTTTTGCTTTTGGATTGCATGGTTATTGATTTACTAGTGCACATAGCAACTCTATGGCGCCTGGATATTGAATTTACTATTTAGGCCTGAAGCATTTTTACCTCAAGTGTACTTACTGCATCATGTGCAGAAAAACTACGCTTATGTTGAATTAATTTTGTGGATTTCTTTTATTTATCAAAAAAAAATAAATTGTGGATTTCTCAAATGGTTTTCCATGAGATCATATTCTTAGCAGGTGTTTCTGTGTGATTTAACCAATCCTGATCTCTGAGGAACAGTGATTCACTGAATATGCTATTTATAAGTTTATTTTGATTTTCGTACTTTGACAAAAAATGTTTATTTCGATTCTGGTTTTCTAGTAAATGTGATTATGTCTCACTGATGGCCCCAATGTTTAGCAAGAGTAATTGAGGAGGAGATGTTTGGGGTTGACAATGTGTGTTGGATCTCTGGAAAGGCTACATTAGAAGCTTCAAAGCGCACAGAATTCTTGATTCTACAGACAGGAATGACAGCATTTGGGAAAGCATACTACAGGAATCAAGGTGATCTTGTGCCAAATGTACGTTGAAAGATCAACTCATAAAACTCGAATTATGTGTGTGTATTATTTTTGGAACAAGAGCTTTTCTGGAGTACTTATATAATATCAGTTAATTTCCCTCACTATGACAGCTTGCTGCCAAACTTGAAGCACTTAGAGATGAATACATGCGCTATGCCGTGGAAAAATGCTCCTCTGTCTTGAGAGAATTCCATTCAGCCGTGGAGACAATCACAGGTCATGTTATTTTCTGATTCGTTTATTAGTTAATACTTTCATTTGGTTGTCGGTTGAACTTGTTAAATTAACAGTTGTTCCAAAATCCTGAGTTGTTAGGAAGGAATGTTTAATTATATTCTAGCAGTCGCTTTGCACCTGAGTCAGAGCTTTCCCCTAATAAGTATGCTCAATAGTGGAATATTCAACTAAAATGGATATAAGCATGGATCAAAATTTGAATTCGGCCCATTGCTTATATACTATTTTGAATGATCAATTATCCAAAAAACTTAAGTTAATTAAAAGTGGTGAATGTGATCATTTAGTTTATACCATGAGAACATTGTAGTCATTTGTGTTGTTAAGCTCAAATATTCGATTGAATTTCAGTTTAATGTTATAGTTGGTGCTGATGGGCTGCATGTTTTCATGTTGGGCAGATGTTTTACTTGAGAAGGGAGAGATTAAAGCTGGAGAAATTTGGGACATTTATAATAGGGCTCCACGAATACTGCAGGTATTTCTTGAGTTCACGAAATGATTACTGATTGTCATATTGTGCTGGCTGTCATCACATCCAAGTAGAATTTATGTTTAGTACATTCAGTATTCGTACATCTAATTTTATTCCATGGTATAGATGTCAAGTTTATAATTTTTGTACTCCTTGCTGCCTTAACTACTTCGCAATAGTCTGTTATCAATCACTCTATGTCGGTTGCTTTAGGATCCTAGAATTAAAAAGAAATCTCCAACTATGAGAACTTCTATTGTGATATTTTTTGTAGGGTTTTTCATGGTTAGGACCAATGTTTTGAATACCGTACCGGTACCGGTACCGGTCAAGTCACTGAAACGAAATATTTCAGTACCGGTATCGTTTCGTGTACCGTTTCGGAATAATTTATACATAAATAAATTATATATATAAATACATTTCAAAATAATAGTTGATATATAAATAAATTATATAGATAAATATATATATGTAATTAATTTAGTCTAAATTAAGGTTAAAACATAGTAAAAAATTTAAAAAAAAAATTAAAAAAAAAAAAATTGGGAAGGCCGAAATCCAGTACGGCCGGTACCGGCCGTACCTGTCATTTTTCGGCCGATTTCGGCTGTACCGGCCGGTACGGCCAAAAAATCGGCCGAAACGAAATAGGGTATTTTTTGTACCGGCCAACCGGCTGGTAGGGAAAATTCCGGCCGTACTGGCCGGTACGGCACGGTATTTAAAACTCTGGTCAGGACTAGTAAGAGGTGTGGTATATTACATATATGAGGAGAGAAGCAATGAAAATTTATTTGTTACAGATTTTCTCTGCAAGTTTTTGTATGGTTTATGGTTGCATATTGAAGTACTAGTTGCAGATAGACAGTGAAGTTTGGGGGATGTTTTTTTGTGGAAAAAGTTGAAGATAAAAGCTATGCATCTGGTCCAAAATTCCCCCCCGCCCCCCCCCTCCTCCTCCTCCCCCCCAAAAAAAAAACACTTGTGTAATATATATGCACACAAACAGATATTTTGGAATTCATGCATAAATTCCTAAACCATTGTGACATGGCCATTGACAGGTATAAATCAAATAATATGGTCGCAGTTATTTTCAGACTAGAGCAATGATTGTTACTTTAGAGGCAGTTTTGCATTTTAATTCTTTGAACCTGCTGCGGGCATGCTGTGGCAATGATGCCGCCTTAGATTATTCTTCTAACTGCATACATTATACGGTTTTGTATTTTTGGGTCAAATTATGTGAAAATTCCTGAGGTCAAAGCTCCTTTGCTACATGTTCAGCCAGCTGTGAATCCGGCTGATGAATATGGAGCCCTAATTTATTCCGGACGATGGGGAATCCATGGGATTACACTGCCTGGAAGGGTTACATTTGCACCTGGAAATGTTGGATATTCAACCTTTGGTGCTCCCCGCCCGATGGAGGTATGTGAAAAAGTATACTCGAGTTCTACATTTTCATACGTTATCATAGTGCCAGCTTGTAACACTCTATCTCAATCTTTGAGCAGACCCAAGTCATTAGTGATGAAACCTGGAAGCTAATAGATGGTATCTGGGATAAAAGGGTTGAGGAAATAAGAGCTGAAGTCTCAATGGATGGCGAAGAAGACAAAGAAAACCCACAACTTTTGATGGCCAGCCATTTCCTGTGAAAGTGAACAATTTTTTCCTGGTTTGTATGCAAATTCTTCTTGTGTTTTGTTAATCACTACCCCCACCATCCCAATTTAACATGACGTCCAAAAATTCACGTTCACATTAAAAAAATGGAAGATCTTCAGTTTACATTTTCTTGTAAGGCAAGATTTTTATTGAACTCATCTCTAGCCACTAACATATGCTTAACTCACTATATTTTTACTTTTTTGTTAAGTGTCTCATGTTGAACCAAGATAAGTTGGGATGAAGAGGGTATACCCTTAGTTTTTTCTTTTTTTTTGGTTTTGGTTTTGGTTTTTGTTTTTGTTTTTTTGTTTTTATATATCTTGAGGGTAGGGGCACAGTCCTACATTCTAATTTTGGACTTTGCGCAAAGCCAAAGGTGTAGTTGCCTAGGGTGTGTGAGAGCATCGGGCTTCTTTTCCTTGAGGGGATATGTAATGAAGGGAAACAAAGATAAAGCTGCTTCTTCACTTTTATTATTATTATTATCATTATTATTATGATATGTAGTTTTAATGCGATTATTAACCATAGGTTGCCACCCTCTTTCGTGCACAGGGGTGACCAGCCTACAACACTCCAACTCAGAGAGTGAATGAGGTAGTTGAGCCTGCATTTTATCTCGCCTTCTCTTTACCTTTGTTTTCTTTCTTTTCTTAATATCCCATATTTCTATGGTTTAATCTAACAACAAAAACTTTAATGAACCAACTTTGAGCAAGTCGGTGAAGTGTTTAAAAGTTTATAATTCTGTGTTCTACGGATGAGCAGTGTTTGGCTGGTTTCTGTTACAATAAGGGTATCGCAAATGGTCTTTTAGACATGACAAGGTCTTGAAGATTGATTCATCCTCGGAGATTCGGGCAAGAGGCCGTGTGGCTCAAGCCAGCGTTTAAATTCCTTAAAAAAGTCACTTTTTGTTATTCCATCATATCATATTATATGTCACTGCCGTCCGCCGGCAGCCATGGTTTTTTTTTTTTTTTTTCCTACCCTTTACTTTTCTTTTATTCTTTGTTGAGGGGCGCACAAGATTTTCATTTATCATTATTTTTTTCTGATTTAAAAGCCTTAGTTTATGGAGATATCAATTGACACCAATTCCAGTAACTTCTAAATCAGGCGGTCTGTTACATACACAGGTTTCCTTTTTATATTTTGCATATTCTTCCTCATTTGACATTTTTAACCATTCAAGTGTTTTTTTTTTAAAGGTCACATATCCAAAAGCTTCTTAAGTTATGCGCTAGAAACAATATCATTTGCCTTTGTTTTTCGCCAAGGGTGTTTGGTAGTTTGTCCCGTAGTAGTCCTTGGACACGTGCAGTTTCTTTGGTTTGTCATGAATTCATTTGAGAAGGTTTTGAGTAGTGAGATGTTCTCAAATATTTTGTGAATAATAATAAAATATTGGCAAAAAATAATGATAAAATGTTAAACAGTAGTGAATAGTAGTTAAACGTATTGAAAAGTTGATGAAAAATAATGATAAAATAATAAATAATTGTAAAAGTATTTTCTGACTCTATTATCCAAACGGAGCGGAAAAACTTAAATGAAAAAAAGAATAGTAATAATGAGATTACCACAAGCATTAATCGGGAATATTGAAAGTGGCTAGACTCGGAAGAGAATGAGGTTGACATCTATGTCCTCAGGAACTCTGCGCTGAGAGGGGAACTTGGGGAGGAGACTGGCAATATGCTTAGCCGATTCTAAATATGCTGTATACTTATCTATGTTCTTTGCTTGCTTAGCTCCCATATCCTCAAACCCTTTTGAATTCCCATTTTCTTGATTTACTATAAATCCAACGGCAATACGTGGAGATTGCATTTGTTTTCCTCCCTGAGTAGTTCCTCCAATGCTTTCTTCTTAAAAGCCCAGTTTCCTGTTCTAAAATTAAAGTGATACAATGGAAGGAAACGTTGCCCATAAATACCCACAATTTCCACTGCAGCTAAAATGAATTCAAATTCCTCCTCTGACATGTAGTAGGGAAAGCTGATCCTAGTCCATCCTTTAATCCAACATAACCCTATTGAACAAAAAATGAGAAAAAAATCAGCTTAAAACACAGGTTTGTTTTCTGCATGATATTTTTCAGATCTCAACATCAATTTAAGAACCATTTACCTTGAGAAAGGCAGCTCTGAAGGAAAGTGAGTGGGACTCATCGATGTCAAGTAGAATGTGAGCATAGGGTCCAGCACAAGCGCACCCACCTCGAGCCTGGATCCCAAAAAGGTCATTCAAAAGAGCAGCAACGAATGGTCCATGAAGAGGCTTATCTCTCTTGTTCCCTGTCTCTTTCCAAATGTATAGCTGCTGCTCCTCCCATCTTTCTTTGCTATCAATATTACACCCATTTTTTAGGCCAGTCGAGGAGGAAATATTGGTGGTACTATATAAACAAGGAAAGACAAGATAGCTTGTCTTTTGGTGTTTGTATTTCCTAGAACGCATATGTTGTGATTTGGAAGAAGCCTCTCAAGCGCTTTCTCCATATTGGTTTGCTCCAGTTTTTCAATCTTCTCGTAACCAATGTATTCCTTAATCCGGAAAGCCAAAGCTGCTCTAACTGTTTGGATTATTTGAGGAGTGCCACCATTTTCCCTTGCTTCAATGTCCTCCAAATATAACGTGTCCTGCAAAATATGTACTAGATTAACAAGTGATGAGTATAGGACTTTAAAGGTAACCCACCATGATCTCATGAAGTTTCCTAAGCATCTTTATGCTTGGAATTGTGCAACTATTACATAACCGCATTGAAAAAATTGAATAAAGCATATGATGCATATGAAAAAAATTAATTTTTTAATAGTAAATTCTATTATTTTTCAAAATAATTATGCAGACATATATGCATCTTACGATTATACGTAGAATTACTCATATATATATATATATATATATATATATAATTTTCCTTTTCCTTGAAGCCGTTGACATACATCACAGTTCCACCTCCACAAGTCGACGGTGGAGAAGATTTTAGCATATAAAGTGGCTTGCTCATCAGAAGGATGCCGGGCGATCCTGGTCCCCCAAGAAACTTATGTGAACTAAGGAAAATTGCATCGTAGCCATCAAGCTCCCCGGATCTCATGTCAATCTCCATCAAACTTTGGAAAGTTGGCATCCTGATGCTCGGTAAAGAAACATTTGAAAAATAAATTTATACACAGAATTTACGTACCTTGCTGCAAAATCAAAGCATGCAAACCCCCCATATTGGTGAAGAAGTTCAGCAATTGCTCGGGTGTCTGAATAAATTCCAGTCACGTTACTACAAGCAGAAAAAGAACCCAAAATTGGCCTATTTGCAGACTGATATTGCTCAAGTTGCAGTATTAGAGTCTCCATGTCTAAGGAACCATTGGCATCTAAACCATTCTCTATTAGTTGAGCCAAGCTTTGCCGCCAAGAAAGAAGGTTGGAGTGGTGCTCATAAGGCCCAACAAAGACCACCCACCTTTCTCCATTTCCAAGGCATTTTAGTAGCCTCTCTCTCAACATCGATGGCACGGCAATGCCTATTACTTCTTGAAGCCTTTTAATAGCTGCAGTCGTGCCCGAACCACAGAACAAGAGCACGTCATCTTCTCTACCACCTAAGCATTTCTTGATGTACTTGGTTGCTTGATGCACTGTTTTTGTCGTCCGGTGCCCCACATAACTGTCGCTCGTATGCGTGTTCCCTATACATGAGGAGGGGGGAAAGTTTTAGTACCAGCATGTATATTCCCAATGCTTCAAACAAAACACATTTAAGTACTAGAAAGAGAAATTAAGGAACTAATTAACGAAATGCAATGGTTGATAGATAATGATGAATTCACCCATTTTCTTTCACATGGAGAAGGCACGAAGGCGACGAGATAAAACTCAAAATGAACAAACATAAGAATAGAAATGACGGACTTGGAAGCAACTAGCTAAAAGTTAAGTTCTCCAAAGCTTTTTTTTTTTAATTTCCATCAGCCAAACGAATTTGAGCAACAAATCAATCAAAGATCGATAATGATTAAAAAAAAACAATAATGCGAATTTACCATAGAAAGGAAGGACATTGTTGATGAGGAAATCCTCGATATATCGAAGAGATCGACCCGAGGCAGTGTGATCAGCATAGGTGAGTCTTCTTTTCCCGAATGGAGAATCTATTTCTGCATCGCCTCCGATGATTTGAGAGCGCAACCAGGATAGTTTTCTATCCGCCGATTCGTTTCTTGGCAGACCCATCTCCAGAGTTTTGGAGGCCGCTCGAGAGCCGTGGCAAAGATCACCGGTGAGCGTTTAAGTGCCCCGCCATAATTACCAGTTTTGCTATGGTTATGGTTCATTTTTTGAGCACTAAGACTAGCTTCTTTCAACCTAAGTTTCTCAAATTTCATGGTTTAATAAGGAAGATGAAAAATAAACAAATCGAAGAAGAAAATGAAGATGCAGTACTACGTACTAGATGACGAAGATCAGAAGAAGATGAACACAAAGTTTATTTTATGGAGGGAGAATATGGAGGGAATTTAAATAGAAAATTAAAGAAAGAGATCATGACTTCCAATGGGTTGTTGCTAAAACAGGTCTTAAAAATCAAGTGGCACCAAAAACGTAGTGGATATACTCCGGCGACGAGTAATATTGAAAGTTGAATGCAATGGGATCGACCAGACCAGAAGGGAAGTTGCGAAAGCAAATTATAATTTATAAGACATTATATTTGACCGGCCGCTCTAATTTGCCATTAATTCGTTGCCATTGGCTAGATGGCAATATAGCATAGCAGATAACGCATACGGATTACGGACATAGAAAACCAAAAAAGGCGGTAAAAAGTATGGACTTGTTCTGGGCTATTTCCACGTACGGTACCCAAGTTAAGGTGCACGTGGTCAGATCAGCCAACTTCCGTAATTAATAGCACGTACATAGTTTGCATGGAACCGGATCCGGCAATTACCCTTTATTTAATGACGAATAGCATCCCAAATTAAAGGACTGATTGATATATAATATGTGGGTATTCTTTACTAATACGCAATACTTAATATTATATGACTAAAAATAATGTTGTAATAGACTCGAGCTAGCCGAGTCGGTCTTTGCCTTACCCAACTCGACTTGATTTAAAAAATTCGAACTCGTATGCAACTCAAGTTGTTTATTTTTAATATTTTGAATAAGATTTAATAATTAATAAATTATAAAAATAAAAAATCTAATATTAAATTTGTACAATTAACAAGTGTAACTTCTTATGAATTATAAGATTTTAAAATCCAATATATAATTAATATGTAGCTAGTTGATATCCATCTATAATAACGATATATTATATGCCTACGTAAATTGTTAATGGTAGAGTACTATTGGCTGGCCCCAAAGCGGAATTGCTCGATGGTTGTTGGTCGAAGCTCCAGTAGGTAGCCACTTTCTTCTCAGGAAACCGTATGTGATACTTCTTCATTATACGGCTGATCTGTCATCAGCTTCTATACATGCACATAATATGCAATATATTTATTTCATATTATATAGTCCCCACGTACTAGTATATGATAACATATATCGATTTCATATAATCAAACGAATACCGAGCAAAGTATCGAACAAATTGATTTATTTAAACCCTAACCACAAATATGACTTCTCCTTTATTAATACACTCTTAAAAAATTACATTGACGACGGATCTAATGTAATTTGAGACCAACATGTTTTATTACTTTTACTTAAGAACAAAAGAGAGATCTCTAGACTCTAAATGTCACGTTATGATGAATTATATTTTTGCCACTTCCAAGCCTTGTTTTAATATTTTAGAGTGTTTCTGTCGACAACAATTACAGTAAAACTCATGTAGATTAAAATAAATAAAGAGAACAAATTAGTACTCTGCCCTTGGAAGTTTAATTAATAAACAGGGGGAGGTTAAACTTTGACGTCGTAGACACGGGCGCCACCCCTCATATGTTTTCTTAAATGCGTGAATCAGTTGGCCCCTCGCCCACACGTAATTGCATGTGATGCAAGTTTTTGCACATAGGAAACAATCAAAACATGTTGGACGTACGGAATACAAGTCCATTGTAAAAAAAAATTGAAACGCCAATCAATTCCCCACTCAAAACTACAAAAATAATTTTTCTCACAGTAAAGTTAATTACCACTCAAAACTACTAAATTAATTATTGTTTAAAATTTTATGAAATTAAATAAAATGATTGACTTTGTATTTTTTCACCAAAAACAACGGTCCTATTTGGAAACTTTTCTTTAATTATTTTGTTTTCTATAGATAAGTCTCATTTCAAAAAGAGTATACTAAATGCAAGTTCTGAATGTGTTACCTATAGGGCAATTGTCATCCTGCCCGCCGTAGCTTACTGCTGCAACATACTGCACAGCTAAAAGTCTTTCATTTTTTTTTTTACCATTTTATCATTTAAATATATTTTAAAAAAATATGAAAAATATCAATACACTAATAATAATCACTTCCATAATTATTAAATAAAAAAATAAAAAATAAAATAAAATATATAAAATATCAAAATTAAGTATTGAAGACTCAAAATAAGTAGAAAAACTGACATTTCCCTTCCTATATTAAGTCTCATTGGTGACTTGACATAGGAATGAATATTGAATAAATCTAATTCTCCTAAATGTTTTGTCCCGATAGGACCATTTCAAAATCGGATGAATTTATTTATTTTTTATTTTTTTATTTAGTGATTAAATAAATACATTTTAATGACATTGTAAATTTTTAAAAAAATATTATATAATAAATAAATAATAAAAAAATTACAAAAACTTTTTTTACTCTATATTGGAACAACTCGTGCTACATTCTCGATGGATGTAATACTGCTTATGGTTTGAATAAATATACTTCATTCTAAGGTTTTATCTCGAGATGCCCTGATAATTTATTTTATTTTATTTTATATAATAATTAAAAAAATATTTTTTAATGATGTTATAATTTTTAAAAAACAAATATTTATAAAAGTAATGAACCAAAAAAAAAAAGTGCTCCCTACGAGACAACTCGTGCTAGCATTGCTCAATTTGGTTTTAATGCAGCCGTCTACGTAACTACTTGTAGAAGACACCTTTTCTTGAGAGAAAAAAAAAATAAATAAAAAATTATGAAGTGTTATAAAACTAACAAAGAACTACTATTGTAAGAGAAAAGAAGAAACTCTTTTGAAACTCTTTTGAAACTCTCTTCTTTCTATATATTTTTTTATGAATTTCATAATAACTGAATCTCATATTTATAGGCCTTGAAGTTACTATGCAAGTTACTATGTAAGATTTAAAATAATAGTGGTGGGGTCTTTCACATAATTTGATGGACCAATGGGGGCGGCAATCGACGATTTCATAACACTCCAATTTGAATGACCACCCATAAAGAATCTGCATTGTTAAAACCTTGTCAAGGAAAAACCAAGTGGGAAGAAAAATTAATGGCGAAGGAAAAAGAGTACAGTTTTCTTATGTATCCACAAGTGCTTTAAGATTGCCTCATTAAAACCTTGCAAAGGAAAGTCCAGTGGGACAAAATCTCAGCAAAGGAAAAAGAGTATAATCAGCACAAGTCTTCAAGATATTTACTCTTCCCCTAGAAAGTGCATGACTACAGGTCTTTAAGTCTTCATAATCCAATATTTTGCACAATTTTTTTAAATGACGCAGTTGGTAATGCCTTCGTGAATAAATCTGTTAGATTATCATTTGATCGTATCTGCTTGACATCAATTTCACATTTCTCTTGGATTTCGTGAGTATAAAAGAATTTAGGTGAAATATGTTTGGTTCTATCACATTTGATGTATTCTCATTTAATTTGAGTGATACAAGTAGTATTATTTTCATATAAAATTGTTAGGCTATCATTGGTCATGGGGAGTCCACACTTTTCTTGGATATGTTGAATTACTAATCTCAGCCAAATACACTCTCGACTTGCTTCATGAATAGCAATGATCTCTGAGTGATTTAAAAGTATAGCAGATAGTTTCTGCTTAACAGATCTCCATAATATGGCAGTATCTTCATAATTAAATAAATATCCAGTTTGAGATCTACCTCTGTATGGATTTGAAAGATAACCTGCATCTGCATACCTAATCAATTGTGGACTTGATCCACGTTGATAAAATAATCTCATATCAACCGTACCATGAAGGTAACGAAAGATATGTTTAATGTCATTCCAATGCCTTCGAGTTAGTACAGAATTATATCTTGCAAGCAGATTAACTGAGATTGTAATATCAGGTCGAGTCCAATTTGCAAGATACAGCAAAACTTCAATTGCACTAAGATATGGTACTTCAGGATCAATAATTTCTTCATCGTCATCACAAGGACGAAATAGATCATTTTTTACATCAAGTGTTCGAACAATCATTGGAGTACTCAGGGGATGAGTTTTGTCTATATAAAAGTGTTTCAGAACTTTCTCAATATACATGGACTGATGAATAAAAATTCTATTTGGCAAGTGTTCGAGCTGCAGGCCTAGACAAAATTTTGTTTTGCCAAGATATTTTATTTCAAATTCATTCTTTAAATATGTAACGGTTCTTAAGATCTCTTCAGGAGTTCTCACAATTTAAGTCATCAACATAAACTGCAATAATGGCGAATCCGGATTCTGATTCTTAATAAAAACATATGGACATATAGGATTATTCTCAATTCCTTCTTTCAATAGATATTCGCTTAAGCGATTATACCACATGCGTCTGGATTGCTTCAACCCATATAAAGATCTTTGTAGTCTGATAGAGTACATATTTTTAGATATACTTGTAGATACTTCAGGCATTTTATATTCTTCAGGAATTTTCATATATATGTCATGATCTAAGGATCCATATAAATATGTAGTGACCACATCCATTAACTGTATTTTTAATCCTTTTGTAACAACAGACTAATAAAAAATCTAAATGTGATTGCATCCATAACGAAAGAATATGTTTCTTCATAATCAATCCCGGATTTCTACAGGAAACCTTGTGCGACAAGCTGTACTTTGTACTGCACAATTTCATTTTTCTCATTGCGTTTTCGTACAAATACCCACTTATATCTAATAGGTATTACACTCTTTGGTGTTTGGACAACAGGTCTAAATACTTCTCTTGCTTTGCTAGCGAATTTAATTCAGTTTCAATGGATGCTTTCCATTTTAGCCAATCATTTCTACGTCGACATTCTTCGACGGTTCTTGACTTACTTTCTTTATTACTTCTGGTAATATCAATGGCCATTTTATATGAAAATATGTTGTCGACAACAGTTTTATTTATATCCAGAATTTCTCCAGTACTCATGAAATGTATTGAGATTTCATTATTTTCAAGTACTTGTTCCTCTTTAGAGGAAAACATTTCATAAAACACCTCTTTAGGAGGTCCATTTTTAGGAGATTTTAGGATAGGAGATTTAACCTCTTCTGGAGTATCAATTATATTTTTAGCTTGTAATGTGGGTATGTGTTCTTCAAGAACACCAAATTCTTTTTGTATCCTTTTCCTTCGGGAAATTTTATCTTTTGCACCAATAGGTCTTCCACGCTTCAGGCATGTCTTAGACTCACTTATTGCTGTTTTGACAATTCATCATTCAGAGACTTTAATCCTTGTTGGAGCATTAACAGTAGGAATATAAAATTTTACTACAGCTTTAGTGTCAGTAAATACATCCGATAATTTATTTGCAACATTTTGTAAATGAATAATCTTCTGAACTTCCAATTTACATTCATTTGTAGGAGGATCAAATTGAGACAGAGTTTTGTTATCCCAACTAATTACTTGTCGTGATTCAGGTACTGACTTTTCATTACCCATTAATGGAAAAGTGGATTCGTCAAAGTGACAATCCTCAAAACGTGCTTTAAACATATTCCATGTAAGGGACTCAAAATATCTGATAATAGATGAAAAATCAAATTCAACATATATTCCAAGTCTACGTTGATGATCCATTTTTGTATGCTGTGGAGGTGCAATTGAAACATATACAGCACATACAAAAGTACAAAGATAAGAAATATTTGGTTGTTGATCGAATGCAAACTGTAAAGGAGAATATTTATGATATGCAGATGGTCTAATGCGGATTAATGATATTGCATAAAGTATAGCATGTCCCCAAGCTGAACCAGGAAGTCTTGATTTCATAAGTAAAGATCTAGCGATTAGCTGAAGCCTTTTGATCAAAGATTCAGCTAAACCGTTTTGATTATGTGTATGGACAACAGAATGTTCAACATCTATTCCTATTGGCATGCAATAATCATAAAAAACTTGAGATGAAAATTCACGTGCATTATCCAATCGAATGATCTTAATGGGATACTCAAGAAATTGTGCTCGTAGTTTGATTATCTGAGCAAGAAATCTAGCAAATGCAACATTTCTAGTGGAAAGCAGACAAACATGTGACCATCGACTAGATGCATCAATTAAAACCATAAATTATTTAAATGGTTCACTTGATGGATAAATAGACCCACATATATCTCCGTGAATCTTTTGTAAAAAGGATGGAGATTCAACAATAACTTTTGAGGGAGATGGTCGGATAATTAACTTACTTTGAGAACATGCAGAGCACGGAGATTCATTGGTAGAAATATCTTTTGATTCTTTAAGGGATGCCTATGCGAATTTTCAATAATTCGTCTCATCATTATAGATCTCAGATGTCCAAGGCGATCATGTCAAGTCATAAATACTTTGAGATTAATGCACTTCTAGTGCACTACCACATATGATTTAATTGTTCTCATTTTTGTATAATACAATCCAGAATATAGAGCATGCAGTTTTTCTAATATAAGTTTTTGGCCTGATATTGTTTTAGTAATAAGAAGATGTTTTTTACTGCCTTCATTGGTCGTTTCAATATGGTAATCATTACGACGTATATATTTGAAACTCAATAAATTTCTTCTGGATTGTAAAGAGAATAGAGTATCATCAATACAAAATTTGGTGCCATTAGACAACACAATATATGCTCTTCCGGAGCCCTCAACTAAATCTGATGAACTTGATATGGTATGGACATAGGTTTTGCTTAGTGTTAGATTTTGAAAATATTTCTTATATTTAAGAATTGTGTAAGTTGTAGCACTGTCAGCCAGACATACATCTTTATCATTCAACTCAGAGATAAAAAGTTCATCAATGTGATCCATGATTCTACAAAATATATAAAACTTTTATTACAAATAATAAAGAAAATACATTAATTGAGTGGAACACTTCCATATTCAATTAGGTGATTAATACTACTATCAGGATCTTTAAAGAAATCACAAACATCAAAATGAGTGACATCTACATCTGCTGATTTTAATAAATCATCTGATGATTTTACTAAATTTGTTTTAAGCATTTTATTTTTTCCTTTAATAGATGCTTGATATAAATCAGTTAACTGCCTAGTCATACGACATGTATGTGACCAATATCTAGCATTCCACATTTATGGCACACCTCTTCACTTTTCTTTGAAGAATTATTCTAAAATTTTTTACCCCTTTTTGAGTTGTACCACTTCTGGTGATACGGTATATTATTATTATCCCTTTTACTGTGGTCACTTCTGGGATCAATATTTTATAATTTCTCCTACTACGTCCACGCCACCGATTTCTTCTAAAAGATGCACCATTCGCTTCTGGGAATGATGCAAACCTATTACCATTCACTTTAGGTAATGATAATGAGCTAGTAAGGCGTGACTGGTGGTTTTTTAATAAGAACTCATTGTTCTACTCAGCTATTAGAAGACATGATATAAGTTTAGAATATTTCTTGAACTTTCTCTCTCGATACTGCTGCTGCAGGAGCACATTCAAGGCATGAAATATAGTATAAGTCTTCTGTAGCATATCATCATTGGTGATTTTCTCACCTTATAAGTTTAGTACTGAGCTTATTTTAAAAAGTGCGAAATTATATTTACTAACACTTATATAATCTTGCAACCTCAGGTACAGCCATTCATAACGAGCTCTTGGGAGGATGACAGTTTTCTGGTGTTCATACCTTTCCCTTAAACTATTCCACAAAATATAGGGATCTTTTATTGTAAGATACTCAGATTTTAATTCTTCATGAAGATGGTGGCGAAGAAAAATCATTGATTTAGCACAGTCTTGAAGGGACGCTTGATTTCCTTCTTTAATTGTTTCACCCAGGTTCATCGCATCAAGATGGATTTTAGCATCAAGTATCCAGGATAAATAATTTTTTCCAGATATGTCAAGAGCAACAAATTTCAATTTTGTAAGGTTTGACATTTTCTACACATAAAAATAATGAAATAAATATGTGTATCTAGGGGTGGGCGGCGGGGGATCCGCCTCCCGCCCAACCGCCCCATTCGCCCCGCCCCGCAAAGGGGGGCGGTGCGATGGCCGGGGGCAGATGGGGGGTGCCCCCGCCCACCTTTTCCCCCGCCCCGTATAAACTATTTCCCCCGCCCCCACCCACCTTTGCCTCTGGGTTTTATTTTTTAACTTACCCTAGACCAAAACGGCACCGTTTTGGTCTAGGGTAAATAACTCCCCCTCCCCCTCGATAGATCATTTCCCGTGCCCAAATCCCAAGTCCAACCCCCCCTCCCGAGCGGCGATTTTGGCAATTTTAGGCTTAGGGTTATCGTGTGCCCTGTGGTGCTTCTCGCCGTCGTTAATCCACCGGGATATCTGCCGTGATCCCTCGCGCAGATTGTTGGTATCGGCATTCGGCACCATCGCCATTTCGAGTCTCTTCAAACAACAGGTAGCACGCACACCTCACACTCCCATTTTTTTTTTCCTTATTATTTATTTTTGTAGTTTGATTATTCATTATTGTTGAGTTGAGTTATGGAGATTGGAGGTTGGTTGGGTTGAAATGGAGATGGAGGATGGGTTATTGGTTACCGTGTGCTGTGGATTTTTGCTTGTGCATGTGTTTGAAAGTTTGTTAAATTGTTTGATTCCGTGTGCTGTGGAATTTTTTTTAAGATTGAAACCCTAAATTAATTTAGGGTTACAATCCCAAATTCTGTGAATCTGCATTAATTAGAGTTTCGGTTTGGAACCCTAGATTAGGGTTCCAATCCGAAACCTGAATTTAATTTAGGGTTGATTACTTTTTACTTGATATTATCACTTATTCAGTTTCGGATTGAGCACTATATTAGATTTTTTCATGTTTTACAATTACTTACATAATTAATAATTATGTGTTAACAGTTAAATACTTACATCTGATTGGTATATATATATTTTTTAATTTGATTAGATAATTATTGTCACAATCACAATATGTGTTAAAAATGAAATTGATAATTTGATATGTATATTGAAATATTATATTGTTGAAAATTTGAACTTGAAATTTGGTTGTTGTTGGCTGTTTCCCTTTCAGATTTGTGAGTTCCATTTATTTGTGAAATATGTCAACTACTCCATCGGGTTTTAGCGATTCATGTCATACCCCTACCAATGCTCCCATGAACATTGACATACCTGACGATGAGAACTCTAGTTCTATCCCCACAGCCCCCACTGACCCCAGTCCTGCTCCCACTGATTGCCTTGCCCCCAAGCCCATTTCTAAAAAACCTATTTCGATTGTCTGGGGTCATTTTGAGAAAATAGAGGGTAGCGATCCCGATAACCCCCAGGCCAAATGTAAGTATTGTGGTAAAATTTATGGATGCCATTACAAGAGACACGGTACCTCCCAGATGAAAGTGCACTTTGAAGAGCAGTGCAAAAAAAGTCCTATATTAAAATTTTTACAACAAAGGAGCCAATCTAGGCTAGAGATCGGACTAAAAAAAATGGTTGATGGTAGTAGTGGGGGTGCTACGTTGAAGGGGTATACTAAATATGATCCAGAAGAATGTAGGAGATACTTGGCAAGAATGGTCATCATGGATGAGATGTCATTCCAGGTTGTTGATGGTGAGGGGTTCCAAGCATATTCTCGTTGCTTGGAACCTAAGTTCAATATTCCTTCTCGCCATACTGTGGCAAAAGATGTTAAAAAAACATATGAAAAAGAGAGAGATTCATTGAGGGGGATTTTGGCAAGTCTAGTTGTTTGTCTCACCACCGACACTTGGACATCCGTTCAGAATTACAATTATATGTCTTTGACTGTATACTACATTACATCTGATTAGAAATTGCACAAAAAGATTTTGAAGTTTTGTCAGGTTACGGATCATAAAGGTGAGACAATTGGGAGGGCATTGGATGCCTCAATCACAGAGTTGGGTTTGGCTAGAGTTATTGCTATTACAGTTGATAATGTAAGTTCTAATGATGTCGCATTGGCCTCTTTAAAACCCGATTTTAAAGAGGCAAATAGAACAATATTGGGGGGTGATTATTTGCACGTGAAATGTGCTGCCCATATTCTCAATTTGGTGGTTGCCGATGGATTAAAAGATGTTGATGACTCAGTTGTAAGAGTCAGAATGCCAGTGAAGTTTGTGAGATCTTCTCCCTCTAGATTTGAAAATTTTAAAAATTTTGCAAAGAATGCGGGCGTAACAACCAAGAGGGGCCTTTGCAAGGATATGCCAACCAGATAGAATTCAACATTTATGATGTTAGAGGCGGCTCAAGATTATAAAAAAGCTTTCAAATTAATGGGTAATGAGGACATCCAATTTGTAAGGTATTTTGACGACCATGGGGGATTGGGACATCCAACTGAAAATGATTGGAATGTGATTTCAGTTTTTGTTGAATGCTTACGTGTTTTCTATGAGGTGACGTTGAGTATCTCTGGTACTTTGTACCCTACAGCTCATGACTTCTCTCAACAAATTTGTAGGTGTGAAATAAGATAACTGAGATGGTTTTGAGTGATCATAGCAAGATTCGGGAGATGGGAGTAGCCATGAGGGTGAAATATGACAAATATTGGGGGGATATGACGAAGCAAAATGTGCTTTTATATGTGGCTAGTGTTCTTGACCCCCAAATTAAGCTTGATGGCATGAAGTATGGGTTGGGATCAATAACTGGGCCAATGAAAGCTACTTAGATTGTGGGAATTGTTAAAGAGACTCATCAAATTACTTGATGAGTTTACATTGATTAAGGGTGTTAATACACCCATTTCTACACCGAGTGTAGTGCCTGCACCAGATGCCTTGGCGGCCAAAAAGCGTAAGGTCGTCTGGGCCCGAAACATGATTGAAGACCCTCAACTTAGCTCTCAACCCATTGAGGTGAAGTCAGATGTAGACCGGTATTTGGCAGCGGGCTTGGAACCATATGTAGAAGATTTTGATATATTAGCATGGTGGAAGGTCAATGCAGTGAAGTACCCCATCCTTGCTGAGATAGCACGCAGTGTTTTGTCTATCCCAATTAGCACAGTAGCATCTGAATCCGCTTTTAGCACTGGAGGACGTGTGTTGGATCTATTTCGAAGTTCGTTATCTCCTACCACTGTAGAGGCCTTAATTTGCTGACAAAATTGGATCAAGGGGACTACAATTCACGTTCCAGATGTTTTTGACTTTACGGATGTTGAGGAGAAGACTACTTCACAGGCTGAGTCTGGTAAATAATAAATATCACATTTTTTATTATTAATTGATTACTACGATTCATTTGATTTATATTAAAGTGAAGTAATTCTTATTTCTTAATGTCAAATTCAATTATTGTAGGCGTTCCACCTATAATTGACACGACATCCAATTCCGTTGCATTTTGATTTCCCCATGGGCCCAAGAAAATGTCTCCATCTAATCTTGGTTAGTTATAATTTTACTAAGATTTTAGACTATCATTTTGATATTTAACTTTTTGATTTTGAAACTCATTTTTAATATTTTATCATTTCATTTATTTATGATATTTAAATTTTAAATTACTTATAAAAAAACTGATATTTAAATTGTTTCTCTCTTTCAGATTTTATCATCTCACGTCATCACTTCACAGGCTCACAGCTCACATGTTCCAACTTTCAAGGACCGAGACATCTACTCCATTTGTTACATTATGATGTTTGTGGCTTATTTTAATTTGTAATAGATTAATAACATACTTTTATTATTTGATGTTTGTAATATTATTTTAATTTGTAATAGTAAATAGAGTACTGAGTAGGACCTAAGGCCTTGGCTAATTTGATAGTTGATACTTTCTTAAATTTCTTTTTTTTTTTTATGTTTTTTTTAGTTATTTTTTTTAATTGTGCTATTTATACAATTTTATATTTTTATAATTTGTTGTAAAATTACTAAATCAAGCTAAAAAAAAAATTAGAACTTAAAAAAAAAATTGGGTATGTAGAGTATGCGAGGGGGCGAACGGATGCACCCTCAATTCCCCCCCCCCCGTGTGCGGTACGGGGTACCCCGCCCCCGGGGGGCGGACACCGGTGGAAATCTTCTGCCCCCGTCCATGTGGGGGGCGGACAAAGGGGTGCCCCGCATCCGGACATGCGGGGAGCACCCCTATGTGTATCTTAGAAAATATATTTATAAATTCACACAGATTTTAAATAATAATCATCAATAAAATATATCAAATACTGCAAATAATATATTGAAAAATTTACAGAGGAATAAGACCACTGGCTTTAGAATTGGTAGAATCGTCGTACTAATAATGTGTTATAAAACTAAAAAGAACTACTATTGCAAGAGAAAAAAAGAAACTCTTTTGAAATTCTTTGAAACTTTTTTTTTCTATATATTTTCTTATGAATTTCATAACTAAAGTCTATATTTAGACTTTGAAATTACTATGCAAGTTATTATACAAGTCACTATACAAGATTTAAAATAATAATGGTTGGGTCATTCACATAATTTGTAGGCCAAAGGGGGCGGCAGCTGACAATTTCATAACATAAAAAGCCTATTTTTAAAAGAAGCATTAAAATTTGGAGAGGTAATATTAACACGAGCGAATGTGTAGGTTAAACCATTTGTGTCACTGTAGATGTCACTCGATTGATCAAGAAGACAATAGCATTGATTCTAAGCGCCTTTCTTCTATGGGGGGCTAGATCAAAGATAGCATTGAATAAGAATAAGCTCGGATTCCTCTTAGCAGCGTGCACGCAGGTTCATTTTTTCAACAAAGATTTCCTCCCTCTTTTTCTATCGGGAGGATCTTTAGGCCTTGATTATTTTTTAATCTCATTTCATTTCAACATATCTCATCTTATTTTATTTAATTATTATAATTTTTTTAAATTTCAACACAAAATAATATAAAAAATTTAACTTTTTAAAATGTCAAAATAAAAATAATATTACAAAATATATTTTAACAATATTTTATTTAACTTTTAACCTTAATCTCAATTCATCTCAATCTCATCTATCTTCCAAGATCACCACGCATCCCACCACAAGCGTCTCTTGTCGTAGATCTTCTAAGCAGTAGTAGCAAAACGCAAATTGAAGGGGCGCGTGAGCCACACGCATGTCCCGACCAATGTGTGAGATCCATATGCTTCAGCTTCGAGGAATTCCTCCTGCTTCCATGCGCTGCTTTTCTAGGATGAACAATCTCAAATCTCTTAGATCTAACTATTTCCTTCTCTCTTAGTGTGGCACCTGTCTCCCACGCACCACCACCATCTAGGGCGATAGTGGCAAACCCACATTGCACTTGAGTGGGGCTTTGGCCCCCCAAAACTTTTAAAAAAATGCAATATATCTCTTAAATTTTATACATAATTATAGAAATATAGAAATGACCCATCAAAAAATTTATAATCTTCATATGCTCTCTAAAATTTTCTAAAATTTCAATATACCAATATACTTAGAAATATCTCTCTAGAATTTTTTTCTTATAGTCTCAAATTTTTGTTTAATTTTTATATATTATTTATTTTCAAGGATGTAACCTCTCCAAAATTAAAATTAAAATTAAGTTTATGAAAAATAATAGCTTATTAATATGGATCCCAAAGTTTTTTGATATATAATATTGAGCTTCTTAATATGAAATCTAAAGTGAAAATATAAGAAAAATTACTCAAGATCAATATCTATATTAAATATAGTTAAGAGATTTTATCCTCTAGACTTCATTAAGCAAGAAAATAATTTATTTAAATTCTCAATTATAGCATTATATGTTTAATGTGATACAAAGATATCTAGATTTTGCATGAAATCTGATAAAGTAACTTACACACTAGAATAAAAGATGACATTCTAAAATATCTCTTGATAGTTTATATGAAGAAAATAAGTTCTAAATATTTCATGCAAAAATAATAATGGATGAATATTATTCCATGAAACAACTACAATCTAAAACATATATTAAGTTGTGTGTTTATAATTTTATTTCTACATGCATGTAGCAAATTACCAAGATATAATTTTACATGTTGTTACGTTTTTCTGATTTTTCAATTTATTTTTACTTTATATAAATGAAATGATGTTCGTAGTTCTAGGATGTGCAAGCTCCTCTCACTCTCTCTGAAAAAAATAGTTAAATCTAGCACCTACATGAAAAAATTACTTTTTAATGGTGGATCTCACTTAAAAAAAAAAAAAAGAGTGCATGGAGCTTGCACACCCTACAACTGTATCTAGCAATATTCTTTTCATAAATGTGTAAGTTGGGCCCCCTCAAAACAATTCTTGGTTCCGCAACCACAGGGCGGTCTTCTTCTAATGATTCAATGTTTCTCCAGTTTGCTATTCTCCTATGTTTTTGCTTTTTATAATTAAGAATCGTTGGAAAGAGGCAGTAGAAGACTTCAACAACCAGTCTAGTCTAGGAAAATACAGCACAAGCCACTTTTCTATGATTTTCAATCGTAGCTTAATGAGACCGTTTTCAATTTGTTTTAAAACCGCTTCAAGTGGCATTCCTTTGCGGGACATGAGTGATGAATTGGGCTTCTCAGAGGCACTTCCTCCTTTCTCCTACAGTGGGAGCTCTTCTACCCTTCTCGGGTGCCTTGGCATTCGCCTTGACCTTCACTTTCTTGTCTGCTAGCTCCATCTCCAACTCCTTCCTCCTTGGCTCAGTCAATGCTCGTAGGTGTTTTCAGCATTGTGAAGTTGTCGGCTTGGTTTATAAATTTGCTCAACGTCGTCGATGTTTCCCTTGCCAGCTCAGCCATAAATTTGGATCGTGTCCAAACCCCTATCAGAAGCATCGCCAAGGTTATCTTCTCGTCCTAGTCCTTGGTGATCATGCGTTTCTTGTTGAACCAATACAAGAAGGTCATTAGGCACTCGTTCTCCGCTTGCTTGATGGTGAAGAGGAATGTAGTTGGGCATCGCCTTTTTTGGCAGGACATGAATTGGGTCACGAACAAACGTGCTAGCTCGTTGCAGCTATCTCTAGAGCTGGGTGCCAACAACCCAAACCATGGCCCTTTTAGGGTCTATGGAAAGGCCCTGCATGCTATTGCTCCATCAAAGTCAAGCAACTTCAGGTGAATCTTGAAAGCTTCCGAGGCCCCAAGTGAGTCCCTTCACTTGTCATACATTTTCATGTGGGGACCTTGAATTTTTGGCAGCAAGAGAACAACCAATTACCCTTTAGTATAGGGTAGTTAAGTGCTAGTGAGCAACTTGTCTACTAAAGATGATGTGTCCATTTCTTCTCCATTTCTTGCTATTTGCCTTTGAGATTGTAGAACTCATTTTGCATGTTCTTACTTTCTTCTTCCTCGTTTGGTCTTGCATTTTGTGACCCTTCATACTCATTGTTAGGGCTGTGCTTCGACTCCGACGGTGTTAAAGTTCGGAGTTTCCAACTCCAACTTCGATAGCCGTCGGAGTCGAAATTGACTACCGACTCCGACTCTGGAATGGAGTCGGAGTTCGACTTCGATCGGAGCTTGGAACTCTGAACTCCAATCGTAGTTCGTCAGAATTTGATGTTCAAAACAAAAATCCTAGTAATCTAAATCAACTAAGTAAACAAAGATGGCAACAAAGACAGATTTGAGCTGCAATCAACCAAAGAAATTAAAAACCCTAGAAATCAACCATTTTAGCCGCATAGTGAAGGCTTACATCACTGCGAAATTGCGAGTCAACGGCAATTGAAGACCTATTAATTTTCCCAAGTTTGATCCTTGTTCTCCCTTCTCCAGTCTATTTCACAATTGAACCCTACCTCCCCTGGTTTGCGTACTCATCGGTGAGCTTTTCGACCCCTAGCATTTCGGAATCCACAGCAAAGGAGCTTCGACGAGGAGCCTTTCATCACGATAATTTCTTAGCTAATGGTTGGAATCGCTAGGGGGAAGAGAGAAGAGAGGAGTTAGGAGATGAGTGCCACTGGATTTGCTGCGGGGAAAGAGAAGAGTTAAGTCTTATTCAAAGAAGAGAGGAAGGAGTTAGGGTTTACGACTGGAAAAAATGATTTTATACCATAATTAAATGACGTCCTTTAAGGGCGTTTAAACACAAAAATGCAAGAGTAAAATGGGACTTCTGGGACTCAAACTTGGGATCGACCAAAGGATATAAAACACGCCTAAACCATTAGGCCTAATGGTTGATTTCTAGGGTTTTTAATTTCTATGGTTGATTGCGGCTAAAATCTGTCTTTGTTGCCATCTTTGTTTACTTAGTTGATTTAGATTACTAGGGTTTTTGTTTTGAACAGCAAACTCCGATCGGAGTTTGGAGTTCCAAGCTCCGATCGGAGTCGAACTTCGACTCCATTTCGGAGTCGGAGTCAGAAGTCGATTTCAACTCCGACGGCTATCAAAGTCGGAGTCGGAAACTCCAAACTCTGACACTGTCGAAGTTGGAGCACAGCCCTACTTGACGATTCCTTGTTCTTGCTGAGCTCTCTCAGAATGAGTTGAAACAGTCATGCAATGTACATGTAAGATTTTTCAATTGAATCTCACAGACGGTACCACTATTAATGTGTCTTTTGCACACCTGTGGGTTGAGATCTCAGGAGCTCAGGTCTTCTAGGCTTAGGCCTACAGAAATGATGCAGAGGAAGGAGAATGGGTGGTCAACGCTAGAGGTTGAGGAGTCTACGATGTTTAGGTTAGTAAAAACTTTTAGAAGCATGTAAATTATGAAAGTTGTGAGAACAAGGCGCCGAGAGTAAAAAAACCTAGAGTTTTCTCATACCTAAGAGTCTACTATTTATATCTAAAGTTTGGAGGGAGCTAGAATGTGCGTGTTCTTGTGGGATCCTCCCCCTTTGCACAATTTTCAATGCAAAGTGACCTCTACGATGACGGTATTAATGTGGTGTGGTTCCTTTGTCTTTCCTATTAATACGACATGTTTTCCTTGCCTGTGTACTTCCGCTAACTTCTTTGTTTGTTTGTCATTGTTTTTCATGTCAATGGATCGAGAGCCATCCTTTATCCTTGTTTACATGATTGGATAGTGCACTAGAGTGACTAGTGTTGCTCAAAGAATGATTCAAGATGTTAGGTCTCATCCCTTGTGTCGTCTCCCAATCCTACATGGGCTATACTGTGTAGTATCCTTTGCAACATCGTCCTATGTGGCTTGGAGGCCAGCTTCTCTCGAGTTAGGTCGAGAGGTCGATCCGCATTGGTTTGGGGCCTCCTGGCCTCAACTTGTTCTATTGTTCAGACTCAACTTTATCTTTTTGGCCCATAGGGAGGGAGATATTCGGCCCCAACTTGTTCTATTGTTCAGACTCAACTTTATCTTTTTGGCTCATAGGGAGGGAGATATTCCCTTACAATTATAATTTTTTTAAACTTCTAAATAAAATAAAAAATAATTCAACTTTTTCAATTCTAAAACAAATTATATTATAATAATATTTTAACTTCCTAATAGTTTTAATCAACTTTTTTTTCTATTTTCTTAAAATATCATAAAACATCTTATTCAAATTGTTTTATTATTATTTATAAATTATTTTAATATTATTCATAAATTTATCATTTTATCTTACCATCCAAATAGGCTTAATGTCACTGGCCTTTGTCATCAGAGATTTGAAAACCACATATGAACTACACATCAAAGCAGCTAGGGCTGTAAAAAGACCGAATCGGACCGGTGGACCGGACCGGTTGTCCCGGACCCAATTTTATCATTTGCTCCGGTCCGATTCAAATTTTACATGGACCGCTTAATTCCGGTCCGGTCCCAGTCCCGGTCCAAAGGATTTCTCCCCTGGATCGGACCGAACCAAATCTCACATATATAAATATCTATAAATAGTATATAAATTATAATATTAATATTAATATAAATTAATATATTAATATATAATATATATTAACATATAATATTTATTAACATATTAATATATAATATATACTCTTATAATATTAACATATTATTATTTATTGGTTAACTAGTTGTAGTATAAAAATATAAATTATAATATATCTATATAGAATATTAGCAATAATTTATAAGTAATAAATGTATTATTATTATTTAATATATTATTACTAATTTATCACTATTTACTAACATATAAATATATAATATACTAATGTAATAGTATTATTAGTTATAATTTACTAACATACTTAATATATAATATATACTAACATATTAATGTATAATATATACTCTTATAATATTAATATATTATAATTTATAGTAGTTAAATTTGGACCAAAAAAATATTTGATTATTGTAAAATTTTAGATTAAATTTAGCCTATTAAATCATATGGGGCACCCCTGGACCGGACCGGTATGGACCAAAAACCTGTTCGGTCCGGTCCAGAGTGAGAATTCTTGGACAGAATGGAATTGGTCCATAAATTTTCCAGACTGGACCGGACCATTTACACCCCTAAAAGCAGCACCACACAATTGGCATATCCCCATTTATGATCACAAACGTATTACGTTCTCACCCTGCAGACATCCTAGCTGATTTTCCACTCTCTAGGAATGTGCTCTTTTCTTTCCTTGCAATAATACTCTCTCTTGACCGAAGATCATATCTATGAAATAAAATGATTTCCACCCACCTACCAACAAAAACCACTAACACATTCTCTCTCTCTCTCTCTCTCTCTCTCTCTCTCTCTCTCTCTCTATATATATATATATATATATATATTCACACATAGAAACATGACTACGCACCACCTTTGGACCAATGGGAATCCCATTTCGGTCGGCTGCCAAGATAAAAGGCAAGCATGGTATAGTTATTATTGGTCACAGAAAATTATGATGTTTGGATTTGTAGCTTTTACTCTTTACATAAAAGATTAACAAGCATATCTGTTGTGTAGCTTGCATTTGCAGCATTGTGAGCTGAAATGGGCAAAATTGTGTGCTAGAATTCGATGCATAGAGAAAGTGAGGTGGCGTCACAGAGGTAGTACTCGTTCCTCCATGTACTGATGAGCTAGACGCTGCTGAGCTCATTCCATATTTAAACAGCTGCTACACGACAACTTCACTGTTCCTTATCCTCATAAAACACTAACCTCGGCCTGTTTCCTTCGTGACTCCGAGAATTCCCAATGCAGTATTCCAGATATGCTTTTTGATTCCTTCTTCTAGATATAATCCGACAACTTTGGCTTCCGGCAGATTATGTATGTATAAAGTGTAATATATTCCTAAACGTGAAAGAGACTTTTCGATCAACAAGCACAAGTTCTGATCCACGCTCCCTGATGTTGTCCATTTTCAACGTATATATATATATATATATATATATATATATAGTCCAAAAACGAATGATGTAGAATGGACACAGCTTCACGGTCAAAGTCATGAGTGCCATAGACTGCCTCCCTCTTGATCCTCGCCCTTGTCTCCGTGATGGCCCAATGGACTTCCCCTTCCTTGTGCCACCATGCTAAGATGATTCTATTCTAATTTCTACGTCTGGGAAATTTCGTTAATTATCAATCTCTTTCGTGAAAAACTCTCTGTGCATCCCTTTGACTTCCCCTTCCTTGTGCCACCATGCTAAGATGATACTATTCTAATTTCTACTCTTGGAAATTTTATTATTCATTTTTACACCACGTACCTAGTTTAATTTTTTTTTTCCAAGGATGTAATGTAAGAATAATGAGTAAAAGAATTTAATTAATAAAAAAAAAAATGTCCATGGAGATTATATTCTCTCCCAGGGGTGTTACCCACACCATATGAAGTGGGATAATCCCTTCCCGCACCTCGTCCCGCACACTAGGTGGGATGTGGAGAGATTGGAAATCCATCCCACTTCACGTCGACTTTAAAAATGGACTATATTTAACTTAGTATATAAATTATTTCTAAAACTAAATTAAGTAATCAAAAATAAATTTTAGGCCTAAATTGTAAATTGTAAATTTTATAAATATGACTATAATTTAAAAATTATATGATTTTTAAATTTATTAGTACATATTTTGTGAATAAATTTAATAAAGTAAATATATAAATATATAAGCGAGGGTGGAGTTGGGCCCTCCCCAATGGCAGAGCAACGTTGGGGCAGGGGGGGCCATGGCCCCCCCCTCCCCATGGGCTCCACCCTTATTTTTAAAAAAAAAAATATTTAAAAAATATATATAATGTGTGTTTGTTTTAAAAAAAAATTGAAAATTGAAAATTGTGTTTATTTTTTTATGATTTTTTAGAATAATATTAATTTTATTTTATGTTGTCCTCTTCTCTAAAAATTATTTTGATCTTCCTCTACAAAATTAATCTAATTTAAAAATAAAATACATCTCATATAAAATAAAATGATATAATAAGATGATCACACGTTTTTATTATATATAAAAATAAAAATAAAAAAAGAAGTTTGATGATTTTTAATATATTTTTACTATATATTTATTCTAATAACATTTTTTTATCATATTATATACTTTTTTAATATATAAATTGTATTAAGCGTTTTTTATTTTTATAGTAGATCTTATTATCAAATTATTTTATACTGCATAAAAAATTATATATAAATAAAATAAAAAATATTTTATATATTTTATTTTAATTTTACTTGACTCCTTGACATAAATTTCTAATTCCGCCATTGGCCTCCCCACCCGGACGGGAGGGGGTCCGCTGCCCACTCCTAGCCTCCTTCCTTTTTGGTACTCACTCAATGTTACACATCAACAACCAACGTACTAGTACTGATTTGCAAGTCCTTCAAGTCTATTTGGAAGTCTCCTGCGCCTTATCTTCGTAAGTATGAGTACTAAATTCGTATAACAAAAAATTTAACAGATTAGTTTGAACCCCATCTAACCTAACAAACATTATCCCCCACATTATTTTGACTACCGAATTTGCCAGAAAAAACGTAAACAGCATTCCTTTTATAGGTAGACAAGCAGACCTCTACAAAGTATTACCCATCTATGTCCACATGCAGAAAATTTAAACTCGAGAGGACCAGAAAATAAAACAAGAAAAAAGAAAAAGAAAACAGATGAGGAGGAAAAGAAGAATGACATGTAACAAAAGAAGGAAAAGAAACAACTCAAAACAACGCCTCTAAATAAGTTGCCATATGCACCAATGAACTTATCTTTATTTGGGATCTCATGCGATCGCTAGCTAGGCAGCCTTCCCTGTAGAATAAAGAGGCACATGCATCATCACTTCTCGCCTATTATAGTGCCAAGAAGACCTTTTCCATCACACATTGGCTTTTTCTTCAACACTTCCCTTCTGATCTTCTGTTTTCTTTTCTTCAGATGCATCATCGTTTTTAGCTGATGTAGTACTAGTTTCAATGGCTTCCTTTGTTTCGGCCTTCTCTTCTGTTTTCTCGTTGGTTTGGGTTTCAGCCTCCTTATGAGCATCAAAAACATCTGGGTCTTCTGTTTTCTTCTCCTCGGATGTTTCATCAGTTTTTTCCTCTGCAGCTGGTGCCGACGTTTCAGTTGTTCTCTCTGTTTCGGCGGCCTTCTCGGGAGCATCATCGCCAGGGACAGCGGTGATCTGTTCTACCAAAATTTCAGATTTCTCAACCTCTGAAATCTTGGTCTCAGATTCATCTGTTTGTTCTTTTGTCACTGCTAATTCTTCTTGTTTTAGGGGCTGGTCCACTGCAGGTTTATCATCAGTTGAGTCCTTTACTTCTTCCTTCTGAAAGTCAATAAAAATACAAAAAGAATTACTCCAGAGGCTATGGAAGAAAATGTCATCAATAATCTCCTGTGATATATTAATTTAGTCTTAAAAATTCTACAGTGCACCAATCAACAGCCAAACAAAAAAACAGAATCTAAATCATATATATGCCTGCCAATCATTTGAAGCTGAGGAGATAAAGATCAGAAATTCAATGGTCATCACCAACCACTTGACAAATCTCGTGCAAGGGGTCCCATTTTTATCACATCAATAATGCTCCCAATACAAACAGTACAAAATGGTCTTAAAATTAATTTAGTACATTCAACTAAACCAGGTTAGGCCTTATTACGTCCCCACCAACTGAGCAAGTTCTTGTATCATGTTTATCAAGAGTCATTTACAGTGCACTCAAAGTCCAGCATTAGTACAGTATGAGTTACTGAAGCTGTCTTAACTTTGGCATCCTAGTTGATTTAGTTCTGTTTGATACTGAGATTAGATAATTTTTAAATGCAAGTTTCATAAGATATTATAGAATATTATTATTATTATTATTTTAAAATTTGAAAACGTTAAATTATTTATTATATTTTATATATAAATTTAAAAATATCATAATGATAAAATAAAATGAAATCATTTCTTTATTAAACTGGAGCAAACTATAATCTGCCTCTCCACTTTTTCATATGCTAATATTACTTAAAATTACCTAAAAAATGGCAAAAGAGTAATGCTACTATTCTTCTTCATTTATACCATTCACTTTATTCCTTGACGTGGTATTATAATGTAGTGCCACGTGATTTATTAAAAATATATATTCAAAACAAAATGATGCCTGAAAATACAAAAAAAAAAAAAAAAATTAAAATCCTAAATTCCATCTATATTTGTGCAACATTAAAAGACAAAATGAATGGTATAAATTAGAGGCTAATTAGCATTGGATGGAAAATTTTAAAATGAAGTACGAGGTTTGTGTGAAACTTTCCATGATAAAATGAAACACAAATCCCCACTCTGGTTGAAGAGGGGGATGAAGACAAGCACAAGAAAGCTTTGAAAAGGCAGACAGATCTCATGGGTTGCCCTTCACAAAGGGTACGGCAGCATGAACCAACCACGTAATTGCGCAGAAAGTATCCAGATGGGATCCAAAGAAGCTGGTGGGGCTCCACAATAGGACATGCTTCTTTGTCGTGAAATCAAAGATGTGATTTAATCATGAATATACCTAATACGATTCTCTACCACTAAAAGCTTCTAACCAAGGCAATCAACATGACATGAAATACGTCGCCCTTACCCTGAAATTTCTTTTTGGGACTCGCGAATTTGACACAAAATCAATAAATTTAAATTTAAAACAAAAATTGATCCGCTTAATTTTGACCAAACACATGCATTCAAAACTGATAATTTTAGGCCCGGAATAAAAAATTTAAAATATATCACAAGTTTATTATTACATTTTTTTTAATTTTTTATACAAAATATAATAAAAATTTTAATTTTTTCAAATTTTAAAATTCATTTTTTAAATTCTAAAACAAAACTAATATTAAAAAAATATAATATAACAATATTTTAATTTTTTTAATTCTCCTCTCATCTCCTCTCACTTCATCTTTAAAAATAATCTAAGCCTTAGTCACAAACGTAATATGTAATTAATAGGAAAGCAATGGATAAGGTTCGAGAGGTTTGATCCATATAATTATAAGATATTATTAATATTAACTCATATACAATTGAATTTTACTTAAAGTCTCATCAAAATAAAGAATTGCAAACAACATTTTGTTTTGGAAAAAAACAAGTTAACTTGGAGTGAAAAAAATACTGATAAATTGACATGAACAAAGTTAATCATGACAGTACTTGATTAATTAAATGAAAATATATTTTATAAATTAAATCCTTAAACAACGCAAATCCAACTCGGATAAGCATGACTCTTCAAAAATCATTCAAGGAAAATTGAGTATGGCGACAAAGTAGTCGGCAAAGCATAAAGAAGTGGGTCAGCTTCGCCTAGGGAGTATAGTAATGATTAATTTTCTGTTTCTGGGT
Organism: Platycarya longipes; assembly: GCA_036559045.1. NCBI lineage: Eukaryota > Viridiplantae > Streptophyta > Magnoliopsida > Fagales > Juglandaceae > Platycarya > Platycarya longipes. Next base: position 31,612,366 of record CM071791.1, read on the forward strand.
ATAGTAATGATTAATAAACTAACACAAACTTCACTAAAATATTCTTTCTTGAGATTAACAGCACTCTGTTTGGGACTCCAGAGAACGTTGTGGCCCATCGTGTTTTAAGATCACCGGGATTCGAAGATCAAAGCATGTGGAAAATCAAAACTAATTTTTTGAGTGATCTTTCGTTTCCGTTCAGTTTATTGACAATCAAAGGGAACCAGAGAGATGAAATTCAATGAATAATCGATCGGATAAAAGCATATTAAGGAACTACCAAATTTGAAAACGTAACAACGATTTGTGTTTCTCGGACCAATAAAATAGAGAAACAAGAAACCAGACAAGATCGCCAATCATCAAAAGCGAAAATTTACAGACTTCTATCGGACAGTTTAAGGAAGAGAGAGAGAGAGAGAGAGAGAGAGAGAGAGAGAGAGTTCTAAACCTAAAAAGGAGAAGAAAGCGGGAGGGATTTTTACTTCCGCAAAAGAAGTCAGAAGTAACAAAAAACCATTTCCAAAAACGTTAAAATGAGATCAGAGCTTTTTATTTCTTAATTTGCTTATTTACGAAAGTTCGTGAAAAAGGAGGAAAATAAGAAACCATGATTACCTCCTTGAACAAGTGGCTGAGAGAACGGCGCTTATCTTGGTCGTCAACTCTGTCATCATCAACAATCTCCTTGACCTTTTGATCATCGTCTTTCTCCTTATCAGTCTTCTCAGCCTCCTCGTTAACGCTAACGACAACAACAGCCGCCTCCTTCTCGTTCTTAACCGGTTCTTCAGCTGCAACGGCTTTCTCCTCCTTCGCCGCCTCCGGAGCCGGCGCCTCCTTCAACACCTTCGGCTTAGTCGCACACCCTCCCATCTCTCTCTCTCCCTCGCCCTCTCTCTCTGTGTCTCTGTTGTCTATAAAAAAACTCAGAAGTCCTTGGTATAAGTTCTCTCTCTTGAGCTTGTTGAATGCCAACAGAGAAGGCCTTTTATAAGGAAAGAATTCAGCTGTTGTGTACGAGTTCCGACATTTGTTCTGCGGCTAAAAAATAAACTTTCACAATACTAATATATATATATATATATAGTAAAATGTCATTTTTTTTTGTTTGCTAATGCCATTTTCCTTTTTTTATTTTGAGGGTCACAGCCACAGGCTGTTAATTTTTGGGGGTCACAGTTGACAGTTCTACTGACTGTTGCATTAGTTAAATCATAACGGATAAAACAAAAAAAAAAATAAAAAAACAAAAAAAAAAACAAAGGGCAACTTGTTGGGATTGATTTGAGGTTTTGAGTACTGAAAATTAAAGGGGAATGGAGGGCCGGAGATTGTCAGTTAAGAGTTTTCGACAAATTGTTGGGTGGGTGAAAACGGACGGTTTGACCGGGGGATCTCTGGCTTGGGAGTTGGGGGTGGTTTGGTGGGGTTGCGTGTCTACGTGCTTTTCATGCACAGCGAGGCATACGAATATTATGAATACGAGAAAATTGGACCTTTGTAATGTGAGTTGGATGTTTTCTGTAAGTGGGTCCCTCCCATCCTGGTTGGCATTTGGACCTCTCGGAGTTTGTAATTAGTCATGTGGACCCGCCTTCATGAACATGGGACTAGTGGTTCATTAACCATTTTATTTTGTTTTCGTTTTTTTAAATATAAACATTCCTCTTCTAATTTTGGTTTAATTATGGGATCACTCCATGTATTTTTAAGTCCTTTTGTTTTCTTTTAAGATCCCTTTGGTTCAAGGAAATTTATTTGTTAGCCTGTTTATTGATATACTGGATATATTATTAATGTTAAAATGAAAAAACTTCCATATCATTTGCATCAAATGATATGATATAATTGTCATATTATGACATTTTTTATAAGTTGATGACTGTAATATATTATAAGAAAAATAAATATTTGTTATATTTTAATTATAATTAGAATAATTATTTATGATAAAAATATATTATTTTGGTCACAAATAATCTTTTTAATTATAATTAAAGTACTATTACAAATACTTATTTTTCTTATAATTATAATTTATTATCTTCATGCTCTTATTAGATTGATATTTGAACAGTTTTTGTGAATATATATATATATATACTATATAAAAGTAACGTATAAAGCACGTTTATCTAATTTAATTTCTAATAAAAATTTAAAAATTATTCATAATTAAATAGATAATAAATAATTATACGTTTTCATATATTATAAAAAAAGAGTATCAATAAAAACAATAAAATAATCCTATAAATAAACATAACCTATAATTTTATCAAATTTATTTGAGATAATTTTGATTGAAACTTTAATAAAAGATTCGTTTAAGATATTATATTTTTATAATTTCAAGACGATGATCTAATATTTGTATCATTTTGCACAGCTTCAAAAGAGAGGACATTAAAATATCTATGTCTTTAGTCTTTGAATTTTTCTAGATCTACATAAACTTGAATCATCCACAATTTTTTTAGTTATGTAATTATTTTTAAGAAATAATATGATTTTAAAAAAAATTAAATAGTTTATAATTTATATAAAAGAATGTTATATTATAATTTATAACATGAAATTTTAATCTTAAATATGTAAATTTATTAGATCATATATATTTTAATTAAATATCAAACATATATAATATATTAATTATATTTATTGCTTATTATTACTAATCTAATATAATTATAGTTAATTGTATATACTGTATATTTATCATCTCAAAAAATAAATAAATAATATATTCATTTTAAAATTATAAAATAATTTTTAAAGAATGAAATTATTAATCATATAATAGGAATAAATTTTCATGAATAAAATTAAACTCTTTAACGTATAAATTAATATCTCTAAGTGAGGATTGCATTGTTATATTGTTATGAATAGTTTATTTATATATATATATTATTATATATTCTATACTATTATTATTACTTTATATTTATTTTACATAAAAAAAGTTTTAAATAAAAAATTTATCGTTATAGAAAATTGAAGTAGTGTGATTAAATTTAATACAAGAGCATTATTTCGGTGATTAATGGATTTAATGGATTTTATTTAAAATGATATTTCTCATTAAATGTAGTATTAATTTTAATAGAAATGGATGAAAAGTATTAACTTTAACAGAAAAATAATAATTTTTATTAAAATAAGATTTTCTATTAGATAGCCACTTTATACATATAAAGATATATTAAATAGAGCCATAATGTGGATCGTTTTGAATGGGCTGGGGTTGTGTAAGCAACAGGGGAACATTCAAATTTCATAAATGAAACGCAATACATTGAATATATATAAACTTTGTAATTATGATTAGTGATGTTGATAAATATGTAGAAATTATATGTTTGGGGGTGACTATTCAAATTCAGTTTTAGGATGCTTCCAGATGCATAGATCTAAAAAAATCCAATCACCTGCAGCATGCCCATTTGATGACTATTCTTTATGACTTATTAAGAGATTATTCCGCCAGTCATCGCTAATATATGCTTTCCCGATGATGACGCCGCAACTAAATGGTTCAACTTTAGGCCAATTAAAAAACCTATGCTTCTTAAAATAATGGCTTTAGGATCTCAAAATAGGACATGTTCATTTTTATTTGTAATTTTCTTACAACAGATCCACTTGTATATAAGTTATCAAATAATAAAAAAATATATATAAAAATAAAAGATGAATTTTCTGTTCAGCAGCCCTACGTACACCGCATATAATCTGCTGAGTAAATTTTTTTAGGAAAGAATTAGAGCTGACATTTAAACTCTCGTAATTGTGTGGGGTCACAATCTAGATCTCTATCTTTTTATCCTCGTATATATAAAATTACACATACAAATTACAAGCATTTATATACATATATATATATATATGTGTATATATATAATATATTGAGTTATTAGATTGTGTGAACTGTTGGCATCCCAATCCTTTATATTAATTAAATGACAATAAATAAGATTGTTATATATGGGGCCGGGGACATTGTTTATCATTTTTCATGACTTGGAAGAAATGGAGAATATTCAGTGGAAGTCAGAAACAATGCAGAGCTAGCTGCGTTGTTTTTCGCCGGCGGAATATACCGAGATATATATCCTATCCTGCTTTGGTTTTGGGGATACACAGAAAAAGAAGGTCGATTAGTGGTGGTGTCCCAATAATTACATCGTGTTGGCCATTACAATTAACTATCAATTTGTTTCTAATTTCTTTATTTTTCTCTCCGTTTGTATTCATGTGTCCACGTTCTGTAACTTTCCTTTGGCATCACTTATCATTACATTCACTTAATCCCAACATTTTTTGTTGTAAGTTTTTATATATCAAATTTAAATACTTTTATTTCATTTTTATTGTGATATTTTCTATCAATTTTAATTTTTTTTAATAAAGATTAATTTGATTATAATAAAATTGTCACATTTTATATAAAAGAAATTATATTTTCAATCATAGAGTCATGTGCAGGTGTCATGTGCTTTTTTGTTTTTAAAAATGAATAAATATTAAAAAAATTATAGAAATTAAATAAAAAATAAAAAATGATGATGTATGAAAAATGAGAAATTGTATAAAGTCCTCATATATATATATATAACCAAGTTGCACTTTAAACATTAATTATTACTCCGACGTCGTACTCTCCGGTTAAGATTCCTCCGATCCAACCGCGCGACATGTGATATTGACTTCGTCTATGGCCGGAATACTGACGGATAACGTATGTCATGAAATAGTGCTTGGGCATGATGAAATAATATTGATCATTAAAGGAATAATTAAAACAAAAAGAGGGCAAGATCAATCATGTGCACGACGTTAGCCATATATGTACCTGGCCTATCTCCATTTTAGTAGCCAAAATAGAGCTCTCTCCTTCCAACGTGAAATTGATCCATCACACCTGCACACATGATATGTGCACACTACAACATATATATATCGTTGTATTGCATGACTACTTTTGGTGGGAAAGAAATCCTAAAGTCGGCAAAAATATAGTATTTCCGACTAGAGCTTCTCATGACTTACTCGACAGAAATACTTAATTCGCCATAAAAGGTATATATAACTAATATATATATACAATTTTATCACGTATTAATACTTGCATGCTTGGGTTTTTGTCGATCGGTTGGTCCAATTGCATTAACTTGCGTTCAAGTTAAATGCAAGTGCATCTACATACGTTTTCTAGTTTTCAAATCTATGAACTTAAGTATTTTTTGTTTTAGTTTTAAATGTTTTATTTAAAAATAAAAACACACCTCATTACAACACGTTTGAATTTTAGTGACAAACAAAATCATCACAAAAAATGACTAAAACATCACAAAATTTTTTTACTGACTGTTTGAAAATGTCACCACGACCATCACGTAAAGTATGTCATGGATGAGAATTTGTAACGATTTAATGTTTAACCGTCACAAAAAATGTTTTTAGTGCTATTAGAGGTATTCTGTTTAATGTTACGTTCGAACGTTCAAATTTTTTGTGACGTTTGAAATGTGTCGCAGAAAATAACTTTCGAACGTTCAATTTGACATTCGAACGTAAACCCGCCTAGTTGACATTTGAAGTTGACATTCGTTGGGTTAATGTTTGAATGTATTATATTTACATTCAAACATATATATGTATGACGTTAACTGCAATATACGTTTTGATGTTTGTTTGAACGTTAACAGACCAATGCTTGAACATAACATGTATAACAATCGGATGGTCTGTTTGGATATTACGAAGAAGCGTTTAAATGCTAGTGGTATGTTCGGAGCCCGTTCGAACGTTAATTGATACATTTGAATTTATCGTTAGTTCGAGGGTGATTATGTTCGAACGTTTTCATGCAATTTTCTCTACTAACGTTCGAACGTTGGTTAGAACGTGAACCAATGTTTGAATGTTTCATATTTATATTTGAACATATAAGTTAGAAATGCAAAATTTCATAAAATTGAAATATCATATAAATTATATCATATTACACCATCAATTTAATAACTAACAATGTTTTGAACATTCCAAAATTTGATATTAAAAGTTATAAACAATAATAAAATTGATCTGATACTATTTCTTCTTCTTTTCTCATCCATTACAATCTTGCTGCAATGACCAACACGCTCCATCTAAACTATCATCTCCATCTGCACTTGTTTTTAGATTGCACTGCGCATTCTTTCCTACTAGTCTATCTGCTGCTCCTGCAATTACGTCTCTAGAGCAAAGTGTCGCTCTAAGTGAGACTCCAACTCTTCCTGTCTCGACCTCATATATTCATTTTCTCGTCGTGTGGCTTCTAAATTTTTGGTAAGATTATTAATTTGTGAAATCGATGAGCTCATAGAGGATGAACTAGCGAAATGCTTAAGAGAACGTCCCAAACCTCTTACCATGCCAGACTTGGTCTTGAGTACTTGCGTGAATATGTCTATGTCACTAGGAGAAGATTTTCCAAAAGTTAACTACATCTCCAATATTTTGTCTTGTAATTAGAAAGAAAATACAAAATAAACAACATAATAAAAGAATTATAAATAAAAAATAAACTATTCACATGTTGCATAATTTTATTTAATAAAATTAATACCACTTACATAATTATATACATCGGCAGGATCCATCCACTCAATACGCTCATTAGTATGAGCAGCAGCATAGACATGAATGAGGAAAAAAATTTCAGGATAATCACGTTTCTAACAAAGATATATTAGCAATTTTAAAAGATAATATTAATACTTAAATAAAAGAATATCAGAAAAGCAAATAAATTTATATAAGTTATTAATTACCATTAAAAATATGTATTGTTGTTTATTAATTTTCTAAATTTTTTGAAATTTTATTAGTTATTTGTTATATATTTGCTAGTTACTAATTATGATTTATTCCAACTCAATATTTATTTCTCTATTAGTGTTAGTTAAATATCAATCTAATACCATTTACATGTTCTCAATCTAAAAACTATTAGTTAAATATTAATATTAAAACACGTTTCCTTCAGTGTATAACTCCTAATATCATGTCCTATGCTCCAAAATAAAAGTCACAAAGTATCACATAAAATAATCACAAGATACAAATACAACATATGAATAATCACAATATAAATTCAAATACTCACAACATGTGCTTTACAAATACTCACATCATGTTCTTAACAAAATATCATGTTCTTAACAAAATATCACCCAATATACTTCTCAAATGATAATATCTAGAATACTAGATTCAATAAATATACAATACACAATATATATTCACAACTCAATCCACTACTCAACTCACAATATTATACCCACATCGAAATAACCACAAAAGGGAAAACAAATAATCACCCAATATGCTTCTCAAATTATAAAACATACTATATCATTTTAATTCATCATATTACACAATCAACATCACACTACGTTAATCACATCAATAAATATACAATACACAATGTATTCACAACTCAATCCACTACTCAACTCACAATATCATATCCATATCCAAATAACCACAAAATAAAAACAATCATATCACATTATCTACAACAAAATCACAACAATATATATATATATATATATATAAATAGTAATAAAGTGTAGAAATATACTTAGCAAAAGTAATAAAATCTCTTCAGAATTCACAACCTTTCAACTTCCCCACAACAACCAATCCTTAACAAAAAAGATCATAAATTGAGCTATTTAGATCATTATATAAAAATAAGCATAAGACAAAACAAGAATAATGCAAAAAAAAAAGTAATTTTCCTTACCCTTCCTCAAAATCTTTCAAGAACACAAACTCTCTCTCACAAGCTTTCTCCCTCACTCTCTCTCTCTCTCTATCTATCTATCACGCACGGCAGGAAGCACAAATCTCTCTCTCTCTCTCTCTCTCTCTCTCTCTCTCTCTATGTATGCATAATACATATATATATACATATATATATATATATGGAAGACTTGAATGAATTAGACCTTATGGGAGAGCGTGGTGATGAGCATAAAGAGGCTCGTGATGAGGTGCAAAAATGGTTTGAACGGGATGAATTCATGTGGTGACAACATGCTCTAAAGCCCTATGGCTGAAAAATGGGGACTCAAACTCAAGACTCTTTCATATGAAAGCACCCATGAGAAATAAGAATCAATTAGGAAGAATTCAGAATGCACAAGGAGAGTGTCAATGTGGGAGCAAAGAGATAGTGTCATCCTCGAGTATTTTTCATAATTGTTCACAAGTTCTAATCCGAGGGGTTCCACAAATTTTCTATCTATTTTGGCTGGCTGGGTTACAAGTGAGATGAACACAGAATTGTGCAAAGTCTTTGCAGCTCATGAAGTTGAAAGTGCTCTGTCCCAAACGAGTCCTTCCACAGCTCCAGATCTAGATGGATTTCCAAGCTTCTATAAACAATACTGGCATGTCTATGGAAAATCAGTGACTGAAGCAACCCTTCAAGCACTAAATTTAGGTGTGTTTCCTTGCAGTTTAAACCACACTTTTATTACTCTTGTACCAAGGAAGAATGCTCCCGAGAAAGTGGTGAATTATAGGCTCATTAGTTTATGTAATGTGGCCTATAAACTAATAGCCAAAGTGATTACTAATAGATTAAAATTATTTTGCCCAGTATTTTTAATGACTCGCAAAGTGCTTTTGTACTGGGTCGCTTAATCACTGATAATATTTTTATTACTTATGAAAGATTCATTTTGTAAAGCATAAGAAATCTAGGAAACAAGGCTTTATGTCTATTAAATTATATATGAGTAAAACCTATAACCGAGTGAAATGGAGTTTTTTTACAAACAATGATGGAGGTTTTGGGATTTCAGAACTCTTTTATTCAGTTGGTCATGTTTTGTTTGAAGTCAGTCTCATTTTCAGTGCTTGTAAAAGGAGAACCAAATGGTCCTTTTTGTCCATCTCGAGGGCTAAGACAGGGGGAACTTTTGCCCCTATACTTGTTTCTATTATGTTCTAAAAGCCTTACCACTTTATTGAATCAAGCTGCCAGTAGAGGGGATATTTCTATGTTAAAGATATGTAGGGGAGCTCTGGTGATCAATCATCTTTTTCTTTTTTTAGCCAATGACAACATTATTTTTTGTAAGGCAAATGTGAAGGAAAACATAAAAATTCAAGTTGTGTTAGAACACTATGAGCTGGTTTCAGGACAGAAAATTAGAAAGGAAAAAATGGTGATGATCTTTAGTAGTAATGTGGGACGGGATAGGGAGGAGAAGATAAAGTCCTTATAGAGTAATAGTGAAATTCAACAATATGAGAGGTACCTTGGCCTTCCTCCATTAATAGGAAGATCAAAAGCTAGATCTTTTCTTTCTATAAAACAACGAGTGTGGAAGAAACTTCATAGCTAAAGTTTCTATAAAGTTTCTTTAGTAGTAAGTACGAGATTAAAGGATCTATAAAGTTTCTTTCTCAAGGAGGTAAGGAAATTTTACTCAAAGCTATGGCGCCCTCGATTCCCACTTTCTCTATGAACTGTTTTCTACTTCCCCAAGATTTATGTGTTGATTTAGAAAGTTTGATGGCTAAATTCTGGTGGGGACAAAAGAAAGAGGAAAAAAGAATCCATTGGGTTAGTTGGGAAAAAATGTGCACACCAAAAGCCAAAGGAGGAATGGGGTTAGGGATCTTAGATCCTTTAATCTCGCACTTCTTGCCAAGTAAGGATGGAGAATAATCTAGGATGATAACTCAGTGCTCCATAAGTTATTAAAAACTAGATACTTTCCAAAGTCTAATTTTTTGGAATCAAACCTGGTTTTTTGTCATTCTTTTACATGGCGAAGTATATGGGAGACTAAAAGATGGGTGAATGATGGTTGTAGGTGGTGTATTGGAGATGGACAACAAGCTCACTTGTGGACAGATTTTTGGTTGCCAAATTACAGGTTATTGATGCAGGAAGGAAGTTTTGATAGCCAGGAAAAAATGATTTGGTTGCATCTATCATAAATGAATCTACAGGCTGGTGGGATATGCAGAAAATTCGAGCTCTCTTTCATCCAAGAATTGCGGCAGAAATTTTAAAAGTAGCCATTTGTCTAGGATCTATAGTTGATAAGAGGATTTGGAGTTTAGAGAGGTCAGGTAATTTCTCCATAAAAAGTTGTTATAAGCTAATATCCTCACAGGGTAGGGATTCTAATGCCGAATCCTCATCAATGAATAGGCAAAATAGGCTATGAAAATTACCAAGTTCCTAATAAAATAAGAGTTTTTGCTTGGAGAGGTAGGGGTTCCTACTAAAGAAAATTTGATGAAGAAGTAGGTGTTAATATCTAGTTTGTGCTCTTTTTGTGCCGAGGTTGTTGAAGATGCCAACCATCCTCTGATATCTTGTCCTTTAATCAAAGAGGAATGGCTACAATTTATTCCTTCTCTTCCCTTAAGCTCTAATTTAAAAAAATTTCACATAGCTTTATAGCTAATAGAGGAGGGCAACGTTGATAAATTAGAGGTTTTCTTTTTTCTGTCTAGCATGGACATTCTGGTATACGAGAAATAAAAAGGAGTTTGAAAATATTATTTTGTCTCCAAAAAATGTTATTAACCATGCGTTGAGTGTCATGCAGAGTTTTAAAGCAATAAAAGGGAAGAATAAAGTGCGGCTGAGAGCTCACTATGACTAGCAGCCTCCTCCAAACTCAATGGTTAAATTAAATACAGACGACGCCATGTTTGAAGATTTACAGTGCGCAAGAGTGAGAGCTATACTTAAGAATTCCAGCAGTACTGTTCTTATGGCAGCAAGTATCCCAAAATATGAATTAGATAATCTAAAAATTATAGAGTTATTAGCCATTTTTAGAAGGATGCAACTTTGCTCTACAATGGGTATACCTGATATTATTGTAGAAAGTGATTGCTTGCTTATTATACAATTCCTGGAGAATGTTGACATGCAGGACTCACTGTTAGAAGCCCTCTTTGCTGAAATTAAATATCTTAAAAGCTATTTTATTTATTGTTCCTTTTGTCATGTATATAGGGATGGAAATAGGACTACTCATTTACTTGCTCGTAATGCATAGAGGGTTGAGAGTACCCAAATGTGGTGGGATGCTATTCCAGACGTCATTTCTCAAGCCTTATGGCTGGACAAATGTCTGTAATTATTTCTCAATTTGAATGAATGAATGTTTCCTTATTGAAAAAAAAAAAACAACTGTAGTGTATATATATATAAATATTATATATATAGTATATATATATATATATTATATAACACTATAATGTAGTTACATTATACTACATATAATATAATATTATATATATTATAACTATATATGTAATATATTGTACCTAATAATATATATACATACTATAGTTCACTATAACGTTAAAACTTTACATTTGAATGTATGTTGCTTACGTTCGAATGTTAGTTACTGTTAACGTTTGGATGTATGCAACGGTTATAATTAAAGCACGTTAAAACATTAATTGTATATATACAGTGATCTTGACGACCATTCTCTCATTTCTCGCATTTTTCACTTTCGAACACTCGTCTCTCCGCCACTCACACCGCTGTCGCAGCTAATGCCACTACAACTGTCATAAAAAAATAGGCAACCCTCAAATCTTATTTATGTGTTTTTTTTTCAATTTTGGGATAGGATTTGGAAAATTTTGAAAATTTGGTGGCCGAATTTTCTTCTTAATTTTTCGGCCACCACAAGTTCTCAATTGAAGATTATACTTCTTTTGTACGGTAGTTTTGGATCCCAAAACATGTGAAAATAGAGTTTCGAGAATGACTGAGTTGACTCAGCTATTCCCGTATCATAATGTTCGAACATTTCAAGCAAACGTTCAAACTTTAAAATTTGAAATTAGGTAACCGTTACGTAACATTCGAACGTTCGAATGTTTGCATTTGACGTTCGGATGTTTAACACCAACGTTCGGACATTATTTCTTAACGTTTGAAAGTTGAAGTTCAAACATAGACGCTTTAGTTTTGAACATTATGGGTATCACATCCGAACGTAAGCCAGGTTTACATTCAAATGTTGCTACCACGTGATTGTATAAAATGTTTACGTTTAGACATTTTTAATGGCACGTTTGATTGTATATTTATCATTTTAAAATTTTCCAATTTAGTTACCTTACATTTGAACGTATCACTATTGACGTTTGGATGTTAACCTTGCACAATCACATGCTTATGTAACTCTTGTCACGTTCAAATGTTGTAGTTGTATGACATCCATGTTCAAACGTACGTTTGTGTACGTTCAAACGTTTGTAGGCTATGTTCAAATGTGCATGAGTTACATTCGAATGAAATTTTTTAAACCTTATACAAGTTTTTAATATCTTTAATCACAAATATTGTGACTCATTTTTTTCTCTCTCTTATTTTTTTATTTTTATTTTATTTTATGCAGGACATATATGGCTCATTATATGACTACTAGAAACAGGGGTTGGGAAGGAGCCACCAGGACACACCTCGATTGTGAGCCCGCACAGTTATGCCCGAGCGAAAGATTATGATCAACAAGTTCGACGAACTTTTTCAAAAGCAGAGGACCCTCGTATCAGTTTTCACCTCCAGGGATTGGGTACCCATCTACTCATTGAGGTGAAGTGTTTACCCCTCAATGGTTCAGAAGTTTTACATTTCCATGTCCACGATGTCGATTGATGTGGCATCCCATATCGTCTCGATCTACTGTGGGCAGTTCGAGTTCTCGACGAATATTATTGTCGAGCTGCTCCAGATCCCACATCGCTTGCCTGAGGCGGTAGCTACTCATCTCTAGGGGGATGCAACAGCTGTATCGGTTCTGCCTACATCTGAGATGGATGTAAGCACAACTACTTCATCTACTAGCTTAGTTTATGGCTAGTCATAATGTTAACCGATTAGAGGCTGAGGATACTACTCCCGAGGCCAGTGGTGATGTGTAGGATGAGGATTTTTATATCTTGGTAGAGAATGCACGCCACTCGAGATGACGAACACCTTCTATCAAAGTCACATGCTGGCTTTCTTTCGGATGTTGCACATTATTGTTGCAACAAATATAGATTCGGTGGCACATAAGACGACATTCAGTTGGGCTCACGCGTAGTTTTTGATCAATTTGGCACGTTGAGAGCCAATCAACTTGTCGCTAGTGATATTTGAGAGGATTTGTTATGAGACGAGCACCGCCTCAACGGACAACCTCCCCCCTACGGAGTTATCATTGCTCGACTACTATTGGACCGGGGAGTGGCAGACTGGGTGAATGAGATAGTGCTATACCAGACGAGACCCATCGACATAACCACTCATTGCTGGAGCTTCGGATAGGGGAGGGGGCGTCAGTCTGCTCCTGTACCAGATCTTGTTCCTTCAACCTAGTTTGGTCAGTCTTGTCCCCTATTGGAAGCAGGAGTTAGCAGCAGGCGGGTGGTGCAACTGGAGGGGATGTGCAGCCTGCTTAGGTAGCCTCAATGATGAGAGAGCTGCAGACGCAAATCGACTAACAGATCGATAGACAAATTGCTCATATGGACCAGATTTTGCATCAGCTTTCCAATCATGTAGATGTTTTGAACAACAAAGTCGAGACATTGAGTGAGGAGTTTTGAGCATTCAAAGACATCTAGTAGGTCGCCTTGTAGTTCCCGCAATAGTTCCTGGCCCCGTAGTGATGGATTTTGTTTTTCATTTATGTCTTTATGTATTTTGTTTTTAATTTATGTACTGAACGATATTATGTCATTTATATATTATTTTTGAATTTATATTCTCAATTTTCTTTAATATTAGCTTATTTAAATCTAACTTTAATTCACTGCACTTCAAATCTTTTTTAAATTAAAATATTTTTTAATTGAATCTGTTCTATTCTTTTTTAATATTTAATGGGGTTTCGCTAGAGTAAAATTAGCTTTTCATTTTTTTTCTATTTTTTATTCATATTTTTTTCATCATTTTAAAATATTTTTAGAAAATATAAAAATATCAATATACTAATAATCAATTCCTTCACTATTAAGTAAATAAAAAAAATATTCTTATATTAAAATACATAAGGTGTCAAAATAGCATTATAGTAATTTTTTAAAATTTAAATACAATGTTCAAACCTTATGTATTAACGTTCGAACGTTGGCGCTATAAAATTCATGTTCGCACATTAGGAGCTTCATCGTTCGAATGTCATTGTGATGTTCAAATGTAAAATTGTACATCTTTAAACGAAAAAAAAAATTTCATGTCTTTAGTTATGATTTTCACATACCGTCATAAAAAATAAATTTTGATAATAATTTAGAAATTATTACAAATTTCAAATCATCACTAAAATTTAAATATATCGTAGTGCTTATTATAACTATGTATAAAAATAAAATATAAAATATAAAAAGACAGTCGAGAATTTTAAATTGAGTCTAGGAAAGGAGCTTAGCATTTTTCTATTTTAAGTGCCAAGTACACAGAAATAGTGCATGATGTACACCATTCACATGTTGATGTGGCACTCAACTAGTCAACCTGCTAAAATGCCATGTCACAATAGTGTCATGTGTCATGGCATGACGCGTTACAGTTGACCGCTAATTGACTAATAATTAGAGTTATGTATGAACTGGCATGCCACTTGGCATTCACGTCAGTTTTTAAATAGTTCAAGACGTTATCATATTTCTAAAAGCACTCTCAACTAATTATCTAAAAATAAAAAATAATTTTGGCTGATGTATGAAGAATTTAGCTTTGGATATTTCAATTCCTACAATAAAATAGTTATTTTTTTATTATATAATGATAAAATAATATAAAATAAATTTAAATATAGTTATTCATATAAAATCTCTACATTACATTATTCACTTATTTTATTTTATCATATTTTAATATTCTATCCGTATGTTGATTAGTAACCATATTATAATTAAATTATGACAAAGTAGCATGACATAACAGTAGTTGTGATGAGATGAAGAAAGAGAAATAATAATAAAATATATATTTGATTTATAAACAGTCACTTCTAAAATTGAAATTAATTTGACATTCATTATAGCTAAAATCCAAATATTTACACTTTAGCTAATTCATTGTGATATTATTTTAGAATCTATTAACTAAATTTTTAAGAAATTTAACTATTGTCTAATTTATTAAGGATGCTTTAAGACGTATTAGAGCATTAGCATTGATTAGTAAAAAAATTTCTTTAAAAAGTATAACTTTACACAAATTAAAAAAAAAAAAAAAAGTACCACATTTGATAAAAAATGACACTTTTGAGCGTGGGAAAAGGTAAAAAATTATTTTTTGTTTTGAAAAGTGAATAGTAAAGCATCAAAACTCTTCAAATTGTATTTATTTTTTTTTTTATATTTGTGTAAAATTATATTTTTTGAAAAAAAGAAATTGATTAATTTAATACCAATACTCTTATATGCCAGAATAGTTTTCCACCTTCTCGTGCCAAAGGCTAAAACCCAACTGTTCTAAATCCATAAATTAGATGGAAGAGGCCGAAACAGAAAGGCAAAGGTTGCAGACAAAGCCCATCCCAGGTAATCCCTGGACCCTATGGAGAGGAACCCGAAATAAAAAGGATGGCATTTATCAAGAGAAATAGAAATGATATATTATATTCGCATAATTATATATATTGTAATCGTCGTATAATTATTTTAAAAAAATAAATAAAATATTATATTTGTATGAAAAAAATTCATTTTTTAATAATAAATTCTATTCATTTATAAAATGATTATGCAATATTTACAAACTATATATATATATATATATATATATATATATATATATAGCATTACTACACAGAGCAGTGAGGAATTAGCCCCAAGCACGGAGCCGAGGCATAGCCATGAAAATAGCCAAATGAATCCTTTGTACCTTCTTCGTGAACATTGGCTAATAATTTCTCGCGCTATGAAAATAATCCTTGTTTTTAAGCAAGTGTTTTTCTTTCTTTTTGATCGATATGCAATTTCAAATACCCAGATAAGGAAACTTGTCGATAATAAAAAAAAATGACATTGATTTTTTGAGCTGCGCCAACTCATTTTTCTTCGTTTCACCTACACCTACTTTATGTCACTAGTGGAAGAACAAGGGAAGTCAGTAAGTTTATAGTGTCTCTAACGTTCTATTCGGTTTCAAAGATATTTTTAAGTTCGTATTTTTTGTGGATATGAATGTGCTCTGTTTCTTCCATTACATGTTTGCAGGCATGCATTTCTATTTTACTTTCTAATCGTTTGCATACATGGAGCCGTTGCCACAATAAACTTGAATAAGAACCTCTCTTTTAGAATGGTCAATGGTGGGAGTAAATAGTTAACTCTCTAAAAATTCTTAAAATGCTAAGGTGGGATTTATCTCAAATTCTATTTAAATCTATGTATACCTTGGAATGTTAGCTACAAATATCTCGATCTTATTTTCCATTGAGTAATCAGGGGTTTGGGTTCAAATTATTTTGTGGCCAACCATTTCGGTTTACTGTTCATGAATCAAGTGATAAGGGCTGATATCTCAACCCGTCCAATTTTATTTATATTATAGCATACCGTGCCATATTCATTCTATGAAATCACTATTGTCTAAAAAATTTAAGTTGGTGAGAATAAATAGATTTTTATAGTAAACCGTGCCAACATGTGAAATTTTTAATTCAATAGGTAAAGGATAGAATCCGAGCTCGAACTCAGGACCTTTACTCTTATATTATGAGAAATTCTCAAAAACTTAAACTAAAGAAAAAATGTAGATTTTGTTTTTAATATTTAAACACATCGATCGCCCCCAAAATCTGTCACATTCAGTTATATAATTTACATATCAAATGCTGATGTATAGAATCTAGATGCCTAGCCATCTATCTCTAACAAAATAACGGACTATTTCTGATATCAATTGTCGCCACCCCAGAGCTCCCACGAGGGATTTGATTGTTATTGAGCACGTCAGAGACACGTAACATAAGGCTATATACCCCTTGTACATGACAAGCAGAATACAATGCACCTAGCTTATTACTAGTATGCAATAAAAATCGTAACGAAAAAATTATTTTCTAACAATTAAGGCAGTGGTAATATAATAAAATATCGCATGGTACCATAATAGTGTAAATATTCCAAAATGCTTATATTAGCAAATGCACCTAAAAAACCAAGTATCTAGTACCCCAAAATAAACAGGGGCCATCTTTCAAAATTACAAACCATCAAAATAAATTAAGTCATAACTCCTTAAGTCTGAATCCTCCGAATAGCTAGAATTCCATCAAAGGATAACATCAGAAAGACTCCATGCGATTCCTAAGGCCCGAGTGATATGAGGCCCAAGTATTTAGCTACCACATTTACCTCAATTCTAACTTCACTAGAGCACTTAAGAAATCTGGTAGCCTCATACATCTTGCTGCCGATCTTGGCACTCTTAAAAGCATGCGTATGCACGGTGTTAAACTCATCTCCCCCAGGGCTCTTAAGTATCTCTCGAAAGAGAGAGCTCATATGTCTCAATGGATCTAAAACATAGTCTCAATGAGCCTGGAAGGTATACTCGTCCTCAATTATGGAACCATCCAAATTCATGGCCTTGGGATATACCTATAACAACTTCTACCATTCCGAGAGAGGAATGATAGTGGAAACTACTATAATGAAATATCGAGAAATCTCAGCAAGTAAACAGACAAAATAGCATAGATATCATAAGCATATAAAGGTAAATGCAAATAAATACATGGACATGTGCATAGAACTTAAAACTTTAACTTGTGCATCGTAGACTTTCTTGTGAAGATGACATTTTCTTCCTTTAACCTCTTAATGTGTGTTAATATCATTTGAGATTGTGTTCTTATTCATATCATCATATATCATGCTAACTCATATTACATCATACATATCACATGGAGACGAAGTCTAATCATTTCATGCCAAAATTCATATCAAAACATATTGTATCATGGCATGTCATATCATATCATGTCATATCATATCATTTCGTATCATAATTGTTGCCCAGATGACTAACACAAGAGAGGAGGTGAATTGGGTTATATTAAAAAATTAATACTTATAAACCAAATATACAATATAAAATATAAACAGAATATGAAACAGCAGGAAATATAAAAAGTAAGGGTAAGAAGAAGCAAAATTAGTATTTTAACGAGATTCAGCCCCACTGTCTACGTCCTCGTCTCAAGCTACCCTTTGAGTATCCCAAATTCACTATTCAATCTCCTTCAGGTGGAGATAGAAACCTATTACACCTTTGAGCAACACCATTACAAAGAATCCGTGTAGAACACCCTCTACACTTACAATCACCTCACACTTAGTGATTCAACTATTTCCTATGTAGAACACCTTCTACACATACAAGGGTTATATGCATCTTCTTACAAATACAAAAGTAGATAGTGGGCAAGTTATCAGAATATACTCTTCAATGAGTGAGATAAAAATAATACAGTGCAACCTATATCTCTCTCACAATGAATAAGGATTAAGGCACAAAACTTAGAGAAGAGAGAATGAAAGCTTTGAAAGAATGATGCAAAACTTAGCAATTGATGTGTAAACTCTTGTTATTATTTTTGCAAAAATCAAGTGAGCTATTTATAGGCAAATGAGTCTTCATATTCAAATTTGAAAATGTTCACATGTCAAATAAGATCACTATTCACTTTTCAAAAGATTTAAATAAAAACATCTCATTTTTATATTTGTCAAAGACAACTTCATTCATTTTTCAAAAAAATCAAATCAAATCTTTTACTTTTCATACATGACAAAATGAGCATAATTTATTTTTCAAACCAAATCATTTTCTTTCTGCATATGTCAAAAAAACACACACCCACCTTTCAAGATTTTTAAACAAATCATCTATCTTTTGCATTTGTCAAAAAAACACACAACCAACCTTCAAGATTTTCAAACAAAATCATCTATATTTTGCATTTGTCAAAAAAATACACAACCACCCTTCAAGACTTTCAAACAACACATGCACATGTTAAAGATGACAATCAATCATCTTACAAATTCAAATCTTTATGCATATATAGAAAAATGATAATAATTTTCGAAATTAAATATTTTAATAAAATTATGCAAATATAAAAAATGCAATTTGATGCTTTATGAAAAAATATTAATTTTGAGCCTTAATCCAATTTCAAATTTTAAAAAATATACAAAATTACTCTATGAGCTTCATTTGTAGACTTGTTCTTCTTTTTGCTCATGCTTGATTTCTTGATGCGCTTAACTCTCTTCATGCGTAGACAACTTGAGCTTGAATCTTGAATTTATTTGTTATCATCAAAATTTATACGTAGGTACGAGACTTGAAACTATAGAGAATTGAAAATTGGGTAGTATAATACTAGTATAATACTTCTCCCCCTTTTGGCATCATTAAAAAGGAACCACAATTGACTTCAGTAAGATTTCTTTCCGCAATAACCAATAACCAAATTAAACGGTGCATTAGTAGAAACTATAGAGAGTTGAATAATTGGAGTCACCCATTTTTGAAAAAAGCTGTAAAGGCTGAGGCCTAATTTTATCGTCTCGGTGCGGAAAATCCGCTTGATGTTGTTGACGAATTAGATGTTGCAGAGATTTGAAGTTGAATAAATGGAGTCTTTCGTGTCCGACAAAGGCTGCAAAGGCTGAGGCCTAGCTCTGTCAATTCGGTGCGGAAGGAGATTCAAATTCGTTTGACGTTGTTGGCAAACGAGATTTTGTAGAGATTTAAAAGCTTTTGATTTATGTTTAAATGACCATTTTCACCCATCGAATACTCACAAGAAAAATCTCTTATTCCTCATTGATCAAGTATCTGTTTATTCAAAATGACAAAATGATGGAGAAAATGTCTTCTGGTAATCTTCCGGATTTGAACCAAGAACTGTCTCAATCAGTTATTTCTCCCGTCTCATCCAGCATATCTTGTAAGTTTGACTAAGTAAGATTTGAAGAGATGATAGTGTGTCTTGTTCTTATTTCCGTCTCTATAAGAGCAATCCTTAGTTTTATCTAATTTTCATCAAATCTTCTTCTCATCTTTGCAATTCACCTGCATTCTCATTCTACAAATTTTTAATAGCTCGTTAATTTCCCTTCAGTAGTTCTCATGATCAATCTATTTCTGATTCTATCGTAGGTGCCATGAAGTAACAAGAGACTGATTTAGCTAATAAATCAGATCATGACACCATTTATGAGCTTGTGGGTCTTGGGACTCGATACTCATCATCCATTGTTGCTTTTTCCGCTCGGTTGCAGTCCAAAACTCACAAAATTGAGAAGCTTAGCGAGACAGTTTCTGTACTTCAACGACTTGTTTATGAGTCAAATAGAAAAATAGTAGAGTTAAAGCAACAGAATAAAGATTTAAAATCCTTGCTTGCCTTTTCATTTCGAATGCCTAATCCTTTAGATGAGAATAACATGTCGATCTATAAAGAGCAAATGTAGTTGAAAGATAAGGCTATAAGTCTCAAGTTTTTGTAAGTCATATGAGATAATGGAATAAAAATATTTAACAGATATTCATGACATGCATCATTCATATTTCTCTTCTCATCATGCATAATTTATCTTCTGGTAGGGGTTTTGTGAAAATGTCCGCCAATTGATCATGTGTGCTTGTGAATTCTAGTATAATATCACATTTCTGTACATGATCTCTAAGAAAATGATATTTAATTTCAATATGCTTAGTCCTAGAATGTTGTATTGGTTTCTTTGAAAGATTTATAACACTAGTATTATCACATTTAATAGGAATATGATTGTACATTAACTTAAAATCCTCAAGTTGTTGCTTCATGTAAAGAACTTAAGCACAACAACTGCCTGCAACAACATACTCTGCCTCAGCAGTAGATAGGACAACATAATTTTATTTTTTTCTAAACCATGAAACAAATGCATGACCTAAAAATGACATATTTTACTTTTTGATCAACTTTACAACCAGCATAATCTGCATCTGAATAACTAATAAGATCGAAAGAAGTGTGCTTAGGATACCATAATCCTAGGTTAATAGTACCGGCAAGATTTCTAAGAATACGCTTGACTGCAATCAAATAAGATTGCTTTGGAGATGATTGAAAACGTGCACATAAACATACACTGAACATTATATCAGGTCTACTAGCTGTCAAATATAATAAACTATCAATCATACATCGATATACTTTTAAGTCAACTGGCTTAACGCTTTCATCTTTATCAAGTTTGGTGATTAGACTCATTGGTATTTCAATTACCTTCGCACCTTCCATTTCAAACTTTTTGAGTAATTCTTTGATATATTATGACTGATTAATGAATGTTCCACTTTTTACTTGCTTGATTTGCAATCTGAGAAAGAAATTAAGTTCTTCCATCATACTTATTTCAAATTCTTCCTGCATACTCTTAGCAAAATTTTGGCACATATTTTCATTAGTAGTACTAAATATTATATTATCCACATAAATTTGAACTAGAAGAATATCATTCTGTTCATATTTGATGAAAAGAGTTTTATTAATTTTTCCTCTTGAAAAATCTTTTCAATCAAGAAATCACTAAACCTTTCATACCAAGTTCTAGGAACTTGTTTGAGTCTATATAAAACTTTTGTGAGCTTAAAAAATGATGAGGAGAGATATGATTTTCAAAACCTGGAGATTGCTCAACATATACCTCTTCATTTATAAAACCATTTAAGAAAGCACTTTTAACATCTATTTAAAAAATTATGAAATCTTTATAACATGCATATGCAAGTAACATTCGAATAGCTTCTAATCTTGCGACAGGTGCATACGTCACATCATAATCAATTCCTTCCTCTTGATTAAAACTTTTGGCTACAAGTCGAGTCTTGTTTCTAGTGATGATTCCAGACTCATCTTTTTTATTTCTAAAAACTCATTTTGTTCCAATAACAACATGAACTTTGGGTCTAACTTTGGGTCTAGGAACAAGTGTCCAAATATCATTTCTTTTAAATTGATTTAGCTCTTCTTGCATAACTAGAATCCATGATTAATTAAGCAGTACTTCGTCAATATTTTTGGATTTAATATGAGATAGAAAAACAGTGTGATTGCAAATATTTCTAAGAGATGATCGAATACTTACACCTCGTAAAGGTTCTCCTAAAATTTGTTCCACTAGATGATCTTTCATATGTTTCTACTATTTGGTTGTATCTTGTACTAAGTTTTGATGATCTTTCCTGATATCTCCATATTGGACTTCTTCCATTGTATTCTTTTTATTGAGATTAAGACTATTTGTATTATTTGTACCTTCTATTCCCATGATCTTCCATTTTGAATTGTCTTCAAATGTCACGCGTCCTTCTTCTTTAGAAGTGAGGTCAATGAATTTAGTTTTGTCTCCTGTAATGTGTCTTAAATATCCGTTGTCTAAAAACCATTTACTTTTACCTGTAGAAGATTTCATACATACCTACAAAAGCAATTAAAAAAATTCTTAGTACCTAAGTTCTTTGGGTCCTTTATTTATTAATATTAGAAAAAATAAAATTCTTTGATACCCATATGACCCTAATAGTCATTGTATGTTTTCTTCTAATAGAACAAACATGATAATTATGATCATTTCTATTGCAAAAATTACAAATAACATATGACATATTTGAAAATTTTGAGTGATTGTAATAATATTTTTCTTTGAAAAATCTATTTTTATGAAAACAATTTTAAAAATATGATTTTAATTTAGTCGGTTTATCAAAGAAATTTTTATAGGATTTGAGTTTTTCTTTTGGCATGTATCACAAGCCTACCTTATCAAAAACACTTCTTTAACTACCAAAAAGTTTTTCAAAATTTCTTTTTCTATTTGTAAAGTTTTCAACAATCTTTTCTAAATCAACCACTTTCTTTTTCAGCTCATCATTTTCATCTTTTGAAACTATATTATCTTTTCTTAAAAACATCAATTTCATTTGTTAAAGAAGAATTTTTCTTTTTCAAAATGGTATACTTGATACCAAATTTTTCAAGTTCCTCATATATTTCTTCTAAAATATTTTGCAATTCTTCATAAGAAGGATTTTCAATATTTTCAAAATTTATTACCTGAAAATCATCTTTAGCCATAAGACAAAGATTTGCAAATTCTTCATTACTTGCGTCGCTGTCTGAGCTACTCGAATCATCATCCCATGTAGTTTTCATTACTTTCTTACCTTTGTATAGATCTTTCTTTAGCATGAGATAATCTGCCTTCTTGACTTTTTGCATTTATAACAAGTTAATGAGTCGTTTTTACCTGTATTTTTGTTGGAAAACTTTTTGAAAGATTTCCTTGGAAGAGCTTTATTTTTCTTTAAGAATCTCTGAAATCTTTTTGTGATCATTGCAATTTCTTCATTTTTGTTATCGCTTTCCTCGTCTTCATTGCTTTCACTTTCATGGGGAACATTTTTGAGTACCAAGCTCTTCTTTTGCTTTCCTTCTTCTTCTTCTCTTTTCAATGTGTACTCATGAGTAATAAGTGACACAATGAGATCATTTACTTCGAGTTTTTTGAGGTCTTTAGTTTCAAGAATCGCCGTCACTTTTGATTTCCAATATTTTGGAAGAGAGTTCAGAATTTTTCTTATTATTTCCGAGCTAGAATAAACTTTTCCAAGAGCTGTCAAGTTATTTATAATGTTAGTAAAACGAGTATACATAAAAGAAATAGATTCATCATCAATCATTTTAAACATTTCATATTCATGTGTAAGAATATAAATTTTTGATTCTTTGACTTGCGAAATTCTTTCATAAGTTACTTCCAAGTTATCCCAGATTTCCTTTACTGTCCTGCAAGTCATTATCCTGTTAAATTCATTGCCATTAAGAGCATTATACAAAAGATTCATAGCCATTACATTCATTGTATAAAGTCTATCATCTTCACGATCAAACTCTTCTTCTTCCTTGTTGACATTTACTCTATCAACAATTTTTGTTAGAATATAAGGCCTATTTACAATACATTTCCAGATTTCTCGACTTTGAGACTGGATAAATATTTTCATTTTAGCTTTCCAGAAAATATAATTGTCTCTAAAAAATAGCGGAGGCCGACTATTGAATTGACCTTCAGCGAATGTAGCTGCAATGTTAGCCATATGATCTTAACTCAACAGATAATTAATCTTATAATACAGCTCTTGCTCTGATACCAATTGTTGCCCAGATGACTAACATAAGAGGGGAGGTGAATTGGGTTATATTAAAAAATTAATACTTATAAACCAAATATATAATATAAAATATAAACAGAATATGAAACAGCAGTAAATATAAGGAGTAAGGGTAAGAAGAAGCAAACTCAGTATTTTAACGAGGTTCAGCCCCACTGCCTACGTCCTCGCCTCAAGCTACCCCTTGAGGATCCCAAATTTACTATTCAATCTCCTTCAGGTGGAGATAGAAATCTATTACACCTTTGAGCAACATCGCTACAAAAAATCCATGTAGAACACCCTCTACACTTGCAATCACCTCATACTTGGTGATTCAACTATTCCCTGTATAGAACACCTTCTACACACACAAAAGTTATACGCACATTCTTACAAATACAAAAGCTAATAGTTGGTAGGTTATCAGAATACACTCCTCAATGAGTGGGATAAATATAATACAGTGCAACCTATATCTCTCTCACAATGAATAATGATTAAGATACAAAATTTAGAGAAAAGAAAATGAGAGTTTTGAAAGAATGATGCAAAACTTAGCAATTGATGTGTAAGCTCTTGTTATTATTTTTGTAAAACTCAAGTGAGTTATTTATAGGCAAATGAGTCTTCATATTCAAATTTGAAAATGTTTACATGTCAAATAAAATCACTATTTACTTTTCAAAAGATTCAAATAAAAACATCTCATATTTATATTTGTCAAAGACAACTCCATTCATTTTTCAAAGAAATCAAACCTAATTTTTTACTTTTCATATATGATAAAATGAGTATGATTTATTTTTTAAACCAAATCATCTATCTTTTACATTTGTCAAAAAAAACACACAACTACCTTTCAAGATTTTCAAACAAATCATCTATTTTTTGCATTTGTCAAAAAAATACACAATCACCCTTCAAGATTTTCAAACAACACATGCACATGTTAAATATGACAATCAATCATCTTACAAATTCAAATCTTTATGCATATGTGAAAAAATAACAATAATTTTTGAAATTAAATATTTTAATAAAGTTATGCAAATGTAAAAAATGCAATTTGATACTTTATGAGAAAATATTAATTTTGAGTCTTAATCCAATTTCAAATTTTAAGAGATGTACAAAATTACTCTATGAGTTTCATTTGTAGACTTATTCTTCTTTTTGTATATGCTTGATTTCTTGATGTGCTTAGCTCTCTTCATGCGTAGACAACTTGAGTTTGAGTTTTGAATTTATTTGTTATCATCAAAATCTATACGTAGATACGAGACTTGAAATCTTGGACTCAACAATAACAATTCGAATCATAAAGATCACATGCCTTATTCATATAATATAATTAACATGTTTGAATACCTCACTACTCCTTTAAGTATCGTGTGTTCTCCACCAGTTCGCATATTTTACCTTCACCTCGAAACACACCCACTAGCTTTAGGCGCAACTCCACTCTAGTATCCTTCCATAGAAATCATTCGAGCTCTTTCAGCTGTACTTTATTGACTTAGGGATTTCTATTCGACTTTAAACACTTCTGAGTGGACAAGAAGTTCTGCTAGGATATTTTTTTCTCCTAGCATTTGTGGTCGTTATAATTTTTTGACTCTTTCTTTTCAAAACATGGACCCAAATGCATGTGACATGTGACATAGACTCATATGCAAATATTAACTCATATGCATGTGATGCCCTCCCTTCCAAAGAAAAATTACACTAGAGGAAGTTCACTCATGATGCTTTATATCATATTTGCCAACTCTATCCTGAAAGAATTGAACATGCTTTGTGGGATTGCTCATCGGCACAACATGTCTGCGTCAAAGAGTTAGGAAGATTCAAAAGTCAAGCCTGCAATATCAGTCTTTCAAAAACATGGTTGAAGACCTTTTCAAGTCCCTAAAAAAATAGGAGATGAATCAATTTTCCATCACAACTTGGAAGATCTGAAAAAGAAGAAATGAGTTCATCTTTAACTTGGAGTTCTTGGATTCCAACTCCCTCATTCAACAAGTCAAGCTTCTTATTGAGGAACTCAGCCAAATTCACCAACCTTCTCAGACATCCCTTCCTACCTTGGCTGTGTTTTCTCAAAGGGAACCTCCTTCTTAAGGAAAACTAAAACTAAACTAGGATGGTTCACTTGATAAAACCAACTTCAAGGTGGGTATTAGAGCTGTTATTTGAGATTGGAAAGGAAAGGTGCAGGTCACACTGAGAATGAAACATGATCTCTTTCCAAATCCTCTACTGCATCTTGTAAGCCTCCTTCTTCTACAAGTCTCTAGGAGATAGGGACTAATCTAGGAAGGCGACTCTTTACAAGTAGTCAACACCCTCAAGGCTAAGGAAGACTCTAATTCTTATGTTGGTACAATGATCAAGGACACAAAGTATACTTTAAATTCCTTCGCTTCATGAACTGTAACGCATATTGTAAGAGCTGGGAATGATGTAGCTCATGCCTTAAGTTGAGATGCTCTAAGCATTAGTGATAGTATCTTGTCTATAGATGCTATTATTTTATGTATCAAAACTCTAATTTAAGTTTATATGAATACATGAGATTTTCTCTTCAAAATATATATATATATATATATATATATCTTCTTAGAATCTTGAAAAAAAATTGACAGTCTTTTCCTTCAAGATAGGTGTCTCTCTTGTATGATTTTGTTCGCTTGGATTACACCTTTTATGCTTTTTAATGAAGTTTTCTTATTAAAAAAATTGATGGTCAAATCACTTTTAATTTTACATGATATAAGGGGAGCTTAGGAATCAACTAAGGTAAACAAGTCGGTCCTTATTAGGTTGAATAACCTGGTAAAGAATGCAAGGTAGAACAACTGTAATTGGCATTGTAAATTATCCAAGTATTGATATAGTTTTGTACAAAATCATTTCTTCTCTTGGTTATGCTATTTACTTTTCTTTTAGGAAGAAACCATTTTGTGTAGGATTTTTACATGCTGAGACTAGATATATCAAGTTCATATGGTGTCCAATTCTGTACAGGTGTGTGAGTTCCTGTTTTCCCATCGAAATAACAGAAGTAGTTACTCAGTATCACTATTTGGGAGAAAAATAGGAATCCATATAATTTACTCCTAATGCTGATTCTATGTTGTTGTATGTGTTACTAGCTCATCTTTAATATTATGAAGCAGGACAAAGAGTCTTTACACTAAGCCTGAAGTAGGAAAGCTGCACAATATGTTAATTATATGTTACTTATTTATCAAAAAAGAAAAAGTATGCTAAATATTAAACCTCAGGAAAGACTGTGCTTGGCTTGAGTATATAAAGGAATTACACTTCGAATTCGGCTAAAAAATATATATATATTTTTGTAAGTAAAATTATATTGATAAGAAAAGACAAGGCCCAAATACACAAGGAGTATGCATCGAATATGTTGAGTATGGCTTGTGAATACACACCTCAGCCCTATTTTGCTCGACCCTCGCTCGAGTGCGGCTCGAGCGAGACTTCCAGACTTCCTGACTTACTTCAACCCGAGAGTTCGATCGACCCTTGCTCGACCTCCAGCTTGAGCAAGGATCAAGCAGTGACTTCGCTCGACTGTCGCTCGACCCCCCACTCGAGCGAAGTGCCACATGTTGCCAGGTGTCCGTTTTGATGTTGAGTGAGTTTGACCTAGAAGTCCTCACTCGAGCGAGAGTAAGTTTCACTCGAGCGAGATTGCATATTATAAATATCGCGAAATCATTTCGCGCGAACGGACGACGAACGACGCACAAACCTCTGTTTTTGGCTTGAAGAACAGAGCTCCTCCTTAGATCATTTCTTCTCTATTTCTCCACTATATTGAGTGAAATTTGTGAGGATTGAGTTTATACACGTGAGGTGAGTGTTTCCTTTTGTAAGAATTTTTTGATTCTCTCTCTGTAACCTCCATTTGATCTAATGAAGTTTTGAAACCAACCCTACAGTGGATGTAAGCTCATTTTGAACTGAACCACTTAAATCGCTGTGTTCTTTGATTGTTTACTGTTTTATTTCCTATTGTTGCATCCGCTGCAGTTCATTTCATATTCTTGTTGTTTGTTTCATTGGTCTTTTCCCAACAAACTAGTATCAGAGCTTTCAGGCTCTGTGAATATTTGAAGGGATGGCCACGGTAAGATTTGAAGTTGAGAAATTTGACGGTCAAAACAGTTTCAGCTTATGGCATCTGAAGATGAAAGCATTGTTGCGCCAGCAGAGGTTATTCAAAGTTCTAGATGAAAGGACGGCAGATTCTCCTGTACCGTCTAAGGACGATGAAGAAAAGGTACATAGTATTATTTTACTGTCATTGTCTGATAGAGTGTTGAGAGAGGTAGCGGAGGAGGAGACCGCTGAGGGTCTCTAGAACAAGTTTGAGAGCTTGTATATTAAAAAGTCTCTCACTAACCGGTTGTATTTAAAACAATGGTTATATACGCTCAAAATGACTGAGGGTTCGTCAGTTACTGAACACCTAGATGAGTTTAACAAGATTGTTATGGATCTTAGAAATGTTGACATCAAACTTGATGATGAAGATCAAGCTTTAATTGTGTTGTGTTCATTACCAGCTTTTTTTTGAGAATTTTGTAAATTCTATACTTTATGGAAGAGATACTATCTCCTTAGTAGATGTAAAGTTAGCTTTGAACTCGAAGGAGTTGAGGAGTAAGTATGATAAGGGTGGTGAAGCACAAGCCAGTGGTTTGATTGTTAAAGAAACCTCTGACAAAGGAAGATCCAGTGAGAAAGGTTCAGAGAAGGGCAGAGGAAAGTCCTGGGAGAAATCAAAGTCCAAGTCCAACAAGAAAAATATAAAATGCTATTACTGTCAGAAGTTTGGACACTACAAGAGTGAGTGTACGAAGCTGAAGAAGAAAGAGGAATCCACAAGTTCTTCTAATGCTGTCAGTGCTGCAGATGAATCTGATGGCTCTGATGTTATTCTTGCAATCAGTGTTTCGAATAGTCAGTTCAGTGACAAGTGGGTTATGGATTCTACTTGCACTTTCCATATGTGTCCCAGAAGGGACTGGTTTATGTCTTATGAACCAGTCAACAGTGGTTCTGTTTTGTTAGGGAACGACACAGCTTGCAAGATTGCTGGAATGGGTTCTGTGAAGATCAAGATGTTTAATGGGATAGTTAGGACATTGACTAATGTCCGGCACATTCCAGACTTGAAAAAGAATCTTATCTCCATGGGGGCCCTTGATTCTTTGGGTTTGAAGTACACAGGATAAGGTGGAGTTCTGAAGGTCAGTAAAAGCTCCATAATTATTATGAAGGGAGACCTGAAAGATAGTCCCTATTTCCTCCAGGGCAGTACTGTCAGCGGTGAAGCTGCAGTTTCAGTATCTGATCAGTTAGAGTCAGATGTTACTCGTCTATGGCATATGAGATTGGGCCATATGAGTGAGAAGGAGATGTCTATCCTCAATAAGCAAGGGTTGTTAGGGAATCAGAATTTGGGCAAACTAGACCTGTGTGAGCATTGTGTATTTGGCAAGCAGAGCAGAGTTCAGTTTGCAACAGGGGTCCACAGAACAAAAGGTACAATGGACTACATTCATTCTGACCTTTGGGGTCCGTCTTCAGTTTCATCGAAAGGTGGAGCTAATTACTTGCTTACATTTATTGATGATTACTCATGGAAAGTGTGGGTTTATTTTTTGAAACAAAAAAGTGATGTCTTCAAGAACTTCAAGCAGTGGAAAGTTCTGATAGAGAATTAGACAGATAAGAAGGTTAAACGGCTTCGAACTGACAACGGGATGGAATTTTGCGGCAGTGACTTTGATGAGTTTTGCAAGAATGAAGGAATTGTTAGACACCGTACAGTCAGGTACACTCCACAGCAAAATGGAGTGGCTGAACGGATAAACTGAATCCTCCTAGAACGAGCACGTAGTATGCTCTCCAATGCCGGGCTGTTTAAGGACTTTTGGGCGAAAGCAGTCAATACAGCCTGTTTTCTGGTAAACCGCTCTCCAGCCACAGCTGTTGGGTTGAAGACACCTAATCAGGTATGGTCTGATGAACCTACTGATTATTTGAATTTGAAGAT
This sequence comes from Platycarya longipes, assembly GCA_036559045.1. Classification (NCBI taxonomy): domain Eukaryota; kingdom Viridiplantae; phylum Streptophyta; class Magnoliopsida; order Fagales; family Juglandaceae; genus Platycarya; species Platycarya longipes. The sequence goes on from CM071791.1 coordinate 31,642,719, forward strand.
ATTTGGTTGTCCTGCTTATTTTCATGTACATGATGGTAAGTTAGAACCTAGGGCAAAGAAGTGTATATTCATGGGATATGCTTCTGGGGTGAAGGGATATAGATTGTGGTGTACTGATCCCAAGTCACCCAAGTTTGTGATAAGCAGAGATGTAGTATTTGATGAAAAATCTATGTTTAATCCGAGAAATCAGATTCCCAAGTCTACAGGGAAGAAGGTGGAGTTGCAGGCTTCACATGAGACACCACCTGAGACTCAGGATCATGCTATAGCTAATGAGCATGATTCTGAATCAGAGACTGAGACACCAGTTGAGGAGCAATACAGTATAGCTACTGGTAGACAGAGGAGGCAGATCAGACCACCTCAGAGATATGCTCATGGAGACATGGTTAGTTATGCACTCACTACAGCAGAAAATATTGTTGGGCAGGAGCCTTCCAGTTACTCAGAGGCTGTGAAGAGTACTGAGTCTGCACAGTGGTGTTCAGCGATGACTAAAGAGATTGAGTCTCTTCACAAGAACCAAACCTGGGATTTGGTTAAGTTACCAGCGAAGACCAGAGTTGTGGGCTGCAAGTGGGTTTTCAAGAGAAAAGAGGGAATCCTGTCTAATGCAAGATACAAAGCTCGTCTAGTTGCTAAAGGCTACAGTCAGAGAGAGGGGGTCGACTTCAATGAAGTGTTCTCTCCAGTGGTAAAACACAGCTCAATCAGAGTTTTACTAGCCATCACGGCTTTGTATGATCTGGAGCTTCAACAGCTTGATGTGAAGACAGCGTTCTTACATGGTGAGCTTGAAGAGACTATCTATATGCGTCAGCCAGAAGGGTTCACAGTTGAAGGTAAAGAAGACTGTGTATGCAGACTGAAGAGGTCTTTGTATTGGTTGAAGTAGTCACCTAGGCAATGGCATAAACGCTTTGATTTGTTTATGAATGATCATGGTTATTTGAGAAGTAATTATGATTGTTGTGTATATCATAACCAATTGCCTGATAAGTCTTTCATTCACTTATTACTTTATGTTGATGACATGCTTATAACTACTAAAAGCATGGTTGATGTTGATTTGTTGAAAACTTAACTTAAAGATGAGTTTGAGATGAAAGATTTAGGTGATGCTAGGAAAATATTAGGGATGGATATCCATAGGGATAGGAAAGCTGGGAAGTTATACTTGTCCCAGAGAAAGTATATAGAGAAGGTTTTAGACAGGTTTGGAATGTCTAACTCCAAACCTGTCAGCACGCCGCTAGCGCTGCATTTTATACTTTCAGCTTCCCTATCTCCCCAGACAGATGAGGAGGAACAGTCCATGGCAAATGCTTCTTACTCTAATGCTGTAGGTAGCATTATGTATGCCATGGTGTGTACCCATTCAGATATTTCACAAGCAGTGAGTATGGTTAGCAGATATATGGCTAAACCTGGTAGAACTCACTGGCAGGCAGTGAAATGGATTCTGAGGTACTTGAAGGGAACCTCACATGTGGGCTTGATATTTGATAAAGATGTATATCTCAGTTCTGTTGTTGTTGGTTTTGTTGATTCTGACTATGCTGGGGATTTAGACAAGAGAAGATCATTGACAGGCTATATTTTCACATTGTGTGGTTCTGCTATTAGTTGGAAAGCAACACTTCAATCAACTGTTGCTTTATCAACTACAGATGCAGAATACATGGCAGCAGCTGAGGCTGTTAAGGAGGCCATTTGGGTGAAGGGGCTGATTAGTGACTTGGGTCTTCAGCAGACAGAGATGACAGTGTTTTGTGACAGCAAGAGTGCCATACATTTGACTAAAAATCAAATGTATCATGAGAGGACGAAGCTCATTGATGTCAAGTATCATTTTATCAGAGAAGTAGTTGTAGATGGTACAGTTAGTATTCAGAAGATCGCTACTTCAGAGAATCCAGCAGATATAATGACCAAGCCAGTTGCAATATACAAGTTCAAACTTTGTTTGGACTTGGTAGGGGTTCAAGGTTTCCAGGTTCCTTAGGGAACTCAGATGGGGTTGGTTTCTTCAGTTGCTGCATTTTACATTCTTGGGTTGATCTGGATTTTATGAGGCTTCTAGGTATTCAAGCCAAGGTGGAGATTTGTTGAATATGGCTTGTGAATACATGCTTCAGACCTGTTTCGCTCGACCCTCGCTCGACCGCCGCTCGAGCGAGGCTTCTAGACTTCCAGAATTACTTCAACCCGAGAGTTCGCTCGACCCTCGCTCGACCTCCAGCTCGAGCGAGGATCAGGCAGTGACTTCGCTCGACAGTCACTCGACCTCCCGCTCGAGCGAAGTGCCACATATTGTTAGGTGTCCATTTGCTAGTTGCGCGAGTTTGACCTAGAAGTACTCGCTCGAGCGAGTTTAAGTTTCGCTCGAGCGAGATTGCATATTATAAATATCGCGAAATCATTTCGCGCGAAAGCAGACGACGAAGCCGCAACCCCCTGTTTTGGACGACGAAGAACAGAGCCCCTCCCTAGATCATTTCTTCTCCATTTCTCCACTATTTTGAGTGAAACTTGTGAGGATTGAGTGTATACACATGAGGTGAGTGTTTCCTGTTGTAAGAATCTTCTGATTCTCTCTCTATAACCTCCATTTGATCTAGTGAAGTTTTGAAACTGGTTCACAGTGGATGTAAGCTCATTTTGAGCTGAACCACTTAAATTGCTGTGTTCTTTCTTTATTTACTGTTTTATTTCTCATTGTTGCATTCGCTGCGGTTTATTTCATATACTTGTTGTTTGTTTCATTAGCTATTTCCCAACACACAGTTGGTGAGAAGTTTGCAATCCATAAACTGTGGAAAGCACTGATTCAGATAGAGTCATACTGATCCATCCAAGAAGGAACTAATCCTTCTTTTATCCGTAGAGCATAAGCTGAATTAAGAACCTCTTTGCCTTGAGGGGTCTGATGTGGTTGCAAATTTGTTCATGGTATCAGAGCTGTACTCAGTTCACGCTCATACATCCTAGTTTAATGGCTTCTCCAAATACTACTTCTTCTGCTTCTTTTGTTTTTCCATCCTTTACCCAATTAACTAGGGCCAAACTTGATGGAAACAACTACTTACAATGGCTATCTCAGCTGGTTCCTATTATGAGAAGCCATGACTAGATGGGCATTATGGATGGTTCTGAACCTTTCCCTACCACTTTGATCTCTAATCCTCAAGGAAAGTAGGTTTTTTAATTCAACTTATGCTCTATGCATAAAGAAGGATCAGTTCCTTCTCGGATGAATCAATATGGCTCTATCTGAATCAGTACTTTCCACATTCTATGGATTGTAAACTTCTCACCAAGTGTGGATTGCCCTTGCCAATCGATTTGCATCATAATCTAGATCTCGTGCTCACTTGAAACAGGCAATTGCAATGCATTTCTCAAGGCACCAAATCATGCTCTGATACCATGAACAAAGCTGCAGAGAAATGGTTTTGGCCAACACACAAAATCAGTATATTGTTTATTCATTATATAGGCAGTACAAGTCAATGAAAAATAATAAGATACAATCTTGAGAGATACATGTTATCTTCTGACAAGGTAGTAAAAGATACAATTAACATAAATAGGATTGATTTGATTAATCCATGGGATTACCGAATTATATATCAGATATTGTAGAATCCATGATATCAGAGCATGGATCTTGAAGAGATGCTCTTGCCATATTGGTAATGATACTGCTTGGACATTCATTGTGTGCACAATCTGCAGAGCTGAAGCTTAAGGTGTATGATGTGGTTGCACTAGATATTTTAACATTTCGAACTTTCTCAACTAGAAGCAAAAGTCGGAGAACTTGCTTGAATTTCAAAAATTTCCAGCTTGCTCGTTTAAATTCTTTGACACAATATCTCGAGGGCCTATGTTGACCGTAGTTTTCCATTGTATGCATCAGGCCATTGCAAAAGTTAAAAGTTAAAAGTCATCTTAGAATTGATGATGGCAATTTCACATTATAGAAAATCTTATAATGATCCATGCCACCAATTTGGGTGCGTGTTAAATTATATATGCAACATAAGGCATGATGAAGCCATTTGATTTCCTTAACCCGTGGGAAGTTATTTTAAGTAAAATCTACGATCTTCAACAACTAAATAATGCTTCTCCAGGCAGAATTTTGGGCGCAAGCGTTTTTTTTTTTTTATGTGGAGTTTTATGGTCTGTATATGAAACTTGTTTAAAGCTTTTTGGGAATTGACATGTACTTATTTTCAATTTCACCTAAGATCAAGAGAGGACCATGAGAGTTCATATGGGAACACATTCGTCAGCAAAGGAGGATAATCATTCATATAGCTCTGATAAGAAAGGTCAATCAAATTTTTTTGCTCGCCCAACTGAAAAAACTCATTACACTTTGTTGTGTTTGGGTAATGAGATGGTCTCATATATTATGTGGATACTAATAAAAAATAATGAAAGAGTGATGATAAAATATTAAATAATAATGAATAGTAATGAAACGTATATGAAAAATACTAATAATAAATAATAGTCAACTATTCTTACAATACTTTAGCTCCCAAACCTAGAAAAACACGAGCTCTCCCATTTGATCTCTAATTCCCTTTTAGTTTGTGTTTCTCTCTGTTTTTTTTTTTTTTTTTTAAACCAACAGTTATAATTTCTATATTTCTTTGCTGGATCCCGGCATATGTCGCGGAGCAAACTGGTTCAGTGGTTGGGTTTAGGGCTAAAGTAAGTGACCAATTAATTCTCCAATATTTCCCAATTTCAGCAGAAATCACCATTATGGATGCATCGCATGCAAAGTTGGATGTGGTCATGATTGAGGTTGAAAAGCTTATGCTTCGTAGTCAGTACCAACGACGGTGTGCTTACTGGAAATAGTCAAAGGGTAATGATACCCTCACTACTCTACTATTTACCATTTTTAGTGTATTCAACAGTCAAATGATTACTATTGCAATGAGAGATGTAAAATATAAAATTTTTTGAATTGATCATTGTCTTAATGCCAATGTATACAATATTTAGGATGTGAAAGGCCAGGATGCTTAATAAATTTAAGATTTTTGACATCTACGTTCTGTTGACAAATCTAATACTTCTATAGTTAACATTTTCAGGCAAGTTGAGACAAGAAAGTTGTTTTGAGGATTTCAATGATGACCCTGAACCAATCATTAGAGAAACATTTGGTAACCAGATGGTATACTAGGTTTTTTGATTCATGGAAGGAATCTTCTTTTAAACACTAGTCAACAACGTCTGGATTTGACTGGAGGGTGCATTCGAGCTGGAAAAACAGTAGATTAGAAGAAGAAAAACTCTGAGTGAAATTGAGTGACCAAATAAGATATATACGGGCATATCTCTGCTTTAAAATGGCAACCCGATTCCTGACAAGCATCAAGGTCTTTCACACGTCAGTTTGTAGGTTTCTGCTCTCTGCCCAATCATCTGCTTATGATGTACTCTCACCAAATGGGTTGCATCTGCCCCGTTTGGAATAATTCTCTCATTTGAAATCAATTAATTTCAGATTAATTTTAAGTTTAAGGGTGAGTCTAATATCCTGGTGATGCTATATACAGTCCAATTTATTGGACTTCTTTGCAATCCACTTTAGTGAAAGGCAAAAATATCCTTATTTTATCTTTAACTTGATTAAAACACCCTTATATCAAAACGCCCTAAATCAAAATAACCTCTCCCTGCTCAATTTGCCATTCTGCAGTGCCATCCCTCAAAACTCTTAAAGACTCTTCGTGCTCATAGAGGTAGAAGTCCTGCCAAGACTCTTAAGACCCTACTGCGAAGTGCGAATTGGTAAGGCATTGTGAATAATATTTCTTTTAACTTTCGGTGAAACAACAACGTAAGGGTCAGGTGATTTATAATCATTTCCTTATTGCTAAAGAGTTGCTGAAGTGTTATAATGATTTACTGATTAGTGTCGGGCACCCCAAGCAGCTTTATAGTATTATAATGATTTCCTTATTGCGAAGTGTTGGGTACAATAACATCAGTGTTTGTAGGCGCAAGACAACAATGTAAAACACTTTTCATATGAAAACAAAAGTAAAAGTAAACAAATAAAATAATTACATGATACAAACGTAACACATGAATTGTTTGTCACTGTAATGGAGTTGCATATACTGTAATATTGCAGGCATGATAGTTTAAAGCAATGAAAATGACATGGAGTTGCATATATATATATATATATATATATATATATACTGTAACCTCAAGATTGATGTATAAGTTTTTCCCTTGCTTGAAATTGCCTTTCTTGCCAACTTTTTTCCACCCATTTGGATTCTACTTCATGTATGTGCACCAAGAAGGACCCATGTCTGGAGTGATGCAAGTGAAGAGATCAAACCCTAGCAGTACTCATTTTCTTAACATGTCCAAATCATTTCCTCTTAACATGTTCTATAACTCTTGAACTTAATACTTTTTTCATAGTTAGAAAGAAATAAAATTTGGCGCCTCTCATGGTCGTCACTGGGGTTTGTGGAGGCCGTAGCAAAAGCTGATGGAGGTCTGTTCAGTGGCTACGAAGTCATCGATGCTTTTGGCACACTAGAGAGTTGGGCCGTCCGTTGTTGATGTTATACATGGGAACACACATGTTTTCTAGAGGGGCTACGTTTATTTCAAGATCAAAATATCAGTGGTCAAGCTAAATATTAGTGATCAAACTAGAGAGAGTTGCAACGTTTATTTCGGAAGGGGCTTTGAGAGTTTCAATGGTTGAAGACTGTTGAAACACATATGGGAGGGAGGGGCTATGAGACGCAACGTTTTATTAATGGATTGCATTGCAGTTCATATTTGTAGACTACAAATAGAATTATTCTTAATATCCAAACACTCAAAATTTAAAATCTCTTTATATGTAGGACCCACAATTTTTTTAAAATTAACATCTTTTTTGTACGCGAGATATACAACTTTTTTGAACTTCTTATAAATAAATTCAAACTCATCTTCACATCTAACCACATCTAAACCCATTTTAGTTGGACCTTATAAAACTCATTACACCATGTCAATTTATTATCATTTATAAAAAATTCAACTCATCTCAATTTAGCTCAATATTCAAACATAGCTTAAAATCTATCATTAGACACATTCCCATGTTTTGATCCCCTGCTATGGTTCGTATCGAGATTTTGACTCCCAGATCTCCACTCTCGTATCCCTTACTTACATTTCCAGGATGTCCTGTGGTAAAACAATCCGTGTTTACTTTAAAAAAAAAGTTGTGTTCAGTCACAGAAGATGATGGTTCTTTTAACTGCTGTCAAATGGGACTAAACACCAATTTCACCCAACAGATGGGGTTTTGCTGATGGTTGGAGGGGCATAACCTCACATTATGTAGTCACTGAATTTGCAGTTCAAATGAAGAATCCGGATTGACAGTTTTCTCTCATTATTTTCATTTCCACCATTTACTGATGGATAATAACCAGTTCATTCTATGGAAGCTAACTGTCGAACCGTCATGTTTATCGAGCTTTGTTTGTAGAATTATGGTTCTCAAAGAAGATTTTTTTTTTTTTTAGTTTTTAATGCGGTAAATCTCAATTGATCTCGAACATTATTATTATTATTAATATTTTACATTATACTTATGTATATTTGATGCACATAATTCAAATTAGCCATTAATAATTATTGTTGACTCCCTTTATCCTTTTATTTATGGTTTTTGTTTAATAATTTGATTTTGAAGTCTCAAAAGAAATCTATGCATTCTTGCAGGCAATGGCTGAAGACAAACTGTGTGCTAGTGCATACAGATCTCTGTGTAGTGCCCTCTCCCCAGCATCGTCTGTAGGTTTTTGGTTTAAATGCATTCGATCTGCTATAACGGGATCGCGTTTCCTATTGGGCATAGATGGTAGAGGTATATTCAATTCTAAATGGCTCCAAAAAATTGCATGCTTCTTCATAATAATAGCTGAGCTCTTCATTATCATAATTCTACGGACCGACTCCTAAGATTGAATCGTAGATGGTATAATGCATGGAGTAATTAGGATAAAAATAGATCTCTAGATGAGCCAAAAAAGACGTGTTTCACACTAGGGGTGTTCATCCGGATTTATCCGGATTTAAAATTTTCTTTAATCTTTTTAAAAAAAGAAATTAAAATATTAAGAAATATATTAAAATTTCAAACCGGGCCGGGTACAATCCAGCCTGGATGAACAGGCCTATTTCACACCAAAAAACGGATCACAGGGTTGACCTATAGAGAATAAAGACACGGCACTGGATGTCTCGAGAATACTTCGATGCAATGGTAGAGTTACATAGGGGCAGGAGGGCTATGATTTTGAATATATAATATATATATATATTATTATATATACATATATATTATATTGTTGGTATTTTTTGTAATAAAATATCATTTTTTTTACCGTTGATTTGTTTTTAACTAAATGGGATCATTCAAATGCGTTTTTATTTTCAATGTTAGTATTAACGGGCTTTATAAAATTTTCATTACTTTGGACTTGAATATTAACATTGCTTTGAAGAATTGTTATCGTTGATTTTTTTAATTGGTTGATTTTATTGTTTTCTTCTTGTTGAGTTTATTATCCTTTGGGTTGTGTATTGTTATAGATAGATACACTCTTTTGTTTAGTTGTGAGTATTGTATGAGGTAAGAGCAAAAATTTTATTGAATATAAGTTTTTAGCAAATAATTTAGTTGTTTATATTAAAAAAAAATGGTTAATAATTTAGATTTAGATTCAATATTTGATGATTTTGTTTCTTTAAAATAACATAAATTATAATTTTAGATACTCTATATATTTTTTTTATTTGATATATTTATATGAGTCTCTTTATGTTATTTTAATGATATATTATTCTTGACATATCATATATTTTATAATACATATATTATATTAAACATATTTTATTTTTATTTTAGATCTTATTATCAAATTATTCTATAGAAAAAATTGTATAAAAATAGAACGAAAAATATTTTGTTATAATTTTAACTTTACTTTGCCCCCTTAAAACAAGTTTCTAACTTCGCTATTACTCCAATGCCTAAGTCAATAAAAAATATGTGAGTGAGTGTATACTAAAAATGAGATAAATCATTTATTATCTTTATAAGTTATTTATAGGAAATGAGGAGAAGACAATAACCACCGTTGATTTTTATTTCAAATTCACATCCTTCTTTATCTCTAGGTGTTGAGAGGATAACTTTTGTTCCTTAGGGGTTATCACTTTTGAGATAACTCCCATTTAAAAAAGGATTATCTTAATCTAGATGGCAGTTGTAAGTGCTAATAACCATTTTTAATCTTAAAATAGTGATCTTCTTGTGTGAGCCATTAAGCGTTGGCCGCAAGGCCTAAGATGCTAAACCATTCCAATGAGTTTAGATATACATCATCTTCTACATTACATTACATTTTTTTTTTTAAAAATAGTTTTTTTATAATTTATTCTTCTTAAACTAATTGAATTCTTTTATTCATTATCCATATATCAAATATGTGGTAAAAAATAAAATAAAAATAAAAAGATATAATATGTAGTGTGGAAGATGATGAATATAATTTCTCAAATAAAGAAAATAGAAGTAATACGCGTTTTGATTAAGGTTGTAAATGAACTAGTCTGTTTGATAGCCTGCTTAATATTCGCTTTATTAAACTCGAATTAAACTCGACTCGTAAAATACAAAAAAAAAAACTCGTTTGTAAAATCAAATACCCGCTCGATTAGTAAATAACACATATCCAACAAAACTTGACTCGACTCAGCTAAGACTTATTTATACTTGAGGTGCCTCATTAGTTAGACTCAATTAAAGTTATTTCATATATTGATAAATATATTGTTAGGTTTCAGCAAACCCTAAATTTGCTCCGAACAAAACTCAACCAAGATCAGTGTAGAAGAAAATTGAACAAAGATCAAGATCAACAGAAAAATAACAGCAAGAAAGAAAACAAGAAAGATACACAAGTATTTACGTGGTTCGATCCCTATTGGATCTACATCCACGGTGGGAACTAGCTCAGGGTATTCTTTATTGATCCACCAAAGATTTACACAGCATTACTACAAGAGTTTTCCATTAAACTCTAATAGATTTTCACTCAGATTTCACTCCTCATATTTGTGCCCTAAAGAAGATGAATAAATCGCCCAGTCCGTCTGCTTCTGTTTCTCTCTCTCTTATCTCTTTCAGCCGAGATAATGATCCTTTTATATGAGCGTCACATACAAATTTAGGGTTTCATAAGATGTCAACACGTAGCTTCTTCTTAAGCCATTAGATTACAGACATTTGAAATAACAAATTACAAATATAGACATGCTGCTTCTAATTATTTACACAAATACATTACAATTTCCACCTTGTAATTAATTAGATCTTCTTAACAGCTTCTCTCTAAATCAGGTAGCACCCTCCCTAACGAGGCAGCTTCCTTACTCAGTAGAGCAACCTCTTCCTTGAGCTAGTTCCCACTTCTAGTTCCTTGAATCAGCCTCCCTTCATGTTGATGATGTCCAGGCAGTGTCTAAATTTCTGATTAGGCAATGACTTGGTCATCATGTCAGATGGATTTTCTTTAGTAGGTATTTTCTCCACCTTGATATCTCTAGTAGCTATAACATCCCTAACAAAATGGAGTCTTATATCTATATGCTTAGACCTTTCATGAAATACTTGGTTTTTAGCTAAATGAATGGTACTTTGGTTATCACAGTAAACTGTGATATTTCCCTCAAAAATACCTAACTCATTTGACATACCCTTTAGCCATATAGCTTCCTTTATAGCCTCGATCATAGCAATATATTCGACTTCAATTGTAGACAAAGCTACAACTGATTGTAAGTTGGCTTTCCAACTTATGGCCCCCCCAAATGCTGTGAAGACATAACCAGTTAAAGATTTTCTGGTGTCCAAATTCCTAGCAAAATCAGAATCTACATACCCACAAATTTCATGACTCTTCTCAACATTTTTTCCATAACTCAAACCTAAATGAGAAGAACCCTTAAGATATTGAAAAACCCACTTTAAGGCATGCCAATGAGGCTTGCTTGGGTTTGCCATGAATCTGCTTACTATACTAACAGCATAGGACAGATCTGGCGTAGTACATACTATGGCATACATAACACATCCTACCATACTAGCATAAAGTATTTTCATCATATAATTTTCTTCCTCCTCAGTTTTAGGAATTTGAGTAACAGAAAGTTTTGCATGCTGTCCTAGAGGTGTACAGACTGATTTTACAGAATTCATACCAAACCTTTTAAGGACTTTTAAAATGTATGATTGTTGTGACAAGTAGAGAAAACTTTTATTCATATCCCTAGTTATCTCCATACCCAAAATCCTCCTTGCAGATCTAAGATCTTTCATTTCAAACTCAGATTTAAGAATTCCTTTGATATGTTCAATTAAATATTTATCTTTACATGCAATTAGCATATCATCTACATACAGCAGTAAGTAAACAGTAAATGTACCAGAATTCTTAAAATATACACAGCTATCAAAACTACTTCTTTTGAAACCATTTTCTATCATGTGAGTATCAAACGTCTAGGAGATTGTTTTAAACCATATAGAGATTTATTAAGCAAACACACATGATTTTCATTTGAATTTTTCACAAAACCATCTGGCGGCTGCATATACAAAGTTTCTTCTAACTCACCATGTAGAAATGCAGTTTTCACATCTGATTGTTCCAAAAACAAATTATGATATGTTGTGTATGCAAGAATGAGTCTGATTGAACTATGTTTTACTACAGGAGAAAAAATCTCATTAAAATCAACTCCCTCCCTTTGAGTAAAACCCTTAGCAACTAACCTAGTTTTGTGCCTAGGTTCTTCTACCACGGGAATACCTTCCTTCTTCTTATAGATCCATTTTGAGCCTATAAGTTTGGCCTTTTCTGGTTTAATCACCCAGTCCCAAGTCTTATTCTTATTAAGAGATTCCATTTTTTCTTCCATAGCAAGAAACCATTTGTGAGATTCCTTGCTATTCATGGCCTCCTTATAAGACCTTGGTTCAAATTCAACTACATCTTGAGCTACAGAAAAAGCATAGGCAGTAAGGTTAGCTTGTCCATATCTAAATGGTGGTTTGATAGTCTTTCTAAGTCTATCCCTCACCAAGTTATAGGACCTAGGGCTGTACTGCCCTGTACTTTCCAGGTTGTTATTTCCCTCAATGTTGTGGTCTGTCTCCTCATTAGGTATGCTTGATGGCTCCACCTCAATCTGAGTTCTCTCTAGAACAGGTTTGTCTGCAAAATTGTCATTGTTTAAAGATGTAATAGCCATCTGTGACTCATTAAAAGTCACATCCCTACTTAAAATGCACTTTTATTTTCCTGGTTCTAGAACCCATAGTTTGTACCCTTTAACTCCTTCAGGGTACCCTACAAATACACATTTTATTGCCCTGGGTTCTAATTTGTCAGTTTTTGTATGTGCATAAGCAGTACAACCAAATACCCTCAAATTATTGTAATCAGAGAGTTTTTCAGTCCACAATTCTTGAGGTGTTTTGAAGTTAATAGTTGATGATGGGCTTCTGTTAATCAAGTATACAACAATATTAACTGCTTCTACCCAAAAACTCTTTTGCAGCTTGGCATTTGACAGCATACATCTAACCCTTTCTAAAATTGTCCTATTCATTCTTTCAACTAGGCCATTTTGTTGAGGGGTTTCTCTTACTGTCTTATGGCGTGCTATCCCTTCCTTTTGGCAAAAATCATTGAACTCATTAGACAGATACTCCAGCCCATTACCAGTCCTAAGTTTTTTTATCTTTTTCCCAACCTGATTTTCAATTAAGGTTTTCCACTCCTTGAACTTGTTAAGTGTGTCACTCTTATGTTTAATTATGTACACCCAAACTTTCCTAGAGAAATCGTGAATTATTGACAAAAAATAATTTTTCCCACCATGTGAGCTTACCCTTGCAGGCTCCCACAAATCAGAGTACACATACTCAAGACACTGTTTAGTATTATGAGTTCCAGGTTTGAAACTAGCCCTAGTTGATTTTCCCAAAATGCAATCTTCACAAAAGGGCAATTCTCCCAGGTTAATATTACCAAGAAGTCTCTGTTTATGGAGTTCTTGTAATCCTTTCATACTAACATGTGCAAGTCTTCTATGGTAGAGCATAGATTTACACTCATCATTAGCCTTCTGTGTAACAGAGGCTTCCCCTATAACAGTCCTGCCATCAAGGGTATAAAGACCATTTTTTTTTAACCCTCTCATCACTGTTGTAGACCCCTTCTTTACTAACAAAGTTCCAGACTCAGAAATAAACATACAGCCAGATTTATCAAGCATGCCAAGAGAAATCAAATTCCTTTTCAATTCAGGTATGTATCTAACATCCTTAAGAATTCTTTCTTTACCATCATGCAATTTTAATCTAATTGTACCAATTCCAAAAACTTTGCAAGATTTGTTATTTCTTAACATTACATGTCCTCTATCTAGGTCCCTAAAGGCTTCAAACCAGGACTTAGAAGGACACATATAGAAGGAATAACCAGAATCTAAGATCCATTCTTTCCAAGATTCTGTCTCAGAGATACTAAGGACTTCAGCACTCTCATAGTCCTCATAAGCAACAGACACATTCCCTTCCCTTTTTGGCTTGTTTTCAGTGTTTGGTTTTCTTTCAGGACAATCTTTCTTAAAGTGTCCTTCTTTGTGACAGAGAAAACATTTCAATTGTTTCCCTTTTGATTTTGATTTCCCTTTGTTTTTCTTTCCCTTATTGGAAGTTTTCTCAGGTTTAACCCGAGCCACTAAACCCTCTCCACCTTCTGGTTTGGACTCTCATTTTCCTTGTAATTCTCTAGCATGTAAAATAGACTGGACATCATCCAGTGTTAAACTCTCTCGACCATACATGATGGTTTCCTTGAGATTAGTATATGAATTATCCAAAGAACTGAGTAACAAAATAGCTTGGTCCTCATCCTCAATAGTGATGTCTATATTGGCAAGATCTAAAATGATTTTGTTAAAATCATCGAGGTGATCTTCCAACGACACCCCTGAACTCATTTTGAATGTGTATAATTTGGTCTTTTTGTGGAGACGGTTTGCCATGGACCCAATCATATAGAGGAACTCTAATTTTAACCACATCCCTGCGGCTGTCTCCTCACTAGCTACTTCTCTAAAAACCTTATCACCCAACGATAGTATAATGGCACTATGTGCCTTTTGTAAGATTTCGAGTTTTACCTTCTCAGAGGAACTAGCCTTTTCATCCATGAGTATCGCGATGGCCTTCTTGTCTCCAAGAAGTGCATCTTGGAGACCATTCTGCACGAGCAAGGCCTTCATTTTTATTCGCCAAAGACCGAAGTCGTTTTTTTCAGTGAACTTCTCCACATTGAATCTGGTTGACTCCATCTCGACCTTGCTCTTGATACCACTTGTTAGGTTTTAGCAAACCCTAAATTTGCTCCAAACAAAACTCAACCAAGATCGGTGTAGAAGAAAATTGAACAAAGATCAAGATCAACAGAAAAATAACAGCAAGAAAGAAAACAAGAAAGATACATAAGTATTTACGTGGTTCGATCCCTATTGGATCTACATCCACGATGGGAACTAGCTTAGGGTATTCTTTATTGATCCACCAAAGATTTACACAGCATTACTACAAGAGTTTTCCATTAAACTCTGATAGATTTTTACTCGGATTTCACTCCTCATATTTGTACCCTAAAAAAGATGAATAAATCGCTCAGTCCGTCTGCTTCTGTTTCTCTCTCTCTTATCTCTTTCAGCCGAGATAATGATCCTTTTATATGAGCGTCACATACAAATTTAGGGTTTCATAAGATGTCAACACGTGGCTTCTTCTTAAGCCATTAGATTACAGACATTTGAAATAACAAATTACAAATATAGACATGCTGCTTCTAATTATTTACGCAAATACATTACATATATATATATATACACTTATGTATATCTTCATATTTGTATTAACTAATAATATAAGTAAAACACTTCTATAATATAAATATATAATATGTGTCCAAATTATTTATATCTATATATTAAATATACTTCATAGTCATATTTATATTTGTACAATAGTTAATTGATAAAATTTAATAATTTTATATACTAATATGTGAAAATCATATTAGAAATAGATATATACTATCTTATTACATGTATGTATTAATAATATATATAATTATATAATATATTGTTATAATAAATAAATATCAACTAATGAGATTTGATTATTTATAAAATTTTATAATTTAATAGACATTCTACTTGTTTAATTATACAAATTCAATATTAAGTTTATATTTTTATCTAATTTATTAATTATTAAATCTTATTAAAAATTAAACAACTCGAGCTCTAGCTCAAGCTCAAGACTAAACTCGTTTGTAAGACAAACTCGAATTCGAATTGAGAGTAACTTATTAAATTGAGTTTAAACAAAAATACATAAATAAAAATCTTATATTAAAATCTGAATTTGAATATTTTAAATTGAGTCGACTTCAGTAAGAGTAAAGACAAAGATCAACTGGTCCCAACTCAATTTGATTATAATTCTAGTTTTCACCATAAGAAAAAAGTCTTATTTGTATAACCTTTAATAATCTTATTATTTTTTCTTAAGAAAAGAGCCAAGCCAATATATACCGATAAGAGTCACACCGACAAACGGACATCATCCATCAATACGCCCAAAGAAGACAGACTCAGGCTTCGAAAGTTCCGTCAGTGTCCAGCTCGTACGTTTACTCCAAAAATTCAAAATTTAAACGGCTTAATAAATTAAAATAATATTTTACCGAGTTTGTTCTGTTTTCACTTTTAACTTTGTCATAATAATGTTTTGTAATCAATATGTGATGAAAAATCCTTCAACACACACTTCTCTTTGGATGAACAAGCCTTACATGATGACTACTGCTGAATTAATTCAATTCAGTCAAACCCATCTATTATAAAGAACATGAAATATGGCAATGAAATTGGAATCGAATCCCATCAAATAATTCCTTCCTACATCTATAAAAGAAAATAAGTGAAACACATCTGCCAAGACAGGAATTAACAGCTAAAAGCTAAAAACAGAGGAGGACAACAGAGGATGAGACCATAAACCCATAGATGAAGATCAAGAACCCAGAATGCAAACCCCAGTTCCTCTTGAACTTACCGAAGTAACTCTCAGGAGGCTCTTGGTAATGAATCTCAAACTCATCATCACCAACCCCGTTGAACTGCTCGCCGCCGGTGGCGCTCATTTTCATCTTCATCTCCCTGAGCTTCTCGGTGGCCAGCCCAAGAGTGAGCTTGTGGCAGCGCCTCTGGTACTTGAATCCGTTGATGCACCTGAGGGTTTGGGCCACAGAGACGTAGAAGATGAGGTGGGAGAGGGAGAGGATGGTGATGGGGATCCAGCAATGCCAGCACTGGAGGCGAGGGGACTGGGACTGTGCGAGAAAGACGATGCCCAAGAAGATGAAGAAGAGCTGGAAGAGCTTGTGGAGCTCCTTCTTTTGGAGGTCTATGGAGCGCTTCTTCTCAAGGGTCTTCTCGAAGTGTAGCTGGATTATGGTGTTAAGGGCCTGGAAAGCTGTCTCTTTCGGGATTGCTTGGTGGTGGTGTTGTTGGTGGTGGTTGTGGGTTTGGTGATAGGGTTCGTACTCCGCCATTGATGGCAGAGAGAAAGAGAGAGAAAGAGAGAGAGAGAGAGAGAGAGAGAGTTCGGGAAGGATTTTACAGTAGTTTAGAGTTCAGAATGGCAATGGAGTTAGGCTCGAATCTCGTTGCACTTTCACATGGGATATTGGGGAAGTGAAATGATAGCGCCCTTCGGTAACTTGAGCGCCCTTCGGTAACTTGAGGGATGTAGCCCGAGGATGTTGCAAAGTGTATTTATTTTATTTTATTTTATTTATTTATTTTGATGTTTTAAAATATTTTTCAAAAATTAAAAAAAAAATTCACATTATGTTTCAAAATTATTTTTTTTAATCATTAAAATTTTTTAATCATTAAATAAATAAAAAATTTAAAAATTTCTAATCCAGGAGATAAATTCGATGAATATTTACGGGTGAAATAGTATTTCACCGTAACTTTCTTGCCATGTTGGAAGTGCATGCTTTGAAGGCTCAGCGGTACACAAGCATGAAGAAGCAACGGTAAAATATAGGTCGTCTCAGAGCATTTCTATCCGAAAAGTTAAAGTTAATTTTAAATTTTAATTGAAAATTTCGCTTCTTATAATTTTTTATTTCATTTTTTATATTTTTCTTTATCTATTATAATAATATTATTTTATTCTTTCTTAATTATTTTTCAACTATTTTATTTTATTTTATATTATAATACTATTCCTAATAAAATACAATAAATAAATTCATAAATAATATTTTAATTTATAAATTAACTCTTCAAAATTAAGAAATTATTATTCACATTACATATCAAATTTTGTTTATAAAAAATTGGTGGAGGAGTGTTTTGAAATAAAATCTCAAAACAACTCTCATAATATGAGTATTTGGTGATCAATGTGCCCAATATGAGTGCGTGCTCTCATGACATTGATATTGTATTTACGAAAAATCTAAATACAAGCAAATTGTTGCAATGGTCCCATGGGACCCACAAAATGAAGCTTATTTATTTTTTGATGGAAAATTCTTTACAACTCCCAACCTCTTCAACACATCATATTTTTTTAAAATTTTTTTAATTTTTTTCTTTTATTAAATATAGGATATATGAATAATGAATAAAAAATATTAATTAATTTAAAAAGAATAAACTCAAAATTTTTTTTAAAAAGAATTAAAAAAATATGGTGTGTGGAAGAGGTTAGAGGTTGTGTATCATCATTGCTCTTCTTTGATATGCTACACTTGAAGCCTAGACTTTTTAAGTATTCTTCACTTCCTAATTCTGATAGTCACAACTTGTCTTATGACAACTTGAATTTTCATTCTCCTACTTGCAGTCTTAAGGATGTGAGTGAGAATTTTATTTTATTATATTTTAGTATATTATATTTTTATTATCTTATTATTTTATTAAGGCCTTTTATTGGAGGAATAATGTAGTGGTAGGCTCAAGAGTAGTGAGATAAGGTCCAAAAACCCAATGAAAATAGTATGTTTTCTTTAATCTTTCAATAATGTTAGATTTTTTTGGATCTTCCAAGAGTTGTAGGCTTTTGGAGAAAAGAGAAAGTATGGAGTGCAAGATTGAATGTAAGAGTATCCCTTAGAAGATATGTGAAAGTGATATGTGAAGATTTGTTAGGATTTGAGAAATGAAGGTTTCGGTGGAAGAAAGTAAGAGGAAGCCAACCTTACTTCACTTTGAGTTTTCTTATGCAAAGCCTCACTCTTTGATATGACAAAAAGAAGATTTTGTGTAAAAAGATCCTTTAAAAAATGATAGACAAGTGGGAGTGTGATTGACTTGTAAGGATGTAATAGTGACAACAAAATATATGTTATCTTTAGATGGAGAAGAATTCGGATGAGATGGAGCAAAAGGGGGAGCCGAATCCCACTTTGATCTTTCCTAGGCAAACCATATCTAGAAGTAAGATTTATATAAGAGTGATTGACAAGTGTGTAAGAGTGTTTGACAATGGTGTAAGAATGGATGACAAGTGAATGGATTGGTGACTTGTAAGAAAGAAAGATATCTTTGGAGGGAGAGAGTTTCAGATGAGAGAAAGAAAAGAAAGAGCCAACTTGTGCATTTGAATCTCCCAAGAAAGGTTTCATATCTTGGTGAATGACAAGTGATGGGGTGACTTGTGAAATGGGAAAAGTGACATCCACTCTTGTGAGTTTCGGCTAGATGGGTTTTGTGTGTTTTAGGCATCATCTTATTCCTAGGTGTAGGTGCTTTCAAGAGACCAATCAAAGTAATGTGTCAACTTTTCAAGTGTCAATCCATGGCGTCAATCAAATAGGGAATGGAGTACCCTAGGCTTAAGAAGAAACCCTTAGCTGACTATGCTCTTTTCTTTTCTCTCTTCACTTGGTTTTTTCCATTTCTTTCATGTGACTCTCGGCCACTCTAGTTTCTCTACACTCTCCACTTTTCTTCACACTTTCTTATCTTCCAAACACTATTTCCTAGCAAAGATCAAGAGTTTTTCTTCAAGAATTTTGTAAAAGCTACTACTACTTTGAAGATAAGTAATCTTTTAAAACTCTTTTTATTCTTTCAAGCAAAGATTAAAGGAAACTTTTCTTTCCAAAAGTTTTAGTCACCATGTTTCTTATTATTTTCTTGAGTCTACATGAAAGAACTAAGTTTTTTTTGGCTCTTTTTAAAAGAAAAATGAAAACTAGGGTGTTAGTGGAAAATATAGCCATCTTTGAATCTCTTATATTTAATCATGTTTTTCTTTGTATATTTTCAGATTTTTTCTTACTTTATATTCGAAATATTTGTAAGTACATTTTTACATTAACCTTAACATCACTTGTATGTGTAAGGTTAACTCAAGATTGTGTAGCTTTGCTCTCTTGATTGGCTTATTTATTTAGTAAGTTTATTATACTCTTTTTGAGTATGGTTAAGATGATATTTTAGACTTTTGATCTAAAGCTTGATTGTTGAAATATAGTGATTATTTGTTAAAAGAATGATAGGAATATGCCATAGTGATTTTCGGTTAGAGCATATGTAGTGATGGCATGAAATGTTGAAAGATGGAAATGTATCTTTTTGAATTTATGGGTTTCAATTATGGCCATCTAAAAAGGGAAAACTTTAGGTTTTAACTTTTGGTTGATGAAGGATGAAGATTTAAAATATTGGGTGGTCAATATGAACATGTGTTTTTTATTTTCTTGATGTATGGATTCGGGTGTGCGTTAGGTGCAATATGAAGTCATGTTATACTGAGTTATTGGATAAATAATATGTATGTGTATTTTGAAGATTTCGGTTATGCCATGTATAGCCTATGTTATTGAATTTTTGAAAGAGAACTTTAAGTGTTCATCTCTTGGATAATGATATGATCTTGATCTAATTTCTTAAGTGGCTTAAGAGCTAAATAATATTGTTTTTCTTTGGAGTATGATTTCGAGTACATGCATAAAAGATTTTTGCTCTTATTGTGGAAGTTGATAAAAGAATATTGAGGTCTATAGCATCTAAAGTTTCGGCCAACGATTCCTTATGATTTTTAGGTTAGTTTATTTATTTATTTCTCTAAGAAATGCATGGATGATAGAAGAAAAAGAGAAAAAAAAAACTAGGTTTGGGTCTTTTTGGTGGTTCGGCCTTACCCTTTTAAGTTAGGGTTGTTTGGTTGCCTTCTTTTTATTTGATTACGTTTATCTTAGAAACAATTATGTTTGCATATTAACATATACAAGCTATGGTTTGGGGATGCATGCAACATATGTCTCATGAATTATGTGTCTTGCATAAAGAAAGTCAAAGTTTTTGCATGCATGTCCATTCAAGTCAAGTGTTCCATGTCTTTTGGGTCAATGTGTTTTTAAATAAAATGAATAAAGAGTTTTTATAAGAATCCTAAAAGCTGGGATGCGGTATTGCCCCAGTGGAACTCCTTATTCACTCAGGAGTAATTAAAGTCGAGTGAAAACCTCTACGTCGACGAATTATAGTCGACGGGCTACGAATGGCTCCAAAAGGATTCCGAAGTATGTTCGCACCTAAAACTAATGGGTGTCCAAGGACAATGGAGGCGTTTTGCCCGCCGTAAGAATATGATTAAGACATAGTCACCTCGTGTGATGCAGTTAGCGGAGAACACTCGGTGTATAAGGGAGCCATGAGGTATCCAAAATGAACAGTAACGAGGTAGGCGATACGTAACTCCCATATGACTGACGTGATGACGGTGAAGGCGATATGTAACTGCCGTCGAAGTCAAAAAATGATATGAATATGACAAATGGCACCTAATGAAAGATATGAAGAAAGGCACGAAAAGTTTACAAAAAGACTTTTAAGTATGTGCCAAAGAAGTCAATGTTATATGAAAGACCTTTTTATGAAAAAGCATGTGTGTAAGTAATGAGTTGCATGAAAGTCTTTTTATGACAAGTGCATGTGCATAAGTCAAGTCATAAGTCTATATTAATGACATGCATTTTTTTGGTGTTCACTTATATATGCCTGTAATGCTTTTGTTATGATAATTGTGTACTTACTGAGATATCTCGAAATCTCATCTCTTTAAATTTTCAACTATCGTTCCTCTTCGAGACGATAGGAGTGGTTGCAGGCGACGATAGATTCCACGAGTCAGACTCCCTTAGAGACTTCTCGGACCCCTGAGGGCCCGATGGAGTATACTCTTTTGATGTTGTGGCCCCTTTTTAGTATGACTGTCTCATAGAAGATATGCAGAGAAACCCTTGTTTTAGGGAGGGATAACGAGACCATTTCTTTTCTAGTATTGTTTCCAAGTTATAATTTGGTCATTTTGGATAACTTTGTATATTTCCCGTATTTTGAGAATATTGGTATTTTGTGGAACTTGATATATTATGATGTATGGTTATAAAGTTTCATTTTGGGATATTTACTTAGTTCTACCATGTGATGTTTGACAATATTTTATATGTCTTGCCTAACACTCAGCTTGATCTTATTCCACTGCGTAAATTTTTACATACTGCTAATAAGTTAGGAGCATGCATTTACTTATGACATGAACGAGAGGTAAGTATCCTTGTATTACTTATCCCCTACGTCTCAGTTTACGTCCGATCTCAAACATAGACGGGGGCGTTGACAGTCTTGTCTGCCAATTTCAATGTTGAAGATCGGCAATTGGACTAGCGCGCAATGGTTATAGAGGCACAAGCACAGAGACACTCACTTTGCATGGTAGGTTCTCCAAGATCGTAAGTCGTTCAATCACTCGATCACCACCATGCCTTGCGTAAGATGAGCCGCTGGGAACAAATGTACCAAAAAGGTTGGATTGAAGCTTCTCGAAATTGAAGTTACAATTGAAACCGACGCATGATGCCTGAAAATAATAACAAAAAATTCATATGGTGCATAAATGAAAGCACAGAGCTCCTAAGAAGAAAACAACAACAACAAAAATATAAGCAGCAGTAATGATAAATTTAATGTACAAAAGTTTTGTGTAAATAGATAAATGGAGCATAGAAACCCAGCTCTGATCCATTATTTTTGTGCTTTTACTTTCTTTGTTTTTTTAGTAATAGATTCCATCTTAAGAATGATTTTTTTCGGAATCCATAATATCCAAAATCTACATCCTTCACCACACCAGATTTTCACGGCAACGGAACGTTACATTACAAACTAGAACAAAATAGGTGAGAGCACATAAAAATGACTCTCGTGGAGGGCAATCAGATTCTTTGTGAATGAGCAACGGAATGGAGACGAAGTAAAATGACCAGGTTTTCTTTGATCAAAATGAGCAGTGGAGATGAAGACGAAGCCCTTCGCTCACTTTCATCTTTTGTTTTGTTTTGTTTTTTTGTTTTTGATAAAGAAAGTAAATATTAATCGTTGGTAAGCGGTTTGTTATAGAAACTACTTGTACCCAACAGTTCTCTTGTATTTATCAAAATTTCTTTTAAATAGCATAAATTTAATAAAAAATCAACATTTTTATATTAACTCTATATTAAATATATCGTTTGATTCATCAGAATAATAATATAATAATATTTTTTTAATAAAGTATAGAGATAAAAAGAGGAAAGAAGTAAGGAAAATAAAATACATTAAATAATTAGTTTAGAGTGTGAATAATAAATCCTTCAAAGGTAAAGGATGAACATAAATTACTATAACTCAAAATTTGAGATAATGGAATTTAATGGGTCTAATATAGGATTATTTTAGATAAAACCATCAAATTCACATTTGATTGGTCCTTTGATGGATCCAATACTAATGTTCTAAGTCGTGTTGGAACTTCAAAGATTGTGGTTAAAATTATAACAAGTTATTTATTTTTATATTTATTTGGTTAGAGAAATTAAAAGACCAATATGTTAGTATTATCATTAATTTGTATATTAATAAATAAGTTTGAAATTGTTTTTCTTAAAATCTCTCAGTACAAATCTTAGAATTCACCTAACGAGCTTTATTTTTTTTTTCATTTCTCCTCTTTTTTCCCCCGAAGTTTACCTATACTTTCGTTGTAGACTAACTAATATTCAAAAAGAATATCATTATGTGTAAGAAGTTTGAGAGTGTCTTTCAAAACATTTGTTAAGATTAACTTAGTTTATTTGTAAAAAATAGTAAAATAATTTGTAAATAACAATAAAATTGTAGTGAATAGTTTATTAATAGTATAGAATTGTTTATGAATAATAATAAAATAGTCTACAAATATTTCCAAATAAACCCTAGAGTAATGGTATTAGCTTAGCCAATGAAGTCTCTAATATGATTAATATCCTTCAAAATGAGGCTGCAATGGATTAGGCATCATTAAATTTAGATGACTTTTGAACTACAATAAACTTAGAATAATGATAGCTTTATTCTAACTTTGCAACGTTATTATCGGAATCAGTCTCTCGGCCACCTAAGGCATCGTCATCAATCTCATCCATAAACATCCCACACAATGAATTAGAATAAATATAGGATTACCCTTCTTGAAGATCAAGAAATAATCTATCACCTATGCTCTCTCTCACTCTAACACTCTTTCACTCTAGCTCCTTCTCACTCTCTCGTAGTCTCTCTCACTCACCAATTTTGTCTCAACTCACCCTTTCTTACTCTCACTCTCACTCTAACTCAGCAAATGATGAAGAAATAGGGCTCGGTGACATCACCTGCTCGAGTTATTCATTCTATTTGATTTTACGTAACGTTTGAACTATTAAGTTGTACGTCCAAACGTTAAGTAGATTTCACACAAATTTTGAACGAAAATAAATTAGCATTTGAATATTTTTTGTGACGTTCGAACGCTATTTATTTTTATTTTTTTTGAAATGAACCTCCATTGTATTACTTATGTATCAACCAAGAAACAACTTTCCTTTGTTACAATCTTTTGAACAAATGAAGGAATACTTTCCATCCAGATTTGCTCTACATCAAAAGAAAAAGAAAGTTTTGCTAGATTATGTGCAATTTCATTACAATTCCTATATGTATGTTGTACTTTCCACGTATGCCGATTCCTTAACACCCCTTTAGTGTCTTCCACCATCTGTCCATACCATTCCCAATTTTCCTTATCACTGCAAACAACATTTACAACAATTAATGCATCACCTTCATAAATAGCATCCTCAAAATGAAGCTCTGAACATAGCTTCATAGCTCTCCACAAAGTAGAAAGCTTAGCCACAACTGGACTACAGTAGCCTTCCCTTGAGTCACAATTCCCATTCCCACTTTCCCCTTATACTTATTTAAGCTGGCATCCCAGTTTACTTTAACAAACAAACCCATAAGAGCTTTCCATCTTCCAATATTCCTAATCCCACCATTTGACACTCCTTCAGTATATGCTTTCACCCAAACCTGTGCACATTGAAAATCTTCCAGACTTAACAGCTTGCTCTACAATAGTACCAGGATCGCTAAACTTCTTTTCAAACAGGAAAGAATTTCTTCTAAACCATACACCCCTCATTATAACTGCCACAACTTCCAAATCTTCTTTTGGAACCTGTTTAAAAAAACTTGCTCATAAATAAAAAAAATTGCACCTCTGAACTCGACCATTTCTACAATGGACTATTTTTCTCAGCCCATACATCCATAGTACCTCTACAACTCCATAACACATGGTCACAGTTTCCACTTCAGATTTACAAATAGGGCAACTAGCATCTTCCACCACTCTCCTTCTCCTTAAGTTGCCGCTAGTAGGTAAGCAATTATTTAAAGCTTTCCAAAGAAAAACTTTAACAACACCAGGTACATTTAATTGCCATAAAATCTTCCAATCAAAACAACTTCCCTCTGAATACTCCCCTTGCTCCCTTCTTTTCCTACTCATCTGTAAATGATATCCACTTTTTATACCATATAGTCCATCCTTGGTATACCCCCATATGAGTTTATCGGGTAAACCAAATTTGCTAATAGGTAAACTACATACAGTTAAAGCTTCATTCTCCATAAGCACCTCTTTCACCAGCTTCACTTTCCAATCTCCTTTACTTTCATCAATAAACTCACTCACTTCTGCATTTTCATCAAAAATAGCAACAGGTGACTAAATTCTGTGTGTCAACAAAGTAGGAATCCACTTGTCCCCCCAAAATTTTATCTTCTGCCCTATACCCACCCGCCAAACCAAACCAGAATTCAACAAATCCAGAGAACCCCATAAACTCTTCCAAATTAATTATGGTCTGTGGCCCAACTTCGCTTGAAGTACTTATGAGTGTCTAAAGTACTTCTCCTTAAGTATTTTTGCTGCCAGTGACTTAGGATTTGTGAATATCCTCCAACATTGTTTTGCTAAGAGGGCATTATTAAAACTTTCAAGCTCTCGAAACCCCAGCCCTCCCTCAGTTTTAGACATTCCCATCTTTTTCCAACTTTTCCACTGAATTCTTCTATCATTTTCTTTAAACCCCCACCAAAACTCAGCCATAACAACTGCAATTTCCTTACACAATCTACTTGGAAGTCTAAAAACATTCATATAATAACTCAGTACAGCTTGAATAATAGCTTTAAGAAGGACTTCTTTACCTATAGGGGACAGAAACTTATGCTTCAATTATTAACCTTCTGCCACACCCTATCTTTAATTACCCTGAATGAGTTATATTTAGAAAATTAACGTTAGCACTAGAAACTGATATTTTCCTCTTTCTTTAAATCAGATGAATGTTCGAACATAAAAATTCATATTTGAACATTAAAAGGAGCGGTAAAATTCCTACTCTTTATTTTCATAGACATTTAAACATCTCAAAAGTAACGTTCAGACTTCTACGTTGAGCCGAAAAATTCCCTCCCTTTTGTTTGAACGTTTGAACATATATGTAGAGTATTCGAACATTTAAGTCATTATACATAAAATATAGAATTTTTTGAAATTACGATTATAATATATTGTTATATATTAATAATAAATATATATTATTATATATTATAATATTTCATATATACTATATTATAATATTTTATATATATTATGTTATAATATTTTATATATTATATATAAAATTTCATAATATAATATTCTAACATTACTATACTATATAGTACTATAGTATTATAGTATAATATAGTACTAATGTATAGTATTAATATATAGCACTTACTAGTATTAATATATATTACTTATTAGTACCACAATTTATAAGTACTAATCTAATTATGTAGCACTCTACTCCCGAATATAGTATTTTTAAAATATTTTAGGGAGTCAAAGTGCTACTAGAACTTTTCTTTATAAAAACGTACCAAATATAAATGTTTTCGAATAAATGAAACAATCTTTATAAAATTTAAAAAGAGTCAGTAGAAGCATTTTTTTAAAATATGAAATCACATATATTTACAAAATTATTTTATTTACTAAAAATGATAAAATTAAAATTAATACACTGTTTAGGCCTCTGCATCGCCTTTCTAAGTCAAATCCTGCCAGTTGTGCATTCTCATCACCTGGGATGATTTTTAAAAGAAAACATAGAAACAAAAAAAATAAAATGAGTCCAAAACTCAATAAACAACACATCATACGGTAAAAATAATAATCATCGATTTTCATGCATACTCATAGATACATACATAATAATGTGAACATGATCCTTTAAAAAAATGCTGAACATGGATTTTTCATAAATGCTAAAAACATGAGTTTTTCATAATCTTATCTTATCATATTATATCATATATATCGTAGGCCGTTACCCACTATTAACCTTCGTGAGTTAAGGTTAGCAAATCTAAACAGATTTCGATTCCGCCCATATCCGCAAGTTGTGGAATCTGTACATAAGCAATACATACTGGATGCACTACCAGCATGTACAACCTGACAATGCAATATATCCATACATAGGTACCGACTTCATATTATACATAAGCCGCTTTACATATCTTATCAAACTTGCATACTTATCATAACATAGATTTCAAAAGAAATCGCATACTTTTCATAATATGTCGTGATACATGCTTCCTCACATGATTTCATGATCTTCATAAATAATGCACTCTCACATAAAATCATAACTTTTTATAAATAACTTTGATGCATAAAATCATAAGATTTCATAAATATCTTAGTGCATAACTTTTCATAAATCATGCACAACTTTTCATAAATTTTCATGACTTAGGTACATAAAAGGGACTTCCAAATGATGGCAATACATACATAATATTTTTATAAAAACATGTTTACTGTATATGCGTGAAAAGTATGATCATGTTACTTACCTCTTAGCGCTGCGTCCTAATTTCATGTTGTAGCTCGTAACCTATACGAGACACTAACCGTTACTAAACTCTTAGAAAGACGTATCATAATATTCTAATTACATAAAATCATAACAAATAAATAATTTAGTATAAGATTAAAATATCCTTTAAAAATATTTAAAAACCTTTTAGAGTATAGGAAGGCTCGGCTAAAAGGGGTTAAGAGGGCATATTACTATTATAAAATTATTTGAAGGGACACTTGGAATGTTTGAAGTCAAGACATAAAAGGAAAACACATGTTTATTTGAGTACCAGGAACCATATACGGGAAAGCCAAGTGCAGAGGTGTGAAAAGGAAACTCACCGAGAGAGTCACGATTGATGACATTCTGAGGGGGAAAAATCGACGGCGACTCAGGTGGGTTTAGAGTGATCGGTGAAGGCTGGAGGATCCCTCTCGGCAGTGATGAGAGACTGACAGAGAGGGAGTTTAGAGAGAAACTGGAACTGAAATCGAGAGGGAAAAAATGGATTCCAGCGTGGGTTTACCAGAAAAAGGCACGAGTTCGTCAGAGATAGGTTGGTCTACGGTTTCTGGCACTGGGTGGGGTTTTGACACCCTTTGAAGCAGTCAATGGTGGTTGGTCGAAATTCTAGTGCTCTATTTTAGTATGTGAAAAATAGGGGGAATATTTATAATGGTCTACGTGTGGTTTGTGGTGGCGTGGTTGCATGAATGGTTTGAGAGGCTGAGGGCAGCACCGTGAGGTTTGGTGGGAGGCCTCGCGTGTGCTAATGGAGGTAGGAGAAGGTTACGGCTTGGGTATGTTTCTTTATGCATGCATGTACTTATAGAAGAAGGGAAGAAGATGACGTGTTTTTGTCGAGATGGAGTTGAGAATTGATATTCACTAAGGAAACTAACACAAAGGATAGAAGTTTTAAAGTTTAAAAGATTAAGTTGGAATTAAGTTTGATCGACAAAAGAGTCTTTGGGTTGAATTTGAAATATACTTTAAGTTAGAATTCGGATGTTAATTCAAAATCGAGAGTTTCTGATATACGAAAGCCCAAGTGCTGGGGCTTTTGAACTAAGATTTGGTTTTTGAGAAACTAATCATTCCGAAAAGCAACCAGATAAAGATAATGGTCATTGGGTTGAGTTGAATATGGTTTTCGAAGTGAACGAGTTTGAGTTTAAATATAGGTTTGGAGCTGCTTTCATTGGTGATAATTTTCGAGTTGAGATTTTGAATTTAAAACAAGATTTTAAGAACAAATTTGGGTCGAAAACCTCCCCACTATTATAGAAGATTTGCAAGCTAATGGGCGCTCTAGCCCATTTTATAAGGACTCCCTTACTTTTTATAATGACCTGGAGGGGGTCTTAGAGACTACGCTAAAGAACTATTCCAATAATATAGTTCCATAATCCTTTTTTTTTTCATTCTTTTCTTATGAGGTCGTGTACAACAACCTTAACCGTACAAGCTTGGGCTGAGCCTACCTCCATCCCTAGAGGAGCCGTATGAGGCGGAAGCTCCACATACAACTAGAATATGAGATTGAATATACTTTGAGAATTAGGATTTGGATGATGATTTAATTAGAAAAGAATTGATCAAATCTAATAGAGAGAAATACGGCTAGGAGAGGGACAAATAAAATCATTATCTTAAAACTTATTTTAAAAAACATTTAAAAATATGATGATAATGATGATGATGATAATAATAATAATAAGAAGAAGAAAAAAATAAACCTAAATTTTTGGGTCGGGATGCTTAGTACATATAGTATAGACTAATATATAGTACTAATACACAATACTAATATAAGTACTTACTAGTAAGTACTAATATAGTATTATAATATAAGTACTAGATAATTACTAGAGTAGTGTTGGGTGCAAGCAGGTCTGCGCACACACCCACTCACATGAATAGTATTTTTACTGTTCATGCAAGTTGTTATAACAAATCATCATAATTTCAAGTTGTTTTGTCATGTGTCATTTTTGAATCCAAGTGGTTTGTAAGTTGGAATTTGATAATTTATTTTTCCACTATTCTTAGCTGAAAGTTACTTGTTGAGTGTTCAGTTTTGTTTCTTCTTCATTAGTTGCCTTGTATGACTTTGTATCTTGTGGTCAAACAATTTGTCTTGAAGAAACTTGAGTGCACTTCATCTTACATGTGAATTGATCATTGAATTTCCAAGTTGGTACAGGGGTGCTTGCTGGAAAATGTTGTGATGACATGTGGATTTGATGCAATTTGCTGGAATTGTGGTAAAAGAATATTCAGGAACGTTAAGTGCAGATGTGTCAAATTCATGGTCGATTTCGTCTTAGATTGAGTAGATATCTCTCAAAACATAAAACATAAAAGTTATAGATCTTTCTCCCGAGGTTATATATCATTTTGAATCAGCTCAATCGGAGATTGGATGTGAGAGTTATGCCTATTTTATGAAGAGACATAAAAAATGTCTAAAATTCCACAATTATCTTCATTTGCTCCTAATGCCTCTATTTGTAACCTAAATCAAAATATAAAAATAATGAGTATATTTAGGCATCAAATAAGAATAAAATATTAAACATTAAGAGAGAAAAATATGGTATTTTATATTCTCATCAAATTCTCCCACACTTAACTTTTACTCGTCCTCGGGCAAAATTCTAATCTACTTTTTCAAAAACACCAAGGTTGCAATTCTATTAATTAAGATCAATCAAACTCTTCAAAACTCATAATGTATCAACAAACAGCTTTAGTCAGTATTTTCATTTGAAGATAAAGTAAACTAAATACGTAGACCTTCACGAAAATTAACACTCAATTCATGTGTTTGAAAGGTATGTGTTTCGCTTAAATTCATCTCAATGAAAATGATCTAACATAAGCTTGCATATCTTCTCATTCTCCACCACTGGGATTACATGCATAACATGAATCATAAGACTTTCCAAGGGTTGTAATGGGGTTAAGGTTAAGGTAGAAAATATTTGGGAGTGTAGCTCAAAAGTCATAGAAGCTAGTGGAGCAAAAATTAATCAACTCAAGTTTGACTATAAAAGACATTTAAAACCAATCTCCTCATTCAGTAGCTTTTTCATTTTGTCTTTAAAATATTTAAACCATGTAAAACTCCTGTGTTGAAAAAGAAATCATTCAAAAGGAACATTTTTTATTTATAGCATGGAACGATCATTTGCAACAACTTTCACCTTGTATATGTAAACAGACCCCTTTCTTGAATTTTTTTTATACTACATCAACAATAGAATTCACGAATTGAGAGTGAGAATATATTCCATTTCATCAGTCATAGCCATATCACAAATTCAGACACCCCCATACTTATTTCTTGTACACCCATGAACAATATTCTACTAGCTTTATGGCTTGGGTAAAGATATTGTTTTTTAGGTTTAAAGCTTGTAATGTAGGTTTATAACAAATGAAAATAATTAATAAGGCTCAAAGGGGTTTCAAAAAGGAAGAATTAATTACCAGGTAGGCTATTTGGCTTATGTAACTTATAACAAAGAGGGCCTTAATCATATTCATACATGCATGTATCAATGTGATTTCGAAGAGAATCAAGGCAAGTTCTTGAGAAATAAATTCATGAAAGAATATTTCACATGAAAGAAAATGGTGAGACTGAAATGGATGTGTCAGTCTACAAACTCAAAATCTCATTGGCTTTTGTCTATCAAATTTAGTCACTATCATTCTTCAAGGAAAATAACTAGACTAATTAATTTGGAAGATTACTTATTCAATCATATTATAACTTTTTTTAATAATAAAAATAGATTTAAACACATCCTAAATTCCCTTCCCTACACTTAAAACTTTATTGTCGTTAATGTAAGGTTAAATGCAAAGAAAAGACAAAAATAATCGAAATATAAATGCGAGAATAAGAAAACAAACCCCCTTTGGGTTGCCTCCCAAGCAGTACCTTTGTTTATTGTCGTTGGCTTGACTCAAAGTTGTTTTCTTCTTTAATCAGAATAAATTGGATCCTCAAGGTCCAATTTTGCTGCATTCTCTACTTGGAATCCTTCCTGGAAAATCTTAAGTTTATGGCCATTTACCTTAAATATTTTGGAAGTTGCTAAATTTTGAATTTCAACTGCACCATGAGGAAAAACATTAGTAACGACAAAAGGTCCAATCCAATGAGAACGCAACTTACCTGGAAACAAACGTAGTCATGAATGGTATAGAAGGACTTTTTGACCAACTTTAAACTCCTTCCTAGAGATCATCTTGTCATGAAAAACTTCTGTCTTTTCCTTGTATATCCTTGCATTCTTATAGGCATCATTGTGAATTCCTCTAACTCTTGCAATTGCAACTTCCTATGTTCTCCACTTTCATCCATTTTCATGTTGAAACTCTTGATAGCCCAGTAAGCCTTGTGTTCTAACTCAACTGGAAGGTGGCACGGTTTTCCAAAGACCAATTGATAAGGTGACATACCAATGGGTGTTTTATACGCAGTTCTATATGCCCACAAGGCATCATGCAAACGCAAACTCTAATCTTTTATACTTGGATTGACCGTCTTTTTAAGGATGGACTTAATCTCTCTATTTGACACTTCTGCTTGTCCACTAGTTTGCGGATGATAGGCAGTTGACACTTTATGGGTTACATGGTACTTTTTCATCAAAGTCTCTACAGTTCGATTGCAAAAGTGAGTACCTTGATCACTTATTAAAGCTCTTGGAATTCCAAACCTAGAGAATATGTTAGACTTGATAAAATCTGTAACAACTTTAGAATCATTAGTCCTGGTGGCTTTAACTTCCACTCATTTCGAGACATAATCAACAGCAAGCAAAATATAAATATAACCGAAAGATATAGGAAATGGTCCCATAAAATCGATGCCCCAAACATAAAAAACTTCACAAAATAGTATGGGGGTTTGTGGCATCTCATTCCTTTGAGATATATTACCTGTCTTTTGACAATGATCACATGACTCACAAAAAAAATATGAATCTCGGAATAAAGATGGCCAAAAGAAACCACTTTCTAGTACTTTTCTTGCTATTCTTTTAGCTCCAAAGTGACCTCCACAAGCATAAGAATGACAAAAGACGAGGATCTGCACAATACTTCCATAAGTATGGATCATCCCACACATAGTATTTGGCATCATTTTTTATCTTGTCTCTTAAAGCCTTAGACAAACCAGAAGGTAGAATGTTAGTGACCAAATAATTCACAATATTCGCATACCAAGATAATGTTACACTTGCGGAGAACAATTGTTCGTTGGGAAACATTTCTTGCAGACAAAGTTCATTTTCTGCATGAACTAAACGACTCAAATGATCTGCGACAAGATTCTCTGTCCCTCTTTTGTCTTTGATTTTCAAATCAAATTCATTCAAGAAAAGTATCCATCTTATTAATTTTGGTTTTGCTTCTTTCTTTATCATCAAATAACGAAGAGCTACATTATTAGAATAAACAATGACTTTAATACCAAGCAAATAAGATCTAAACTTTTCTAAAGCAAACACAACAGCTAAAAGTTCTTTTTCTGTAGTAGAATAATTTCTCTGGGCATCATTTAAAGTTCTTGAAGCATAATAAATGGCATGAGATGCTTTTCCAATTCTTTGTCCCAAAACAGTGCCTACTGCATAATCACTTGCATCACACATGATTTCGAAAAGAACATTCCAGTCAGGTGGTTGGATAACTGGGGTAGAAGTCAATAGTTATTTCAGCTTATCAAATGCCTTTTTACATGTCTAATCAAGCTTAAAAATTACATCTTTTTGTAGCAACTTGCAAAGGGGTAACTCTATTTTGGAAAAGTCCTTGATGAATCTGTGGTAAAAACCTGCATGTCCAAGAAAAGAACAAACTTCCTGCACACTAATGGGATAAGGTAAAGATTGAATAATATCAACTTTAGCTTTATCCACCTCAAGTCCCTTAGATCAAATAACATGTCCCAAAATTAAACCTTGTTCAACCATAAAATGACATTTTTCAGAATTTAATACAAGGTTAGTATCTATGCATCTTGGAAGAATAAGTATAAGGTTATGCAAACATTTATCAAATGAATCTCCATAAACTGTGAAATCATCCATAAAGACTTCTATGATATGCTCAATATAATTTGAAAATATGCTAACCATACACCTTAAAAAGTGGTTGGGGCGTTGCAAAGGCCAAAAGGCATGCAGCAATATACAAAAGTCCCGAATGGGCATGTAAAAGTCGTTTTTTCTTTATCTTCTGGAGCAATTGCAATCTAAAAATAACCTGAATAACTATCAAGAAAACAATAGTAAGAATGACCAGCTAATCTTTCAAGCATTTGATCAATAAAAGGTAAAGGAAAGTGGTCCTTGTGAGTTACAATATTTAATTTTCTATAATCTATACAAACCCGCCACCCATTCTGAACACGGGTGGGTACCAACTCATTATTCTGATTTTTCACAATAGTTATTCTAGTCTTTTTAGGAACCACTTGAATCGGGCCAACTTAATTGCTATCCGATATAGGGAAAATCATTCCAACTGCAAGAAGTTTGAGAATCTCCTTTTTTACTACATCCATCATGGGTGGGTTCAATCTTCTTTGTGGTTGACGAGAAGGTTTTGCTCCCTCTTCAATTAAGATACGATGCATACATGTAGATAGACTAATTCCTTTAATATCCGCAATCGTCCAACCAATAGCCGTCTTTTGCTCCTTAAGGACCTGCATAAGCTTTTCTTCTTGTAGTGTATTAAGTTTATTGGAGATAATCACTGGTAATGTTCTTCCGTCTCCAAGAAACATGTACTTGAGGTGGCTGGGGAGAGACTTCAAATCTGGAATAAAGGCCTACAAAACAGAGAGTAAAGGCCTTTTGTCAAAAACTGGTAAGGCAATAATAGGAAAATTATCTGACTGTTGTAACTTTGGAGAATCATTCAATGATGCAACAGTTTCCTGCAATTCAGTACTAAAGGTTAACTCCTCATTCTCTTTCTCAAGATTTTTACTAATGGCAACTTCCAAACCATCTTTTCCATTAAGTTCAAAAACTTCCTATGTTAAAGAATCAATTACATTAATAGAATAAACAGGATTATCATCATCAAAATATTTCATGGCATCATAAATATTAAACTTAACAATTTTACCATTAAATTCCATAGTAAGTGTGCCACTATGAACATCTATCTTAGTTTTGGATGTCTTTAAAAAAGCTTCCTAACAAAATAAGAGCATTTTGATCACCATTTTCCATATCAAACACATAGAAATCAGTAGGAAAAAATAAACCATTAACTTGGACAATAACATCCTCAACTACACCCTTAGGATATGCATTAGATCAATCAACCAATTGAATTACAACACTATTTTTATTCAAAGGTCTAAGTTTCAAAGAAGCATATATAGAATATAGCATGACATTGATAGAAACTCCTAAATCTAGCATGGCCTTCTCAAATTTAGTGTTATCTACCGTACAGGGGATAGTAAACATACCTGGATCTTTGCATTTTGCAGGGAATTTTCTTTGAATAATTGTAGAAATATTCTCCCCCACTCTCACCTTCTCACATCCTTTAAATTTTTGTTTCCTCTTAGTTGTATACAATTCTTTCAAAAACTTAGCATAACGAGGTACTTGTTTAATAGCATCAAATAATGGAATATTTACCTCACATCTTCGAAAAGTTTCATATAAATCTTTATTTTGCTCATTTTTTCTAGATTCAGCTAAAGCTTGGGAAAAATGGGGTATTGGTTTATAATCAGATAGAGGCAAAAACTTACGTTTAGGTCCGTCATCTTCATTGAAAATGTTCTTGTCTGCTACGACGTTTTTCTCTTTTTCTTGTTTCGATGATACAGGGGCTGCCTTTATTGGAATTTCAACTTCTTTACCACTTCTCAAGACGATTGTACTTGCATTCTCTCTTGGATTTACTATCATTTGAGAGGGTAATTTCCCTGAACTCTACACCTCTAGCTGACTAATTGTAGTTACCATCTGGCCCATCTGATTGTCCAAATTTTGAATACTAGTCCTTGCTTCTTGTTGAAATTGTTTTGTCTCCTGTTGAAATTGCAAAGTGTTAGTGGCAAGAGATTTAACAATATCTTCTAAAAACATACTAGAATTAGAAGTTTGGCCCTGTTGTTGTCTAGGGAGGTATGACTATTTCTATTGTTGGAAATTTGAGATGTTTTGAATAATGGGCTGATTTATTTGTGGATTCTCATAGCTAAGATTGGGATGATCCCTCCATCCTGGGTTATATGTGCTCGAGTAGGGATCATACTTCCTTTGCAGTTGTCCACGAAAACCACCTACCACATTCACTTGCTCAATGGGTTCCTCTTGAAGAGTTGGGCACATATCGGTTGGATGTCCTATTACTGAACAAATCCCACAAGCTTTCGCAGTTTGCATATTACCTACAGCTATTTGACGAATAAGAGAAGTTAGACTCGCAATTTGTTGTTCAATGGAGGAAACATTTACCTCATTAACTTGCTTATATGGAAAGTCAAGCCTAGTGCCAAATTGTTGAGAATTAGCTGCCATATTTGCAATCAAATTTCTTGCGGCCTTAGGAGTCTTATCTAGTGCTCCTCCACTAGCAGCATCAATGATACTTCTATTAGTGGGTAGAAGACCCTCATAGAGATATTGGATAAATAACTACTCACTAATTTAATGATGGAGACAGCTTGCACATAATTTTTTAAAACGTTCCAGTATTCATGTAGGCACTCTTCATTGTGCTGCCTTACACCACAAATTTCTTTTCGAATGTTGGCTGCCCTTGAAGCTGGGAAGTATTTTTCCAAAAATAACATTTTCATCTCATTCCATGTGGTAATACTTCCGGAGGGTAAATAATAGAGCCAATCCTTAGCCAAATCTTTCAAAGAAAATGGAAATGCTCTTAATTTAATTTGATCTTCAGTCACCCCTGTAGGTTTCATACTCGTGCATATCACGTGAAGTTCCTTTAAATGTTTGTGAGGATCTTCACCTGCAAGGCCATAAAAAGTGAGTAAGAGATGTATTAGTCCAAATTTTAATTCAAAAATAGTAGTAGCATCTAAAGTAGGAAAACATTATGCATAGAGGTTGTTGGTTCAAATTAGGAGCGGCAAGTTCTTTCAATGTTCGATTTCCAGCCATGACTTCTTCTTCATCTAAATTAGAATCGCTAGCAAACAGGGAATCAGAAGCCAAATTGTCCTCCTCAAAAACTCTCCGATTTTCTCTCCTTAATCTGTGCAAAGTCCATTGTATTTCTTGATCATATGACAGATCACCTTGATTAGAAGATCAAGTTGCAGTTATAAACAATTAAGAAAACTCTAATAAACTATAAAAAATAAAAACTACCAAATACTAAGTTTTTTTTTTACAAGACAAAAATCACAATAAACACAAAAATTAACTAGAATCAATCCCTAGCAACAATGCCAAAATTTGGCGTGCATAAGCACCCAAAAATAAAATCATACACTCCAAAAAAATATATGTAGTGGTGTGAGTAAAGGTCGATCCCACAGAGAATGATTAGCTTATTTTTATGCCATTAAGCCCAAGGAATATGGGATTTTTGATTGTAACAAAAATAACTTTAAAGGAAATAAAAATAACTATAGAGCAATTTAATTTCAAAATATCAATTAAAGGGAAAAGCATTGGTCGAAGTCAACGTCTACCATCGAAATTTTATAACTGATCATTGATGCAATATAAATCAATTAATACTTTGAATATTCATTATTAGAACTATTTTCTTATCTCTCCTTAGTTGTAATTAATTAGAAAACAAGCGATCTAATTAATTCTAACTACTAAACAACTCAAGACAAGTGTTAAAGATTTAATCTAGTAGCAGTTTTAAGAATTAGAGAGATCAATGAAACTAAATAATACAAACACAAGCAGTTGCATTTAATTTAGTCGAGTGTTCTTCTTAAATTCTAATAATTTCTGACGCAACAAATCATTAAACTTTAATTGTTTCACAGATTAGAAAGATCAAACAATTACGGATTTGATTCTAACCTAGTAATAGATTATAACGAATAATAAATTAGCTGGCCTTTTAGTAATTAAATGAAATAATCATGAAAATAGGCATAGAATAACATTTGATACTCAAAGTATAAATTGAATGATAAGAACAAATTAGATTTTACAGCTATATAAATTCCAAGGCTTTCTTTTCCTTTGACCAATTACGAAAGTTTAGCCACTTAAAGCCATAACAAAAATACCAATCAAAAGAAAAAGAAGAGAAGGGAAATATTTGGTTTTTCTTTCAAGCTAATACAATGGCTCACTAAGCACCCAAAACATCGTATATAGAATACACACCTCTCCCTTCTATTTATA
This sequence comes from Platycarya longipes, assembly GCA_036559045.1. NCBI lineage: Eukaryota > Viridiplantae > Streptophyta > Magnoliopsida > Fagales > Juglandaceae > Platycarya > Platycarya longipes. The sequence goes on from CM071791.1 coordinate 31,680,643, forward strand.
AGCATCCTTCATGCAAGTTGTTATAACAAAATTATCATAATTTCAAGTTGTTTTGCCATGTGTCATTTTTTAATCCAAGTAGTTTGTAAGTTGGAATTTGATCATTTGTTTTTCCACCATTCTTAGCTGAAAGTTGATTGTAGATTGAGTGTTTAATTTTGCTTCTTCTTCATTAGTTGCCTTGTATGACTTTGTATCTTGTGGTTAAACAATTTGTCTTGAAGAAACTTGAGTGCACTTCATCTTGCATGTGAATTGATCATTGAATTTCTAAGTTGGTGTAGAGGTACTTGCTGGAAAATGTTGTAATGACATGTGGATTTGATGCAATTGGCTGGAATTGTGACTGAAGAATATTCAAGAATGTTAAGTGCAGGTGCGTCCACTTCATAGTTGATTTCGTCTTGGATTGAGCAGATATCTCTCAAAACATAAAACATGAAAGTTATATATCTTTCTCTTGGGATTCTATATCATTTTGAATAAGCGCAATCGAAGAATGGATGAGAGAGTTATGCCTATTTTACGAAGAGACGTCAAAACTTTCTAAAATTCCACAATTATCTTCATTTGCTCCTAATGCCTCTATTTGTATCCTAAATCAAAATATAAGAATAATGAGTATATTTAGGCATCAAATAAGAATAAAATATTAAATATTAAGAGAGAAAAATATGACATTTTATATTCTCATCAATATAGTACTATATTAGTACTATAGTAATACTAATATATATAACTAATTAGTACCACAATTTATAAGTACTAATATAATTTATACTATATAATAAAAAAATACAAATTCACTGATACAGATTTTTAACAACGATAAACTATAGAAAATAAAATAGAATATGTTGGGAATCTTATGTTGGTAAGCCATGAAATCCGTTGGTTAGCCCAGTTATACTAAGAAGCCTTTAGGGTGGTCCTAGTGGTGTTCCCACAAGGTCTTGCTTTATTTCATCTCTTTTTTTTAACGAGACCACATGTCCAATAGTTGCCTTTGCTCCAAGTTTATTAATAAATCCTCACCTATGGCGTAGGAATACCATAGTAACAAGCCAGTCTCTTGGAAATTACAAATAAGAAAGAAAATAAAAACATCTCAAGCACCAAAAAACCAAACCACAAAAACCAAAATAAAGTAAGACAATAACCACAAAAAATCTAAACAGGCCTAGAAAAAGATAACACATTCTAAACATGCCTATAAGATTAATAAACCAGCAAATACAATAAACACAAAAGTTAAGAGCGAACATAAAGGAGACCCAACTTATCAAGACAAATAATCCCTCGAAGTTTTCTCAGAATCTCATCAAATTGATAAGGCGCATACACACACCACTTTCACCTTGTTGAGCCAAAAAATCAGCAGCTTGATTGTCTTCCCTAAACTGGTGAGAAATTTTAAAGATGACACCCCTCAATTCTGCCATAACTTCCTCCCAAAAATCCCAAAGATACCAAATATTGCAAGTACTAGAAGCAACCCAATCCATAACCAACTGAGAATCACATTCAATCTCTAAAAGTAACCAAGGGATTTACACAAGGCAACTCCTTCCTTAAGGCCCTAAGCTTAGCCTCATTATTAGTACCATGTCCAAATAATGAAGATAGCACCTAAAACCTTATTACGACTATCTTGAATAATCCCTCCACCGCCACAATTCCCGGGATTTTCCCAACAGCTTCCATCAACATTCAACTTAACAAAATTCTCGCTGGGCTTGGACCAAGACACAAGCCGAGATAGATTGCGCCTAACAGCCTATACAGGAACCTGTAAATCATGAAGAATTCTCTCATCTGAGGCCAACAAAGAACCAAATTTTGTACAGGTACCCGATATTGCCACCAACCAAAACTTCAAGGATCTCCAAATCCCCTCTACATTTTCCATAACTCCCTCCATTCTGGATTTACATCTCCTTTGCCAAAGTTTTCAAGAAATGAGACTAAGTAGCAAACTAATGAGCATTCCTCTTTGTGAGGATTTTTTTGCAAGAGCGAACCATTGCATAACACATCCCCACCAATAGTTCAGCCAATGTATATTACCACCCACCTCCCAAGTTGCACACTTGCAAATCTGACCTGCCACCTCACCTGCATACAAAACATGATCAATAGATTCAACTTGTGGGTTAGCACAACAGTTACAACTTGCGGCCATGGAAATGCCACAATGTTAAAGCCTTAAATCAACGGCCAGACACTAAAAATAAGCTCTCCACATACAAACTGACACCGTTGGAAGAATGCTATTCCAAATCCAGTCAAAACCATGCATAACAAGAGCCTTAACTCGAACAATTTCCTAAGCACTAGCAGTCGAGAAAAGACCATCAGAAGATGGTTTCCAGACTTTCAGATCTGCCTCCTCTTTCCCTACCAAAGTGAAAAATGAAATACCCTTCAGAATGTTCGGCACCACCATACGCTCGAGATTCTCAAAATCCCAAAAATTATCTATCCAACAATCCTTCATTTGAAGAGAAGAATTCATCACATTTGGAACTCGTAAACATAAAGGTTTGGCATCCATCCATTTATCATACCAGAAAGAGACTACCCCACCTTTTATCTACCAAACCATATTATCACACATTGCAGGTAACATGTTGATAATTTCTTTCTAGAATAGAGAGCACCCTGCTGAATTTTTTGCAAGCAAAAGAAGGCCATTCTTGGCATATTTTTCTTTAAAGAGCCTAGTCCACAAATTATCAACATAAAGAAGTCTCCAAGCAAATTTTATGTGAAGTGATTTTTGAACATCAAGGAAATTCCTAATTCCCAAAACGCCTTCCAAAACTGGCCTACAAACCTTAGCCTAAGAAAGCCACTCCTTTTAACATCATCACCCCAAAGAAAGAGGCTAAAATAGAGTTAAGCTTTTTAATTAAGAGCTTTGGAACACTAAGCACTGAGAGAAGATGAGTTGACATACAAGATAGGACATGCTTCTAAAGAATAACCTGGCCACCTTGAGATAATAAATTGAACTTCCAATCCGCCACCTTATGCCAGACCTTATTAAGCATGGGTTTTAAAATCCTTGTCATAAGCCTTATACAAACAAGAGGGACACCCAGATAGTTAAACGGAAACGTACCTTCAGTAAAACCAAACACCCTTAAAATTTCTTGCTGACGGGAAATACTTAAATATTTGACATGAAGATCGCTAATTTCTCCTTATTAATTAGTTGACCTAACCAATTCTCGTACAAAGTGAAAATCTTCAAAAGTCTTCGCAAAGACCGAATATCCCCTTTAGCAAAAACTAATAGATCATTAGCATAAAACAAATGAGAAATCCAAGCGGCACTAATAGGATGATAAAAAAAAATTTCCTATGTAACCATTATCAAACTTCTTCTTCAAAAGGTGAGAAAGGACCTCATTCATAATAATAAAAAGATGTGGCGAAAGAGGGTCACCTTGGCGGAGTCCTCTAGATGACTTGAAGAAACCTTTATAAGTTCCATTCATCATAATTGAAAACCACGAAGAAGTGACGCACTAAGTATTTAATCGCAAGAATCGATCACTGAAACCAAACCTCTCCACTATGGCAAAAAGAAAGCCCAAATGGACTCTATCATATGCCTTAGCCATGTCTATTTTCATTGTCACACTACCAACCTGATTTTTATTGTGTAAAGAATGCACCATCTTTTAAGCCAGAGTAATATTCTCAAAAATACTTCACCCTGGGATAAAAGTACCTTATTCTTGAGATATCAAACGAGGAAGCAAATATGTCAGACGCTTACCTAAAATGTTAGAAAAAAATTTATAGGCCACTAAACACAAGCTAATTGGTTTGAATTTATCAAAACTTCTAGGATCGGACACTTTGGGGATCAACACAATATAATAGGAAGTAAAAAATCGAGGCAAATCCACCCCAACAAAAAAATCACACGCAGCCTCCACCACATCGTTCTTAATAATATCCCAATAGACCATATAGAATTCCGACCCTAATCCATCTGAACCCGAAGAACTTTGTCTCGAGATAGAAAAAATAGCCTGTCTAACCTCATCTTCCATTAGCGGTCTACATAGTTCGACATTCTCTACCTCTGATATAGATGACTCTAACAAGCCATCAAAATTCTGGGCCTAGACCACCAAATCATTGGAAAGTAATCCCTAAAAATATTTGACCGCCCCTTCATGAACATCCTCGGGAGAATTCAAAGCAGAACCATCAACAAGTTCCATTATGTCAATAGTCAAAACTTCCTGCCTTTGATTAACCGCAACATGAAAAAACTTAGAATTTTTATCTCTCTCATTAAGCCATTTTTCATTCGCATTAGTCTTATTTCCTCCCTCTTTTCCCATTCCTCCAGCTCAATTTGAGTGACAAAAAGATCCTCAATAGTCAGATTATACTCCACTTGTAGCTAATGATCCAGAACTTCAATATTCTCTTCTAGCATCTTAATATTCTGATCCACACGGCCAAAGGTCACTTTGTTCCAAGACCTCAAAGCAATCCATATCTTTTTCAACTTGGACATCAGATTAAATAAACCCTGACCTTCAACAGGTTGATTCCACACTTCCACAACACAAGGACGGAATAAACTATGGAAGCACCACATATTTTGAAACTTGGAATTAGCAGGACCATAAGACACTCTCGGCACCTCAAAGAAAGTCATCAAAGGGCTATGATCAGAAAATTTTTGAGAAATAACATCAACAAAGGCCAACCGAAATATATTAGCAAAAGCAATATTAGTTACCGCCTTATCCAAACGAGCCCACTTGCGCGCTTGTCCCTATTGGCCATTGCACCATGTTATGATACAACCTTGGCAACCTTATTTAACCAGCTCACATGTATCCAAGCAATAGTTGAATTCCTTCATTACCAAAAGAGATCTAGGCCTGCTGCCACATCTCTCACTATGGGTGTAAACGGTCCAGTCCGGTTCAGAAAAACTATAGAATGGTTCCATTCGGTTTAAAGATTTTTCGATCCTGTACGGGACCGAACTCCTATTCGATCCAACCGATCTGGTCCAATTCGGTCCAGGTCCAGTACAGGTTTGGTCCAAGGGCACCTGATATGATTTAATGTGCTAAATTTAGCCTAAAATCCTGCAATAATCAAATCTATTTTTTGGCCCAAATTTAATTATTTTAGCCAACTTTATGTATTTATCACGTATTTAATCTAAATTTAAAAAAAAAAAACTCTCTTAAAAGTTTGTATAATAATAAAATATTAAATAATAATAATACACTTATTACTTATAAATTATTAACCTATTACTAATATTCTATATAGATATACTATAATTTATATTTTTATACTATAATTATCATAATATGTTAATAATATGTTAATATTATAAGAGTATATATTATATATTAATATGTTATACTACAAATCTTAATATATATTAATATTAATATTATATACTATTACTTATATGATATATTAAATATATATATATTAAATATATATAATTTTTTTTAATTGTAGTACTTGGTCCAGTTCAGTTTGGGACAGTTTGGTCTGAACCATATCACACCAGGTCCGGTTCAAGACAGTTGGTCTGGTCTGGTCTGGTCCATCGGTCCGGATCGGGATTCTTACACTCCTATATCTCCCTATTCGAGTGAATTACATTAAAATCACCAACCACTAACCACAAATACTCCTCCATATGAATAGCAGACAAGTCCTGCCATAAGGTCCAACGCCTAGCCTAGGTAGTATTCGCATATACAAATATAACTAAGACCTTAGAATTAGCCACATAAGTCTACCCGGATAGAGACTTATTTATCATAGAAGAAAAAACAAACTCATAACCCCCTTGCCTGAAAACCCACACTTTACCACTGGCATCTTCATTACAAAAAAAATGAGGAAGGCCTAAAAATCTCGCCAACCTTGACATGTTTACAGCCTCCTAAAAAGGCTTAATAACTGCAAACAATGCCACATTATTTTTCCATACTAACATCTTTAACCTTTTTCTGGAATGGCTCAAGCCACAAACATTCCAAACTATAAAGGACTCAATCATCAAAAAGGATTTAAGCAGTGCAAGTAGAAACTCGTAAGGACCTCCTCACACTTTGCTGAGTCTTTTCTTTGCTTTTGCCAGTCTTTAACAATTGCTCTGAATTCAAATCAAAGGCTTTATCCATTTCTGTATGTATAATCTATCCCTCTTCCACATCCGACTTGCTACATTCACCAGGATCATCATGCAGAACCTTTGAGCCAACATATGGTTGCCTTAACCCCTCATCAAAGTCCCCTTCCATGTTTTCTTTGTCAAATGAGTCCTGCCAAAGATCATGCTTAGCATTCACTTGAGTTTCCACAAAAACAAAAATCTCTTCACAAACTGGTTCTATATTTTCATCAATAAAGCCTTTCTTCACTTCCTTAGCACGCACAGGCACATTATTCAGAGACATAGGATTCGGTTCGCACTCAATTTCCTTCCACTCCTCTTCATCAAAGAACACCTCAACCTTAATTCCCTCCCACTCCTCTTCCTCGCAATCAATTTTCCTTTCACACTCTCCCACCCATTCTTTGTTGGCAAATCATGAGCCCTTGCCAAATGTCCACCCTCCTCCATCATAACCCCTTTTTCCCTTTATCAACTACATTATTCACATGAGACTCATTTCGCCTATCATTTTTTTGCCTCTTCTCTTGCCAAATTTTCTTAGCTCCCTGTTTCTCTTCCTCTCAATTCTCCTTCTTTGCCTGCACACCCATACAGCAAACAACCGAAGTGTGCCCTTGCCGATGACATTTCCTGAAATGTGATAAATCAACTTTGTGACTTTCTCTTGTGATAAATCAACTTCAACACACATACGAGCCCCAGATGCCGTTGTCGTTACGTTATCCATCCCCAAATAATGGCCAAATCTGCTTGCAAAAATATGTAAACAATCCGGCCTATACAAATGCAGTGGAAGGCCAGGTAAGAAAATCCATTGCAGTACAAGCAACGACTCAACTAATACATCAAAATCTTTAGTTCAACGAAACAAATGAAATGGAAAACTAGCAATAATTCGACCTTCACATGTCCAACCATGAATAAAATCATGTTCATTTATTAACTGCACAAGAACATGCAATTCATCCATAACACTCACCATTGACGATTGTGAGAGTCCCCAAGAATTTCTTATCGCTCCGAATAGCATCAATGGATGGACTAGACTATAAGAACTTTAAGACAAGAGCATGTTTGAAATCCTCAGCAACCTTCGTCATCTCACCTACTAAAAACACAAAGCCAGTCTCTCCATCAATATCAACTGGGTATCCTCATGGGCAACCAAAAACTTGCATGATTGGAAGAGGAACCTGCATTAGAAACCGCTTGCGCAAATGACTTTAAACCAGTGTTTCCAACCTAAAAACCAATAACAACGGTGGCTACAGGCGGCGAAGCAACCACCTCCCAGGCCATGTTCCACGAGAACCACCAAAACCATACCAAATTTGGAAAGCCTGCAAGTCATGGAACCTCCAAAATAATAAGGAAACAAACGCGGCACCCTCTCTCTTCAAATCTCCAAAATCACCTCTTTCTCTCTCTCTCCCTCTCCTAGTATAGCAACCCGTCTCTATTTATTTTAATTTTTTGGATATAGTTAATCTTTGCTTAAAATCCCAATATCAATGAGTTCTATATTCAAATCATAATCATTTTCTTCTTCTAGTGTACCTGTAGAACCTGAAAATATTAACTAAGAAGATTATAACATATTAGAAGTAGAAAGAAATTTACAAGATTGGACAATTCCTGATGTTCCTAAAAATAAAATTTACAAACAATTCACTTTTTTTTCAAAATTGTCATTTCTTTCTAATTATACCATTAAAACTGTAGAAAATACTATTAGTTTAAATAATAATTATGAATCAATACAATTATTAACCAACGATTCTATTAAACATCATAAAAAGCAAAAATATTCTTTCATACATATTGGGTTAGTACAGGTTGCTATAAAATCATTAACTAGAAATGGATTAAATGCCTTAGTATTACTATGTTTAAGAGATGGAAGGCATTATAAGTTTCATGACTCATTACTTGATATGGTAGAATCTAGCTTATTTCAAGGCCCAGTTTAATTTGATTGTTATCCAAATTATTCTCTCTCATTATTTGATGTCAATATTTTTTAACATTAAATAGTAAGACAAGTGGTTATCATATGATGAAAAGATCACACCATTTAATTGTTGTTAATAGAATCCATTACAAACTTATGAAAACAACATTAGAGCCACAAGCTCTTGTGACTAGTCCAAAAGGTTATACATTATTATTCAATCTAGTACACCAAATTCCACTATAGAGATTCCTAAACAGATTAATTTGAGCCAAATTACTCTTCGTAATGAATGAAAATTAGATAATATAACACCAGTATCTAGAGTTAAAAATAATGCTATCAATGATTTAGATTATATAGAACAAAGATCAGATGGGTCAGTCCATATAACTTTTCCACCTTTTAGAAGATCATTTTCACATATTCCTTCTAATGCACCCTCTAATTATCACACACCTATATATGTTCTTTCTTTGGCCTCTCAAATCTTTCTAAATTTAGATTCTCAAATTGGAGGAAATATTCCTAAAAATATTATCGACACACATGTTTACAGTTAATACTAATGCACCCTCTACTTCTCATAATTCTGAACAAGCTAAGGAGCCTTCGTCTCCAACATACTCACGAGTTGTTAGAGAGGATGCTCAATTATATACTTTCAGTAAAGGAAATTTTAAGATAGATAAAGAATATCTTAAGCAAGATTATATGAAAGAAGAAAACACTCAAAAAAGATTCTTACTCTTCTCAACTTTTACAAAACTTGAAAGAGATTATATCCAAGAAAAATTATATGATTACTTGGAAGAAGTACAGACTAATATACCTTTCTTCACGTGATTTGAAATTTATAAATCAAACCAATTAACCACTTTGAATAGGACTAATAATCAATGGATTAAAGAAGAGAAAGTGATCAAGTTGTCTATGAAGAATATCCCCCTTCTGAAGGTATTAAATACACTCAAATGGGTACTCAGATATTCCCCAATATATATATATATATATAATACTCTAAAGGAACTTAAAAATACAAAAAATATTATCCAACAAAAAAACTACCCTAATTTATATTTAAAGACTATGGATAAACAATTAGAAAGAGTTGAATCTCAATTATCTCCTATTTATCTTAAAAATTCTATTTGCAGTCCACCATATGTGGACTGCACTACAATCCATTAATGAAACGATTCGTTTCATTAATAATAACAAGACTTGCATTCACCCTTTATCTACGAACTCCCCAATTTGCATTCACCCAACACTTTATTACTTTAACCCAACCTAAAGAGCGCTTTAAGAAGACGAGGCTGAAATCAAACTTGCCCAAAGCTCAAAACCAAAAATAGATATTCATCTTAAAACTTCCAAAATAACCCATTGTTGCCAGTGAACAAAAGGAAATCAGGTGCCCAATACTTCCAAACTCAGGCAATAAGAGCATGACCTTAAGCACGAAGAGTCTGCGACACTATAGATTGAGCAGTGAGTGGGAGAATTGTTTTGATTTGGGGGTGTTTAGATTTTAAGGGTGTTTTGGTCAAGTCACTAACAAAATGATGATCTTTTTATCTTTTCTTAGAATGGACTACAAAGGAGTCCAAAAAATTGGACTATACCTAGCATTGCCCTTAATTTTATTGTTAAAGAATCAAAATAAACAGCATTATTTGTTCCTCATGAAATTCCATCTCATTTTAAAACAACTTTCTCAAAGAGTAAGAATGATTTTTTAGAACAAATTTTCAATAAATTAGAAAAATTGAATATTACTGATACTGCTTATACTTCAAAACAACCTCTTATTAATGTATTAAGTAAGTTAGATTCACTTGTTATATCAAACTCTGAGATTAGTAATATTGAAAGACAGTTTGATAATATGGATTTGCAAATAAATAAGATTAGGGGTAATTATGTTACTAAATATTTTGCTAAAGATTCTAAAAACATGTTTCTGTCACTTATAATTAGTATCCAAAACCAACCCCACCGATATACAATTCGAAGAAAGGGAGCATAAAGTAAGATCTGCCTTTTCGTTATATGTGTTATATGAATGGAATAAAGACAGATTATTTAAATATTAAATATTAAATCATTTTCAAGAAATGATTATGATTACTAATGTCTATCAAGCAAGTGAAAATACAGATCACCAAGTTGCTCATATACTTGTTACATGCTTTTCTAGCTAATTAAAAGGTTGGTCGGATCATTATCTTTCAAATGAACAAAGAACCATGAGATTATCTCAATATAAACATGATGAAAGATTACAAATTATTAAAATAGAAGATGGCCAACTATTAGAAAATGCTATTAGTACTTAATATTTTTACTTACTAAACATTTTGTTGAAATCCTCTTCAGTTTAAAGAAAGAACTAGTGATTCACTAATTAATTTAAAATGTCCTCAATTATTTGATTTTTGCTGGTATGAGGATGCATTCCTAACTAAGTTTATGATCAGAAATGATTGCCAACAACCGTACTGAAAGAAAAAATTCATACTCGGACTTCCCTATTACTTCATCTAAAAGGTACAAAAATCACTAACTAGCTCAGATGGTACAATTGATTTTAATAATCTCTCATATGGAGATATTATAACTGCCATTAATAGAACTGGTTTAATCATGTGTAATGATTTAAGACTTAAAAATCAATTGAAAAAAGAAAAGAAATATGATAAAAAATAATTAGATACCTTTTGCGAACAATTTGGTTATGCCCCATTACTTCCTCCATCTAGAAGAAAAAGAAAAGAAATATGCTAAAAAACAATTAGGTACCTTTTGCGAACAATTTGGTTATGCCCCATTACTTCCTCCATCTAGAAGAAATAGAAACATGAAGATATTATTTTAGAATTAATAAATAAAATTAATGACCCACATGAAAGAAGAGATTATTTAACAAAGTTGAAAAATACCTTTACTAATAATACTACTTCTACTGATTTAGTATCTAAACCCTCTAATTTTTCTGAAGTATTGAAAAGATTCAAATCAGAAATGCAAAATATTGCATTACAATATTTACAACAAGAGATATTAATGAAATAAGAGAATAAGTTTAAAGTTTAAAAACTTCTAATACCAAATAGAAGTTTCAAATGACCTGTTATTACAAGAAATTATATTATTAAAATTAGAAAAGAATAATAATCCCTCTAAATGAACAAGGAGAATGTTCAACAGTAGTTACTAAAGATGAAAAGAAAATTTTATTAACATACTTAACAGAATAAATTTAAAAAAATGGTATATTAAAGTAACAATTTATATTAACTAATAATTTTCTGTTACAATAGTTGCTTTATTAGCACTGGAGCATATTTAAACTGCATCCAAAAAGTATTGATACCTTCCAGGTATTTTGAAAAAACAAGAAAAAAAAAACATTATATCAAGCTAACAGAACAAAATTAAACATAAATTATAAATTATCTAATGCACACATATGCAATAAGGGAATCTATTTTAAAACAACATTTATTTTAGTACAAAACATTAACACCAAGGTAATATTAGGAAATACTTGGGAAGGCTTGAAATTGATGGAGAATGAAGAACATGTTACGTCTTTGTCGTCTGATTTCATTCAAGTGTTTGATGTATGTGGTCAACATTGTTTCCTGGTCTTGGTGGTGGAAAATAGAAGTGTAAGAAAGGAAGGGTTTCTATCTACTGTGTCTCAGGTTTAGAATGTCAAAGGGTGGATCAATTTCAAGAATTTTGGTAATAACAATTCTTGGTGGATTGCCAGTATGTTGAGGATAAGAATAGAATTATGGAAGGTCGACCATGGTTATTTGATAAGTAATTGGTCTCCATTCAAGAGTATGATGGTTACAAGGTTGGGGATGACATTGCCTTTAATTTTGAGCCTTTCTGGATGCAATTGTTTAATCTCCCTTTTGCTGGGATGAATGTTGATACTGGTTTGAAGATTGCATCTGGTGATGGTCAAGTTCTTAAACTTGATGTTGATAAAGATGGTTTGGGGTGGGGGCCATTTCTTCGTGTGAAAGTGCTACTAGACACTACCAAGCCATTGTCTCATGGAGGTTGGCTAAAAGTAGGAGAGAAAATACAATGGATCACCTTTAAATATGAAAGGTTACAGCAATTTTGTTTCTGGTGTAGTGTGATCAAACTTGAGGCTGGAACTTGTCACAAAACTGTTGCTAGGATGGCTTCTTCAAGTTCTGATCAATCCCAATATGGGACATGGCTTCGAGCTAAACCTTCAAAGTCTTTGGTTGTTCCTAAAAAGCTATATGGGGTTAGAGGCTCTGATGGTGGCTCTTCATCGCAATCATGGCAGAAGCCTCCATTTCCTGTTGTGCATAGTGGTGGTGATGTCATTAATGGCTCTATGAATCATGAGGCGGGATTGCAGGATTGACATTCAAAGGATTTGAATTCTATGTCTCATTCATTACAAAAAAAATTCCATAATGGAAAGGAAGTTGTTACAGAAGCTGAGAATAATGATGCAGCTATTACAAAATCTTATCTGGCACCAACAAATCAAGAGAAGACTATGAGTACAGTGTTGTCAGAATCTCATTATAATCCAAGTTATCTCCTACTCACTCCTTGTAATCTTTTTTGCTACTTATGTTAAGTTAACTTCTATAGAGGGTAAAAGGGTAACTCGTGCTAGATCAAAAAATTTAGAGTCTACTTTTGCTAAGCCTATTATGTCTACTGCTTCTAAGTTTGTCAAGTCTGTTTCTTGGAAAAGAATGGCTCGTGCAATTTAATTGTCTAATTTGTCTCCTATGGATACTAATGTGGATAGAAGGAAAAGAGGTGCTAATCTGATTGCTCCTTCGCCCAAAGACCAACATCTCCCTAAGAAACTTAAGTATGAACTTAGTCTTGAAAAGAGTCTAACACAAGATTCAGTGGTGGCTGTTGCTTAGTAGCCCAATCTAGAGGGCTCGGGAACCCTCTCACAGTTCGTGAATTGTACCATGTGGTCAAGTTTAAGTTCTCCAATTTTATTTTCTTAATGGAAAAAAAGTGTTTAAGAATGAAGATTGAAAGAATTAAAAATCATCTTAGTTTTAAAAGCAGCTTTGTGGTGGATTGTGTAGGTAGGAGTGGGGGTTTAGCTTTCTTTTGGGATGATTTCTTTGATGTGGATTTGGTTACCTATAATCAATTTCACATATCCCTTCATCTAACACATAACGAAAGTAGAATTTCACATCTTATGACTAGTTTTTATGGTAATCTTGTAACTACTTTGAGGATGTATAGTTGGAAACTTCTTGCTACTCTTAAACCAAATGACAATCTACCTTGGATTTGTTTTGGAGATCTTAATGAAATTCTTTGGCAGCATGAAAAATTTGGGGGTTTGAGAAGGCCATATCATCAGATGGAGGATTTTTGAAAAGGCTTGCTGAACTATGATTTGTCTGATTCGAGTTTTCAAGGTGGGAAGTTTACTTAGAGAAATAATATAGAGGGTGTTGCTTTTACAAAACAAAGATTGGATCCTGCATTTGGAAATTAAAGCCAATTGGAGCAATTTTCTGCTAAAGTTATGACTTTGCCTATTGCAAACTCTGATCACAATCCAATTTTTATTGAGACTTTTTTTAGAGACCTTTCTATCAATAAGGGTTCAAAACCTTTCAGATATGAAGCTAAATGGGCACAAAGGGATGACTACTATGAGGTTATCAGAAATGCTCGGTGGTGTTCTTCTACTCTAAAAACAGTTTTTGATACTTCTAATGGATTGAATAGGTGCAAGGAGCATTTGCAAAGATAGAGTGCAATGGCTTTTAGGGGGCATAAACATGTTATTAAAGCAAAGCTGACTAGAATTCATAGCTTGCAGAATGCTGATCAGGGTTCATTTGGTGCTGAAATTCAAGCTTTAAAATAAGATGTTAACAAATTACTTGAGGAGGAGAATCAGTAGTGGCAATAAAGAGCTAAGTAACATTGGTTAAAGGAAGGAGATTGAAATACAAGCTTCTATCAATAATGTGCTAGTCAACGTGGGAAGCATAATTTTGTAAAGAAACTAGTCAAGCAAGATGGTGATGTGGTTTCTACAACTGATGGAATCTGTGCTGAGTTCTAGCATTTCTTCACAAAATTATTTCAAACTTCAAATCGTGAGGGTTTCTAGCAATGTCTTAGTAACTTGCAACCTTGTGTGTCATCTGTTATGAATACTTATTTGACCAAGGACATTTTTACAAGGAAAATTGAGGCTACTGTGTTCCAAATGAATGGTCTTGATGGTTTCCCACCAATATTCTTCCAACAGCATTGGACTATAGTTGGTAAAGGAGTTTGTGATGCTGTTAAGGAGGTTTTTGATTCTAGCACCTGGGATAATTCTATTAATAGAACTTATATTACCTTAATCCCCAAGGTTTCCAAGCTAACAAAGGTATCTAAATTTTGCTCCATTAGTCTTTTTAATGTCCCATTACAAGATTATTGCAAAGGTTTTGGCAAATAGATTGAAGTGTATTCTACCTTCCATTATTACCCTAACTCAAAGTGCATTTATTCCTAGAAGGTTGATTACTGATAACTTTATTATGGCCCATGAATTATTGCATTCAATGGAAAACAGATTTAAGGGAAGGAAAAATAGTTGGCTTTGCAACTAGACATGATTAAAACGCATGATCAATTTGAGTGGCCTTACTTGGAAGCTGTGATGTTCAAAATGGAGTTTGATAGCAAATGTATTGCTTGGATCATGAGATGTGTGTCAACTATCCCCTACTCTTTGTTGTCAATGGTATCCTTCAAGATTTCTTCCTTCCTTCAAGGGGTATTAGGCAGGGTGATCTTTTGTCACCCTACCTATTTATCCTTTGCTCTGAGGTTTTATCTTCTCATTTAAATCATGCTCAATCTGTTGGACAGATTACTACAGTACTATAGCAAGGAGGGCTCTTCATGTGAATCATCTATTTTTTGAGGAGGATAGTCTAATTTTTGCAAGGCTAACTATGTTGAGTGGTGCAGATTACAAAGTTTATTATCTCTTTCTAAATTGGCCTCACAAGAAATCTATCTGTTTTAGTAGAAATACAAGTGGAGATGTTAAATCAAGTTTAACTAATATTACTGGTGTTTGAATTATTGAATCCTATGAAAAATATCTTGGACTTCATGATTTAATTGGAAGGTCACGTGATACTTCTTTCAATGGTCTTCTTGATAGAGTGAGGTGTAGGTTATCAAACTGGAAGCACAAGTTACTTTCTCAAGCTGGTAAGGAGGTGTTGATCAAGTTTGTTATCGAAGCAATTCTAGTTTATAGTATGGGAGCTTTCAAATTCCTAAGTCCTTCAAGAAATTCATAAATTGATGTTGGCCTACTGGTGGGGTCAAAAAGCAGATGAGAGAAGAGTTCATTGGATACCAAAACAGCAGCTGGGTAGGAGCAAATTCATGGGGGTTTTGGGTTTTCGAGATTTGGGATATTTCAATCTTGCAAAAAGAAGATTCATGGGGGGTTTAGGTTTGGGTAGGAGCAAATTATTGGGGGGTTTGAGTTCACTGGATGCCAAAACAATCTCGGAGGCTTATTTGGAATCCTTCATCTTTAGTAGCTCAAGTTCTGACCTCAAAGTATTTTAAAGATGGCACATTCTTGAATGTATAGCTTGGGAGGAATCCATCCTATCTTTGGAAAAACATTCTCATGGCAAGACCTATCCTTCGTAGTGGTCTTTTTAGGAGGGTTGGGAATGGTAAAGATATTAAAATATGGTCTGATGGCTAGTTACCTCAAACATCTTCTCATATTGTTCAAAGCAGACCAACTATTCTACCTCTTAATGCTTTAGTTTTGATCTTATTAATTAAACCAATTGGCAATGAAAGGATCGGTTGATGAGACAGGTGTTTTCTTAGGAAGAAGCTGAAATAATTTCAAAAATTCCAATTAGTCAAGTCGGAAATGCAAATAGTGAGGCCTCAGATTATATATACTTTATGTATTATTTTTGTTATAATTAATAGTTGATTTATTTTATCATTATTGTTGGTGGTTTATGTTACTAGTGATTATTATGGGCCATGTTGTTTTATTTAAGTATTATTATTGATTCATTCATTTTGGATTGTTATTATTATTATTATTGGTTTAGTGGTTTTATTTTTATTATTATTACAAGCTTTTATGAAATTGTTTAATTATAGTATTTCTAGTTATTTTATTTAATCATTAATATTGGTCCTTTCATTTGAATAATTAGAGTTATTATTTTATTGGTTTAATTGTTTTAGTTTTATTATAGTTTAATTTGTTGTGTTTTATTTTATCTAATGAGCATTTTATTTTATTGGGTCTTTTCAAATTTTGATGCCTTTATTCCAGTTTAGTAATTTTGAGGCTTTATTATTTTACTCAATTTCATATTGTGATGTTTTAATTTAAATTATTGGATCTTTTTCCTCTGTCTAATTTTGAGTTTAAGCTTTTGTAGAGTGCTTTTATTTGAATTATTATTTGGTTACTTCATTTTACTTTATTTATTATATTAATTATTCTTTAGTTCATTTTATTAAGCAGTATCTTGGGTTGTAATTATTTTATTTATTATTGGTAAGTTTGTGTAGTTTATTTTATAATGCCTTGTTTTAATTATACTTTATTTTCGATTTGGGCCCTAGTGTTTTTAGTTGTTTTATTTTCAACTGGGCCTTGGTGGTTTCTTTTTTGTTTCTATTTGAGTTGGGCCAGGTGTGGTATAGATGGCCCAGCCCATGTGCAATAGCCCAACTCTCCCCTCTATACTTTGCGTTTTGGGCATGTATAACCCTAGTCCCAATTCCTTAATTTCTTCTTCTTTCTCCTTACCAGCACTGTAATAGCCCTAAAAATCTTCATCTTAATTTAACTATTTAATTAACTTCTAATATACAAGATTAGTGGTAAGTTGTAAAAAAATAAAATAAGCTTTAAAGAGATGGACTTTGGAATGAGGCTTTGGAGGAATGGATCAAGTGAATGGGCCAAGAGAGTAATGGTGAGCCCAAAAGCCCATAGAATGAGCGCATGGCCCATCAAGCCCATAGACACATGTCACTTGGAGAAAAACCCTAGAAAATTATCCAAATACTTGTAGGAAAATCCTAGTTGGTGAAGATTGACTAGTAGGTGAATACATGCCATGTAGGATTGAGTGTAGGATCTAATGGAGTGATTTTCCTACCATGGAATCTTGGAGGTACAAGACACCATTCCTTGACTTGCCAATTGAGATCATGGTGTGTAGGGAAGTGACAAATGGCATGAAGAGAAGCATGGAAGGAAGGAGCAAGGGTGGTTTCGGTGGAGGCAACCCGTGGGGTATCTTGGGAGGATCTCATGGGGTATGGCCACCAACAAGTTGATAGGACAAGGGAGGAGTGTGTAAGTGAATAAGGTACAATGTGTAACAGAGTATGGTGATGTGAAGAGAGGTATGGTGTGGGTGTAGGTGATGGAAATGACAAAAAACAAGGAAAACGGACAAAGTGGGTTTCGGTGGAGCTTAGCTTGGCCGGATCATGCTTTGCTCAAATTCCAAAAAGCATGGCTTTGAGATTACTTGGATGGACACATGAGAGGATGGAGGAATGATGATTGAGTGAAAAGCAAGGAAATGAGTGCTAAACACTCAAAGAAGCCGCCGGCCATAGCAAGTGAGAAGGAGAAAGGAGAATCCACCAAGGCATGGCCAAGATCTGATCTTGGAATGGCCTAGAGTTGTCAATCACTCAATCTATCATTGGCCATACCTAAGTATGGTAAAAAGTGTACCAAAGACCCTAGGGAAGAGAGTTGGCCGTGTGACCCCATATGCATTTCCCTTAGCACTTTTCCCTTGGACACATGCAAACACTCTCCTATCTCATTCTCTCTTCACCTCTCGGCCAAAACCACTCAAGCCACTTCTACTTTTGTTTCTTCTTCTTTCACCACATAATTTGAAGAATCCTATAGTAGTGAAGCCAAAAATCAAGAGTGTTGAGGTGATCAATACATTGGAGAAGGTTAGTGACTAAATTCATGCAAGCTTAGGAAGAACACACACACACATGTGACACTTTGTTTTGGTTAGAAGGAAATAGGGTTTCCTTTAAGTTTTGTGTTTATAGCTAATCTAATAAGAGATTTCATATGTGTATTTTCAGATTTTAATCAAAAATCTAATAGGAATATTGTAAGTATACTTTCACCTTTTCCTTAACAATTCTTGTATATAGTGAGGTGATCGTGTTTGTTGGATTAATGATTGTATTGCCATGTTTGGATTGAATTGATTTTACTTGTCATTGATATGAATATTCTTGTGTAAGCCTCTATGATGAAATAAGCCTAGAATATGAGTAGAGATGATGGATCAAGTATTAGTTGCAAAAAGAAGTGAAAAGCATGATTATTATATGAAATGAAGAAGTTGATGCATGATGGATTTTAGTGTTAAGTATTAAATTTGATGTTGCTAAGATAAAGTTTATTTGAGGAAATTAGTAATGAAATTGATTTATTCATGGAAAATATTATCTTGAGGAAATGAAAATGGACATGGAAATAAAATACATGATTGGTATGAATTGAATTGGTGTATACTTGTATATGGAAGGAAGTAACCACTTGTGCATGATGACTAATAATGTTTACTTGGAATTTTATGATATTTAAGGTTAAGATTAGAAGATGAAATTATATTGCTTTGTGGTGGAATTATTTAGTTGAGCTTATAGAAGAAACTTATAGAAAAGGAAATTTTGGATAGATTAATGGAAGGAATTTCCCAAGTTAGAAAGGTGAAGGAAGGAAGTTAGAAATAATTAAGTTTGGAAATGAAAATGCCTACTTGGGGAATATTAAGGTTTCGGTTACCCCTTGTTAAGGAGGGTACATGTTTTAATTTAACACTTTTAAATTGTTGGAGGATAATTGGAGTCAAATGATGAAGGAAAGCCCTAGGAATTCCCTAGGAAGGTTCGGCCATGATGGGTTGGAGATAGGCCAAGTACCCCACTTCAATCCTAGGCCCAATTTTGGGTATAGAACATGAGGACTAAGTAGGAAGTTGTAAAGTTATCCCAAAGAGGAAGAAAAGAAAATGAAATGTGAATGCACTCGAGCTTATCTCGGGTTTTGCATGAAATTAAGTGAGCATTGCATGTCCCAAGCATAAGTCATGAAAAGTATATTTTTTAAAGTCCAAGATGTTTTTAAGAAAAAGAAAAGAAAAGATTGAAAGTTTGAAAGAAAGGAAAAGAAGTAAAGTTTTTATAAGAACCCCAAAGGCTGGGACGGGGAAGTGCCCCAGTGGAACTCCCTGTCCACTCAGGAGTGTTTAAATTCGAGTGGAAACCCCTGACTCGACGAAGAACAGTCGGCGGATCGTGTATGGCTCCAAAAGGTGTCCGGAGCGCGGTAGCACCTAACGCTGGTGGGTGCCAAGAACGGATAAGGTGTAAGGACCTACCATTTTATAAGTTATATGATGCACTCATTTTAAGGTGATGTGGTAACCAGCAGGGAACACGCGGTGCTTAGGGGAACCATGTTGTGTCTCATACATGTTAAGTGAAAAGCCATGACAAGATGGGCTTTCGAGCCATAAGAAAAGATCTGTTTAAGATAAGTGGCGCCTAAGAAAGAATAAAAGATACGAAATGTTTTAAAGAAATGATTTGAAAAGCAATGATATGAAAAGAAGTTTGAAAGAAGAAATCCGTATGAATGTTTTATGAAAAGAAGTCTGAAAGAAGCAAGTCTGTTTGAAAGTTTTCATGAGCATGTGCATGAATGAGTCATTCATTGCATGTGCATTAGTTACGAATGTTTTGTTCACATATCTGTGTATTGGAAATGTTCTGGTTTAAGTGCTAGTATACTTGCTGAGATTTCTCCCGAAATCTCACCCCCTTTTTTATTATCTCTACTATCACTCCCTTGGGAACGATAGAAGTTATTGCAGGACATGATGGATCCCCGGATAACGACTCTTGAGAAGATGGGTCAGACCCTCATGGGCCCGACTAAGACTGATACTGCTGGGCCAGTGACCCTAGACCTGTTGGGTCAGTGGGCGGCAGAGTCACTTCCTATGGCGACGTATTTTTTTGACGACCTCCGCCTTACGGGGTGCTGTTTGGTGCTAAGAGTGGATGGGCTCCTACACATGGGACGCCTGTTTACGTCATCCTCTGGGATGATGTGTGACGTAGGCCCAGGACTGAGTCTGGACAGCCTTCGTTATGGCCCCGACTTTAAGAAGATAAAAGAAGAACCCGCCTATTAGTAGGGTTGGCGGAAGGGGGAGTGGATTGTCATTACCTTTATTTTGTATCGCCAATGTATTTTGAGGAAGAATCTTCCCTTTGTTTTGGGAAGTGCTTTTGTATAAAACTATTTACATTGGTGACCTTAACTTTGATATATGTATATGATGTTTAATTTGGGTTTTATTTCGTTAACCATGTGATGTGCGACAAGCGTAACGTTTTGTCGATTGTTTATGGCTTGACCTTTTTCCGCTGCGAGAAGAAAAAAAAAAGAAAAAGAAAATATATATATAATATAACATAAAATAAGGCTCTCACACATAAAGATGAGGGATGACTTCCTTGTGACGTTCGTCCCCGGTGTCTCAATTTGCGTACGAACCCAAGCGCAAGCTAGGGTGCCGACAAGCACCGCAGCCCTATTTTCAAGCTTCATCGTCTATTTTCTTCTTCTCATTGTAGAGAATAGCGCACCACCCCTCAGCCGTGTGTAACACACCGTTACTCAATTAAGAGGATGAACAATCAAAACTCACTTCGAGGGGAGTAACCTCCTATAGAAGAAGAAGAAGACAAAGAAGTTTCAAGAATTTTCCAATATGAATCTCGATAACCATTTCAGATACACTTTCCCCCTTATAACAACTTACTCGTAACATGTTATCTTCTCTATTGTGAAGATGTTTACAATTCTACCATACTGACTAAATCTAATAGACTTGCATAATTGGGCTAAATGGACTCAGGTCCGACTCAGAAGTAAAAACAAAATTAAAAGCAGTCATTTATTTAATTGGGTTAAACACAAGGCCCTTACAACTAACTCAAATAACAAAGTAATCCATAATAATTGGCCTAAACCCACCCCAACTTAAGAGACTTCTAGATTAGGGTTCGGAACACCCTTCTTCACTTGCCGACATTCTCATCTTGTTCCTCGTACAACTTTTCTTCCCATCGCGATGCTATCCATTCCTTGTATCATGATCGGCTTGTTGCACTACCTCCCCGACTAAAACACCTTGCCCACAAGGTGTGGGTAGTTGTTCTTCAAGTCTGTATAGCCTTCCCAAGTCGCTTCATTGGCATTGTCCCCTTGCCATTTCATCAAAACTTGGACTTTTGCATGATTTCCTGCCTTAACCAGCCCTCTCTTGAGTATCTCCTCTGGCTCAGGCTGTAAAATCCCTAGTTCGTCCATAGGAGGAAGATTTGGAATAGCCATAACTCGTTTATCCAATTTTTGTTTAAGTTGTGAGACATGAACTGTCGGGTGGATACGAGCCGACAAGGGTAAATCCAGGGTGTAAGTGACAGTTCCCACCCTAGCAATGATCTAGAACTAACCATAATACCTTGGGGCCAACTTCAAGTCTTGACGTTGAGTAGCCGAAGATTGCTTGTAGGGTTGCAGGCGAAGGTAAACCCACTCTCCTTTGTCAAATTCTTTCTTTGTCTGTTTGGTGTCTGCATTATTTTTCAACCTCTGTTAGGCCCAATTGAGGTTGGTATGTAGAAGATTGGAAATTTGTGCCCTAGTCTTGAGAGTATTGTCCACAGCCTCCCATTTAGTGGTGCCCAAAATGTAGTCTAAAAGGCATTGTGGAGGATAACCATACAGGGCCTCAAATGGCGAGGGGCGAATAGAAGCATGGTGAGTGGTATTATACCATCATTCCGCTAAAGGCACCCACTTAGCCCAATCAGTGGGTCACTCGCTTGAGAAACACCTCAAATACCCTTCCAATGTCTTGTTTACCACTTCTGTCTGACCATCGGATTGGGGGTGGTAGGCAGAGCTGAGTTTCAATTGGACTCCTTGTAAGGCAAAGAGTTCCTGCCAGAAATGACTGGTAAAAGTTGGATCACGATTTGAGACAATGGTTTGAGGAAGGCCATGTAGTTTTTGGATATATTTAAGGAAAAGTTCAGCAATGGTTCTGGCAGTGTATGGGTGTTTTAGGGGTGTGAAGTGGCTGTATTTAGTGTATCAGTCGACCACTACCCAAAGACAATTGAAGCTCTTTAAGAAAAGGGAGACCTTCAATGAAGTCCATGGATATGTGGTGCCAAGGTTTATTTGAGATGGGTAGGGGTTGAAGGAGTCCATAGGGGTGGGCATTGGATACTTCATCCTCTAGTAGGTGTCACATTCTTTGATAAAATCCTTCATATCGCATTTAAGTCTGGGCCAATAGAAATCCTTCCTTTCTGCAACGACCCCGAATTTCTCTACTATATTTTTATTTAATTAAATAAATATTGCAAAGGTGACTTAGGTAATTTAGTGGATAAAGCCCTAAAAGGTGGGCTTAAAAGTAGAAGGCCTTAAAACCCTAACCAAGACTTTGGGCCCAAGTGGAGATGGCAAGCCCATAGGCCCATGAAATGAAATCCAATAGTCAACCCAAGCCCATGCATGAGGACACATGTCAAACTAGGAAAAGTTTTGTAAGTTAAACCAAGACTAGTAGGTGAAAGAGAGAGAATACTAGTAGGTGAGGAGGTTGACTAGTTGTTTTGGTTGGAGGAAGGAAAGAAAAGGTCAAAGATGAGATCTCCTCATATTTTCTACCTAGATAGGCGTGTGAGACAAGGGCATTTTTCCAAAGAAGATCATCATAGGATTTTGTCATATCTAGCCAAATGATTATACAAGATTTGGTGGGATTTGGAAATGAGAAAAAATTTGGGGGGCGGGGGAGAGGATTCGGTGGACTTTAGCCGAATGCTCCTAGGGTTTTCTCACAAGTTTTTTCCAAATCTTGATGAATTATTGCTAGGGGATCTTGAGAAGACAAGTGAGGGCTTGATTGGTTGATTGAGTGAGTGATGGAACAAGTGGGAAAGAAAAGAAAACTCATGGAGAGGGATGGGGGCTACGGGTGGTAACCGGCCACTCTCCCTCCTTGTGTGCCCTCTTTTGCTTCCAAAATCTAGATGAATTGGACATATGAGATTGTGTAAGAATAGACAAGACATGAGTGTAAGAGTATGGAAGGGAATGATGACTTGAGATGTTGATTGATGGGTGCAAGGAGTGGGAAGAAAAAAGGGAGGGTTCGGGTGAGGTGAGTAGCCGACTCCCCTCCCTTTTTGGCATTCTCCTTGCTACCAAATCTAGGTTATAGGATTGTGTAAGAATGATAGGACAAGTTAGTATAAGAAATAAGGTGAATAGTTGATTGATTGAACACATGAAAAGAAGGAAAAGAGAGTAGGAAAAGGAGGAGGGTTTCGGATGAAGCAAAAGGGCAAGGGGTCCGAACCCCACTTTTACTTTCTCCCAAGAATGAGATCCTCAAATCCCTTGGATTGACATATGAGATGATGATTGGGAGACAAAGAGGTGATGTAAGGTGATGGAAGGGCTTAGAACCCTTTGTGAGAAGCCGGCCATATGGGGAGGGAAAGGAAACCATTTCTTCCACCTAAGATGTTCTAGATTAGGCATGATGTGATCAAGTGATGGGGGTCACTCACATTTCTTTTAAATCCATCAAGTGTCACTCCAAGTTTAGGGAAAATGAGTGGCCTAGAGTCTAGGGAAGTCCCATGGTCGAATGACCTTGTTCCCTTTCTTTTTGGTTGCTTCATTCGGTCACCAACACACACACACATCTCTCACTCTACCTCACGGCAACTCACCCTCCCATTTCATTCTCTTTGTTTCATTTCATTCTATCGCCTAAGCATCAAAACACTCTAAACCTAGAGGAAGAAGAAGCAAGTGGTTTTAAAAGGAGGAATCCTAGAAGAGGTAAGTGGTTTTGTTAAGCTAACACAAACTTAAAAGATGTAGAGAGGAACACTCTCTATATTCACACTTTCTAAAAAGAAATCTCCTATTTGAAAATGACTATTCTTAGTCTAACCTAATAAAACATTTCTTATGTTTTCAGAACTCATCTAAGCTAGCTAGGAGAATTGTAAGTCTATCCTTATTTTGTCTCTAGCATTTCTAGTATATTTTTGAGTGAATATGCTTGTATTGCTTGATTTTTCTTGCTTGGTATGCCATGATGAATCTTTTTGGTAGAAATGTTATTTTTAGTTAGATGCAAACCCATGCTTAGAACCTATGTTCTTTTTAAGTTGAAGGTTATAATATGTTGATAATTTTAGTGGATTTTGTTGAGGAAAGATTACCATGACACATGTAAGCATGACTACGTTTAAACTTGTTGAATGTTGGGTGATGTTAGATAGATCATTTGAAGAAGCGCCTTGCTTATTTAGTAACAAATATCTTGTTTATTGGAAATACCGTACTAGGATGAATATTTATAAAATATTGGTGGATCTAGTTATATTGTTCTTGGATGATATTATTATGATTATTGATATGGTGGTTGGTAAAAAAATGCATGCTTGATAAAATAAAAGATTGAAGCTTGAAGAAAAAAAAAAAGAGAGAGAGAGAGAGAACATGCTTATGAAGTTTTCAGTTTAGAGAGCTCTTGGACTTGAAATCTTTAGAATTTATTTTCCTTTCTTGAAATATTTGAGTTTGGAGATGTTGGAGAATTTAGAAGCGTAAAGGTTAGAAGAATATCATGTATGTTTTTTTTGGGTTTTCACATAGGTATTCAAGTAAGATACTTGTTTTAAGGAAAAAGGGTATGAAATATAAAATCTAAGGGTTATAGGATGTAATAGCCCTAAAAATCTTCATCCTAATTTAATTATTTAATTAAATGCTAATATACAAGATTAGTGGTAATTTGTAAAATAATAAAATAGGCTTTAAAGAGATGGGCTTAGGAATGAGACTTTTGAGGAATGGATCAAGTGAATGGGCCAAGAGAGTAATGGTGAGCCCAAAAGCCCATAGAATGAGCCCATGGCCCATCAAGCCCATAGTAGAGACACGTGTCACTTGGAGAAAAACTCTAGAAAATTATCCAAATACTTGTAGGAAAATCCTAGTTGGTGGAGGTTGACTAGTAGGTAAATACATGCCATGTAGGATTGAGTGTAGGATCTAATGGAGTGATTTTCCTACCATGGAATCTTGGAGGTACAAGACACCATTCCTTGACTTGCCAATTGAGATCATGGTGTGTAGGGAAGTGACAAATGGCATGAAGAGAAGCATGGAAGAAAGGAGCAAGGGTGGTTTCGGTGGAGGCAACCCGTGGGGTATCTTGGGAGGATCTCATGGGGTATGGCCACCAACAAGTTGATAGGACAAGGGGAGGAGTGTGTAAGTGAATAAGGTACAATGTGTAAGAGAGTATGGTGATGTGAAGAGAGGTATGGTGTGGGTGTAGGTGATGGAAATGACAAAAACAAGGAAAATGGACAAAGTGGGTTTCGGTGGAGCTTGGCTTGGCCGGATCATGCTTTGCTCAAATTCCAAAAAGCATGGCTTTAAGATCACTTGGATGGACACATGAGAGGATGGGGGAATGATGATTGAGTGAAAAGCAAGGAAATGAGTGATAAACACTCAAAGAAGCCGCCGGCCATAGCAAGTGAGAAGGAGAAAGGAGAATCCACCAAGGCATGGCTAAGATTTGATCTTGGAATGGCCTAGAGTTGTCAATCACTCAATCTATCATTGGCCATACCTAAGTATGGTAAAAAGTGTACCAAAGACCCTAGGAAAGAGAGTTGGCCGTGTGACCCCATATGCATTTCCCTTAGCACATTTCACTTGGACACATGCAAACACTTTCCTATCTCATTCTCTCTTCACCTCTCGGCCAAAATCACTCAAGCCACTTCTACTTTTGTTTCTTCTCCTTTCACCACATAATTTGAAGAATCCTATAGTAGTGAAGCCAAAAATCAAGAGTGTTGAGGTGATCAATACATTGGAGAAGGTTAGTGACTAAATTCATGCAAGCTTAGGAAGAACACACACACACATGTGACACTTTGTTTTGGTTAGAAGGAAATAGGGTTTCCTTTAAGTTTTGTGTTTATAGCTAATCTAATAAGAGATTTCATATGTGTATTTTCAGATTTTAATCAAAAATATAATAGGAATATTGTAAGTATACTTTCACCTTTTCCTTAACAATTCTTGTATATAGTGAGGTGATCATGTTTGTTGGATTAATGATTGTATTGCCATGTTTGGATTGAATTGATTTTACTTGTCATTGATAGGAATATTCTTGTGTAAGCCTCTATGATGAAATAAGCCTAGAATATGAGTAGAGATGATGGATCAAGTATTAGTTGCAAAAAGAAGTGAAAAGCATGATTATTATATGAAATAAGGAAGTTGATGCATGATGGATTTTAGTGTTAAGTATTAAATTTGATGTTGCTAAGATAAAGTTTATTTGAGGAAATTAGTAATGAAATTGATTTATTCATGGAAAATATTATCTTGAGGAAATGAAAATGGACATGGAAATAAAATACATGATTGGTATGAATTGAATTGGTGTATACTTGTATATGGAAGGAAGTAACCACTTGTGCATGATGACTAGTAATGTTTACTTGGAATTTTATGATATTTAAGGTTAAGATTAGAAGATGAAATTGTATTGCTTTGTGGTGGAATTATTTAGTTGTGCTTATAGAAGAAACTTATGGAAAAGGAAATTTTGAATAGATTAATGGAAGGAATTTCCCAAGTTAGAAGGGTGAAGGAAGGAAGTTAGAAATAACTAAGTTTGGAAGTGAAAATACCTACTTGGGGAATACTAAGGTTTCGGTTACCCCTTGCTAAGGAGGGTACATGTTTTAATTTAACACTTTTAAATTGTTGGAGGATAATTGGAGTCAAAAGATGAAGGAAAGCCCTAGGAACTCCCTAGGAAGGTTCGGCCATGATGTGTTGGAGATGGGCCAAGTACCCCACTTCAATCCTAGGCCCAATTTTGGGTATAGAACATGATGACTAAGTAGAAAGTTGTGAAGTTCTCCCAATGAGGGAGAAAAGAAAATGAAATGTGAATGCACTCGAGCTTGTCTCGGGTTTTGCATGAAATTAAGTGAGCATTGCATGTCCCATGCATAAGTCATGAAAAGTATGTTTTTAAAGTCCAAGATGTTTTTAAGAAAAGAAAAGAAAAGATTGAGTTTTTGAAACAAAAGAAAAGAAGTAAAGTTTTATAAGAACCCCAAAGGCTGGGACGGGGAAGTGCCCCAGTGGAACTCCCTGTCCACTCAGGAGTGTTTAAAGTCGAGTGGAAGCCCCTGGGTCGACGAAGAACAGTCGGCGGACCGTGTATGGCTCCAAAAGGTGTCCGGAGCGTGGTAGCACCTAGCGCTGGTGGGTGCCAAGGACGGATAAGGTGTAAGGACCTGCCGTTTCATAAGTTATATGACGCACTCACTTTAAGGTGATGCGGTAACCAGCAGGGAACACGCGGTGCTTAGGGGAACCATGTTGTGTCTCATACATGTTAAGTGAAAAGTCATGACAAGATGGGCTTTCGAGCCATAAGAAAAGATCTGTTTAAGATAAGTGGCGCCTAAGAAAGAATAAAAGATACGAAATGTTTTAAAGAAATGATTTGAAAAGCAATGATATGAAAAGAAGTTTGAAAGAAGAAATCCGTATGAAAGTTTTATGAAAAGAAGTCTGAAAGAAGCAAGTCTGTTTGAAAGTTTTCATGAGCATGTGCATGAGTCAGTCATTCATTGCATATGCATTTGTTACGAATGTTTTGTTCACTTATCTGTATATTGGAAATGTTCTGGTTTAAGTGCTAGTATACTTGCTGAGATTTCTCCAGAAATCTCACCCCCTTTTTTATTATCTCTACTATCGCTCCCTTGGGAACGATAGAAGTTATTGCATGACATGATGGATCCCCGGATTACGACACTCGAGAAGATAAGTCGGACCCTCATGGGCCCGACTAAGACTGAGACTGCTGGGCCAGTGACCCTAGACTTGTTGGGTCAGTGGGCGGCAGAGTCGCTTCCTATGGCGACGTATTTTTTTGACGACCTCCGCCCTACGGGGTGCTGTTTGGTGCTAGGAGTCGATGGGCTCCTACATATGGGACGCCTGTTTACGTCATCCTCTGGGATGATGTGTGACGTAGGCCCAGGACTGAGTCTGGACAGCCTTCGTTATGGCCCCGACTTTAAGAAGATAAAAGAAGAACCCGCCTATTAGTATGGTTGGCGGAAGGAGAAGTGGATCATCAGTATCGTTATTTTGTATCACTGATGTATTTTGTGGAAAAATATTCCCGTTGTTTTGGGAAGTACTTTTGTATAAAACTGTTTACATTGGTGACCTTAACTTGATATATATATATGCATATGATGTTTAATTTGGGTTTTATTTCGTTAACCATGTGATGTGCGACAAGCGTAACATTTTGTCGATTATTTATGGCTTGACCTTTTTCCGCTGCAAGAAAGAGAAAAAAAAAATTTACTATAACTTAAAATAAGGCTCTCACACGTAAAGATGAGGGATGACTTCCTTGTGACGTTCATCCCCGGCGTCGCAATTTGCGTACGAACCCAAGCGCAAGCTGGGGCGCCGACATAGGAATTCGGATTGCCCTTTTGTAAGATTAGAAAATTGTTTCAACCATAGAACTAGAGCTTGAGAGTGAAAAGAAGATGAATGAAGGAAGAAAACACCAAGTGCTAGAAATGAGGGTCTAGGCCCAAACCTTAGGGGTGGAAGCCGAGCACCCTACTTAATCCATCAGAACTAACTAAGTGTTTTTGCATGAATGATAAATCAAATGAGGTGGGGCTTGAGTGAAAAATGACTAAGTGTGTACTTGGGTTCGTCTCGAGTTTTGCATGACAAGCGTTAGAAGTTGCATGTCCCATGCATAAGCACGAAAACTATGTTTTTGAGTCAAACACGTTTTTAAAAGAAAAGGATTTAAGTTTTAGAAGAACCCCAAAGTCTGGGACGGGGTAGTGCCCAGTGGAACTTC
The DNA here is from genome assembly GCA_036559045.1 of Platycarya longipes. Classification (NCBI taxonomy): domain Eukaryota; kingdom Viridiplantae; phylum Streptophyta; class Magnoliopsida; order Fagales; family Juglandaceae; genus Platycarya; species Platycarya longipes. The sequence continues at coordinate 31,709,960 of CM071791.1, forward strand.
CTGTTCACTCAGGAGTGGCTAAAATTGAGTGAAAACCCCTAAATCGACGAAGAACAGTCGGCGAACCATATATGGCTCCAAAAGGTGTCCAGAGCGTGGTCGCACCTAATGCTTTTGGGTGCCTTAAAAACGGTGTTGGTCTCGGCCTCACCATATAAGAAGTTTGTAGTCATTCAAGGAGAAATCTTCGAGTGACGAAGAATGCGAAAGGCGCGAAACGTATTCACCTAGGTTTGACATGGTCGCCGGTTGTGACGGTAACTAGCTGAGAGCACACGGCGCATAGGAGAACCGTGAGGTATCCAAAATAAGAAGTCATGACGAAAATAAAATGGCTTTTGAGCCGTATACGATATGATATGATAAGTGGCGCCTAAGATAAGAAAAAACGAAAAGTTTTTGAACAAAATGTCTCTTTGGAAAATATGAGTCAAGAAAATTCTATTATATGATTTCATAAATGAGTATACAACGGAAGTTTAAGAAAAGACAAGAAAGATGGATTTCGTCATGAGCATGTGGTCCCATCATGAGTCTCATCTTATTGTATATATATGTATTTGCTTGTTATTCGCTTAAAAGTATGCCTGAAATGCTTTTATTGAAATACTGATGTACTTGCTGAGTTTTCTCCCAAAATCTCACCCCTCTCTATGTCTTATTTTCCTTCCCTTTTGGGAATGATAGAAGTAGTTGCAGGTGACGACGGATATATGGAGTATGACTCCCGGGACGATGCCTCAGACCCCCAAGGACCCGATTGAGTCCCCCTATATAGGGCCAGTGACTCTGGATCTTCTGGGCAGACAGGCGAAGGAGTCACTAACGATGGCGATGTACCGTCTTGCTGGTTTACTCCCTACGAGGTGTTGCTTAGTGTTAGGAGTAGATGAGTCCCTTCACTTGGGACGCCTTTTTGAGTTGCCCACTAGGGTTATTTGTGAAGTAGGGCCTAGCTTGGACCTGGATCGTCTTCGTTAGGGACTAGGCCTTAAGGAGATAAAGAAGGAGCCTGTATGTTGAACTAAATGGGCAATGGGAATGCCCACTTTATTTTGTAAAGCCCTCCTAACTTATATTTTGTAAAGCCCTTCCCGCTTGTTGGAAGTGCTCTTTTGTGAATCTGGACTTGTTAAGGAACTTTTAGTTGGGTTATGTATGATGTTTATTTTGGGATCAATAGCGAAACCATGTGATGTATGTTGTAGAAGGCTTGACCTTTTTTTTCGTTGTGAGAATCTTTTTTCGACGTTTAAAAGAAAAAAAAACGTACTCACATGATATGACGAGGGGTGAACTTCCTTGGGTCGCTTATCCCCGACGTTTCTATTCACGTGCGATCCCAAGCGTGGATCAGGGCGTCAACACTTTCCCTCTGAATTGACTTATCATAACCTAAATGCCCCCCCAAGGGCTGTTATGAGTCAATTCTAACAATATCAGCTTGAAGGCCTGTTGTTAGGAATATACAATCATTGTTTATACAGCAGATAGCCATCCCTCATGGTGTACAATAGTTGTAGTGTTTGGTCATGGGATTGCTATGTCAACTCCGTAGCTTAGGATCATGGGCCTATAAAGCCTTAAGTTCATCCATCCAGTCAATAGAGGGAAAGGATATTAACATAAGGGAGCATTCCATGGTTGTCTCCCTACGGGAGAGGGCATCCGCAGCCCTATTCTCACTTCACTTCTTATATTCTACCAAAAAGTCATACCCCAACAACTTAGTGATCCACCTTTGCTGCATTGGAGTGCTAATCTTTTGATCTAATAAATGTTTTAAACTCTTATAGTCGGTCTTGACTATAAATTGTTTTCCTAGTAAATAAGGCTGCCATTTTTGCACATATGACACTAATGCAAAAAGTTCCCTCTCATAAGTGGATAGCAATAGGGCTCTCCCTTTTAAGGCTTGGCTATAAAAGGCAATGGGTCTGCCCTATTGCATGAGGACAACTCCAATAGCTATACCCGAAGCATCACATTCAATAGTAAAGGGTTGTGAGAAACCAGGTAGAGCTAACACAGGTGGTTGCACCACTGCTTGTTTCAACTTTTGGAACGCCAAAGTAGCCTCCTCAGTCCACTGAAATTGGTCCTTCTTGAGCAGCCGAGTCAATGGTCCAGCTATTCCCCCATAGCCTTTGATGAACCGTCAGTAATAATCCGTTAATCCCAAAAATCCCCTTAGGGCCTTGAGATTTTTAAGGAGTGGCCATTCCTCCATAGCCTTTAATTTATCAGGGTCTGCCCATACACCATCACCAGAGATCAAATGGCCTAAATAGGATATTTCCCGGCATGCAAAGTGGCATTTGGACTGCTTTGCAAAGAGCTGATGCTGTTGTAGGAGCTCCAGGGTCATTTGGAGATGGCCTAAGTTTTCATCTTCAGTTTTACTGTACACCAAAATATCGTCAAAAAAGACTAAAATAAATTTACGTAAGTGCAAGCGAAATGCCTCATTCATAAGACTTTGGAATGTAGAGGGTGCGTTGGTCAAACCAAAAGGCATGATAAGGAATTCGTAATGGCCTTCCTGTGTCTGAAAGATTGTTTTAGGTACATCTTCAGACTTAACTCAGATCTGGTGGTATCCGGATCGCAGGTCCAGCTTTGAAGAAATTTTAGCACCATAAAGTTCATACATAAGTTCCTTCATCACTGGTATAGGAAATTTGACCTTGAATGTGACAACATTGACACCTCTATAATCCACACATAAATGCCAAGATCCATCGGCCTTTCGTACCAAAAGAACTGGGGTAGAGTATGGACTTTGGTTGGGTCGAACTAACCCAGACTTCAACAGTTTCTGAACAAGCTTCTCAATCTCATCCTTTTGATAAAAAGGATAACGATAAGGTCGAATAGAAATTGGTTTAGAGCTAGGCACCAGATTGATAGCATGGTCATGGGACCTATGGGGAGGCAGCTCTGTAAGTTCCAAAAAAATATCAGCAAACTGAGAAACCAGTTTGCTAAACTTGCTAGAATTTGCTTGTGGGAGTTGTTGCTGCTTCTGGGAATCCGCTTCTAGGACCTGCAATAAAATCCCTCGAGTTTCCAATTTGTTCAAGACAGTTAATGAGCCCTCTTCAATGAGCTTAGAAGGTTTTAAACCCTACAATTGGACAACCTTTTGATGGAGATTAAACTTCATATACAGTTTCTTGAAGTTCCAACAAATATCATCAAGTTCACTTAACCATTGGATACCAAGAATCATGTCATAGCCAGCAAGGACCAAAACTTGTACATCCACTTCAATGAAAATGCCTTGTACATCCACTTTCACCCCTTTACAGTGTCCCTTACTAGGTAACATAGCCCCATCAGCAACCTTGACCTGCACTGTGTTTGTAGAGTCCACCAACATTCTTCCTTTCTGGGCTATGACAGGATCCAAAAAATTGTGAGTAGAACCAGTGTCCACAAGGATAGATAGCCATTGATTACCTAACTTACCCTTGAAGCGCATGGTTTTTGGATGGATGGAGCCTGTGATAGCATGTAAGGATATCTTGGGTTCTTTGGGAGGTGGTGTTAATTCCACGACTTCATCTTGGGAAGGTTGAGGCTCAAGTGAAGGAAGTAAGTGCTGGAGCGCCTCCTCAAACATCACTTCTTCCAACACATATAGTGTGGGCTGCTTAAACTTGTGACCGGGGCTCCACTTTTCATCACAAGATTAACATAAGCCTTTAGCTCTCCTATCATTGGCTTGTTGTTGGTTCACACGTTGGATAGGTATGAGTTTTTTAAAGGTAGTTGTGGTGTGTGGATGGGAAATGGAAGGTGTTTTTAAAATGCCTGGATTTGGTGAAAATGTGGGGCAGGATCGTGGGTGTTGGTTGGCTAAATGTAGGCTTTGTTCTTGAAGTTTGGCTAGGCTATAGGCCATAAATAGGGTGGGAGGGTTAAACATGCGCACAGTGAATCTTATATCATCCCCCAACCGACTTAAAAAATAGTTGAGTTTAATTTCATCAAACACCTTCTTCAGCCTATTAGATATTGCTTCAAACTAAGTTTTATACTCTTCCACAGATGTGGTTTGTCTAAGCCTAGTCAGAGATTCTATAGGATCGTCATAGGCATTAGGACCAAACTGAACAATAATTGTTTAGTGAAAACTTCCCAATCAGACAACTGACTGTATTCCTCCAGATCTTGAAACCAGATCAATGCTCTATCCTCCATATGAAATGATGCAAGTTGAATCTTATGCTCTGGTAAAGTATCATGAAATGTAAAGAACTTATTCACCTTGTAAATCCAATGTGCAGGATCATCGCCTGAGAAAGTGGGAAACTCAATGCATACAGTACAAGCTTGGATCTCACCAATAGGTGGTTGAGCCATAGCTTCATGATGCTAGGTGTTCTCTTCAAGCGAGCCAGATGAATTCTTCTGCATGGCCATAGTTAAGGCGGTCAACTATTGGACAATAGCATCATTTTGTCTTTTCAATATTAGCATCTCGGTTTCTAAGTTGTGGTACTGAGAATCAGTTGACTGTTTAAGTGTGGAAAGTCCTTCCTGCAACTACGTGAGCCTTATACCGTCAGCCATGCATTGATTCTTGTTTTTCATAAAAGAATCGGTGTCTCTGGTACCAAAAATTGTAACACACCCTTACTCAATTAAGATGATAAACAATCAAAACTCACTTCGAGGAGAGTAACCTCCTACAGAAGAAGAAGAAGACAAAGAAGTTTCAAGAATTTCCAATATGAATCTCGATAACCATTTTAGATACACTTTCCCCCTTATAACAACTTACTCGTAACAATCTTCTATGCTGTGAAGGTGTTTACAATTCTACCGTACTGACTAAATCTAACAGACTTGCATAATTGGGCTAAATGGACTCAAGCCCGACTTGGAATTAAAAACAGAATTAAAAGCATTGTTCCTCGTACAGCTTTTCTTCCCATCGCGATGCTATCCATTCCTTGTATCACGACTGGCTTGTTACACCTTGTGTCGTTGCCGAACCCCACCTCACCAACTCTCATCACCGTTGAATCCATGAGCCCTTTTGGTTGCCGTCGTCGTTGAGTGTTGCCGCCACCATCGCATTCCATATCGCCGCTCTCCTCTCTTTCGTTTCTTTCTCTTCTGGTTGCAGAGCTTCGTGTTGCTACCTCACGTCTCCAATCAGCACCGTTGCTCGTCCTCTTCCCTCACAGGTGTATATATCTATCTCGCTCTCTCTCACAATTTGTGACTCAGGTTCACCATGTTGCATCTTGCATCGGTAAGCTTCCATTTCCTTTGATTTCTTTGTTTCTTGTACTTTAGCCCGCTCAAAACTCATTCTCATCCACGATTTTTTCCCCCTTGTTTTGGTTATGCTTTTCTGTTCGATGTAGTGATTTTTGCCTAGGGTTTCTCCATGATTAATCACCCTCACTAGACTTTTGGGGGCTGCGCGACCATCCTGAGAGCCAGCCACCCTCATTTCATAGCTCTTCCTCTAAAATGTACCCCAACCCACGGGTCATAGCCCTTCTTGGCTGCTACCGCTGTGTATTGTCACTACCCTATAGCTGCCTTTAGCTTTTGGAGCCACCTAGATGAGTAAAATTTACCTTGCATTTAATCTCTGTGTTATGTTGTGCGTTAATCTAACGATTTCATGCTCATTCGAGTAACGACGTGCTCGCTTGCTAATACACGGAATTTCATCTCGACGCTTTCTCAATCATCCTGAGTTTATCCAATAGAGTGGTAAGTAACAGTCCAATTGGTTTGTAATTTTATTTGATTATTTAATTATGCAGTAACATTTAATTATAGTTTGAAGTGTTGGTATCAAGTAATAATAATAATAATAAAATTTGGGAGTAGGCTGGTTGGGCCCAAGGCCGTTAAATGAAAGATGAGATCACCCATAGTTGATTTGGCTATGATTAAATTTTGTAGAATTTGATTGTTGAATTTATAATTGATGTGTTGGAATGATTTGCTTGTTGTGTGCAATTGTCATGCCATCTAATACCTGCTTATCATACATATGCGAATTCTTATTGGTTGTGATTATTTCAATTGTGCTGTGTTATGGTGAAGTGTATTTTTTTTGGGTATTTTTGGTCTAGTCATAGCTTGTGGGTGCGTGTGTATCACAACATAAAGCCAAGATAGGATATTATCTCGGTAGAGCTCCTCTAGTTACTCGGAAATGGAATTTACTAATGTGACATCCCCTGAGTTGTCGCTGGGCGACAACAGAATCGAACGAGATGGTAACACTCTCGTGTTGATTCCGTGGCTCCTATGCTGGCAGGGGCTAGGGGATGCCTAATCATGGTACGCACCGAGCACGGAGTTGGACATCGTCCGTTACGAAGGCACATGCACGGTTGTTACCCGTTATGTGACGAAGAGAGCCATGATATATGGATGGTCCCTACGGGAGACCATGGTATACACTTAATAAATAATGCAGAATTGTGTTATAGGCCAGAAACTGGGTTTTTGACGTATATGGATAGATATGTTCCTTTCTGAGAAAGAACAGTATGGCATGTGTATAAAATGAGATTACTTGAGTTCCTTTCTGGAAAAGAACAATTTGGTATGTGTATGATTGGTTGGGAACATGCAAATTATCTTGCTTGTGTGTTGTTATTTATATTGTTTGGATGTGTGACTTGATTGTTGCTTATTGAGATTCACATCTCATGTAGTGTTTCCTATCCACCTGCAGTTCTGTTTTATGGAACCGTAGTTTTTTATGCAGAGAATAAGGTTGAGACCGGGGGACAGACTCCGCCAGAGTAGTCTGTTATGATGATGGAGAGTGGGATTATGATCCTAGATGTTATTAACTATATTTTATTACTTTTCTTTTGGATGACTATATAATCTCCACTTAGAGAATTATTTTCAGTTTGGGTTGTAAATTTTAAATTTATGGTACTAGACGATATGCCTTTTTTTTATATATTTTTTTCCATTGCGAATTTTATTTGTACACCTTATGCATGTTGCGCGCACACTATCTTGGAGCACTTGTCGATAGGGTGATTGACTCGTATGATCATCATCCCAGTGTCACGAGTCCCTCTAAATCCCAAGGGGTAGTCATGGACCACGCTTATAAACAGATTTGGTTTCATACCAAAAATGGGATTTTTTTCAGTCAAGTCAGCATATCATTAGCAAATTGAATTTGAAGTGCCTCGAAGAGTGTGATGTTCTAATACTATTTCTAATAAGCATCATTGGAAGAACTTATGGTTTTTGAAGTTGCCAAATGCTTAAAAAGATTTTCTATGGAAAGCTTCTCATGATGGGCTGCCTACAAAGTTAAATCTATTTTGAAGGAAGATGGTGGACAATCCTATATGTCCTATATGTGAAGTTCAGGAGGAGACTACTGAACATGCTCTCTAGTCTTGTATGTTAGCAAGGGATGTATGGATCCATAGTTTTAGAAGATTAAAAAAGGCCAAAATTGTGAATCAATCTTTCAGAACTATTATTTGGAAAGTTAGAGGCTTATGATGAAGAGTAGATCATGGAGATTGCTATCATTATGTGGAAGATCTAAAGGAGGAGGAATACTGTGATTTTCAATCAACAATTTACTCCACCTTCACTCCTTTATAACCAAGCTATTCAGAGACTAAGAGATATTCAAGCGAGTAATGTGGCTGTGCAAGTGAGGGTCTCTGTTCCAAGTATTTCTTCCTCTATTAATTGGGTACCTCCTTCATCAGATTCTATCAAGATTAATTGGGATGTTACAATTGATAAAAACTTGGTGGGGCTGGTATTGGTGCAATAGTTCGAGATTGTAAGGGTAATGTGTTGGCAACTATGAAAATGAGGAAATACCTTTTACCTGACCCTATGCTAGCTAAATTTGTTGTTGCATTTCATGCCTCAAAGTTTGCACTTGATCTTGGTTTTATCGAATTATACTTGAAGGCAATGCACTAGACGTTGTTAATGGCATTAAAAAAGCTTATCAAGGTTTGGATAGTGTCAGTTTAGTGCTGGCAGATACTAGATCGATGCTAAATCATTTCCAAAGTTGGAGAGTAAATCATGTTAGGAGACAAGCTAATTCGGTTGCTCATGCTTTGGCTAGGAATATTCTTAGCATTGTTGACCCAATATTTGACATTTAAGATATTCCTTTATCTATTGCTCATTTGTTGTAAGGATTTTTCTATATGAATTAGAAGTTAATTGTTCCTTTCGAAAAAAAAATATAGTATAATATTAATACAGTATTACTATATAGTATACTAATGTAGTTTAGAAATGATACATTATACTAATTTAGTATTGCTATAATATAGTATACTAATATAGTATACTAGTATATATATTATGAGTACTGTACTAATATAGTATAGTAATACTAGACTATACTGATATAGTAATATACAATAATATATAACATAATATATAATACTATTAAATATTATAATAGTAATATAATAATATGCTAGTAATATAATATATTATATAGTGATATTATATATTTATAGTGATATAATATATTTTATTACAATATAATATGTTAGTTAAATATTACTACTATAATATACTAGACTAGTAATATATATATATATATATTCAATATTAGGGTGATATATAGTAATATTAATACTATAATACACTAGAGTATTAATACTATAATTATAATGTAATGTCGAATGTAAGCTTCACACATCTGAATATTTCAATGGTTACTCTTAATGTTCAGACATTAATTGTGTATATATATATATATAGTGGTCCCGAATCTCCTTCCTCATATCTCACATTTTTCTCTCAAAAAACACTAAAACCCTCTCTACCGAACCCCACCACTGCCGCTGCCCCACACCATTGCAATTGTCACTAAAGGTAGGCAACCCTATACCATATATTCATGTTTTTTCAAATTTGGAATGGGTATTTTATCCAAATCTGAAATCCATGGTGACCGAATTTGCCTTGATTTTTTGGCCACCACGAGTGGCAAAATGGCAAAATGGCTACCATAGAAAGATTCCTTGAAGTATATATTTCATTTCTACGATAGCTTTTGGCCCTAAAATCCCTAGAAGTTGAGTTTTGGGAATGGTTGAGTCGACTTAGCCATTCTCATCTCGTAATGTCTGAACGTCACTTACTACATTTGAACGTTACATTTTTAAAATTATGTAACCGTCAGTTTACATTTGGACGTTAGTGATTACGTCTGAACGTTAGGTATTAAAGTTTGGATGTAGTTTTGTTCACCTGAATGTAATTAAGTCCACATTCATTGTAGGTAATGTTCAAACATGGACGCTTCGAATGCAAATGTTTAGGCTTACGCCTAAACATAAATCAACATTATGTTCAAACGTTAATCACACGTTTTCCATTTAAGTACTCACGTTGGAACGTTTTACAATGGAACGTCTGAATGTATTTTACAGTTTTACTTTTTCACCTAATCAAAGCCCAAACGTTCAAACGTGTCGTGTTTCACATTCGGATGTTTCATTGGTACACAATCACCTGCGACCCTCACTTACGTTCGAACATTCCATAGTGTACATTTGAACGTTAATTGACTACGTCCGATTGTTCAAGCATTGCATTCGAACATAAGTCAGTAACCCATCTCCTATGATTTTTAATATATTTAAACATTAAGTTGAATTTTAATTGTTTATTTCTTTTTTTCTTTTTGGTGTAGGATATGACTCACTACATGACGACTAAAAAAAGGGGGAAGAAAGAGCCATCTCAGACACTACTCGATTGGGGGCCTACACGGTTACGCCTAAGCCGAAGATTATGATCAACAAGTTTGACGAACTCTTTGAAAGTAGCAGACTCTAAGATCAATCTTCACCACTAGAGGGTGGGTAACCTTCTGTGCATTAAGGGGTAGGGTTTACCCCTCAATGGTTCAAGAGTTTTACATTGCGATGTCTATGATGCCGATTGATGTGCAGCCCCACACCATCTTGGTCCGCAATGTGCAATTTAAATTCTTGACAGATGCCATTGCCAAGCTATTCTAGATCCCACGTCGTCTGCCTAAGGTGATAGTTGCACCACATGAGAGGGGTGTAATAGTTGCACCAGCTCTGCCTACATTTAAGGGGGATGTATGTGACAACCCCAATTTACGTTCAGGATTTAACGTAAACTGAAGCGTCAAGGTAAGTAATATTAGACTACTCACCCTCATACGTATCGAAAATTAATGCATGTACCTAAACTTACTAACACATGCGATGCAAATAGCAATAGAGAGAATCAAGATAAATAATTTAATCACAGAAGTCTAATGATCACATGGTAATATACAACCACAATATCCACATCATCTCATTCATTATACCATTACATGTCATAATCCAGTTAGTTTTCTTATATACAATATTTACAAGACTTCTTAAATATCTTCTTAAGGCCACCCGACTCCTTCTTCATTTTCTGAAATTTTCTCTCGTACCAACATCGATCCCTACTATTACTAACTGGTCAAAACTTCTAGGGAGAGTACTCAGAGGGCCCCTCAGCGTTCCTCTAGGTCTCTCGAGCGGCTGGGGCCTTGCCCATGTCCATTATCAAATCCTGCAGCGAAATTTAAATTTCTAAAAAAGAAAAGAAATACAAAAAAATGAGATTTTCAAGGGAAATCTTAGTAAGTATACATTCAACTTAATAAAAACATAGGTGCAACAAAATATTAATACAGAAGATAAACAGTAAGAACATACATCTTATAATATGCTTCATGTGACCCATGCATAACTTATGTCCCACTTATTGGACAGACTACCTTATGCGAACTTGTACCAATGTCCCTATTTTCTGGATAGACTTATACCATGCATAGACTTTCATTCTTGTCTTAAAGTTATTATTCTTATAAATCTAACTTATATGCGTCCTTCTTATAACTTAACATCGACGAGCGTTACGTATCGCCGTCTCCGTCGGGTTTTCCACTATTATTATCTGTGGTTGGGCCATATCCATTATTATTACCCGTGGTTGAGCCATATTCACTATTATTATCCGTGATTAGGCCATATCCACTATTATTGTTACTCATGATTGGGCCATATTTACTATTATTATCCGTAGTTGGGCCATATCCACTATTATTACCCGTGGTTGGCCATATCTACTATTGTTATCCGTGGTTGGGTCATATCGACTATTATTACTCGTGGATGGGCCATATCCACTATTGTTACCCGTGGTTGGGCCATATCCACTATTATTACCCGTGGTTGGGCCATATACAATTTTGAACCTTGACAGGCGTTCGTGTCGCCGTCCCTATTGGGTTCTTATTCTTGTCAGTCATCTGGGCATTACGTGCCGTCCCCATCATGACACAATTATTTGTTTTATTATGTTTTCTTAAAGTTTTATTAACGTATTTTCTTAAAACAAACGTTATGACTTATGACATATAAAAACATATTACAAGAACATATATCACATGTACGTGCACTTATGTCACACAAATTCGTAACATAAAAATTTAACGAATAATATTTAAACAATTAAATAAAATATTAAAATAGTATCAAAACTAAGGCTGGCCGAAACTCATGGGGACTAAATCTTATTTATTTATTTAGTTTATTCAACTCAAGTAAAAAATTCACATATTTAACGTATCAAATTTCCCTTAATCAATTTATGCATATTAAATTATTTTTCTTAGTATTTCTTCTATAATTCTTAGCAAAATGATTCTTGAAAAATTTCTAAATAACTTAGAGTTTATAAAATTATTATAATCACTAAAATATTATGCAAATACTTAAAAAACCAATAGATAAAATTTAGAATTAAAATTCCACCAAAAACCCTATTAAGGCCGAATTACTCTAGGGAGCTTTTCTCAAATTTTTTCTCAAACCAAGACCTCATATTTTTACTTAATCTTCTTCGTATATGATACATAGAATGTATTTCTAGGGTCTTACAAATTTTTCTAGCATTTTTTCATAGCAAAAACTACTTCAAAACTTAATAGGTTTAATTTAACACATGATCAAAGTTTAAGCTCAACCAAGCATCAAACATAATCAATCATCAAACCACTTATTTTATGTCAAGATTAGGTTAAGTAGTGTACTTACTAGTTTCTCCAAAGCTTGAGATAGTGATTATATCAAACTCTTGCAAGATTTCTCCTCAAAATTACGCAATAGCTCATTTGGTTAGTGTTTGGAGCTGAAAGGCTTTGAAAATGGACTTTGCTCTTGGTTTTTCTATGTGAGACCGTGGGCTAGCAAAAAGGGATTGAGTGAAGAAATTCTCCCTTTATATACATGTAATAGGTGACACCTCCAAGGGGTTCAAAATGGGTGCAATTGCATGGGGTAACCGGTTGCCCCTTTCCATGGCATGTTCACATGTCCATCTTCCCATTTAGCCTTCATGATCATGCCTAAATCTAGGCTTAGTGAGTCATCTTTCCATCCAAGGGTTAGTTTTTGAGCTGGCTAAAAATCCTCTTGATCAATGGCTCAAGTAATTCCAACACATGGGAGTAAAAACAAACAAAAGTCTAGATAAATTTAAGTAAAATGCATTCGATCACTTGGCTTCTCCAATCAACGTTTTCAATCCCTTCCACCCCAATTGGCCACTTGTCCATCTCCCAAAAAAACTATTTGTGACATTATAGAAGGCCACTCCAAGACTTGGTTAGAATAAAACTTGAAATTAGCTCACTTGGTTGGCTGTCAACAGATATCTTACCCCCTATAGTTTCCTTTTGTTTTCTTGCTAACCAAGGCTTCTAGATGACTTATCTCCACTTGACACATATCTCTACACATGTCAAGATATGAGAAAAAATGAGAATCAATCATATTTTTTGTCACATGGCCAGAATTAGGATACTTTTTCTAAGTCAGTTACCAATTACGCTCTATCCAGGGTCGTTCACTTCTTGCCCGATTAAGTCCTTGATCCAGCCAAAATATTCAAAAACCACAAAACATGAAAATTTTACATCTCCCTTATAAGGTTTTATATAAACTAGAATCATTTCATTCGAAATTCATATGACAAAGTTATGATTATTCTACTAAAAGTCGACGGATCAGCCCCAAGAGCACCAATCCGAGCACACCAAGTGTTTGATTTTTATAACATTACTTATGCTAGAATATCGCTCTTAAATTTCGAAAATTATCTCTTCCTAAGTCCAAATTAACACTCTCTAATTGATACTTTATTCTAATTCTCATAAAATTTAAATAATAATCCATCTTAAAATGTCTAAATTCCAAATTTTATAACTCAATATTATTGTTTAAGCTTTAGATTCTACTTTTATGGAAAAATATGTTTCCAAAAAGTTCTTTTAAAATATTAAAATAAATACTCAAGTAAATATTTTATTTTAAGAAAAGTGGACCATTACAATGTAGGCATTGAGTGGATCCATTATGAGGCATGCACCATCTCAACGGACGATCTCCTATATAGAGTCATCATCACCCAACTACTATTGGACCGAGGAGTGGCATAGCAGGCGGGGGATATAATGCTACACCAGATGAGTGCCATCGGCATGACCACTCATCGTCGGAGCCTCGAAAGTGGAAGGGGGCACCAACCTACTCCTGTATCAAATCTTGTTCCCACGACCCAGTTTGGGGGCTAGTCTTGCTCCCCTATTGGGAGCAGCAGTCAGCAACAGGCGGGTGGTGCAATTGGACGGGATGTGAGGCCTACTTGGGTAGCCTCGATGATGACAAAGTTGCATGTTCATATTGACTGATCGATCGATAAACAAATTGCGCATATGGGCCGAATCTTGCATCAGCTTTCCAGTCACGTAGATGTCTTGAACAACAAGGTTGAGACATTGACTTAGGAGTTTCGAGATTCAAAGATACCTCGCAGTACACCCCGTAGTTCCTATAGCAGTTCCCCCATATTGATGGATTTTATTTTTACTATCTTTATGTTTTTTGTTTTTTTATTTATGTACTAGACAACATTATGTATTGTATATATTGTTTTTGAACTTCTATTCTCAATTTCTTTTAATATTAGCTTATTTAAATTAAATTTTAAATCTTTACACTTTAAAACTTTTCTAATTTTATCTTTTCTGATCTTTTTTAATATTTAATGGGGCCTACTAAAGTAAAATTAGCTTTTTTGTATTCATATTTTTTTTTATCATTTTAAAATATTTTAAAAAATATATAAAAATATCAATATACGAATAATTAATTCCTTCACTATTAAGTAAAGAAAAAATTTTAAAATATATTAAAATATAGAATGTGTTAAAATAAGCTGTCAAAGTAGTTTTATAGTCTTTTCTTTTTAATTTAATTTCAAGGTTTGAATATTAGCACCATAAAATCTCACATTCGCATGTCACGAGCATCACCACTCAAATGTCATTTGGACGTTCAAATATAAAATCTTCCATGTTCAAACATAAAAGAAATTCCGCGTATGTCTTTTAACGATGGTTTTCACGCTACAAGGAATGTGCCTTTTTGCATCGATTTTAAATTCGTTGCAAAAAAAATATGTTGCAATTGATGAGCTATTACATCGATTTATGCATCGCCATATCATTCTCGCTGCTTTCTGCTTAACAATCACTGATGAACAGTGCATCATTGTGTTGCGTCAATTTCTTAGTATTATTGCATCAATTTTTTCGTCTTAAATCATAATTTCATTTTGCGACGGCGTGTTAATTCGTAATTAGATCCTTTTCAATTATTTTGGTTTTCACCTATGTTCAAATGCCTCTCCGTATCTCTCATTCCCGATTCCCTCACTTTTCTCTCAACCTAGCATCCTCTCTCTCTCTCCCCCTCACGGCCCTTGCCGTCGTCAGCAACCACAAAGCACGGTAGCCCTTAGCGACGCCATGCGTCGCCTCCATCCACCAGATGCAACCCTCGATTTCTCTCACTCTTCGATTTCTCGATTTCTCGATTTCTCGATCTCTTTCACTCCTCAATTTCTCTCCTTTTCGCCACTAGCCATGTCGTGCGTCGCCTCCAACCACCAACTTAGCCACCCACAGCAGTAGCGATGCAAGACGCAATCCCCCAAACCATCGAAGCCATGAGATTCGGCCACAACGCCTCTCTCTCCCTCTGTTTCTCTCATCTCGGTCACAACCTAGGTGCACTTCCAGTTGATTTTTGGTAAGAATTCTTCCCACAAGAGTCAAAGAAATATTGTACTGGTTGTTTGATTTTTGCTTTTGATTTTCCACAGTTGGGTTGGATTGGGTCTTGCTTGTGATTTTTCAGAGGCTTCGATTTGTTTTGCTGATAGAATCTTTGTCTGCAGGAGGCTTCGTAACCTTTCCTTGCTTTAGGGTTTATGTTTGTTTTTTCTTCTCCCTTCAGTTTGAATAGCAATAGCATTGATTTCAAGTCTAAACTTTTGTTTCCTCTTGATATTTGACTTAGCAAAGGAAAAGATTCACACAAATATAGCAACAATCCACGGGTTGAAAGAAAAGCAGGAGCTTTGCGGATCAAAGAGTTTTCGAAGTTATGCCATAGCAAACTCTCTCTTCTTCTTCTCTTCGTCTTCTCTTTCTTTGCATTTTCTCACTTCTTTTCTTTTGGTCTTCGTGTCGGTTTTTTTTCCATTCATAATTTCTGTTCAAATTTATTTTTCCAGTTGGTTTCTTCCCTTTCATTTCATTGTTATCTTGTTTTCTTTCATTTGTGGGTCATGTGTTTCTAGACCAAGCAGTTGTGCTAAAAGTACAAGTAATGTATGGTGCTTGAGTTTCCAGTTACTCATTTGATTTGAGAGCTAGCTAGCTAGGTTATCATGAGAGCTATGAAAGTTTCTAAGAAAAATCCATAGAAATTAATGATTATATACCACTGAGCTGGATCATTTAAACTACATGGTCATATAACTTATTGGAACCAAAATAGGTGAAGAATTAAGGTTTACTAGATGACTAGATTTTATCCCTTATTTTCATTAGTTTATCATACAAACAATTAACTTTAGATGAGTGAAGGATGCAATGAACAATAGGGATGAAATAGACTGGTTTGAGCCTCAAGACAGATCGTATAGCAAAAAATTTTGCACTAACATGGACAGCTAGTGGCTTTAGAGCATTCTTGCTTTTAAACCCTTCAGAAAGATGTTAAAAATACATTCTCATCTCCACTAGTTTAACACAAAAAATAAAGGCTTAAACATAGTTAAGAACATAATTCAAACTCAAGAAAATTAAGGGAAGACCATGAGAGAATCTTCTTACAAAAACTACACAACTGATACGAAAATGGAGCAGAAAATTTCATGAAAATAATGGCATTAGATTATACCATTTGTTCTTTGCTCTGCAAGGCAGTGTATTGAAAAGCAGGTCTTCATTTCCTGCCATCTTATTCTAATTTTTCATCATATATTCATTTAGATGTCTGATATTTATAGATATTTGACCATTGTTGGTATTACAATTCTTAACATCCTGTAGACCAAGCACATATACCCATTTAATTAATTATGTTCAAGCACCTCTATACATGTACAGGTACTTATTTGCCTTTTTTTAATTGTATTTTGTTCATATATGGTTAAATTTTGTGTTAATGTACTGGAAAATTAGGCAAAAATTGAGAGGTGAAGATAGAGAACGTCTGATACAGAACTTCTAGGTCCAGAGAGACCTAAAACCCATATAAAATGAAATGCCCATCAGAATTAAAAACAAATAAATGCATAAGATTCTTCAACTTTCAGATTATTTGTACTTTTTGTTTGTGTCCAAGCTAAACATTTAATATAAAGGAAAATTAACAAGTAATGGCAAGCTTGTTGCTGCATTCAGTAGAGACTGAAGGTAAAGAATGAAAAGGGAAATTTCACACTGCAGATGAGGTTTATTTTTTATTATACCTTTTGTGCTTTAGTATTTTCTTGAGTTTAATTTACCTTTTTGTTTTTAATTAAAATTACTTGGAGAAAATGTTGATGATTTAATATGTTTTCCCTTGAAGAGTAATAACTATTAGATTTGCATGTTAACTAGGGTGTTTCTTTTGTCACAGGTAGATCTGAGATCAGTTGGAGTTTGTTGGTGCTACCTAAGCTGTGTTTGAACTGGTTTATTTGCAAAACTTCTACAGACTTTGTGGTGACATGGATTCACCAATATTTTGAGGGGAATTGGATGTTAAAGCTGTCAGGTTTTAGTTATATGCCATCTCTCTAAAATTTAACAATGTGCATGACTGTTTGGAAATACTTCCATCAATTTTATAGATTTACTATAAAATAACATGGACAAAATGGATGGTTTTATATACGCATGCATTTTTCAGTCATTAAATTGCAGGTGTGGTTTCTACACATTGTTGGCACGGCTGTTGGTGTTAATTAGATGGTGCATGGCATGTGTTAGGGAGGGTAGATAAAATACTTTTGTAGTGTGCATTGTCCACTCATTGCATTTAATAACTATTGCTGCAGTTGGGTATGAGAAAACATGGGCTGGTTCTGATTTAAAATGTGTATTGACTATAGTTCATAACCATTATATTGCTTCAAGGAGTTGTACGTATCGATATATGTGTTATGACTGTTGGATTTCCAAATATGAGATCATATATAAATTGTTGCAGAGGTTGGTTAGTCATTTAGCATGGTTTTCTGCTTTACTGTTATTGTGTGCATGATTTTTTGAGATTGATATGCTGGGATCTATTTGCAAGAATGTTATATTTTGTTCTTGGGTATGGAATATATCTTTTTGTACATTAGTAACAATTTATCCATTTTGATTTATCTGCTCTTTTTTTCGAAACTGGCTTTAGGATATTAATCTGGCTAAAAACATTATATTTTATGCTTTACATTAAACCACGAGATTTGCAATTCCAATGTTTTGTGTGTGTGTGTGTGTGTGTGTGCATATATATATATATATTCAAATAGCTTGAAAACTTGTTTTGAAAAATGGTCTGCTTATGATTATCTGCATGCTCAAGATTTAATCAGACTGATAAATAAGATTCAACTTAGAGAAGAAATTGATCACCCTAGAGTACTTTACATGTTTATTATATTTTGCAACCTTTTTTAGTTCTGGATTTGTTTTATCATATATATCTTTAATTTGTTCTTCTCCAGTGCTACTCAGATGTTGTTATTCACTTCTATATAAGAAAGTTACATTATATTTCCAAAACTTCTGTTGTAAATATAGGTATTTGATATTGAGGAGATGGCGTGGGCCCCTAGATATGGTTTGAAAGAGATGATTGATGCCTCTGTTAGAGTCAGTGTGAAATCAAACAGAAATGAAGCTAATGAGAAGATCATGCCTTTAGAGTTTAAAACTGGAAAAGTACCCAATGGCCAGGCAAGTCTATAGTCTATCTTCAAATCTGTTTGCCAAGCATCATTTTCTTTCTCCTTAACAGTTAAGGAAGTGATGAGTATTATTAGTGTATTTACATTTTTGTTTTAAATATTTAAACATATTCAAAGATTTATGAAAGAAATAGGAAATAAAGTGCAAATGCACTGAAACCAATGCCCAATGATATATGCTAGATGGTCAAGTAGTAGAATACAAGTTGTACGATATATTGATGCTTTACATTTATCTGGTCTACTCATGCCTTACTATTTTCATGATTTCAACCCGAAGTGAAGATGTTGTGTGGACGTTTATGTTTTAATTAAAATCACAAAATTGGAGTTCAAGTGGGTTAATTGTGATGTCTAACATGGGGTACCTGAATATGCAGATGTGGCTGACCATCTATACAATTATTGGAAGCTAGAACTAAGGATGATTGGGAAAGTTGGATGATCTTGGGTTCAGTAAGGTGCTTCTCAATGCGACCCAGCACCTGCAGAAATTTCCAAGCGTCTTTGGAGTTAAAGTTTACCCCCACCCAAATTCAGTACATGGCAAGTTCTTCTATTGGTTAGCATATGATGTGATGATTCATGTTTAATTGTTGAATTGACACTTGACTGGAAAAAATAGCACGGGCATATATACATGTATGTTTTTGGTTATTAACACGTTTAAGTAATGGTATGCTCCAGCTATAGATAATAGGAAGTGTAACTTGATGCCTACCCACATGTAACATTGAAGTACATGATTATATAACTAACATGCACTAGAGTAAAGTGTAAGTTGGCTGAATGAATGAGTTCTCTGTGTGCATCATGTACCATGTTTACCTCAAAGAGGATGTTGATAGGGATTTTACTTTATTCAACTTGAGCATTTTTAAATTATGTCAGAAGGGAATTGCTTGCAGCCACATGTTTATCATGTAGCTTGTGGTTTTAATATTGCGGCAAAAAATAAGTATTTGCGGCGACAACTAGTCGCCGCAGAAGGCCATTGGCATCCAATATTAACGAATTCGGAATCACTTTTTGCGGCATATTTTATGCTATTAGTTTTTCCCACTTTTGGCAACCAATTAAATCGATGAAAAAGGCCATATTTTTTGTAGTGTCATAAATCGTAATAGAAATGTTTTGATGACGGTTTAGAAATGTCACAAATTCTGTATCATCACTAAAATCTAAATGTGTTGTAGGGATTATATTTCCTTTATATATTTATTCTTTACGGGATTGTTTAGTTAATTGAGAGTCGAGACCCAATTGTATATGTTTCCCTCGGTTTGCCAACAGCTTGATCTTTTATAAAAATGACATGTTGACGTTCCTGTTGGCAAATTATACGTCTTTATCTCTACCTTTTCATGTCTAATTTCTTTTATCGTCCACTGTAACCCATTATTCTTTTTAGTGCATGCGAGAGTTAGGGGTGTCAAATCGTGTCAACAAGTCGTATTCGTGTCGTGTCCAGATATATATATTATACTATATAGGTCAACCCTAACCCAACCCGTTAAGCTTATCGTGTCAAAATCTCAAATCCTAACACGACCCGTTAATATAACGTGTCGTGTCGTGTCAACCCGTTATGACCCATTAGTAAATATTACGAAATAAATTAACACAACAAATATGATACGTTTCAACCTGTTTATGTAGATGTGTTGAATATGTCCAAAATTAATCCGTTTGACTTAATTAAACTTAGCATAATTTTATACAAATGTTAAAATCACAATATCTATAAAAATTATAATACAAACTACAAATATGAATTATAATATAAACAATAAAAATATTGAAATTAAGATTCTAACAATTTTACTTTTAAATGTAAGGGTAAACTTGTAATTTTAACTTCTTAACATGTCATAACGTGTCATAGCGTGTCAAAACAGGTTGACCCGCTATCAACTCGTTAAGTAATCGTGTCATAACGGGTCAACCCATTTTGACCCGAAACCCTTTAAGGCTAAACCCTAACCCGCTATTATTGTGTCGTGTTTGTGTTGGGTTAACGGGTCGTGTGATATATTGCCACCCCTAGCGAGAGTAGTACTGCTAGCCATACTTAAAAAGAAAATTGCAATATTGATCTTTGTACGTGTAGCTGATCTTGACATAAGATCTGGAAATTGGGAATATATACAAATTTAATTTTCTACATTGATCTTTGAACTTTTAATTGTATGTTTTCAGGATGAAATTGATTTTTCCGTCGTAATTCTCTGATGCTAAATAACTAAAAACATCGTACTAGCTAGCGGCTGTTATGTGAATAAGTTAATTGGTTTGATTAGACGGTTTCTGCAATAGTAAATCCTCGTAGTAATACCTCATTGGAAGCGATCATTTGTGGTGATCAATTCGCTTTAAATATATACTTGATTCGGAGTTATAATATAATGATCTATAATTTGTACAGTTTCATGCTAACTTCAAATTGTACGAGACTTGTTGAGGACGTGTCTCGCCGGCCTTCTGTTTCCATTACCTGCAGGAAGAATCAAGAAAAGTCGGTGGTTTTCCACCCAAGAAAACTCCGATGCTTAAGTTAATAACCACATATTTATGGAGAAGATGTTACACAAGATATGTATCGCCCCGGAAGCCTATATATACCAGGTAAACCTTAACTATGGAGATATATGATTCTTCCCCAAAAATATGTGGTTATTAACTTAAGCATTGGAGTTTTCTTGGGTGGAAAACCACCGACTTTTCTTGATTCTTCTTGCAGGTAACGGGAACAGAAGGCCAGCGAGACACGTCCTCAACATTGGCGCCGTCTGTGGGATCCGACTTTACAGACGATTAACGTGGTTCTCGCATGCCAAATGTGACACGTTCCGTAGCAAGCTGAATGACATGAGTATCAATGGAAGCGCGGTTAGCAGTGGCGGAGGAAAGACTGAAAACAGCGTTGGACGCCTTAGAAGCACTGCAAAAAGAGAACGAGATTTTGCGGCAAAAGAATACTGAATCTAGCAACACCGCCGTACCACCTAACAACGGGCAAGGAGAGGAAGAGGCAGACAGTAATGTTGGGGTCCAACTTGAACACACAGAAAAACAAAAATTGCACAACGAATTGAAGGATCTCGCAGGCAAATATGAGGAAATAGCAAAAAAGATGGGAGCACCTTCCTCGGTCGACAGCTTACTAAGCCAGACTGACCTGCCCTATAGCAAACGCATCATGGGGATCCCTTTGCCGCCGAAATTCAAAGTTCCCTAAATCGACCTGTATGATGGGTCTAAAGACCCAGTGGACCACTTGGAAAACTTTAAAGCTCACATCACGCTCCACGGCTTCCCAGGCGAGATCGTCTGCTGGGCTTTCCCTTTAACCCAGAAGGGGACGGCGAGGGGATGGTTCGGGACCCTCAGGCCAAGGTCAATTGATAGTTTTGAGGAGTTGGCTAAGCTTTTCATAACCCAGTTTATGCCAAGCAGAAGGCGCAGGCGGCCAGCCGCCTACCTGCTAACGGTCAAGCAAAAGGAGGATGAGGACCTCAAGACCTATCTCACACGGTTCAACAAGGAGCGCTTAACAACGGATGACCAGGACGAGAAGATCACTCTGGCCGCCTCTTGGGCAGAATCTAGCCTCAGAGTCCTTTCATGGTCGATCTGGCAAAGAAAACTCCCTCCACCCTAAGGGAATTTATGGATCAAGCAGACAACTTTGTCAATGCCGAAAACACGCTGCAAGCTTTGGTAGACACCCGCAAAGAAAGCAAAAGGGCCGAACGGCGAAGCGGGCGCAATGATAAGAAAGCGGGAACAAGTCGGCAGGAAAGAAGATGAGAAATGTATACGGATCGAAACACCAGATTAATACACAACAACCTGAGGGTCAGGGAGGAAGAGGAAGACAAGAGCGAATGGAGCCCACATCAGACAAGAGACCGGTATTGTAAATACCACCAGACAGCGTCACATTGGACCGAGGATTGTACAACCATGAAAAAGAGGGTCGCTGACCTAATAGGAACAGGCGAATTGGAACACATGATTGCAAAGCGATCAAAACCAAGGAGGCGCCAGAAAACCGGGCGAAGAAGTAAAAGGAGCTTCAGCCCCGAGAGAAGAAACCGCGGCAACAATCCTTGGAACGATGGCAACTGGGCAAACAACAGCGGGAACGTCGGCAAGAACAGGACCCCCACTAGAGGCGGCAGGAATAGGTCACCCCCGAGAAACAACAATAATAGAGAACCTATCGGGGAAATCAGGACGATAGCGAGGGAGTTCGCTGGAGGCGGGATATCCACGTCCAGTCGCAAGGCACATGCAAGAAGAGCTCGGTATGGGGAAGTATATGTAACGGACAGGGCGTCTAAGCAGCAGAGACTGAACCACGAACGAGAAGTGATATCCTTCGAAGAGGCAGATAGGCAAGGGATACTATATCCGCACGACGACGCCCTGGTAGTCACCCTCATTATAGCCAACTACACGACTAGGTGGGTATTAATTGATAACGGAAACTCAACTAATATATTATTTTGGGATGCGTTCAACAAAATGAGCATTGATACCGGACAGCTACGACCTTCCCCGACACCATTGAAGGGTTTTTCTGGTGAAGCAATCCAGCCAGTCGGAGCCATCACACTTCCAGTTACCGTCGGGAGTGGAGCACAAACAGCGACTACCATGACCGACTTCTTGATAGTGAAAGCCCATTCCTCCTACAACGTTATACTCAGAAGACCGACCCTTAACCACCTCAAAGCGATAACCTCCACGTATCACCTCAAGATGAAGTTCCCGACTGACAGCGGGGTAGGAGAATTGAAAGGAGAGCAGGCATTGGCTAGGGAGTGTTATGTACAGGAATTGAAGAAGAACAGAAACGAGGTTTGCACCATCGAAGAGCTAGAAGAAACATTCCTCCCGTCGCTTCCGCCCACCATGGTAGAGGCATCACAAGAGGGAGTAGAAATCGGAAATGGGCAGATTCAATAGCACGCCAAGGTCAACGAAACTTTGGAGCTTATAACTCTGTTTGTAAACTGCCCGGGGATGACCGTGCGCGTAGGCACAAACTCTTCCCCTGCCGATAGAGAGAGTTTGAAACAGCTGCTGATGGAGCATAAAGACATTTTTGCCTAGAGCCATGAAGAAATGCCAGACATAGACAGTACCGTCATCAAACATAGATTGGGCGTGAACCCTGCGCACAAACTTGTGCGCCAAAAAAAGAGGTCGTTCAGCGTGGAAAAATACGCCGCCATCAGCTTGGAGGTCGAGAAGCTGCTCACCACCGGATTTATCAAGGAGGTCCATTATCCGGAATGGTTATCCAATGTCTTCATAGTGAAGAAAACAAACGGGAAGTGGAGAATGTGTGTAGACTTTACTGATCTCAACAAAGCCTGCCCGAAAGATAGTTTCCCCTTGCCACGTATCGACCTCATCGTGGATGCAAAAGCGGGATACCGAACGCTCAGTTTCATGGACGCGTACTCAGGATACAACCAAATACAGATGCACGCGGCGGACAAGGAAAAGACGGCGTTTATAACTGACCGAGGGTTGTACTGTTATCAAGTAATGTCATTCGGATTAAAGAACGCAGGAGCGACTTACCAAATGTTAGTCAACCGAATGTTTGCAAAGCAGATGGGGCGAACCATGGAAGTCTACATAAACGACCTCTTAGTAAAAAGTAAGGAGCCTACCCAACACATTATTGACCTGAGAGAAGCATTCGATGTGCTGCGCCAATATAAGATGAAGTTGAACCTTGCCAAATGCGCCTTCGGAGTCGATTCAGGGAAGTTTCTAGGATTCATCGTATCAGAAAGAAGAATCGAGGCATCCCCCGAAAAGATAGAGGCTATAATCAATATGAAGCCACCGAAGAACCTACACGAGACACAACGGTTAGCAGGAAAAGTGGCCGCCCTGGGAAGGTTCATAGCCAGATCAACCGATAAATATATGTCTTTCTTCCACATATTGCGTAAAGCACATCCTTGGAATGAAGCGTGTGACGAGGCTTTTAGAAACTTGAAGCAGTGTCTGGTCAACCCACCGCTCCTAAAGCAGCCCGAAAAGGGCGACGTCCTCTGCGCATATCTAGCCACCTCCCCGCATGCATTGTCCGCCATCCTGGTAAAAGAAGACGGGGCCGACCAACACCCCATATATTACGTAAGCCGAGCTCTTAGGGGAGCAGAAGTAAGGTACCCTAAGATCGAAATACTAGCTTTTGCCTTAGTAACGGCGGCCAGGAAATTATGCCCATACTTCCAAGCCCACACAGTAAGGGTATTCACAGAAGCACCGCTGGCAAAAACCCTGAGGAAACCGGACTGCACGGGAAGGCTGATAGGATGGTCAATCGAATTGAGCGAATTCGACTTGAGGTACGAGCCCAGGAAGACAGTAAAGGGGCAAGCGTTGGCAGATTTTATAACAGAATTCACAGGTTTCCCCCAGGAAGCTCAAGATGCCGCTACAATACCAGCGAGAACACCATGGGTAATGCACATAAATGGATCATCCTGCAAGACCGGTGGTGGCCTGGGAATACACCTCATAAGTCCCAGCGGCGAAGAGAGGCACTATATGGCTACGTTTGCCTTCAGAGTGACGAATAACGAAGCAGAATACGAAGCACTAATAGCCGGCCTCTCAGTAGCTGCCCAGATTGGAGTGACAGAAGTAGAAGCCAGGTCAGATTCACAAATCATTGTCAACCAAGTATTGAGGCTGTACGCCACCAAGAGCGAAAAACTGAAGAAATATTTGGAGCGGGTATAGGAAGTGCGAGACCATTTCTCGTATTTTACCATAACCCAAGTCCCATGAGCAGACAATGAGGTGGCAGACAAGCTGGCCAGAACAGCTTCGGGGATGGAAGTAGCGCCCCTTCCATGGCAAGTTGAAAGGAGAGTAATTGAAATACCCGCCGTTGGCGCAGAGATAGCAGCATTAGATCGTGGTTTTCCCAAATGTGCAAGCAGAATAGTAGAATATTTGGGATCAGGCAAACTTCCGGAGGGACGAGATGAAGTAAGGAAAGTAAGAAGGAAAGTGACGAGATTCACGCTTATCGAAGGGATCCTTTACAAAAGGGGACTCTCCGCCCTTCTGTTGCGATGCGTCTCGTCCTAGGAGGCACAATATGTCCTCGCAGAGATACACGAGGGAATCTGTGGGAATCATTCGGGGGAGAGAGCCCTGGCTAGAAAGACAATCAAAGCGGGCTATTATTGGCCCAACGCAATAAAGGATGCACAGGAATTTACAAAAAAATGCATCAAGTGCCAGGAGTATGTGCCCATACCCCACGCACCGCCAGAGGAACTAACCTCCATTACGGCACCTTGGCCTTTTGCTCAATGAGGCGTGGACCTGGTGGGACCTTTCCCACAAGGCAAAGGTGGCGTCAAATTCATGATAGTAGCCGTTGACTACTTCACCAAATGGGCAGAAGTCGAACCCTTGGCAACCACTACCAGCAAAGCGGTAACACAGTTTTTATGGAAGAATGTAATCTGCCGATTTGGAATTCCCCACAGCATAATAACAGACAACATGCGGTAGTTCGACTCCGACCAATACAGAGAATGGTGTGCTGAGCTAAAAATTAAGGCCAAGTATTTCTCGCCAGGTCACCCCCAAGCTAACGGACAAGCCGAATCAACCAACAAGACTTTACTCTCTATCCTAAAAAAGAAATTCGCAGAGAAAAAAGGGGATTGGGCAGACGAACTTCTGGGATTACTTTGGGCATACAGAACGTCAGTCAAAACGCCAACCGGGGAATCCCCATTCACTCTAGCATACGGAACCGAGGCCATACCGCCGATGGAGGTAAGACTACCGAGCTGCAGGATAAGTCATTTCTCGATCGACCAAAACGATAGCAAGCTCGAAGAAAATCTGGATCTGGTGGAGGAAGAAAGGGAAAAGACAGAAGCCAGACTGTTGCACGAAAAGGCCAAAACCGAACAGTACTTCAACAAAAGAGTAAAGCCCCAGACTTTCAAAGTCGGAGACCTGGTTCTAAGGAAATCTGGGGTAACCATCCAAAATCCTGGAAAAATGGAGCCTCAATGGGAAGGACCTTATTTAGTAGTGACGAACAGTATAGGGGGGTCGTACCGGCTAAAAGACAGTCAAGGGAGAGAGCTACCTCGGCCTTGGAACACGGAGCACTTGAAGAAGTTTTACCAGTAGTAATTTCAGCAATGTCTTTTATTGTGATTTTTGTCAATTTGCATTTACCAGTAGTAATTTCAGAAATGTCTTTTATTATGATTTTTGTCAATTTGCGTTTAATCAAATTCCATTCTGGCATCCTCATTTCAATTGGATTCTTGAAGTATTTCATCCTTACTATCCCAACAGATGCAACAAGAGGGGTGCAGAGTCAATTGACCACGCCACCCTAAAAAAGAACAATGGGCACATAGTCAATTGACCACGCCACCTCAAACGCGAAAAAGGGGGGCAAAGTCAATTGACCATGCCACCTCAAACGCGAAAAAGGGGTGCAGAGTCAATTGACCACGCTACCTCAAATGCGAAAAAGGGGCGCAGAGTCAATTAACCACGCCACCTTAAAAAAGAACAAGGGGCGTAGAGTCAATTGACCACGCCACTTTAAAAAAGAATAAGGGGCGCAGAGTTAATTGATCACGCCACCTTAAAAAAGAACAAGGGGCGCAGAGTCAATTGACCACGCCACCTTAAAAAAGAGCAAGGGGCGCAGAGTCAATTGACCACGCTACCTTAAAAAAGAGCAAGGGGCGCAAAGTCAATTGACCACGCCACCTTAAAAAAGAACAAGGGACGTAAAGTCAATTGACCACGCCACCTTAAAAAAGAACAAGGGGCGCAGAGTCAATTGACCACGCCACCTCAAACGCGAAAAAAGGGCGCAAAGTCAATTGACCACGCCACCTCAAACACGAAAAAGGGGCGCAGAGTCAATTGACCACGCTACCTTAAAAAAGAAAAAGGGGCGCAGAGTCAATTGACCACGCCACTTTAAAAGAGAACAAGGGGCCCAGAGTCAACTAATCACGCTACCTCAAAAGCAAAAAAGGGGCGCAGAGTCAATTGATCACGCCACCTCAAATGCAAAAAAGAGGCGCAGAGTCAATTGACCACGCCACCTCAAACGCGAAAAAGGGGCGCAGAATCAATTGACCACGCCACCTCAAACGCAAAAAAGGGGCGCAGAGTCAATTGACCACGCCACCTCAAATAAGAGTAAAGGGCATAGAGTCAATTGACTGTGCTACCTAAACACTCGAGATGAGCGAAGACACGCTTCTCGACCCAAAAGACGAACACAGTCGCAAGAACAAAAATATGCACGCAACAGAAAAAGTCAAGAAAAAAACCTATTGCAAATTACAAACAAAGTCTGATTGCAAACAAAGTCTAATTACAAACCATGGTTACAGACAAAAAAAGAAGAAAAAAAAAAAAGAATAGCAAAAGTACAACAACTCCTTGTCACGGGTCGTCGCTTTCTTCGGGAGGCGGCAAAGGAGGCACCCCAGCAAAGGCATCAGGGATTGCATTACGCCCGAAAGTGTCGGCCCGGCGACAAGCAGCCATTTCTGGGGAAAATAAGCCCATATCGCAGGTTAGTCGCCGGATTAGCCAGGAGACGGTTCCGAAGGCGTAAGATCCCAGAACCATGTCCAAAAGTGAAGGCCATGTCCCGGACATGAGGAACTAGTGCCAGCTGAGCTCGAAGGCGGGAATTTTCCTCCCGAGCAGCAAACAATTGAGCAACTTTCCTGGCCAAGTGCTCATCCCTGGCCATAACAACCAGGTTGGCCTTCCTGAGCTCCTCGTCTGTGTTCACACGGCTCGCCTTATATTTTTTATGGCACTCATGAAGCTCAGCCAGCGAACCCTGTGCCTCGAACACTTCTTGGGCTGCCAAGCGAGCTTTCTCCAAGGCACCCAATAAATCCTTGGTCAACCCGCTGCACCTTTCCTTGAGGCCCGCAACTTCCCCACGAGTTTAGCACAGCTCCCCACTGCTGGCACGAAGCTCAGAGGTTAGGCGAGCAATTTCAGCATCAAAGCCTTGCTGGGCCTCACGAAGTTGCACCATCGCCAGGTCTCTCTCTGACTGCAAAACCTGGTGAGAGAAGTCATCCCTGGCTTTCGCCTCCTGAGCAAGGCAAGCAACGTCCCGGAGCTCGAGGACCTCCCCCTCGCGCAACTCGAGCTCTCCCTGGAGGGAATTGGCGACACCTTTCGCTTGGATGACCCGTAGCTCAAGCTCCCTGTTCCTCTCAATCAGGGCTTCCATTTCAGCCCTGTCGGCTCGCCACCTCACGGTAATGCTCTCCTCCCGTTCTAAGAAGTCGGTCGCGAGCCGCGCCGCCAAGCCTTCTACCCCTGTAGAGAGAGGAAAACAACCTAAGCTAAAAGCAGAAATAACAGGCAAGTAAAGGCAAGAAATAGCAACAAAAAGTATAAGCCCGAGGAATACCGTGGAAAACCATTCCCTTAGCTGGTTGGCCACGTCGGTGACGGCCCCCGCATGGGAAAAAGCAGGCAAAAGGGAGGCCTCTCGGAGAGCCACGCCCATCGCCGGGTCAAGCACATGTCCAGATACGGGCAACAGTCCCGGATGAATAGACCCTACCCACGCAGCGTGGGAGTCATCACGGAGCATATGGTCCAGCTCCTCATCAGTGAGGGACTCCGGGCCCTTGTCAAACGAGGGGGCGTGAAGCGACGGCGGAGAGAAATGCTCCCCACTCCCAACCAAGGATGGAGTTTTACCTCCAGACACTGTAGTGGGAGGCGTTTCCGAGCTGGGCGGGCCAGTAATCGAGACATCGCGGGCGCCCCCAAGAGGGGGAGACACAATACCCCCTTGACCAGAAGATTGGGCGTCATTACGTTCTGTCTCTTCTACGCCCGAAGGTGGAGTGCCCGCCTCCCCAAAAACGCCTTTTGAGGGCGATTGATGGCGTGAACCAGGACCCGCAACCCCTTCCAAGTGAAGGGCAGCTGTGACACAAAGAGGAAGTTCGCCGCTCCTCACTAGTCCTTCAGCAGTTGGCGCCAGGAAAACTGGAGCGGATGCCTGGGAGCTCGATTGAAGAGGGGCGTGAGCTTGGAAAGTGGCGGCCAGTTCAAAGAGAGCTATATTAGCCAACATCTCCCTGTCCCCCAAACTAGTGGAATGTGGCCTCGCGGGAGAAGTGCCCACAGATGAAGTGGGTGCCACAATCTGAACACCTGAAGACCTAGACCCCTTTAATGGGGTTGGCGTTGTGTCCTCGCCACCTCCTGGAGAAGCCACACAATCTCGAGGCGCTGGCTCAGGGGCGCTCACTTCGGGCGCCAAGCTCCCCTCCAGAATTGGGGCCGCCGGCGTCAACTCCCGATCACCCCGAGTGGGCGCCCTGTTTTTCTTGGGCGGAGGGATCACGCAAGAGCCCTCTGGGCGATCTCATTTCCTCTGGCCCTCATCATTCTTCTTCTTGGACCTCTTTTCCTTTTTGCCCTCCACCGCGGCAGCCTCTGGCCGGTTAGTTTCCCTAGGCTTACCCTCCGCACCTCGCGCCAAAAGAGCACCCATCGCCGTCTTCTCTGAAGGCGCTAATAAAGGGGCGGGGATGACATTTGTAATCATGAAGTCACGCCCCTGGACAAAGAAATGGTTTGGAGACGTCAAGAACCGATCTATATGCGCGGGCGTCAGCAACTTGTCAGTCCAAAGGTCCTTCGGATGGTCTGCGGCCCAGGCATTGACAGCATCAATCCGGGCAAGTTCTCAGCGGGATAAATGGGCATGGTTGACTACAAGCGTCGACCATTAGGAAGTGGGCGCCAAATGGCCCTGACAGGGAAATCCCTAAAGACCTCCTATTGAGCAGGAAACTCCCATCCTTGGCCACTAATAAAAAAGAACTTGGCGGTCCACGCCTTGGCATTAGAATACCTTCCCTTAAACCTCGCCAGGGACTGGCCTTTCTCCTTCTTACGAAAACAAGACACACATCCCTTAGTGACCGCCCTCACATCATAGAAAGCCAGGAACTCACGAGCAGTGAGATCGGGATAAGGGTCACGGAGGGGCTCTAGCACTATCCGAAAGACGATGCAAGCACACAAGAACACCCTCAGGGTGAAAGGGTGAAGTTGAATCGGAACAAGTTCTAGAAGGTCTAGAATATCTCGAAGGGGGCGACAGAAAGGGAGTTTTAAACCATGCGATAACAGGGCGACGAAGATGGCCACCCAACCAGAAAACCCCTCGTCATCGCAGCACCCCGACTCAGGGGCTTTCATCACAACTGAGCTCGAAATTTTAAACTCTTTCCTGATCCCGGCCAAATGCTTTTTACGGACACTGGAGCGCCACAAATAACCGTCGAAGGTCGTGCCCTCAGGGATGTCAAAGGGCTGAGCCGACCCGCTGCCTTGGTCCGCCATAGGAGTAATGAAGAAAAGAGGAGATGAAAGCAAGAAGCAAGAAAAGAAAAGAAGCAGAGACGGAAGAAACTTGATAACAAGAGAATGCAGAAAAGCAAAATGAAAAGAAAAAGAGAAGAGGTATTTAAAGAAAATAAGTGCGGCATGCCAACAGACGGAGATATGATGACCTGACATAAATGCAGAAATGTAACCGTTAGATGAGAAGACGGGAAAACAGCACGCACCCGATGATCAGCAGAAGGGAAAGAATTCCCAGGTTAGCCTTCGCGGGAAACCAAAAAAAAAAAAAAGAGTTAAATTCCCTACGCCTCAAGGCAAAGGAAATTTGCAGGGTAGCTGTAGAATCTGTTTTGGCCCAAAAGCCCACCAACGATAAAGGTCCACAAGAAACGAAAAATACACAGCAGGCCCAACCCTGTAGAGTCCAAAATACATATCAACCCATTGCCACCTTTTATGGGATCTTACGCAGATACGT
Source organism: Platycarya longipes (assembly GCA_036559045.1). Classification (NCBI taxonomy): domain Eukaryota; kingdom Viridiplantae; phylum Streptophyta; class Magnoliopsida; order Fagales; family Juglandaceae; genus Platycarya; species Platycarya longipes. Next base: position 31,741,263 of record CM071791.1, read on the forward strand.
AATCTCGCCAAACTCAAAAAGATATCTCATACAGATACGTGATCACGATAATTATGGAAGATGTTACACAGGATATGTATCGCCCCGGAGGTCTATATATACCAAGTAAACCTCAACTATGGAGATATATGATTCTTCCCCATAAATACGTGGTTATTAACTTAAGCATCAGAGTTTTCCTGGGTGGAAAACCACTAACTTTTCTTGATTCTTCCTACAGGTAACGAGAACAGAAGGTCGGCGAGACACGTCCTCAACAAGACTATTAAAAGAATTATTGATACGTGCAAATGATAGATATGCAAATTCTATGTAGTTTATTTAGAAAATATATATATATTATAAAAATAATAATTTTTTATAATTGGTGGATCTACTTTTTCTTTTCTAAAGAAGTGATAATACAAAATATGTATTATTTAAATTTGTATTTCACTTTTTATATTGTATTAAGACAAAATTTGCACTAGATTATTAATCTCCCGTTTGGATATAAGAAATATTTTATTTTTATAATTTCTTTTTATTATTATAATCTTATTATATTTTATAAAAAAAATATAATAAAAATTTTGAATTTTATTAATTTCAAAATAATAATAATATTAAAAATTAATATTTTAATAATATTTTATTTAATTTTTAATTTTCATCTTAACTTACTATAAAAAAAACACTTAAATCATTTTAGTTACAAATGACAAGAAATTGCATGTCATAATTTTATAGGGGCTCAGAGCATTCTCATTTGGTGTCCTAAATTACTGTTATCCTCAAATTTTTGGGAAGAAATACAGGAAGGAGATGAAAAACCGCTCTCAATGCTCTCATCTCATACCCATCTAAGGGTTTTGCTTTAGGAGAGCTAGAGTAGTTTTTAAAATATGGAGAATCATTGTACATTTCCAATCCATATTTGCTATCCCTTTTTGTTGTTGGTCCTAAACTAAGGGTGTAAGAAGATTGAATCGGACCGATAGATCGAACCAGATCACTAGGATTGAATCGGGACCGGATTGGACCGTATGGAATTCGGTCTGGTCCGATCCATTTTTTGCATGGACCGAACATTTTCGGTTTGGTCTTGGTCTATGGTATTTTCCCCCTTAGATCGGACTGGACTAGACCGAATGACTCTTTTAATATCTATATATATAAATAATAATATATAAATTATAATATTAATATTAATATAGATTAAAAGTGGTAGTATAATATATTAATATATAATATACATTTTTATAATATTAACATATTATAATTTATATATATTTTTTATTTAGATTTATTTTTCTTTTGCTAATTGTTTTAAGAATAAATTTTTTTTAATATTATTTAGCTTAAATCTATGATAAATATATAAATTGAGCTGAAAATAATTAAATTTAAACTAAAAATTATTTTTCATCATTACAAGATTTTGGATTCAATTTAATCAATTAAATTATATCAAGTGTCTCTAAACCTAACCGAATCGCCCTTAAATCGAGTTGGATAAAACCGGTACGAACCGAATAAGAATTCGGCCTGAATCGGACCATTTAGACCTATCGTGGACTCCTGCGTGTTCCTCTCTCTTCACGCTCTGTTGTGCTCTTAGACGTTGCCTCCCATCGCACTACAGCCACCATTGACGGTGGTTTCTCTTCATCTGCCAACTGTATGTAAGTTAGACTCTCACTCTCCCACGATTTTACTCACTGATTTCCTCCTCCCATGGCTTGAATCTGTCCTCTTCGGCGCATGATTTTTTTTACACATTCCATTTCTCTCCCATGGCATGAATTTGGTGCATATTATTCTAATTTATTTTTCCTTACCTTTGGGTCTAATTTTGGCCACTGAAATATGTGATTTGTGATCTCGTGAAGTTAAAGGTTTGTGCTCTGGGGTTTGGCATTTCGATTGGATCTGTTTGTTGTTTACTGTGTTGCGATGGCTTGTGCTCTGTGTTGCCATGGTTCGTGCTCCATGTTGTCGTAGCTTGTGCTCTGTGTTGTCGTGACTTGTGCTCTTTGTTGCCATTGCTTGTGCTCTGTGTTGCAATGGATTGTGCTCTCTGTTCCTGTGGCTTGTGCTCTGTTGCCATGGCTTGTGCTCTATGTTGTTGTGGTTTGTACTCTGTGTTGCCATGGCTTGTGCTTTGTGTTACCTTTTTCGAGTTCTTGGAGCTATGCATCTATATCTGCTCTGCCATGGCTTGTGCTGTTGTGACCAATTTCAATGTTTTAGCTCTTTAGTGTTTGGGTATTTTATTATTCATTGCTTTTTTACACTGATGTTGGCTTGGGAATCTCATATTTGATTTGTTTATACCTAAGCTGTTGTGAGCAATTTGACCTTGAACGTTTTGTACCCCCATGAACCTGTGCTTTCATTGGACTTCTTGTTTGTTCTTGGGCTGCTGTGACCAATTTCATTTCAAATAATTATAGTGTTTGGGCATTTCATTACAATCTGCTTTGTTGGTTTAATGTTGGCTTGAGGGATCCTTTACTTTCTTTTGTTAGTACGTATGCTGACCTGAGCTGCTGCGAGCAATTCCAACATTCATTATTTTTAGTTGCATGAACATGTACTTTCATTATGGACTTCTTGTTTGTTCTTGAGCTGTTGTCACCAATTTTATTTCATTTTATTATAGTGTTTGGGCATTTCATTACAATCTGCTTTGTTGGACTTCTTCAAACTTAGTCCTCTGGCAGCAAGTTCGAAATTGGCTAATGCTATATATTTTTTTATTTGAACATGAATCAAAGTTACAAACTGGTATATAAACTGTTTGGGGTTGTTGGTTATTCACTGCTCTAAGATTGTTTGTTGTTTGGGTCTGTTGGTTATCTTGACATTTGTGAGTTGAATAATACTTACTTGTTTGGGCAGTTTTGGTATTAATTATCAGTTTGTGCATCAATTTGTTTTTGGTATCATTAAAAAATCATTATTAAGTTTAGTTCAACATTATTAATTGTATATTGGTTGTATCTCTTCTATTGTTACAATAGTATTACTTGCTATTGGTTTCAATTAAGACAAGCTGTTATATTGATTTCTACCCAATGCCTTTGTATGCATTCATACACTTTGTTATTAACTTCTACCCAATATTGTGATGATAGTGCAATCACTCCATGGGAGGGGGTTATTTAACAAGTGTGTTTAATGGGTCTCCATCAATATGGCGGAGTAATCCGAACCCAGATGGCCAGCCCACTATTTTTGTGATCGTTTTCCTGAAAGGCAACTGTGGTTTTTTAGTTTTGCAGCCATTTTCTTAGTGGATCTCCTGTCTCACATACAATGTAAATTCTGAAACTATTCTAAGCCACGTTTAAAACACACAAGTATTTAGGGTAGCGGATGGGAATGCTGTTATTTTCTATGTTATGTATTTATATTCTTATTCATTTTGCAAACTGATTAATTATTGGATTTGAGTTATCTAACCCAAAATGCTATGATGATGAGAAATCCTCGTGGGGACATTTGGCAATTTGGCATACACCTCCATCGCATGGTAACTTGGATAACCAATAAATAGTGGCAATCGGTTGTTGCAGCCATGTGAGGGAGGATGTCAAGTGTGGTCAAATGTTACCATAGGATTCTTGAGCCGGCTAGCAAAATCGTTTGCATTTATTGATCTTAATTTTATAACATGTTTACCAATTATTCTCTGTCAAAAATGTTTTAGAGATAAATTCACACGACTATGGAAATATGTTCTTCACCAGCCTCCTGACTCAGGAGCCTGAAATTGACCACATTTATGGTGGTCAAAGTGAACAATCTCCTATGACTTTGGATGACTCTCCACCCTTACCCCCATCCCAGGTTAAGCCTCCCTCTCAAAAAAAAAATCAATCAGGAGTGCAAACTTCACACTCGAAAGAAAACAGGTTACTTGTCTCCGCATGGCTGAATAGTAGTGTTGATGCCATCTAGAGAACGGATCAAAAACATGCCCAACTTTGAAAAAAAGTAGTCAATACTTCAATGAGTAAAAAAGAAAGTACAGATGAGAGGAGTGTAGGGTCCTTAATTCATCAGTGGTCTGCTATTCAAAAGGCATAGAACAAATTTTGCGATAGACTCGCCCAAGTTGAGGGGTTGAATCAAAGTGGAATGATTGAGCAAGACAAGGTATAAGCACCCACTTTTATATTATTGTTGCACTTAATTATGATATTTATGCATTTTGTATCCTTCATCTTTAATTGATCTTAATTACTTTATTTTATGCTTCAATTGGAAGCTTTACAAAGCAATCTTCATGTACCGATCGCTTGAGAAAACATCCATTCAGTTTGAGCATTGTTGGGAGCTGTTAAAGGACCAATCGAAATGGAGGCAGCATTGCACAAAATATGGGACGAAACAAAGGTCAACGAGGTCCCCAACATATTTTCATACCTCAGCAGCTGCACTTGATTCAGTTGGTGGTACAGAGGTCGAGAATGTTGTGGAGAATGGTTTCATCGAATTGGATAGGCCAATGGGAAGAAAAGCTAAGAAAGGAAAGTGTAAGGTCTAAGGCAGGACATCAGATGAGCTTCTAGAGCTGAGCAAGCGTATGTATACTCTCCTAGAAGAGTCTCATGATTAGGAGAAAAAAGATTCAACTCAAGGCCAAGAAGATGACATGATCGAGAGAAGGGAATAAAAGTAGACAAGAGGACGAGAGAGTGAGGTTGGAGATAGAGAAGCTGGAAATTGCACAATGGGAGAGACATGAGCGAATAATGTTGCTCGATGTGAGTACGTTACCCCAGGTTCAACGAGTATACTTCCAGCAACTTCAAATGGAGATCTTAACGAGACGCAATTGTTCGGAAGATTGATTTTGATTTTTTTTGTAACTTAATTTTTTTTTCACTATTGAGCCATTTCTATAATTTGCTTTTTTATTGTTTTTATAACTTGCTTGAGTGTTGAGATTGATGTTGAAGGTTATTGTGAAATATTAGGCACGTTTGTTGTATTTTTATAATTTGTAAGTTTAGCAAGTATTTATTGAGGCAACTTATAAAAGTTGGTCGTTGAATTTTGCCTAAAATAAATAGATGTTGCTTGTGATTACTTTCAACATTACAAATGTCTAAACTATTACGGATAATGAAAATATTATAGTAACAATCAGCATATTCTTTAAGAAAATAGATTTTTTGGAATGGGAATTGTTGAAACAAGAATACATAATCTCTACTAATGAGAAGATAGGGAATCCAACAATAGAAAATTCTCTTCTACTGGTGGGAATAAATATGCCATTAATGTTCAATTAAATCTACTTGTAGCTAATGATGTGCCGCACTGTCTCTAATTTTATGATGGCGCTTAATGAAATTGATAAACTTGCTAGTTGGATTGCGTGTTAATTTTGAAATATGATCATCAACTTGATTATGTTATGTAGATAACACACGATTCATTGTATTTGTTAGGTCCTTCAATTTGAACATTTGGATAGGTTCACGAACGATTGCAAATCGTTGTTGAAGTACCCGAAATGCACGCTCGACAAATTTTCTTGCAGATTTTTGTACAGCATCAAAATATTTCTTCTTATTCCCTTGTGATGATGGAATCGTCTTCACAAATGTTGACCACTTGGGTTAAATACCATCCGCAAGGTAGTACCCCATAATATAATCATTGCATTTGATTTTGTAATTGATTGGAGAAGCAGTCCTTGGGCAAGTTCTATGAAAATAAAATATCTCTTTAGTACATTAATGTTGTTATTTGAACTAGGCATACAAAAAAGTGCTTGCCATATCCAAAGATCATATGAAGCAATTACTTCGAAAATAATAGTTGGTTCATGGATGTAGCCGGAGTACATACCTTTTTAGGCACCAAGGGAATTCCACTTTCAATGCTTCCTAGCATTCATAGGAATCCCAGTTGTTCACCAACCGCAAGTAATCAAGTAATATCCTTGGCATTTTGAGATCGCAAATATTCATTTGAAAAAACACTTACGATTGTCTTGTAGAATTTTTTGAGTCTTTCCATTGCGATGCTTTCACCAATACGTATGTATTTATCTATAAAATCTCTAGTAACCCCCCATATGCTAGCATTCTAAAGGTTGCAGGTATCTTTTGCATCGAAGATAACTCGAGTCTTCCAAAATTATCTCTTCTTTAGATGAAGTACGGCTTATAAACCTACCTCATTTAGAATACGAAAAAATAGTGAACGACTTATCTGAAATCTCTTTCAAAATATATTTGAGTGATATGGTAGATTTTTCACAAAATAATCGCGAAATAGGCGCTCGTGTCCTTGAATATGTTCGCGCTGAATAAATTTACAACGTTGGTGATTGTCTCAATGCCTTGATGACTCTCCATTGGCCTCGACATTAAGAACAATATCTAACTTATCTTCAGAAGACAAGTATGTAAGCAATTTGCAAAAATATGAATGAGCTATTTGGTTAAAAGAGTTAGAGATGAGGGAGTGTTGAATTTTGGTTCTTAAATCAAATGAGACTTGAATTTCTAAGAATGTGAATGTAGCAGAAGGCATATTTATAGAGTAAAAAGTTATCATTACATATAGGACAAAAAATATTATCGTCGAAGAAAATGCAACAAATTATCGTTAAAGAAAGGACAAAACATGTTATCATTGGAAACAGGAATTCAAAATGATATTGATGGATAAAGGACAAAAAATATTACTATTAGAGAGAAAACAAAGAATGTTACCTTTAAAGAAATGACAAATCATTTTATTGTTAATATACGAATAAGTATTATCATTAGAGAAATTGGAAAAAAAAAAATTATTGTTATTCAAAAAAAAAAAAGTTACTGTTAGACAAATGCAAATCATATATTACTCAAGCATATGCAAACAAAATCATATTAAAAAATATTATTGCATTGGAAAATGCATATGTAACAATTCGAACCAGATATTTAGATCTTTTGATTTCTTTCATAGTATTGTAAAATTCTCTTATATTATTTATTAGTATTATCTTTTTGATCAGATTAATAAGTAGTTTATATTTTAAACTCCCTTTGCGCTCCTGTAGTGTAATTTTTTTTATAGTATTGTAAAATTCCCTTTGCACCCCCGTAGTGTAATTTTTTTTACATTTTTTTGCATTTCATTTTTTTTTACAAAATCAATAAAAAAATGTATGGAAATAAAATATATGTGATTTTTTTAATTTTTTTTTCAATTTAAAAACCCCCATGGGAGCGCAAAGGAGCTCCAATGCCGGGAACCTCATATATATACTCTTTAACTTTTGACCATTCCATTTACATAAGCCCTCACATTGGAATAACTATTTTTTCAAAATATTATAATAAAATAATATAACTAACTTTTGACTTTGACTATTCACATCAAATCTCCACATTAAATTATCCATTTATAAAAATACATAATAACAAGTAATTAATAATTAAATCTTTTTTAAATATTTTTAATTATTAAATTAATTAATTTTATCATATTTCACTATTCTATCTATTATATATGAATTAATAATCATGTTTTAAATAAATTATGAATTTTAAAAAATAATTAATAATCATTTTATATTTAAATTAAATTACTACTCGGTATTTAAAAAATAATTTCTACTTATTCCTCATCCAACTAATTTTTTTACCAACTTAATTTTACCAACTTAATTTTCTCTATCCAAGAACTATAGGTATTTCATTTTCAATCCAACCATTTACTTTTCCAAACTTCCTTATTACTATATTTATGATCCAATCATCAAACTACCACAACACCACACCAGAAATTAAAGAAACAGGCCATCATAGGCCATCTTATTCCACACCTGCTATATATTTTTCAAAATACAGCCATCAAATTACACACATATATATTTCTCAAATTACAGCCATCAAACTCCATTCCAATACACAAAACACAATACACTGTTCCAATACACAGTTCAGATAGTTCCAATATACCTAACTTTCCTTGTTTTTCCAGAAGTTGCTTCTCAAGTTCAAGCGCATGCAGAATAGCATCCCCTGGGAGGATTCAGCTTCTTCAATGCATTCATCAAACTCACCACATCTAAATGCATTCACGGATTTGGATTTCTCTAAAGTTTACCCAACCTTGAGGAAAAAAACAAGAGTTTTAATAAAAACAAGGAAAGTTAGGTATATTGGAAAGTTAGCTATATTTATGAATATCAGAGTATGTGCAGTAAAAACAACCATGACTACCAAAGAAGTAGCTCAAAACATCTGTGAAGAATAAGACAACATATTAGTTTTCCAAATAACTATATAACAACGCAAGCAATGGACATAATATGTCAAATAATTTGTTAAAGAAACTTACGTTCCACTTTGTTGTCTTTTTTTCTGTCCAAATATATATCGAAGCACTTCAAACTCTTCATTATAATAATTAACCAGCGTATCCAAGCGTAATCCATTGGGAGTTTTCTTTGATAAATTAATCAAAAGAAGCATAGGATTTATCAAGGTATCTAGAGAGCATAACTTACATACAGCTAATGAGATAATTCATTTGATAGGTGAAATGGCAATGGCAACACCTAGCTCTAGCACTGTTCTCAGGCCAACTCCATTTCGTGGCCAAAACAGGGGAGCCATCGGGAACTGGGAAATACACCATGGTATATAACTTCTTCCTCATTGATTTATTTCTTGCTAAACAAGCAGCTCAAACCCACCCAAATAATCATTCTCCGCACATCTCTATGCTTTCCTTTCTAACCGGCAATCAAAAAATTAGTGAGAATCTATATAACTTGTTCTATCTCAAAATGGAGTATTTGGCAGGGATCTAACTAAAAATGGAGTATTTAGCAGGGATCTGTACAAGGAAGAAGAAAAACTCTATAGACAACCAAGCTTTACCGCAATACGAGATCTTACCTGAAGTTAACCACGGAGACAACCACCCGAAGCCGACGAATAGAGAAATCTACCAGTTGATACAAAACGCACGAATCCCTTCCCAAAAAGCGAAATGGAGTACGTATTGGGGTTTGAAGAAAGAGATTACCTGCGAGTTGGGAGGAGAAGATCGGCGAGAGAAAGAGGATTTTTGGTTGTTGCCGACGAGTCTTCCGGTGGTGATGCGGTGCTGCTTCGGTGGTGTTAATTCGGACCCGAGATCGCCTTTGCTCCTCGTCACTGCTGCTGCTCGAGGCTTCCTTTTTCTTCAAAGCTAAACAAATTGATTTCCGGGCGAAACACAGCCAGGGACCGCGGAAAGAAAGGGAGAGTGAAGTAGAAAAGAAAGAAGAAGGAAAGAAATAAAATTTTGGCTATGAAATAGTTTTTTTTTTCATTCAAGCGAATTGAATGAGAATAGCCAAGCTAGCCGTATTTTTTCTCTGTTAGCTAAATATTAATCAGCCAGATTAAGTAGTTTCATAATAGGAAACTAATTCTCAACGCATACACTTCAAACTTCGGAAACCTTAATCCATTACTAGGAAGAATGAGTCATATACTCGACTTCAAACTCTAGCCCATATCACTCGCGAGATCCTCCCTTCCCCTTATCTATAAATGAACCTTCGCCGATTTTCCTGCGTAAAGGATTTTCACATAACCGAACCAACTTCGAAACATCACTCTATATATGCACGTACACCTCGCCAAGACGAGGGCAAAGCGTCACGCCGCTGCAAGGTCTGCCTATAAACACCATGAACTCTCCGTTAAAGTCATCTATTTTTCATCTCCAAAACAGAGCAATCATTCCGACCTTGAAAGGCTGCAACACAGTGAGGGTCCAAGGGACCAACAACCGCCAAGAGAACTTCCCACCAACGCCCCGAGATGATGCCGACGAACATTATGCCCAGAGGCGGAACCAGAATTTTGTGTTTGTGAGGAGGATCGATAAAATATGTAATAAATATAAATTTTATAGGGATGATCATCAATGATAAAAGTGTCATGTTTTGTTATTATCGAGCTCTCTAAATGAATATTAATCTTCCAATTATTCAAATCTTTTTTAAAAAAAAAATTAATTATTTTTAAGTATTTACTCATTTTTCTATGATTTAAGAAAAATTTCTAGATTAAGAATAAATTTGAGAATTTTCTAATAAGAAATAATGTAATGCTGTTAAATTTTTAACAAACTATATCTCATAATCATACAAGTTAGACTGAAATTAAATAAGTGAGTATAATCAATCAATTTTACAATCATATAAATTTATAATCAATTTTTTTATTAGAGTTAGACTGTTAATTGAGTAACTGTGAGATTATGTGAGTTGAAACTTGAGTTTAAGTGAAATTAAAAATTAGAATATAAATGGATATATATTAAGATTTAGATAAATAATTTTAAAAAAAAATTGGGAGAGGACAATTTTTATTTATTTTTAATTTGAAAAAAAATTTTAATTTTATATATATATAATTATATATATTTATATTATAAATTAATTTTTACCCCAACCCATAAGATGATGGGTCCGCCCCTGACCATGCCAAGAGTCATCAGTTGCCCCGACATCACCGTAGACCACCACAAAGCCCTGAGAAAATCATGAAGCAACCTCTCCACCCATGGTCAACCAGTCCACGCACTGCCAAACCGTGTATTCAACATGCCAGAGCCTTGCACCGCTGCAAACGGCGTTAGTTTCCGTTGCTCTGGGAGCCATCTTTAGCCGTAGCAGCAACCCCGACGTGGTATCTCTCATCTGATTTCATTCTCGGTTTCTTCCTCTAAACTTATTTTCGTTCTCTGTCATGCCACCCTTCCAAGCACCAGCGCTGCCGTGAACCTCGACCAGCACCAGAGCACCAACGCGCAGTCCCTCTTCTCGGTAAGCATCGCACTAGCCCCTGTTCTCCTCTCTGTATTTTGTCTCCTATAAGCTTCACTTGTCGAGTTTTCATTTTGATTCAACCATATGGTGTATGTTGCTCTTTTAGGGCCGGTTAATTTTGGGATAAAACTAGTGCACTTTCTAATGGAGTATTAAATATTTATTTTTTGTAAAATTTAATTTAAATTTAATTAAAAAGTTAAAAATTACACTCTAATAGAATAGTTAAAATGAATTTTTTTAAAAAGATGAACAGTATTTACGCTACATATAACACAATACTGTTCATCTTTCAAATATTATTTTATTAAATTTTTCTATTTCAGATTTCAAGTTCAGCAACGTTGCATCGTTAGGCAGTGGGTTTTGGGTATCACCGACTTCAACGCGAACCACCACTAGAGACACAGCCGGCATCACCTCATGCTGGCGACCATACCTCCATGATTTCAGTTCCGGCGACGGACTATCTGTCCTCCACGCGCGGATCACATTTTGAAAATGGGTTTCGGGCATTATCGACGTCGTTGGATCCACCGCCGGCCACTATGTACTACACTATTTGTATCACCGGCATCGCCTCACTCTAGCAATCATCTCCTAAAAATCTCATCTTCGGCGAGCCAACCATCGGCTCCCATGCGACTCTGCTAGCTCTAGCAACCATCTCCTAAACAACCAGATCCTTTTTTTTTAATTTGTAAAATAAATCTATTTAAAATAAAATATGAATATTTTAAAATATATAAAATAAATAAATAAAGATGTTGATGGATGGTAAAATGTAAAAATGAATAGCTAAAAATAAAAATAAAAAATAGTTTTTTGACTCTTTAAAATAGAAGAAAACTAGGTACTCTATTGAGAGTATTCTAAAAATTCTAAATTTATGTTAAATTTATTATTATATTATTATAAATCTTTATATAAAATATAATAAAAAAATTAACTTTTTCAAATCTTCATATAAAAATAATATTAAAAAAATATATTACAATAATATTTTATTATTTTTTTAACTTTTATTTCATATTATTTTATCTCATTTCTAAAAATAAGTAAAACTAATGTTTTGTTATCTTCCCAAACATCCCCTCATATAATTATGTAATTACAAGAATGCCCTCATCCCTTTATTATTTGAGCCTCCATCTTTTCTTGGGATCTTTAACTGTTATGGGCCTGGGGCCTTAAGCCATTCGGCCTAGTGCCTTATTATGTTGGACTTGAATGTTTTAATTCTACTTTTAGGATGAGCTTGGTCTCAAAGAAACTGTACATTATTTTAAGTCGAGACTAAGTTTAATATTCTAAGTTGGGTTTTGGTTTTTAGTAAATAATTATGTTAAACAATGTTTTACAGAAAATATTAGGAGAAATACTTATATTATTAATTTTTATAATCAGATTTTAATAGTAAATAATAAATAGAGTTTGATTTATTTTAATCTGTTAAGTATATTTTAGGAAACAAGCTTCTAGTATGATTAAATTATCGTTAGGTTATAATAATAGTTCATAAGAATTTTTAATATTAAGTATTATTAAGTTTACTTTATGAACTAAATATTTTAACCTAATTTAGATTAAAAAAAATTATTTATTAGAATATTATACTTGAGAAGCCATATGACATTATTGTTTAAATAATATGATACTTGAAACATAATATGTATTATTCTTCACAATATGCATTTAATTATGTAGAACAATATGACAATTTAGAAGTTTAGTGACTGTTCATAATTTGTTTAGGTGAAGAGTGACAAAGTGAATTTTAGGAAGCAGTGCATTAATGTAAGTAAATTTGATCATAGATTAAGATCATCACAGTTTAACTTATAATTATTAGAACTAGTTCTTTGATAGCACATTTTGATATACCTCTTATGTCATGTAAGCATGTCATTCAACATAGCACACGATCATGTCCTTCAACATCATATTTAAATTTAGAAATTTACAATTATTTATATTAATATGTATATCACGCATCTTATGTTGCATAAGACACATAAACTATCTTAAATTCAAGTATAAGATAAAAACTAGATCAGTTAATTAGTTAATTAGATGGTCATTCAGATGCATAGTACCAATGCAATTCAAATTATGGTGGATGTGCAAGCCATGGACTCAAGCATGGTCCATTATAGTACGCTAAAGTACTATCAGCGACTGCCCTTATTGGCAGTGGGACATAGAGTCAGTGCACAATCTCGCACACAGGATTTGGTATGTTAGACAATCAGATAAATTAAATTAGTCATATTAGTTAGTTAAATCAGATCATTTTAGTCAGTTATGCATAGCATAAGCATAACCATGTAATATCATGTTTTAAGTTCTCAGTATAAATTTTTTTATGAAAAATTTTATGTGTATTATTTTCATGTTGTAATGGATTTCTTACTTTATTATCGACTTATTTTAGTTTATTTTCTGTTTTTAAACCATCCAGGTAAGGAAGATAATCAGTGCGAGCAAGCAAGCCAGTATTAAATGGAGCAGTTATTTAAATTTTAAAAATGTTAGGGACAAACGTTAGACAAACGCCAACTAATAACATGTGGTATTTGGTGCTTGCTGTGTACTGCACAATATTTGTAAGTTGAGAAATGAAAAAATGGATCCAAAGCTTAAGGAAACGAAAACGGTACGTTTTGTTCATAATACCATTGCTCTTTAAAAGAATTTCTAAAAATAAATGTTTAATGACACAAATTTAATTCAGTTTATTTCGGTTAATATTTTAGGAAGACATTTTTAGTATAACTTCATTTCTATGAAATAATTTTATTATTTTTTGTTATTAAAATGAATTTTTTTAATTAGATTTAAAATTTTAGAAAATTTTAAGTGACACTCCTTATCCTACTGGAAGGGAGTGTTACATTATATATTAAAAAAAGTATTATTTTTAATACCGATATTGGTTTGAAAAATAATACTGTATCCGGAAAGAAATTCATATAATTATTTATAAATTTATTAGAATGTGATATTTGAAAAGAAGAATAAGAAAAAAGAGTTAGTGGTTAAGAATGGAGATGAAAGTGAGGGAAAAAAAAGTAATAAAGAAATAATAAATTAATATAATTTTAAAAGAATAGAGAAAAAATAAAGAATGAAAATTAAAAGATTATTTAAAAATGAATAAAATTTAAAATAAAATTATATGAAATGTTCTTTTTCAACTAAAATTTAGGAATAAATTTAAAGAACTGCTTTCAAAAAGTTTCACAAAATCTAATAATTGGTGGTAACAAGATAATCTGTAGACCGAGCAGTGAGCACCTTGTCCAGAAATCATGAACTGCGTGCTTGTGTGGAACAAAACATTTCAGAGCTCAAAAGACATTAAAATGGATTGAATTTGAGGGTCTACAGTAGTACCGTCTTTTGTGGTGACCCGTGACATAGTTTTGGCAACACCCTAGCTACGTGCCAAACGAGGCCTAACTACCATCACTGAAGTTTTTTTTTTTTTTTTGTCTGAGGTTAAAGCATATCATAGATAAATTATAATGATACAATAACACAATATTCAGTAGAGTGGGAGTCTCCAACAATTATCTCAAAACAAACAAAAGTAGCACTAAAACAAAAAATAAAAATAAAAAGTAGGCTATCTCACTAATAAATTGACTCAAGCCCAATTCTCATAAGGGGAAGTCGCTCAAAATTGATTTTGACATAGTGTAATAAATAGACTATACACCTATAACTAAAAGCCATAGTCGAAAAAGGTGCACTATATTTTATTAATTTATTCCAACCGAAAGAGGCTATCATATCCACGTCCTCTTGATTGTTAGTTATTGAAAGCAGAAACATAAGAGAAAAGAAAACTGAGGGAGATCTGATACACAAGCAAAGAATCATCATCGATGGTGGTGGAGCGTAGAGAACATATGCCACACTGAACAAAAAATGAACACGTCGATCTTGATGCTCAGAAACCGCTGACCCCAAAAAGGTCACGCGTGGGGAATGGAGACTCCTTATGTCACGGCGGCGCGTGAGGTCCACACACACTGAAGGTAGCATCTGAGACACACTCGTTACACTCCTGGACGAAAGACGTACATTGCTCAATAGATCGACGACTAAGGAGTCTAATGAAGGGGTGCGTGGCAGTCAGAGAAAGCCCGCAACCAGTAGATCGGAAATTCAAACTTCTAACTCCAGAAAAATTAAAGGGAAAATAGGAAACATTAAAATAGAACGGAAAAAACACTTAGAAAAGGGGTCGCTGGGCAAAAGGGGGAGAGGACGAAACCCCACCACTCCTAAACAAAGATGCGATGGTGGGCTTGAAGAGCAACGAGAACTTGGGAGAGAGAAACGAGGGATGGAAGAAGAAGAGGAAAAATCCCTTACCATCACTAAGTTAATCCAGTAGAAAAACTCTCATCTGCACAGTTAAGTTAGTGACCTTGACTTCATAAGTCAAAAGACCTACACATCTATATTGAAAAAAGAAAGACCTAAATCTGGAGTAAACGTCAAAAGACCTTGATATCTGCATTTCAAGTCTTTTCGTTGTAGCCCTTCACTAGAAAATCACATACATCAACTTGATCCTTGTCTCAAATGGGTTCTGCCATTTTCATGGTTGTCTCTCTACTTTCAATTGTATTTCCTCACTATATTTTTCACAGCCAACCATATATTTTTGTGACTGGGGACGCCAATCTGATTCAAAAGACTTGCAGAAGTACCAAATATTACGACCTTTGCCTGTCGTCTCTCAGATCAGTTCCCACCAGTCTGAGTGCTGATACCAAGGGATTGGCAGTCATCATGGTGGGGGTAGGAATGGCCAATGCCACCGCCAGTTCCTCGTACTTGTCCTCTCAGTTGCTTAGCACTACTAACGACATTATCTTGAAGAAGGTCCTCAAGGAGTGCGCAGACAAGTACAGCTATGCCGGGAAAGCTCTCCAAGCTTCTGTACAGGAATTGGCCGCTGAATCTTATGACTATGCTTACCTGCACATCACTGCAGCTGCAGATTATCCTAATGCTTGCCACAACGCCTTCAAACGGTATCCGGGACATATTTATCCCCCAGATCTTGGACGTAGAGAGGACGGTTTGAAGCATCTTTGCTTTGTAGTTTTGGGAATTATTGATCTTCTGGACTCGTGATTGCGCCTCCCCGATCTTGCGCTGATTTCTTCCTCACAATCTGTATGTTGTTTTATTTGTATGTCCCCAGCGATCTTTGTTTTCTCAGCCTGTAATTGTATATGACAATGATTACCGATGTGTATGATGCCTTAATCTTTTATAATACAGGACATGATATAGCATAGCATTTAGGCATTTTGCTTTGAAGTCTACTACGTATTAAATCTCCTTTGCCGCAAGAAAAAGTACCCCACTTAGGTAGGATCTAGTGCTATTATTAAGTAGATCATGTTCGCCTTTTTAATTTAAAATCAGTATTAAGATTATGGTAATTCCCCACTAATGAAAATGTTCTGGACCCTTCTAATTGACGAAGTACTGCACCAGTGAAAAGACGGCAGAAAATGACTTCCTCCACTATTTTAATTAGGGGTGTACGCCGGCCCGACCTGACCCAACGGCATGCCTTCCGACCTGACCCGATAGTGAGGTATTCCGTAGACCGAATACCTGATTAACCGAATACCCGACCCGATAACTTATCGGGTATTCTGTTAAGCCATTCGTAATGAAATTTAATATTTAACCAAAAAAATACGCAAAACTTGTTTAGTTAAAATTTTATGTATTACTTTTATTTTTATTTGGAAAAATTAAGACTGATGAGATGTAAAAGAAAATGAAAATGAAAAGAAAATGAGCATTAATTAGATTAATTAGAGTAATTGATGAGTGAACTTACTTCCTCTCCTCGATGAAATAATCCTTGAAAAGCTACAACCTCCTCTCCTTGACTTCCTTTCAGATCTTAAAGTAAACTCTCAAGAAGGGTCTCAAAATGGGAATGAAGTTGCCACAGTTGTATTCAAAGCTTTGGGCCAATCTATACCTCTCTCCGTTCAAAGCCCTAAGTTTCACGAACAAAGGATCGTCCACACTCTCGAACCGTCTATGGAACATAATCATATACATGTTGTTGTACATCATCAATTGCAACTGCCTCCTTATGACAATCCCAGTCATCGGAGCTTCTGGAGTCTTCTTCACCTCCTTATGACGATCCTAGTCATCGATCTGAATACCAATCCAATTTATCTCTTTACATCGACGTGACATCCGCACTCGCCAGGAATGGGATGGTAGAGGACATCGACCGTTTGATCTGTGACATCGTCGTCGGTGAGAGAAAGGGAAGATCGTGAATCGAGTGGAGAAATGAGAATGGGGTGAGCAGATGAGTTTTGGGGTAAACGGGTTATCGGGTACTTTCGTTTGATATCCAAACGAGTCGGTAACGGGTATCGAAAGGATGGGCTTCCGTTTACATGGCTATCGGGTCGGGTTATCGGACCAGTAGCGGGTTGACATATCGGGCGGGTCGGTAGAACGGCCATTCTGTTCACCCCTAATTTTAATCCCAGAAACAATAAGACTTGGAATTTTGTAGACATCGATTCTGTTGTTGAACATCGTGCTCTGCAGACAACAATCTTCTTACCCATGAACATGAGTTTCGCTTGGAACAAGTTGCTACTTCTGCTGATAACAACATTCCCTCGCGTCCTCACTTCCCTCGATGTCGCCTTTCGTGTTTTCATGTCCATGAACAAAATGGTTAGGTAGAGCGTAAACACGATACTTGGTTGAAATCAGACTTACTTTTCTTGCAGCTGCTTCTATGCCTAAATCATATTGGGATGGAGTCTTCTCCGTTGCTGCCTATCTCCTTAGTAGAGTACCATCTCTTGTCACTTACCATAAGTTACTTCTTGAGCTCTTATTTCACAAAATTCCTAGCTAGAAATTTCTTAAAATATTTGAATGTGCTTGTTAGCCTCACATTTGTCCTTATAACAAACACAAATATGGTTTCTCTTTCCTCATGCTATGTTTTCCTTGACCATAGCACTAACCACAATAGTTACAAGTGCTTACATCTCTCTCCACTAGTCGTGTTTATATTTCTAGGAATGTAATCTTTGTTGAACCTTTTGTACTCTTTGCAGCATTTTCGTCTCTTGCTCTTCCTTCTAACAACAATGCAAGTACGACTTTGCCTCCTATCATTCACCTTTCACAGCCAGTATCTCCTACTTCAACACTATCTGCCACTCATTCTACTTCTTCTCTAACACTGGCTACTGCTTCTGATGTTGCTCCAGTGTCTTTTTATGTTAATGCTCATCCCACGGAATCTCGAGCTCGAAATCACAATTATTGGCCTAAACTGCTATGGGACCTCAGTGAGAGCTAGGGTTTCATGAAAGCTAGGGTTCAAAGGAACAAGGTGAAGCTCTTGGAATCTAATTGAAGACAACTAAAGGAATTCTGAGTGTTGAAGTCTTCCAAATGAACTAAAGTAATTGAATAAGAATTTCGCAACGACGCCATTTTTACCAGAGGAAGATGGTGTCATTCCACTTAATATTGGTGCCTTCTCAACGCAGCATCTCAAGGGGCGGTCAATGAGTTGCTATTTGGAAGCCTTTTTAATGACGTTGTCGTTCAGCTTATTTTAGTGTCATTTGATTGTCATTTTTCAGTAGGCTTTTATTCTAGAAGAGTCTGTATTCTATTATGCAAGTGCCAATAGCCTTTTAACATGTGTAAAGATGCCTAGGGAGGGGTTAAGTACTGTAACGCGTGGGCTAGCAGAGTCATTGAGAGAATCTTGTAAGAATTTGCCCTAAAGGAGGAAGGACCTACCTCGAACTAGATCCTATGTGACTCTCTTGTCAAAAATTATCCATCTCTCTCATCCATTTCCTTTTATCATTTCATATTCAGATTATTTCCATCACCATTACATTCCATTGCAGTTATAGTATTACCAGTCATTTAAGCTAATATACATCAAGGTTGCTTGCAATTGGTTTCCAGAACTATGTTTTGATGGCTGATTGAACACCTGGTATCCAAAGCAACAACACGAGACACTTTAGATTCAAGTCGATAAGCATGAGGTCAAGCTACAAGAGATTATAGGAAGGTTAGATCAACTTTATGATATGATTAGAACTGTGATAGCTAATCAAAATGCTAAAAATGAGAGTGTGGGGAATAATGATAATAGATGGAATATGTCTAGAGGGGTTAGGCTGAATCTTCCCCATTTTAATGGCCAAAATTCAGAGAATTGGGTTTTTAAGACTGAGCATTACTTTGATAGTCATGGAACTCTTAATGCTTTAAAGCTTTTAATGGCCTCCTACCATATGGAAAGAGAGGCTCTTGTATGGTATCAAGATGCCATAGAAGGGAATCACACTATTACTTGGGATGCCTTCACTAGTGCCTTACAGACCAAATTTGGGGTGGCAGCTTATGATGACCCCATGCAAGCCTTGACTAAGCTAAAACAAACTCACATTGTTGCTGCATACACTGCACAGTTTAAAGCTCTAGTTAATAGAGTCAAGAGATTAACAGATGACTTCAAACTGAGTTATTTTCTTAGGGGTTTGAAAGATGACATACGTTTTCCCATGAGAATGTTGAATCCTATAAGCTTAAGTACAGCCTTAGGGTCGGCTAAAATGTGAGAAGAGTATGTTAATAGCACTAAGAGAAATACTAAACCTAGTGGGGAGAAAGTTACTACACTACCTGCTAGTTCAATCACTCAGTGGGGACAAAAATCTGCCAGTAATACCAAGAAAATTACATCTAATCAGTGGGACGAGAAGAGAAAGAAGGGTTTATGCTTTCATTGTAATGATAAGTGGAACCTTGGGCATGTATGTAAACAAGCTAAGGTTTACATACTTCAAGCAGTGGAGGATAGTAAAGAGGTTTGTGAAGAGCTGACCAATGAAGAGGTCTTAGTAAAAGATAAGAGGGAAATGTCAGGATACAAAAAATAGAGCCTGAAATATCCTTGAATGCAATTATTGGGACACCAAGCCCAAACACTATAAGAGTTATAGGCACGGTGGTTGGGAAAGAAGTAGTGGTGTTGATAGATTCAAGTAGTACCCATAACTCCCTAGACACCTCAATTTTATAGAAATGCAGGGCCAGAATGGACAAATCTGAAACCCTTAATGTTAAAGTTACAAATGGGCAAGTCATTACTAGTGAAGGGTTTGTGAGGTTAGAGGTGAAAATACAAGGTATCAAAATCTTTTCCAAATTTTATGTAATCACTTTGGGAGGATGTAATGCAGTCCTAGGGGTCCATTGAATGGAGAATTTGGGGCTTGTCACTTTGAACTTTGCCCAGTCAACCATGGAGTTTGAGTAGGAAGGGAAAAAATTCTAGTTGAAAGGGCTCAAGATGAAGGAAATGTCCTTTCAGGGTAATAACAAGCAATAATTGGGGGTTGTGTGTAAAGGGAAAGGGTTGTTCTTACAATTAATGTCAGTAAGGAGTAGAGATGTTAAAAAAACCAGCAACCAAAACATATATAAATTGTTGAGCAAGTTTTCAGTTAGAGTTGTAAATGAACCAGACTACTTGACAGCCCGCTCAGTACTCGTTCGGTTAAAATCGAATTGAACTCGACAAAATTCGTTCATGAAAACAGATACCCGCTCGTGAAAGCAGATATCCGCTCGATTAGTAAATGACACATACCCGACAAAATTCGACTCGACTCAGCTAAGGCTCGCTCGTTTATGTTCGAGTCGACTCATTAGCTTGACTCGATTAAAACTTATTTATATATTGATAAATATATACACATATATATGTTATATATATATGTATTGCTAATAATATAAGTAGTATTTTTATAACTAAATATATAATATGTATTCTTATTACTTATGTCTATATGATGAATATACTTCATAGTTATATTTTATAATTTATACAATAATTAGTCTATAAAATTTAATAATTTCATATATAGTATGTGGGAAGCATGTGAAATATGTATATGCTATCATATTATGTATGTTTATTAATAATATATAAGCATATAACATATTGTTATGATGAATAAATATCAACTAGTTAGATATTAAATATTAACTTTTTATTAGTTATTTATTTATTTTTAAATTTTATTCAAACAAAAAAAAAAAATTTGAGCTCGAGCTCAAGCTCAACTCGACTCGACTTGAGTTCATTTGTGGGACAAGTTCGAGCTCGAGCTAAAAGTTTAGTTTATCGAGTCGAACTCGAATAAAGAATAAATAAAAACTTGAGCTCGAGCTCGGCAAGCCAAAGCACGACTCGACTTAGCTTGATTACAACCCTATTTTCAAGCGTATTTTCATAACCCCAAGGTCTACCCCTTAAGAGATCTCATGATCACAGGATCACTCTTAAGGAGGGTACACCACCAATTTCTACCAGGCCTTATAGATATCCTCATTTTCAAAAAATTGAGATAGAGAAGATCATGATTGAGTTGCTCGATTTTGGGGTAATAAGACCTAGCAACAGTCTATTTTCAGCTCGTATTTTATTGGTGAGGAAGGCTGATGGAGGGTGGAGACTGTGTATTGATTATAGGGCTCTAAATCAAGAGATTATTAGGGATAAATTTCCTATCCCAATCATAGGTGAGCTTTTGGATGAGTTAAATGGAGCTACAATTTTTTCTAAATTGGATTTAAGATCTGGGTATTACCAAATTAGAGTACTACTAGAAGATGTGCCTAAAACTGTCTTTAGGACACATAATGGGCATTTTGAATTTTTGGTGATGCCCTTTGGATTCACCAATGCCCCTTTAACCTTTCAAAAGCCTATGAATTCAGTTTTTAAAGCATTTCTGAGGAAGTTTGTACTATTTTTTATAACATATTAGTATACGGTAAGGAGGATGAGGAGCATAGGGAACACTTGAGACAAGTTCTACAAACTTTAGTGTACCACTAGCTATATGCCAAGAGGAAATGCCAGTTTGCTATGAAGGAAATGGGGCATCTGGGCCATTTAATCAGTGCATAAGGGGTAAAGGTAGACCCAAAAAAAGTTAAGGCCATGTTAGACTAGCCTAATCCTAAGAACCCTAAGTCACTCAGGAATTTTCTAGGATTAACTGGGTATTATAGAAAACTCATTAAGAATCATGGAATGATTGCTGCACCTTTGACCAACTTGCTGAAGATTAATGCTTTTAAATGGGGTAAGGCTGCTGATGAGGCATTTAATGAGCTCAAGAGGGCTTTAGCACATTTACCCGCCCTAAAGATACCTGATTTCACTCTCCCTTTTACTATAGAGTGTGATGCTAGTAAGGGAGGAGTTGGAGCTGTCCTAATGCAAGGTGGATAGCCTATTGCTTATTTGAGCAATGCACTAAAAGAGAAAGTTTTATTATTATCCACTTATGAGAAGGAACTATTTGCATTAGTAACTGTAGTGCAGAAATGGAGGCCTTATGTGTTGGGACAATCTTTTGTTATAAAGACTAACCAATAGGCCCTGAAATATCCCCTAGAGCATAAATTGGTATAATGGCCCAATAGAAATGGTTAGTGAAACTAATGGGGTACAATTTTGTGGTTGAGTACAAAAAGGGGAAGAAGAACCATGAGGTTGATGCCCTTTTTAGGAAGGAGAACCCTACTGATATCTTACAAGGAAATTTGGCAGTAATCACCTTTCCTACTCCCCAGTGGACTAAAGAGTTAAAGAGAAGTTACCATGACTCTTTTAAATTATGGAGTTATGGACGAAGTTGAAGAACCAGTAGCCACTGCCCAAGAGTTACACTCTGAGACAGGAATTAATACTAAATAAGGGCAAAATACTTGTTACTCCGAAAAGTCAGTTTAAATGGAGGGTGCTATAGTTTGTGCATAGTGACCCTCAAGCTGGACACCCTAAGTATCACAGGACCTATCAGAGGGCAAAAAGAGACTTTTATTCACAAAGGGATGAAAAGGGAAATCAAATCCTTTGTGAAGGAATGTATTGTGTGCCAAATGAGTAAATCTGAGACCCTACCCCTAGTAGGGCTATTACAGCCTCTTCAGTTCTATAGCAAGCTTAGGAAGACATATCCCTTGACTTTGTTGAAAGATTGCCTTATTCTTAGGGATATAGTGTAATTTTGGTAAATGGTAGACAGATACTCAAAATATGGACATATTTTGGCTCTATATTACTCTTATACAGCTTCGAAGGTGGCCCAATTGTTCTTTGATGAAGTGTTCAAACTCCATGGGGTACCTAAGACCATTACTTCTAATAGGGACCCCATCTTCCTAAATAATTTTTGGAAGGCTTTTTTTGGGTTACAAGGGGTTAGTCTAAACTATATCTTATCCTATCATCCCCAAACAGATAGCTAGACTGAAATCCTAAATAAATGTTTGAAAGGATATCTGAGAAATTATGTTGGAGCTAAACCTAAGGGCTGGTCTAAGTGGATGTCGATTGCAGAGTGGAATTTCAATACTTCCTATTAGACCTTACTAAAACTGACACCTTTTGAAGTTCTTTATGTATATCCCTCTCCTAAGCTAGCTTCTTATGTACCAGGAATGGCAATTAATGACCTCATAGACCAAGAACTCAAGGACAGAGAGTAGATCAGGTCACTTGTGAGGCACAATTTAACATAAGCACAAAATCGAACGAAACACTATGAAGACAAGAAAATAACAGAGAGACAGTTTGATCTAGAAGATTGGGTTTACCTATGCCTACAACTTTACAGACAGAAGATGGTGGCCATGTGTCGTAACCTCAACCTTGCACCACGGTTCTATTGACCATTCAGGGTCATTAAAAGGATGGGAATAGTGGGCTACCAGCTAGATCTTCCTTCATCCTCGATGATTCACCCAATTTTTCACATGTCTAACCTCAAGAGGAAGGTGGGATCTTAGATCTCACTCATACCCACCCTACCGCCAGTAAATGATTTTGGGGAGATCTTGCCGAAACCAGAAATGGTAGTGGACCAGTGATTGAAGAAGTTTGGACATCGACCAGTGACTGAGGTGTTAGTCAAGTGAGTGGGCATTGGAGATGAAGAAAACCCATGGGTAGTCTTGGATAGGTTAGGGGAATTTACCCCCACCTTGTGAGAAAGGTTCTCTAAATGGGGGAGAATTGCTATAGGACCTAAGTGAGAGCTAGGGTTTCATGGAAACTAGGGTTCGAAGGAACAGGGTGAAGCTCTTAGGATCTAATCGAAGACAACTGAAGGGGTTTTGAGTGTTAAAGTCTTCGAAGTGAACTGAAGTAATCGAATAAGTATCTGACAATGGCATCGTTTTTACCGAGGGAAGATGGTGTCGTTCCACTTAATATTGGTGCCTTCTCAAACCAATGTTTCAAGGGGTCGTCAACGAGTTGCCATTTGGAAGCCCTTTTAATTATGTTGTTGTTTAGCTTATTTTTGTGTTGTCTGATTGTCGTTTTTTAGTAGATTTTTATTCTAGAAGAGTCTATATTTTGTTATGCAAGTGCCAATAACCTTTCACTTGTGTAAAGGTGCCCAGGGAGGGGTTAAGTACTGTAAGGCGTGGGCTGGCAAAGTCATTGAGAATCTTGTAAGAATTTGCCCTAAAGGAGGAAGAACTTGCCTCAAACTAGGTCCTACATGACGCTCTTTTCCACAGTTATCCATCTTTCATCCATTACTCTTATACATCGAGATTGCCTGCACAAACATTTTCCTAATGGTATTGTGGCTTTTCAATGAGTAGCCCTTATCACAGTTCACTCCTCTTCAACCCAAGTTCTTATTGATCGCCCACATCGTTTACCACAGAAGTTAAGCATCTGGAGTGGCATAATGCCATGAATGAAGAATTCAGCACCCACCCTAATACAAAACAACACATGGATCCTTGTTCTTCCAAGGCCCAATATGATTTAGACTTCATTTGGATAGTAAGATGAGATAGGAAATGATTTACGAATAGTAATTAAATGTGTCGATACCCCCAGCCCACACTTGGGATTTAACGTTGACTGAAGCGTCAAAAACAGATAACATAAGGCTATGTACCCTTCATTCATGACAATATAAAATGCAATATACCTAACTTATTAACAGTATACAATAAGTATCACAGCAGAAAAAGTCTTTTCTAATCATATAGGCAAATAATAGTATAATGCCCAATTTTACATGGTATTACTAGTGCAAATATCCCAAAAGTTTTATCAAGCAATTGAACCACAAAAGATAATAGTCATAATCCATACTCCTCACACCACTGGGAATCTAAAAATCTTAAACACTTCAAATATATTGTCTGATATCAATAGGGAACTAGACACATAAGTTCATCAATCTGAGCTATGAGTCTTGTTGGGCTGGTCCTGCTTAGCCCTTCCTTCATGCAAGATTCTCCTAAACTCCTCAAAAAGTTTCATGATTTGAATTAAAAACTGGTCAATCTCCTGCAACCTATCATACGTGGAGCACTCCAAGGAACCCTCAGGACCCTTCGACGTCTCCTGAGCTCTCTTAAGAGATGGTCGCTTGCGCTTTCCTATCTAAACTTGCAACAACTTCTACCATTTCGAGAAGGAAATAGTAGTGGAAACTACCAAAGTGAAATTTCGAGAAATTTCAGTAAGTACACAAATAATATAGCATAGGTATCATAGATGTATAAAGGCAAACAAAATACAAAACAACTACATGAACATGAGTAATGAGACTTATAACTTGACATATGCATCATGTACTTTCATGTAGAAGACTTTCTTTCTTCTTTTGACTTTCTTTAACATGTGTTCATAATATTTCATATTTTTCCTTGTCATTCATATCATTTGCATCATTCATATCATTCACAAACTCAAAGCCTTATTCTTGTCTTAACTTTCATATACTTGTGTGGACACCTCACGACTTGCCTATGCACCGTGTGTTCACTGCTAGTTACCGCATCACTTTACGACTCCTTTGGTCAAGATAACTACGCCATAATCATATACTTATATGGCAGTTCGCTTATTTCATCTTCACCGTTCTTAGCACCCACTAGTTTTAAGTACAACCTCACTCCGATATCCTTCCATAGGAGTCATTCGAGATCTGTCGATTGTACTTCGTCGACCCAGGGTTTCACTCAACTTTACTCACTCCTAAGTGAACATGGAGTTCCACTAGGGTATTTCCCCATCTTAGCCTTTGAGATTCTTAGAAAAATTATTTGACTCTTTTCTTTTCAAATCTTTCACCCAAAGACATAAAATGATGTGACATAAACTTGCATGCAAGCTTTGACTTACTTATGCAAAACATGTAATCATGAGGAAGTGAAGAATACATTTTTCAATCATAACTTGAAAATATTAGAACATGCAAACATATTTCATTTCATAGAAACATACTCATTTAAGCTCGAAAAAGTAACAAACAACTTAACCAAAACCCTAAGAGAGTCATGGCCAAATCATATATGCATTACAATGATCCATTTTTCTCATCTTCATTCTTGCCAACTCATGCATCCACTTAAGATTATCAAAACATATCATTAGCCTAACTTAAAGGCCTTATCCAAAACCCTAAGATGATCCATCATGTTGTTCTTTCATCAAATCATCACATTTTATTCTAAGACCTCAAAGCATGCACATACCCGAAACATATACTAGGGTAGATGATAAATTAAATCCATAGATCACCCAAGAAATTCAATAGAAAGATCATACTTCCATTCACAAGTTGAATACATGAATTTTAACTCAAAAAAAGATCATGGTCGAAACCTATGAATCCTAAAAACACACATTTTTCATCAAGTAATCATTTCATCTTAATCCAGCCACTTAGATCGAAAATCAACAAGTCTTACCTCTCCAATATTTTCTCAATAACCACCATTGATCCATCAAAGTATCCTTAGATAAAATCATAAGGTAAAACCTTAACATATTCTTGAGAAGATATAACAATCAAGCAAGCAAACAATGAACAAACAAAGTAGCAAGTTCACACAATATATACAAATAATATCTAAGATATATTAAGGGCATACTTACAAATTTTCAAGAAATACTAGCAAAGAAAATTGAAAATAAATCAAAAAGAAAATCAAGATTTAACTTAAGAAAAACCCTAGATTTGAAACTAAGAGAAAATGAGTGAGTGTTTGGCTTCCAAGAAAGTTATCATTTCCCTTCAAAAACTTTAGGGCTGAATCACTCCAAGAGATAAAACCCTAGTTTTCGTTCTTATTTTAAAAACACAACTTGATCTATAAAATCCTCCATTTTTCCTTATTTAAAAACTTAAAAGAGCCTAGAGTTCCATTTTAGAGGAAATTAGAACCCTGGTTTTTACGTGAAAGTATGTTTGTGTGGAAAATCTTTGGGGCCAAAAGATAGAGTGAGGAATCTTTCTCAAACTCATGCATAATGATTCAAAAATAAGAACAAGTGATGCTTACCTCGTGTAGATGGCGCTCCTAAAAGTTTAGCATAGAAACAATCGAAATCTAAGCAAAAATGAGTGTTTGGCAAGTTAGAAAGTGGAGGAAAAAGAAAGCACGAAGATGAATGCTCTTGGCTGAATACCCTAGGAGATGAAGAGTCTAAAATTTTCTGGGAAATGCCTCCTCAAATTCGGCTCTTGCCTTGTGTAGCTCATTCCTTTTCAGAGCATGCTCTAGTGCATGCGCAACATGTGATGGAATCTTCTTATTCTTTCCCAAATGATGAGATTGCCTTGGTAAGACAAAAGAGCCCAAGATTTTCAGCTCCCCCTCTTGCCAAATCTGAGAATCCCAAGTTCCAACTCCCTATGTGAGACCCCGGATTTTATGTACTTAATGTATTCTTTTTATTATTAATTATTTGTTTATTTATTTTATTATTATTGCGGGTTATGTTGTTTTATTTAATTATTATTATCAATTCTTTCATTTGAATTGTTATTATTATTTTGATTTAATTGTTTTAGTTTTATTATTGTTTAATTTATTGTGTTTTCTTTTATTTGAATGGGCATTTTACTTTCTTGGATCTTTTCGGATTGGTTAATTGATTTTAGCTTAATAAATTATTGGGTCTGATTATTTTACTCTATTTCATATTGTGGAAATTTAATTTAATTTATCGAATCTTTTTCCTCTATTCTATATTTGAATTTAGGCTTTTTTGTGTAATGTATTTATTTGTATTATAATTTGGTTGTTTTTATTTTACTTCATTTTATTATATTAATTGTTCTTTAGTTTATTTTATTTAGTCGTATTTTGGGTTTTAATTATTTTATTTTATTATTGTTAAATGGTGTGTTTTATTTTAATATGCTTTTGTTTAATTATTTTTGGACTGGGCTTTGTATTGGTTTTGGTTTTATTTTACTTCATTTACTTATTTCTGGCTGGGCTTATCTGTATTGTTTGATTTCATCTTGTGTGTGTGTGTGTGTGTTTGGGCTTTTGAGAGCCCAGCCCGTGACCTTGAAGACCTAGCCTTGGGAGCACGAAACGACACCGTTTGGAGTGCCAAGAGGAGGGGGGGAAGGGGGAAAACCTTAGGGTTCTATCACATCTACTAGTGCCGCCCTTTTTCTTTCCTTCTTCATTGTCTTCTTCTTCCTTCTCTTCTTTCTTTCTCTTCTCTCTTCTTGCTTTTGAACCTGTGAGTAACACCTCCCTTTCTCTCTTCTATTCTTTCATCCTTCAGTAGTAGAAAGCAAGCATTTGGTTTGGTGTGGGAAGCAGATGTTATGGGCATTTCGTGTGTTGGAGGTTCGAGTGCCATGGTGCTGTGCGTCGATGTCGATCGTGCATCCCCTTGACGTAGTTCAACCACCATCTCAACTCCTCTCACCATTGGTAAGCTTTTCTCTCCCTCCGATTTCTCTATTTATCACACTATACATCGTTGTTGTGCACCACCTCATTGTCGTCAAAATCCCCTACTCAAATGGTTTTGTCGCCATCGAACTAGACCCAAACCACCCTTCAAAAAACCCACAACTTCCTCTCAATCTCAGCCACATTTCCCTCTTTGAATTGCTAATAAAGAAATCATCTCTCTCATTTTCAAGGGTTTCAAACTGCTGCCAACCACCACTATTTACCACTAGTTTCCCCTCCTCAATCCATGTCAAAATTTCTCCCTATCACCAATCTCCATATCCACTTTTGCCATTGATGCTCTACTCAGATTCGCCTCTATCGGCTATGCGCAACTATTGTTGCCACCGTGCTCAGCCTTCCACTGCCACCAAAGAACCACCACAGGTCCTTTCCTGACTCTTGCAACCCACCGTAAGCTTACCATCTCGCCCCAATCCGACCTTGCTGCCATGTGTCGTCACTGGCCTCATGTACCGCTACTACCCCATCGTTGTTTCTCCACGTTTGGCATCACCTCGGTGAGCCAAAGTTTCCTCGTGTCCTTTATTAAATTCTGTTGAGTTTTTACTAGTTTGCTAACGTTTTCATATTCATTCGAGTTGTGGCGAACGCACTTATCTAGTCGCAAGACACAATAGATTGCAACGTATTCGATTATCCAGAGTTTGCATGCCTACACTGTAAGTAATCTTCTAACACAATTTTGGAGTTTAAAATAATATTTATACATTTATATTTTGTATTTCCTGGTTGGTTGGACTGGGCTCCAAGACTAGTGAAGTGTTGGTTAATATTAATAATAAAACGGGAGTAGGTTGGTTGGACCCAAGGTCAAGAAATGGAGGATGAGATCACCTCGTAGTTTGGTTGGTTTGTGAAACTGTCTGTGAACTTGCTTGTGAAACCATGTTTGTGAAAACTATATTTGTGAAACTGTTCATGGAATTGTGGTTGTAAAATTCAATTTATGCTTGATTTGGTATTGCATATTTACCTGTTGAGTGAACTGCCATGTCATCCAATACTTGTCTTTCATGCATACGCAGATTTATTTAATTGCTTTAATTAATTAACTATGCTGGGATATACTATGTTGTATGA
Source organism: Platycarya longipes (assembly GCA_036559045.1). Lineage (NCBI taxonomy): Eukaryota > Viridiplantae > Streptophyta > Magnoliopsida > Fagales > Juglandaceae > Platycarya > Platycarya longipes. The sequence continues at coordinate 31,771,072 of CM071791.1, forward strand.
ACTGGATTTTGGAGTGACTTGTGCTAGCTTTGGCATGTGAGTGCATGTATTAGGATCCTAATCCAGGATTGGGGTGATAGACACCCTGGGTTTTCGTTGGGCGACAACGGGATCAAATAAGACGGTGACGCTCTCATGTAGACTCCATGGCCCCTCTGTTGGCCCCCAGAGGATGTCCAATCATGGTATGCGTTGGGCGTAGAGCTGGGTATCGCTCGTTACAAAGTTATATGCACGGTCGTTACCCATGGTGTGACAAAGAAAGCCAAGATATGCGGATGGTGCCTAGGGGAAGCCATGGTACATGCATAATAAAATGATTGTATGGATCACGACCCCAAGCAGAGATAGGACATTATCTCGGCGAAGCTACTCTAGTCACTTGGAAGCATAATAAACTAATGTGACGTCCTCTAGATTGTCGCTGAGCGACAACGGAATCAGATGAGATAGTAACGCTCTTGTGCCGACTATGTGGCCCCTCTACTGGCGGGAGTTAGAGGATGCCTGGTCATGGTACGCATCGGGTGTGGAACTGGGTATCGTCCGTTACGAAGTCGCATGCACAGTCATCACCCATGGTGTGATGAATGGTGTGATAACCAGGATTTAGGTGTTCTTTTTAATTTCAGATTTGGCATAATTATATATTTTTTAAATTATTTTAGGAAACCTTTGGAACTTTTTGGATATATATATATATATATATATATTTCTTATGAACCTTTTGAGTAAGCCTATATGTATTGGAGAAAAAATATTTGGAAAATATCTAGATGTTGGAAAAATCATTGGAGATACTAAGTATGATGAGAAGATATAGCTTTTGAATATTCAATGAGATATTGTATAGAAATTGAAGGAAAATTTACAAAAGAAGTCAAGTGGTATAAGTAAGGAATATACCACATGATATTTTCGGATTAGGTAAATTTAGACAGTTTCTACGTCCTTTGGTAATCTAGCCATAACTCCTTTATCTAATCTCTGAATGAGACGATTCAAAATGATATAGAATATTGAGAGAAATATCTACAACTTTCATGTTTTGCATTTTAGGAGATACAGACTTGGTCAAGGACGAAATTGGAATTTAAGTTGGCATAACTGAATTGGATGTAGTAAGCATTAACTTGGAATTGACCAACAATTTTGCTTAAGATTAAGTCTTTGAAATATCTTCTCAATTATTCTAAGATCTTGACATATGGCAAATGAGAAGATTTTATATAGGAAGTTTCGTGCGACACAAAAAGAAGTGAAGTATTGGATGAAGGAAGAACTGAACACATGGTATGCTCGGATTGGTTACTCTCGGGCAGTTTTGACGTGTTTTAGTAATTTGAGCATAACATTCTTCATATATGCTCTCTAAATTAGGTGATTCAAAATTCTATAGAACACTAAGATAGAGATCTACAACTTTTATGTTTTGAGTTTTATGAGATACTGGCTGGATCAAGGATGTAATTGGGATTGAAGCTGACCCACTTGAAATTGATCCAAATGATAGTTTTGGATTTGACATATACCTAGTCTATTGTCTTCTTCTCTTGCAAGAACACACCTTTTGAGAGATAATGACCAATGGTAAGTTAGGAAATTTAGTTAGGTAAAAAGTGGCATTTGACTTCTTTCCAAGAAATTTGAGTTGAACAAGTAAAGTGAGATATAGGAGGTAACGGTTTGGGTGGAATTGAAAAGTAGCCAACTCTCTTTTGGTCTCTTAGCTCTTCTTCATTTGTTTGCTTCTCTTAGGGATTTTAGGATACTTGGCATCAAGGGAGAAGCTTGTCCTTTGAGATCTCAAGAAGATAAGGCATGAAAAGAACGGATAGGAAAGTAATAGAGGAGTTGGTGGTTGAACAAGTGTAACCCACTTAGGAGTGTTCAGATTGACTAAAGGGAATAGGAGGGCTGACTTCAACCTTTTCCTTTCTTTTCCCACGTGAGCTTACTTCCTTGGAGAAGATATAGAACATGTGTCAAGAAGTGAAAGGATGAGACACATGAAAACAAGGTGGAATAAGTATCGAATAGGTGAAGGGAAATGGGTTAGCCGAGTGACACTTCCTTTCTTTGTTTGAAATTTTTACATAAAAAAATCTAGATAAGCAAGTGACCTTATCAAGACAACTAAGTCTACAAAAGAGTATGATGAATCCTAAGTTTAGGGGAGGACACATGGCTAGTTACTAGAGCAAATATCTCAAGCTAAAATATATATGCATGTGTCACCTAAGGTAAGAAGGGAGACCACTTCTCACTCACGATTAGATTGCTTTCTCCCTCTCCCTCACCTTATTTTCCTTCCCTCACCTCCTTAACAAGCCTCTCTAGAGTCTTGGTGAAGATCTTCATCAAAAAACTTTGGTGGATATTCTCTTGTAGAAAATTTCCTAACTAATACCTTGAAAGGAGTAAGTACTCACTTCATTAATTTGGTATTCTATGTATAAATGTGTTGTTAGTGTTCCAATAATTTATTTGACTCATTTGTTGGATGATTAAGCTATGCTTCTTTATGTCTTGTTATTATTATATCATAAGCTTTGATATTATATTTGTATATTGATGGAATTTTGAAGAATATAGGAAAAATATGCGAAAAATGTATTATATGATAATTTTAGGTTATGAGTAAATTGAGTTAAGAAAACTTAGGAAAATAAAATATTTTATTTGAAGACCATGGATTTCGGCTCTAATGAGTTTTAGAAAGGAAGATTATAATTATAATTCATAGCTATAGTTATAATATAGTTAAGTTCTTGAAGGGTTTAAAGGTTGAAAGTTATGGATGAGAGTTTAATCTTTTACTTAGAAAGCTAAAATGTAAGATATAGGTTTAAAAAAAATTTCTAAAATTTAGTTAAACCCTCTAATAGATAGATAATTGATTTACCTGTTTTAATAATAATATGAATAAATAATTTAAGAGGAAAGGAAAAGAAAAGAAGAAACTTGAATTAGTCTTGAACTCAATATATATATAACTAGGTCTCGACCCAACTCTTGAAGGACACAATTTGTAATCAAGTTAATTTCTTGAATATTTAAATAATTAGGATTTCTTAAGAATACATGTGAAGAAATGTATAAATTAAGGCTTGGAAATTACTCCAAAGGTTCGGTCTATACATGCGAAATAGAAATTGTTCCTTCTTGATTTGAAGTGACAATTATATTATCTTAAAATAATTATGTATGTATATGATGGCATAGCTAAGTTTATATGGTAAAACATGATCAAGATAAGTTTTAGAAATGTCTGTCTCATATGTTTCATGAATTATGTGCCTTGCATGAAAATCACATGTCACATGCATGTTTAGTAAAATGATGAGTTCCATAACCTTTGGGTCATCATGTTTTTCAAAAGAAAATAAGATAAGAAATATTTTATAAAAATCCCAAAGGCTGGGATGGGGTATTGTCTCAACGGAACTCCTCTGGCCACTCTAGAGTGCTTAAAAATGGAGCGGTAACCTCTAGGTCAACAAAGAACAGTTGATGGATCACGAATGGTTCCTTTTTAAAAGTTCGTGGAGCGTGGTCGCACCTAACGCTGGTGGGTGTCAAGGACGGCAAAGGTGTAATGACCTGCTGTAATGATTATGATTATGACGTATTCACCTCAATGTGATGCAGTAACTAGCAGGAAACATATGGTATATAGGAATGCCGTGATGTATCCAATATGACAAGTATGACAAGGGAGGCTAGCCTAAAAAAAGTTATGACCAAGAAGAATGATACGTAAAGTTATGAATGATAAGAAAATACATGAAATTTTTTTTGATAAATTTCAAGTTCATAATAAGTTTTGAATACATGCAGGAGTAGGAAGTCCAACATGAGACATCGACGTCACACGAAGTTCTGAGGTGCTTTAAAGGTCCTTGAGAACGTTCCTCTTATGATGGACAAGACATCCTCTATTAGGTGAATTTAAGAAGGAATTCTTTAAATGAAAGAAAAAAATAAGTTGTATATTTGTATTTGGGGAATCTAACAATGTGATGAAATTTGTAAAGTTAAGGGTTTTTAAATTAGTTTACCATGTGACATTTGCAAAGATTTAGATTCCTTTACTGATTCTTAAAAAATTAACCTTATTCCACTGTGGTATTTTCTACATATTGTTAGCAAGATAGGCGCATGCATATAATTTCTGGTATGAATAACATGATTTGTAGCCTAACGTTACAAGTCATGACGCTTCAATTTACGTTAGATTCTATACGTAAATTAGGGACATCACAAAGGGAGCCAAGATGTACGGATGGTCTTGATAGGAGATCATGGTGTGTACTTGTTAAATGGTTTGTGTTGTAGGCCAAAAATTAGATTTTTTGTGTGTATGAGTTAACGTGTCCTTTTTGGGGAAAATAACGGATTTGTTCTTGCATGTTCTTTGATGTGGCTTTGGACATGTTGGTTGCTTAAATTACTGGGATGTTATAATCTCATGTGGTGTTTCCACCTGAGGTTCCATTTCATGGAACTGTAGTTTATTGTAGAGGTCGAGCTTGAAGGTTAGACCGGCTCTACTCGAGGAGTGAAGATTTGGAAAATTGTAATTATGAGTCGAAGATTTGTCTTCACTTTATTTATTAGTTGGGACTATTGTATAAACGCTTTTAGAAGATGTTATTTTGGGTTGTAATATTTTAAATTTTCTAGTACATTAGTTTTGGTGAACCCCTTTTATTTTCCGCTGCAATATTTCTTTTGTATTGCACACAAGGCTTGTTTGCACACATTGCTTGTTTGCACACACTTGCACATGGCATAGGGTGTGTAACCCGTGTGCTCATCATCCGGGTGTCTCGACTTTCACTTGTTCTCACGTGGGGGTTGAGGGCACCACACCCTATTTTGCCTCTCAATCCATGCTTGAGTCAAAAATCCTAAGAATGGCTATTTGGTAATTCACTTCAACCCCAGTCTCTTAACTTGCCACTTGGCATGTGGAGAGTGTGGGTGATTTGTCATTTTCAATATGACTCTTATACTTTCCCACTCTTCCTCTCCTAAATGCCTACCATCACCTCTTTTCTTACAAAATCCTTCCATATTCTTCTTTTCATATTCCCTATGCAAGATGCTTCTTGGAAAAGCAAAAGACCTTGCGTCTTAGCTTGACAAATGTCCAATAGGGACTCCAAAAGGTTAGTGGCGCCTATCACCATGTCCGGCCTTCCCTTGGGCTTTTTGGGCCTTCTCCCATCTTCTCTTCTTGATCTACCAAAATTTGACAAGTATTCAAAATTTTCTAATATGTCCTTGCTTAAATGGGCCTTCAAGAAAGGATTTTAATCTCATGGGCTTGCTTTATTCTCTTAGGTTTAATCTCACTACACCTCAATTTAAAATAAAAAGGACTTGAACTAATGAGTTCCAAATCAAACAAATTTAGAAACTTTCCTAAAAGGCTTTCTCTTCTTCTCTTTTTTTTTTTTTTTATTTATAAAAAAAAAGCTCCAAATACCTCGAAATAAATAAATAATATAATCATCTATTCCAAACATAGATAAGGTTCCTCACAAAAAATTCGGAATATCACAAAATGGTTTGTGAATAGTAGTAGAATGTAATATCTAGTTAATATTCTTATGGGCTTTTGAGAAAGAATAGAGAAAAAGTTAAATAAAAATATTTTAAAGTTAAAATATTATTAGAATATAACATTTTAATATTAATTTTATTTTGGAATTTAAAATTTCTGAATTATTTTTTGTATTTTGTATAGAAGTTTGAGAAATCTATAATAATTAGATAATGATTAGATGAAAATTTGAAATTTTGAAATTGAAAATTATTTGTATTTTTTGTTTGAATATTGAAATGAGATGGGATGGGATGACTTGTGAGGACTTTACTACCCAAATCAAGCCCTAGTGGACTGCACATAGATTTTCAAAACTAAGAAAAGGGTCGATGGGTCTCTTGAGTGGTACACGGCCCACCTTGTTGCCAAAGGCAATCACCAACAAGAAGGCCTGATTATGGTCAAACCTAGCCCCATGGTAACCAATTGCTATTCTAGTCATTTTGTCTCTTACCATATCTTCCAACAAGGTAATTCACGTAAATATATATATATATATATATATATATATACATTTTTACATAGTGTTATTGAAGATGTCTTCATGGTTCAACCTTCGAGATTTAAACACCCATCCTTTCCATATCATGTCTGCCATCTCCAAAAATCCCTATATGGGTTGAAGCAAACCCTACCAGCATGGTATTCTTGGTTAAGCTCAAAAGTTTTTAAGTTGGATTTTATGGGCTCTAAGTTTCATACATCCCTATTTATCTACAGTCACACTAGTAGATGTTCCTATCTATATTGACGATATCTTCATTACAAGCCCAAATTGTGCACTTATTACCCACTTCATCACCTTTTTTCAGGCTACATTGGCCCTCAAGGACCTTAGACCCTTGTGTTACTTTTTCGTGGAAGTTCACTTTACGAATGTAGGAAATTTTCTTTCTTGGCAATGGTACGTGCTTGACCTCCTCAAGAAGGTAAATGTGCATCTTCCCAAACTAGAGTAGAAAACTGACTAGATCGGTTCGATTTTTCCTCTGAACCAACATAGAAATATCACCCTTATACTGACCGAAATCGACCTTATAAGGGTGGTGGAATTGGCCGATCTCAATTTTGGCTGGTTCATGGCCAGTTTGGCAATTTGAACCTTTGTTTTGGACCCCTTTTGGAACTTTATTTTTACTCACTTAAATATTTTGCTAGACTTTCTTCTTGTATTTTTAAGATTCATTACCAAAAACAATAAAACTAGTTACTAATTAAATAATTAGTAAATAGTAATATTAACAAGTAATTACTAACTAATAAGTTAATAACTACTAAGTAAATAATAAAAATATCCACTAGATGAGTAGATGTTTAATATAATTATACATTACGAAATTACAAATACAAACCAACGTCACAAATTGGCAATAAGCAAGCAACACAAATTAAAATTAAATTATTCAAAAATGTTGCATCCTAGACCTTCAATTCTTCAATTCATATTGGAAAGTATTATTCAATCTTCAATAGTTATCACGTTTGATTGTATTTTTAACTCTATATAGATATCAAAAATATTGATAAAATTAAACATCAAATATTAATGATATTGGATAATGAAATTTAAATTAAATTAATTTATAAAAATAAATCAATATTGAATGTGAAAAATATTACCAGATTTTACTACAAAACTCTCTACATTTTTTTATGGCCTCTTGAATATCAATTGGCGTTGACAAACATCGCAACCAATTCTGAGTATAAATAAGTGCCTCAAAATGTTTTCGGAGCCAATTAACTCCGAAAATGATCAAGTACACGCCCTCCTATAGTAAATGATGATTTTGAGGCAACAATGGAAATGAGCATGGCTAACAAATCTCGTGCAATCATCGCAAGTTTAGGATAATTAATATCATTAATTCTCTACTAGACCAACAAATCAAAAGATGGGCTAAGTATCTCACAATCATCTGATAAATACCGGTCTACTTCTATTTTAGAAATTGTAGATCCAGTCTCAAAACTTGTCTGATATCACTCTCTAAACAATTGTCACTCATGATTTTCTTCACTTTTTCTTGCGGGTGTAGATGTCAAAGCAGGCATATGTTCTTGGCTATTCGAGATAGAACAAATGTAGCATTATACTCAGCATATAAGTCTGATAGTAACTGTCTCACATTAGACACCAATCCCTTAGCCCAATTATCATCATGAAATTTTTTAAAGTTCAAAGTGAGAAGCTCTAAGTCACTTCAAGAATCAAGTATAACGGCAATCAACAACAAAAAGTTCATTATCTAATGAATCACAATACTTATCATATTTCGTTCTTATGCTTATGACCATTCTCATCAAATAACTATTATCAGTCTCACTTAACCTAACCAACTCTTTTTGGAGCATACTAATTTTCACAAAACTTGTGTATGTCATCACATGAAGGGACCCAAGAAACTGACAAGTAGCATTATAAAACATTAAGAAATTTCACAAAAATTCAAACTGTCTCCCACTCATCAGCTCTAGGAAGCCTGATTTGTTCCTCATTAAAGTAAGATAAAAAGTTGTAATCCTCACTCTCCATCCGCATAAAAACCTTCTCAAATTTCTCAGCCGTATCTAACATCAAGTAAGTTGAATTCCATCGGGTTTGCACATCAAGAGACCACATTTTCTTACAATCAGTTTTTTTGTTTTGCACATTTCTTAAACTTGTCTAATCTAGCAGAGGAGGAGTACACATATCTAACTGCATTTTTAACCATTGTGATGGCGTCGTCGCACTCCTTTAAACCCTCGCTCATGAAAAGATTTAATTTATGAGCACAACATCACATGTGTATATACTTTCCTCCCAACACAATCCCTATCAAAAAATAAATCAAGTAGAAAATTGCATTATCATTGAAGCTAGCATTATCAACAGTCACAGTAATTATCTTATTAATCCACTAATCAAGGAGGCACGATTCAATGTATCTCCTAGTTGTATTCTCTTGATGATTAAAGATTAAACAAAAATTAATAATTTTCTTTTGCAACTTTCAGTATTTATCAATGAATTGAGCAGTTAAACACATATAATTTAGATTTTGTACTAATGTCCATGTATCTGTAGTCAATAAAACTCTCATTCCTCCATTTTTAAACAACTTCTTAAGTTTTGCCTTTTCTTAAGTCCTTGCCCTTCAACAATTTTAAATGACAATTCATCAATAATTATCATCTCTGAAATGGCTAACATCACCGCCTCTTCACTATATTTATGGGTTACAAGATTCCTCATCACATTACTATCACTCTCTCTAATCCTCTCTTCTGTTGTTGCCTCACCCGCCAATATTTTTTGGTATCTATCTAGAGGCCCACTTTTATGAAGATTTTTTGGACATGGAAGTAGGTGTGTCTTCATGGTTGAAGTCTCATTCCTCTTTGAATGGCAAGCTAAGTCTCGTCCCAATAGTTATTACACTTAGTCTTGGGCTTGTTTAGGGGACAACCTTCTATTTTTTCCAAATGTTCTCAAACATTTGATGGCTCTTTCCCCTTCTGTTTTCTAGGAAGTGGACAAGTATTACTATTAGGGACACTTGAAGAATTGGGTGTTTGGGTCTCTTCCAAATGAACAGTTTGTTTATCATTATCAAGATCAATTAGAGTTGACAAGAAATACATCAAACATGTAAAAATTTTAATTCACAATTAATTAATAATCACAACTAATTTAAACAAACAAAACACAAAGTCAAAACACTTCGACACAATTTCAAAGCACTACAATCATTACAACACTTCAAAGAACAAAGTCAACAAACCAATAGCAAAAAAATATTGGAGAGAGAACTGAATCTAATGTTTATGATAAAAATCACAAGTATTAGTTTTAAGCTTGGCATGATCATTTAATTGAGCACCCCCTTTCGATAACACCTATTGAGTTTGTAATTTACTTTCAAGCAACAGTGAATTTTATATTCTATATCTAAATATGAAAAACAGTTATGAAAGAAACAAATTAAAGAACGGGGTATAGAAGATCATGCTTGAGACAATGTGAATACACATTAATTTAATTCAGTTTTGTACAAAGGTGTCTCTGTCTTGCTTTCCTTGTAATTTAAAAAAAAAAAAAAAAGAACTTCGTGCACTACAAGAGTTAACTTTGCAAGTGCAAGGACAAGTGATGTTGCAAAATTCATGATTGTTGCCACATTACTAAATATCCCCATCTTAGCAATAAATCTGATACCACAATCACTCTTATACTTTGAATATAACACATATCATCTGAAATGGGAGGACTAGTAATAGATGTATTAAAACAAAAATTCATTCATACACCAATTTAATGAAGTTGATTTTCCTTGCATGATTTTAAGAATAAATTGTTACTGCTAGCATACCAAGAATGCAAACAACCGTATAAACCCCAACCAAAACCACAAAAGCTAGCATAACTGGGTATCCGAGTCATGTATTCATAAGTATCATCAACGACGAGCTAGTCCAAACAACTGTGGAGACACAGACAAATCTATAGGGAAAAAAAAAACACAGCAAAAAGAAAGTTAAAACAAATAAAAAACTCACTGGGATCCAAACCGCAAGACGACGCCGAGGGCCAAGAAGTGGTGGCTAGACGCTGGCAAAGTGGCGAGAGAGGAGGACGGCACAAGAGAGTCTTGAGAGTGAGAGTCATAAATCGAAATGTCAAATGGGTGAAGGGGGTTTCGGCAAAACATGTATAGAAATCTACGAAGAATGAGGTTGTTTGTATGAAACGGTGTATTTTGCATATATATAAAGCAAATATATATATAGTATCGGTCGGTTTGGCAGTTTCAAATAGGGTCAAACCGGTATCAAACCGACCGACAATAGTTTGGACGAACTTGGTACTGCCTCCTGACTGGCTCTTTGCCGGTAGTGGCTGGTTCTAGCGTCGGCAATCGGTTTCTGGCGATTATGGTCGGCTCGGCGGTTTACAGACCTATACCAAACTGATCTCTTTTGCCTATGGTGTCAACCATTGCTCTGTCACAGTCAATGATCCTTTCTCTGACCCTGCAATCTACAAGAATATTGGTAGCTACCTATAATACTAGAGCTTCACTCGGCTGGGTATTACATTTGTTGTGAGTAAGGTATGCTAATTCATGCATCGCCCAATGACTAACCACTAGAGCACTGTGAAACAGACATTTCGTTACCTTCTGCTCACTACCCATCCTAGTCTTCTCCTTCAAAATTCTAATTCTCATCAACTTTAGGCCTTTCCAGACTCCAACAGGGTTGGATGCCCAGACGATCGATCAGCGCTTTACTACCAGCCACTGCATCTTTTGTGGTCCCATCCTCATTTTATGGAGCTCACCTGAACAAAGAAAACAGTCTCATGGTCTAGCATTGAAGTCGAGTATTGAGTTACCAACCACACCACTACATAACTCATTTGGGGATTAACCCCTCCTCAGCTAAATTGGTCTCAAGTTATCGCAATCACTAATACTTTGATATGATAACATTGGTGCTACATTGCTCACAGCCAACCCCCTGCTTCGCTCATGAACAAAATATATCTCTATTGATTACCATTTCATTTGTAATTAGGTCTCCTCACAATCTTTCTTTGTTCACTTTCTTTCTTTCAAGTTGATTCTACGACGTTTTTTATAATTTTATAATAATAATAAAACATCGTTTATAATAATGGACTCCACTCTTTTTCAAAATGATTATACGATGTTCCCGTACTCTACGACTGTCTACGACTGTATATAGCAATGTTGATTATAAAAATCCTATACTCCTAAACTCTCTAGCCAATTATTTCCCAAGAAAAATTATTAGGAAACCAAGGTCCAAGACTAAGCTACTATAAAACAAGTAATTAATGATTGGAAGCTCTCGAGGTAGCTCAAAGGGTTTTGCATAAAATGGTAAACAGTGAAAAGGAAGAGACTGATGGATTTTACGGGGGTTACCATTGAATTCAGTATATTGTGATTCCAGGCCCCATTCTGGACCTTGAGCATGTTCTATTCCCTAGATATTACTGATGGATTTATTAAAAAATATACCAAGTTTGAGTTTTGACTATTGATTTTTTTACTTATCTGGCTATGAAGATTAATTTTGATGTCATTATGTGTTAACTATATATTAAATGTTGGACAATGCTAGAGGGACCTAAACTGGTGCTACATGATCAGTGCAATTGCACCTTTTCTTTGCACACATTATTTAAACATTTTTAAATATTTTTATGAAAAGACACATATTTACTGATAATCACTTCTTTAACCATTAAGAAAAAATACAAAATTAATCAAATTGAAGGCACCACTTTTGATCCCCCTATCATCTTCCATTGATTAATCCCTTCACATTCATATTCAAATTTAGAAACTATAATTAAAAGAGAATAATACCTAAACTGGGCATTATCTGTAGCATCATTTTGCCCAATTCATTTGAGCTTCAAAACACAATCGTAAGAATTCTTGTATAATTTTTAAATTTAAAAACGAAATACTCTTATGTTTGAGCTTCCTAATTTCTATTGGGTTGCAGATATATAAATAAAAGAACATATTTTTTAATTTATAATCAATGTAATTGGCCAAGAGTTATAGTGCATGATGTACACATGATGTCATTAAAATTGAGTCTGTAATTGAAGATTTGATTTAGTATTTTTTTTTTTAAAGGAAAAATTCCATTAAACTTAAAGTTTTTTTCAAATTTGAAAAAACTTTGGTGAGTCTACTAACTTTTGAAGATAAAAGTACTTTTTCACCTTTTTTCACAATTCTTCTCCCCACTTTTGATTAAATATGACCAAATTTTTTTGGAAAGTGTGTAAAAAGTACAAATTTGATGATTTATTTTAGTGAGTCCAATGCCAATGCTCTCAATAGCATGGATTCTTTAAAGTAAGCACTTTTGATAGTAAAATTCCCTCTTGCTGAGCCTACCCATATCAATCTGTCACAGGAACCTCTACTGCTAATTGGTATGGAACAAACTAACTTAGCTTCATCTTGATTAAAAACTACTTCCACCAATTCTTGTTTCCAACATCTGCTGACTTCATCAATCAACACATCCACTCTAGCCTCAGGATCTCAAGTGTTAATAGGAGTATGAACCTGATAAGTAATAGGATTAGGTAACCACTTATCCTTCCAGATTTTAATGTTTTTTTCATTACCAAACCTCCATACAAGCCGCCATCTTTACCAAATCCAAACTGGACCATAAACTTCTCTAGATAAAAGTAGAACAAAATCCCAATTTAGCATCAACCAATTGATTATTTTAAAAATACTTTTATTTAAAGAATTGAGGAACCAAAGAATTAGGATCCATAATGAGTCTCCAAACTTGTTTAGCAAGTACATCTCTATTAAAGCTATTAAGGTCCCTAAAACCCAAGCCACTTTGGCTTTTAACCAAATCCAGTTACCTCCAATTTTTACAGTGAACACCTCTCCCATCTCCCTTATGACACCACCAAAATCTTGCCAGAAGTGTTTCAATTTCTTTAATCAACAGCACAGGCAGTTTAAAGACACTCATTATATAAACTGATATTGCATGCAAAACACTTTTCTATGAATTTCCTTCCATTCTAATGATAAAAACTGTCTTACAGCTATTTATTCTTTTCTATATCCCATCCTTCAGCTTTCTAAATGTGTTATACTTAGACCTTCCAACAGTCCAAGATATATATTGTAATTATTACACCTCAAACCATTAATTAACCACTGCAAGATAAAATTTTTGGTTTCCACCTTAGTATCAAGCTGAAGAAGATACTTGTTTTCTGTTTATCCAAGGTTTGACCTGATGCATACTCATATTGAATCAGATCATTAATCAAATGTCCTCAACTAGTTTTTCTCTACAAAAGATCACACAATCATCATAAAAAAGTAAGTGATTAATCCTCGTCCTTCCCTTGCCACTACAACCCTTTATGGACCAAGTAGATTCTGTTTTATAAAGTAGGGAACTGAGACCTTCTGCACAGATTAGAAACAAATAAGTTGACAATGGATCACCTTGTCTCAACCCAATTGAAAGAATAATGGTCTCACCTAGCACCTCATTAATAATAACAGAATAAGAAACTGATCTTTCACATTGCATCACTAAATCTGTCCATTTCTTGCCAAAAAAAAAAGCTTAAATAACATAGCTTCAAGGAAATCTCATTCCATCTTATCATAAACTTTTGACATGTCTAACTTGATAGCTATTGAACCTTCTTTACCTTTCTGTTTAGATTGCATGGTATGTCGTAATTCATAGGCCTCCATGATATTATCAATGATCAATCTACTAGGAAGAAAACCACTTCGGTTCCAAAATATCACCTTATCCAACACACCTTTCATTCCATTTGCCATAATATTGGAGATTAGTTTGTAAGATAGGTCTATTCGCATGCACTGAATTAGGGGAATTTATCTTGGGAATTAAAGCTAGATGAGTATGGTTCAAATCCCTTGGCAGCTTCCCATTTTTTGAAGAAATCCAATACAACTTGCATCACTTCTTGGCCCACTATCTCCCAATAGTCTTGATAGAAACTAGCACTAAAACCACATGTCCAAGGGACTTGAATGAGACATTTGATTAAGATAAACTTCCACATCTTTCTCTGAGAATTCCTTCTCCAAGTTGTCCTTCATCTCAATTGTTAACCCTTCTTCTATCCCTTAAAGACACTGAGCAATACATTCTGAACTAGGCTACGAAGAGTGAAATCTTTAGAAAAGTGTGTCAAAAAACTAACAACAATATCTTCCTTCTCATTCAATTATGTGCCATCCATGTCAACAACTCTCTTTATGGTATTTTTTTGCTTTCTTCGATTCATATATGCATAGTAAAACTTTGTATTCCTATCTCCTCCTTCCAACTAGTGTCTCATTGCTCGTTGCTTCCACCTTAAGTCCTCTTGGTCCAACATAAAATCAAATTCTTTTTGTATACTTTTTTAGTTCTGTCCTTCACTAGATTCCTACTCCATTGTTTAAGCCGCTGCCTACATTTTTCCAGCTTACCTTGCACACTCACCAACCTTTCATCCTCCCATCCCTTCTCTGCCAGGCATAAAAAATACATCACTACAACCTGCTTCTTTATTTCAGCTTGCCTCTACTTAAAGAAGTATTAATTCTTCTAACTGTTCTTCTCTCAGCATTGCATTGCAAGAGAATTGCGTTATAATCAGAACAAATTGTAGGTAAAGTCTCCACTAAGAACTCAAAGAACTTAGCTCTCCAAAAAGAACTAGCAACTGCTCTGAGTCTTTCTTTAGTGAAAGACTCATCTTCATGTCGGTTGCACCAAGTATACTTATCCCCTTTCCATCCCAGGTCAAAAAGATTCCCCTTCTCCATCACACTTCTGAACATACCCATCCATTTTTCACTCCTATGTTTCCCCTTACCTTTCGTTCCTTATTCAAAACCTCATTAAAATCTCCAAGTACTCCCCACCCCCCCTACTCAGGTCTGAAAGATGATAACAAGTTGTAAGTCTGACACCTTAGATTAGAATCTGGATGGCCATAAAAGCAAGACAACGGCCATTTAAAGTTACACTCCTCGTCATTCACAATCACATTAATGTGATGATGTGAATAATTAACCAATTCTAAGAATTCCTACTATTTCCATAATAACATAAGTCCCCCGCTCTTTCCTACAGCCTCTACTATAATATAACCATCAAACTTGAATTTCTTAGCAATAAATTGAGCTTTAGCATAGGACAGTTTGGTCTTCACTAGAAAGACCACATCAGGCAACTTCTCCTTCATTATCAAGCAAAGGCTTTGAACTGTTTAGGAGATCCCAAGCCCTTAACAGTTTCAACTTAATATTTTCATAATACTTGGCAAGACTGACTAGCAGCCCCCGTCAATTCCAAAGGAAAATCGTTGTTTTTCTGCACATCTCCATTTCATGCTTTTTTAACTCTTTTCAAAGAACAAGAACTATCAACATTTTCCTAAGCATTTCTCTTTTTACTAAGTGACATCCTAGCAACAAAAAAGGCATTCCTTTGAGCTCGTGCACGACATTCCCACTTACTACCACCCACTACACCGAAGAAGTCAAAGCAGAACTCGGAAGTCAGAGTAGAACTCATAGCCTCCACAGCTTCAGGATCTTTCAAACTAGTCGTTAAGGCTTTATCTGGCAAGCCTTCAAAGCCAGCTGTTCTATAATAGGCCCAGGAATTCGGGTAAGCCTATAACCCTGTCTAGGCCCAACAAAAGTTGGTGTATCAATATCATGATCAGTTCTTGCCTAATTTGCACACCTATATCCATCATAATGGCAACATTTTGAATACATTGCTACTTTTCCTACAAAAACATCTCCTCATTAATTGCAAGATTCTACTTTGAAAAACCTTCCCTATCATTTCCTCTAAATCTGTTGGTACCTTCCCCATACCACCAACAATGTAATTACCTCCCATTTTTATGCCCATAGGACTCTTTGATTTAAAAATATTTGGATCAAAAGGTCCCTTATCCATCCCCCTGTTTGGCCACTCTTTTTTCGTACTACTGGCCCAGGCCTCCTCCTCTACCTCAACACCATTTTTCCCAGAATCAGAACTATTCTTCCACTCCCTTCTGCCAATATTGGATGTAGAAGACGATCGCCTAGTAGTTCCCTCAGAATGAAGCCATGGCCCAAATTGTGAACCTATAGCAGCCTCTACTCCCTGATCATCTTTAACAGACAGGCACCCGTTCTCTCTATGAAGAATCCAGCAACAATTAAAACATATTTTGATTAATTTCTCATATTGGGAATAAACCCAATTTTAGCAATGACCTTGCACAATGGTATCTCAACCTTCACTCTCAGGCTCCTCCCCCACCCAGTTTCATCATCCTCAACATCAACAACAAAGACATGCTCCATTGAACCTCCAATCTAATTGCCTCATTCCATCGACATACACCCAAAGGAAAATTATGAATTTACATCTAGAAAAATTCATCATCAAAAGAAATTCTCCCTGGTTGCAAAACCCCATCATAAGAGAATAGGAGAAACAAGACAATTGTCAAATAAGCATGGTTTGCCTTCGAGGATTCTTTGCATAACAACATTTGTAGCAAAAGTAACCACAAAGATGTTCTTGTCAACTTCCTAGAAAATAGCACGCTTGCTAATCATTCAGATTTTTGCCATACCATTGCCAATAAGATCCTCCCCACCATACAATTTAAGCAAACCTTCCCAATCAAACTCCTCCCTCCTTTCCGTTTGATCTCCTCCCCACTACCACTATCAATTTCCTGCACAACCTCCTCTTCCTCCATTAAACTGAGTTGCTTGCAGATATCCTCAAGACCTTCCATCATTGATCACTTCCTAGCTGACGTGAGAAGACCTAAATGAGACTAAGGGAACCAAAACTAGCTCACCACTTTTGGGTTCGCCAGAACTCTAACCAAAGAGGAGACTCTCGAACTTGATTTAGTATTAATTAATGATAAGTTAGCAAATAATTGAAAAACCAAATAATTAAATAAGTAGAAATGAAAAACATCTCACTTATGCATATGATTGATAATTTTTAACATGATATTCAAATTTGATATAAATCTAATACAGAGTGTCAAAACTAATAGGTGAGAGATTAGGCCCTGTTTGGATAAAGAAATAATTTATCTTATCTCATCTCATTTCATTAAATTATTATAACTTTTTCAAATTTCAATATAAAATATAATAAATAATTTATTTTTAGGTATCCTAAAATAATAATATTAAAAAATAATATTCTAATAACTTTTTATTCAACTTTTAACTTTGATTTAAAATTATCTCAACTCATCTCATTATCCAAATGAGAGTTAAGAAATTATAATTGATATTTATATATATAACCTGAACTCAACTTGATATAAAAACCAAACTTGCAACATCCATAACGAGAAACATTTATCATAATACACGAATCCTACTCAGAATAATATGTAAGAACTGAAAGTGTGATATATTAATGAAATAAACCAAGTTAAAAATTGACCCATATATAATACAAAAATAATCTAATTCAATTCAAAGAGGTTTTTTTTTTTTTTAGAAATTTGGCTGGTTTAAACTACTTTGGGTCATTCGGTAATTTAATCCTCTCGAAGAAAAGCCCCTTTCTCTTGACGCTATTCCAAAAAAAAAAAACCAGATCAGAGGAGGGGGATTGGAGCTCTGGCTCCTCCCTCCCTCATCCCCTCTCCCTCTAGTTTTCTCTTTGGTCTTTGTTTCAAAGCATGGGTATTTTGCGTCGGCCTCAATGGATATAGCACGGAGGCAAGGCCAATGTCACTGTCCGATAGAGCTGCTCCACTAATTGTTGCTTTACCCATGATGATTCTGATACAGAACCCAAGGATGACATCGAACGACTTCAATTTCGTCATGGACATGACAATGGAGCTACAACATGTAATGGAGAAGATGAATAAGGACGCCGACAAGGTGGCAGCGGTCTTGATGGGGTCCCAGACAGCTCTTAGCAACGGTCTCAGTGCGGTCTAGCACGATGGTCTCGGCGGTCCCTCTACTTTGATTTTTTCGATTTCTTCGTTAGTTTCTCCATTCCAAAACAGGTTGGTGGTCATCCGTGCTTGTGGTAGTTTTTTGTTTTAGTTTTTGTAATTCGTTTATGCATTTGTATTTTGTTCTTAGTTTAGTGCTTTGGTCGTGTTTGTTTCTTTGTGTCAGTTAAGAATAAAAAAGAATCGACTAATTTCTTTAGTGGTTCCGCTCCGTTTTTGGAGGTTGGGGGTTTTCTTCCCTCTCCTCCTTAAGAGGATAGGAGTGATGAATTTTTCTCATTTTTTCAAGAGTGGAGATTGGTTACCTCTGTTTATAGAGTGTCATACTCTTAGAAAAATCGAGATTAAAATCTCTAAAAGTTTTGTTAATTGAAAGTCTTTAGAAATTAAAACAATGTTCGTCACAAAACAATCTGTGTGCAAGGGTGCCTCAAATAGTTAAATAGTTTAGCTTATAATCAAGATTTTTTCCTGTATTTATCAAATCACGATTATAACTTCGATTTATTGGAATACAATAAAATTGTTTCCATAAAAAATAAATAAATCAAATCAAAGTTTTTCTCTAATTATAAGACAAAGCAGATAACACATCATCCACGCCTTTGACCTGATAAAATTTGTTTTTAATCAAATCATATCATAAATATATCCTCCTTAAATTCATTGAATAAGAATGGTTTTACGTATAAGCTGAGGTGAGCAATCGCATACTCTGATCGTTTTATATAGTATATATAATACTAGTAGTAAGACAATGTGCAAGGCACATTGCCCTGTTGAGAGAAAAAGAAGTTTCTGAAAAACATTTATAAGAAATTACAACAATAAGCTAAAGAATGATAATAATATAATTTCAATTGAAAACTATTAATGCAAATAATAATAAGTTTAAACAAAACATTGGTTGAAACAAGTTTAGGAAATAAAGCATGTTCATTGAAAATTCAAATTACAACTCCTTGCTTAAACGCCAAAAAATGATGGAATTATTTTCTTCATCATTCATATTGTGGTAACAAAGTTTTGGGGTTTATACATATAGATATCATGTGGTGTATTCTTCCACAACATTTATCAAAAGAACATTGAAATGTTTGTGGCACTGCTTCTGGGAGTTGATCTACCTCTGCGTCTAGTTATATGATCCATCTTTTTTGTAAACACAATGTTGCAATGTTTTAAACATATGGTAGATATTCCTATATCAAATGAATTTGGAGTTTTAAGTATGGTTATCAAATATAATGTAGTATTTGGTTGTTATGATTTTTGCCACCCAATACATAAAGAGGAATAATTTATAATCAGAAAAATGAATGCAGTGAATTTCATGATGTCAATGGCTTATGATTATCAATGATTTCTCGTTACTGCTTAGATAAGCTTCCTTATAGTAAAAGAAATAGATGATGAACATCACAGACAACTTTTTACATTGTTTGGCTTAATGATAAAAAATCAGTGCTTTTACATGCATCAAAGCTTATAAAGAATTATGAATACCGACATAATCAAACAAATAGAACCTAAAAATAGAAAATAATATGAATTTTCTCATGGTTCGAAAAATAAATTTAAAATGTTTATTTAAAATCCTTCTAGATTGAAAAGATGCACCAAACAATATGTATGTTCATTTGAGAAAGATTTGGGGGCAATGGATGGAAATTGCAGATTTTGCAAAGTATAAACAAAAACGTAAATTGAAATATTTATGTTTTCTCTAAGTTTTGATGTCCGAAGATATGAACAGAAATTAAAGAAAATGTTCTGTTATATTAAAAGGGAGAGTCGAAATATGTGTGAAGCTATAAATGGTTTTTGAGATGACATAATAAATAATTATTCAAATTTTAAAGAATAAATATGATACTACCAATATAGAGGAAACATTAGAGGAAAATAAAGATTAAATTCAAAGAAGTTGAAAATCGAAATATCTGAAGACATCATAAATATAAATATTTCCAACATAACATCATGACACAACTTTAAGTAGACTCCTTAAAAAACCTTTTCAATCAAAATATATGTTCCAATAGGCCAAAACCAATAATCGAAATAGATATATACATTCAGTGCATCGTCATTTATCTCAGGGCTACTGGAAGTAAAATAAAGAAGTCCAACTGACTAAGCAAACTTAATTGAGCTGAAGAAAATGGAGAATGAAAATTAGAAATTGACTATCAACAAGCATAAAAATTGTATGGCCCTTTTAGTGGTATTATAATTGAGACCTAACTATAGACACATTAAACAGTTTTAGAATTCAAATATATTATTAATTTCATGCTATCATTTTATATAATATGAAGATGATAGATTATTATTTGGATAAAAATATTTACACCATGACATGATTTTTGAGATGACCTAATATTTAATCATTCATATTTCAAGTATTAAGATAACCCAAAATTCAAAGTCCACATCATTCAAGTCATGAGAAAATGCAACTGATAAATTTATTAAATATTTAGAACATGAATAATAAAACATTTGATTTGGAGACAAAAATACCCTTTGAACAAAAATAAATCAAAGGTCAATATTTAGCATCCAAACATTTCTATTTCTATTTATATATATAAATTATTGCTAAAATCCGAGTGCTTGCCAAATTCCATCGATCTTTAGCTAAACCCAATAAAGTCACAAATAACCTTTCATTAAATTTCATAAAAAAAAATAATAATAGTGGAAATACTCATCTGCAGGAAGAATAGAAAATATGAGTATTTCAGTAGCAATACCTATGTTGCTTCCTTTTGTACCCAGTACCAATGTTGATATTGGGTGTTCTTGCCAAGGCCACATAAAAATTGTTGCACTTGGATTCTTTTTTATTTTTCCACATTTTTTGATAATTGTATATTTCCACATAGAATGACAAAAATAAAACGTCCATTGACTTTGGGAAGAATTAAGAAGGGCACAAAAAAGCTATCACCATGAATTTTGTGATGATTCCACACACACACACACACACAATGGTAATTTGAGTTTGAATGTGTGGACTTGTGAGCATGTTGGGTGGCCTGCAAAAGCACTTCTTTGTATATAAATGGAGACAAAAGTTTTAGTTGTTGTTACTGTTTTCAAATTACAACCAAACAAGAAAATCATCAAACAACATAGAAGCTCAATATGCTTAAAGAAGCAATCCTTATATTGAGAGGTGAGTAAAAGCACTTATCATCATTGCTACACAACGGCAAGAAAGAAAGAAAACAACATTTGAAAACATAAACAATAAAACATTGCTACTCTTCATTTTAAATTTTAACATCCACAATCACATTTGTTGATGTAAGTTGGTTCATATAAGAAAGTTTCATAAGATTCTACTCTAATCCGATACGTTGAAGTTATGCAATGTGAAACAACCAAATTCAGACTATCAACATCTTTGAAATAATAGCAAAAGCAGTTAATTCACCTGTAGGTAGCATGCACGCTCCCAAACATCCATTCCAATCAGCGAGACCAAAGTTGATCCTATAGTTACAAGTGGATCCTATAAGGTTTTATATCAGCAAACATAATTTAAGTGACTCTAAGAAATCCAAAGAACAAAAAACCTTGGAATCATTGAAAAGCTGAGAATACACTACGCTTACTAACAAATATTTCTCATTTCATCCCAATTGTCTACTACCTAAAATGTTTCAGTATTCACCATTGAATTTCCATTTCCATATAAACACATACACGAGATAGCAACAATATGCTTAAAATCTCAACTGGTTGTAGCATCAAACTACTCAGGCACATAACATGCATCTATATTCTTTAACCAATGGCTTAAACAGCAAAACTCTTATGACCATACCTCATCTCCAATAGTTTCAATTGAGAGCTGCTTCCACTCTTTATCTAGAGCAAGCCAATGTCCAGAATTCAATTAATTATATAGTTCCCCATTAATTGATTTCTAAGATCCATCCAATACATTTAGAATCTGATGTAACTCAGAAATATAAAAAAAAAAAATCGAAATCTTACAACCCACCTCAAACCTTGCAAAGCAGCACCTTCTACAACATTTTTTTTAAAAACTTTCAACTGAGGTAGGGATTAGGAAACCCCTGAAGATGGTACATTGTCTATGATCGACATTTTCTCCAAGTAATTTTAATTAAAAACAAAAAGGTAAATTAAGCTCAGGAAAAAACTAAAGCACAAAAGGTAAAATAAAAAATAAATCTCATCTACAATGGGATGAGGTAAAATGAAAAACTTACGTCCCATTTCACACAAACGGCAGAAACAATCCAGCTTAAAAACATCAAGAATGAAAACCCAACAAATAGAAAATTGAAAAATAAAATTCACTTGGCATGCCATGTGTGTGTTAGTATTCAATTGGTTGACATATAGCATCAATATACAAGTCAATCAAACACAAGGCATACTCAAATTTTTTTTTTTTTTTTCCGTTTTAGTGGAGAGCAGGACAAATACTTTTTACCTTCAACTTTTCCTCAACAACAAACATAAGCATAAACATGAAAGAAACAACCCATTTCATGCAAACGATAGAAACAACCCAACTTAGGAAAATCAAAAATGAAAACCCAACAAGTAGAAAAATATAAAATAAAATTCAATGGAACATTTTTAGTTCATACATAAAATCCACAATGCACCGCAGTGAAGAACAAAAATGAAGAATTGACAAATACAAAGCACTAAAGGAAATTTTTGCTGGACTTTGGTGGTGTGGGCAGTGGCCGAGATCAGAGAAATGGAGAAACAGAGAGTGAGAGAGAGGGGCGTTGGGGGCTAGATCTCACCGTGGTGAGGCCATACATAATTCATGATAGCAATGATAAATAATTGCATTATTTACCTTCAGTCTCTACTGAATGCAACCACTAAGCTTGGCATTACTTGTTAGTTCTTTCCCTTTCATTCTTTACCTTCAGTCTATACTAAATGCAGCCAAAAAACTTGCATTCGTGATCATAGAGAGTTAGTACAAAGGTGGTCTGGATGGGGCCATTCCGATGTTGATTCAATCTGTAAGCAATTGCACACGTTATCGGTTCAAAACAATTTAATATCAACTCATATCTTATATGGTATATCATATTTTCAAATTTTAGTTAATTATTTTAATTTGTACAAATTTGAAAGGCGATTCTATCAGGGTCTTTTCCACTTATTTTGCAGACATGCACTGACAGAGAAAAACAATTTGCATATTCCATTTCTATATTAATTGTTTAGCTCAGACACAAACAGAAAGTACAAAGAATATGAAAGTTGAAAAATCTTATGCATTTATTTGTTTCTAATTTTGATGGGCATTTCATTTTATATAGGGTTTGAGGCTTCTGGGTTTCTCTGGATCTAGAAGTTCTATATTAGACATTCTCTAACTTCACCTCTCAAATTTTGAAATTGAGCAGTGAACTTTCCAGGCTATTAGTTGCATAAAAGTAAAACAATTAAAAGCTAATGAAATATCAAACCCAACAGCACTACAAACTGTTTTTTAAGAGACTCAAGCTAATTGGGAATCTGAGAAGTAAACCACTCCATTACATGAATTGGAGCCTCAATAAACTCTAAAGCCAAATCCATTAACACAGTAAAGCAGAAACAGCATGGGCAGTTGCAACTCAGCAATAATCTACCCATAAATTTTCTCAATTAAATCTATGTCAAAATTGTGAAATCAATAGTTCCCAGAAAAAAGATAACTGAGTTAAAAATCACAAAAAACTTAATGAACTTCTAGTACCCAAAAGTCCAATTTACACAAAATCAAATCATAGAGTTTCATTTTCCCGGAAGATCAAACTGCAAGTGCGTAACAAAAAATTCCAAGCTTTTCATACCGATTAGACCAAATTAATTTGTTTAAAAAAAAATTATATAGCAGTAACACCAAATTGAATGGAAATCAAACTTCATTTAATACCTTGTCTAGAAGCTCTGTTTTGTTATTCAATCAATTATGTTCATTTTGAAATTTTCCTATTTTTTGTAGTAAAAACATAATTGAAGATGAACTGATAACTATGACATGCCCTTTCTGGTCTAATTGGTATTGCAACATCAGTAGGAATTTGTTTGACATCTAAAATAGTGTTCATAAATTAATGTACCTAAAATATAACATGAAACAGGCAAATAATTAATGTACCTAACAGTAATTCTATCATATTTTTTCTGTAGTTCATCACTAAATTACAACAAAAAATAAATTAACATTTGGTAGTGGTTGATTCGATAGCCAGTAATGATGTAAAAAACCGTAAACCCTTAATAATGGGGGTCACCCTGACCGACCACTTCCCAGATGCTCTAAGACCAAACGCAAGCATGCAGCCTTAAGTTTAGTTTGACAGTTACTGAAAATTAAAGAGAAATAATATATTTTCTACTTTTTTTTAGAATGCTTTCTATTTTGATTAAACAAAAAAAAGAAATGCTTTCTATTCCATCAATTATTGATCTTAAAACGCATGCACAATGGGAAGTATGCCATAAATAAGGAATAGTTGGCCTTTTGTTTGAAGGGGGTTATTAATCGAATAAGAAGTTTACTACCACCAATCAATGATGGTATGCTAATAATGTTAATTAAAGTCGTTGATAAGACGAACAATAATATTAATGAACAGTCAACCCATATTCCAAAAAAGACCAACATTGCTTCCAAAAAAATTCTAAATTTGATTTTTAAGACACTATTTCCTTCCTTATAATTAATTTACTGGGTTTTGGCCATTTTTTTTGCAAATATTTTTTTGACAGTTCTTAATCTCTCTCTTCTCAATAGCTATAATGGGAATTAACAATACGCGTGTCTATTAAGTGACAACCTAACTCAACATTATCACATGAAGATCATTGAGTGCAGAAAAAATATAACTATATATATATAAATGCAGAATAATTATGACAATAATCAAGCTGTAGGTACCATCCCAAGATGCAATCAATCGGCCTCAAGATGCACCACAATATTCAGCTATGCAGCCGCCTACAGATAATGGTTTTAAGAAACGGGAGAAAATTGAAGAAATCAGAGACAAAACACTCAAAATTTTGAAAAAGTAAAAAAGAAACAAAAAGGGCAAAGTTGTTAATAAATAATAACAAATCCAAACATCTTCACTAATCATCTACAACGGGCAACATAGATTTCATTTGAGAAATTAGCAACCAAACAAGTGAAATATGCATATAAACATATATACACATATACAATAGTTGAAAACCATTGCAAATATCTCCAATTGCAAATGATTTCTTAAGAATTATGCAACTCTAAGGATTATGTAACTTCAATAGCAGAAAGTAGTCCCATAAAACTGAGGTACATGGTGGGTGAATTCACCAGTGAGTTAGAAAACATACCGTATAAGCCTTTTTGTACATATCCACCAAGAAAGACCCAATTTCTTTTCTATATTCTCTCAATATATGGGTTCAGATTCCTGCATAAACCAAGGATCAATAATTCATAATCAGTAGTTAGTAACATAAAAAACACAAGCTCAGAAATTATCATTCTCAATGACAATGATGAATATGAATGAAGCCACTTTTATATATAAATTTATATATATATATATATATATCGATGGTTTTTTATTGAAATCAGTACAATTCTTCTAATGAGAATATTTTAAACTAAGCAAAAGCAATTTCAACTTCTCTCTAATCTCGAAAGAAATACCTGTTCATGCAGTATATGAAATGCTTGCTTCACAGGTAAATTAACATCTAGGGCAACAACATGTGAGCAAGATGTTTCTGGATTAGAAATTGATTCACGTTACCATTAGACAGACAGTAAATTGAGTCTCTCAAATGAAAGCAAATGGTAAAGCTTCCAAACTTTGCTTGAGTCAAAAAGCAACTCATAGGTAGTGTGAGTAGACAATAATACAAAAATACGTTGACGGGAGGCCTGTAAATCAGTATTTGATATACCTAGCACCACCTCAGTCAGTGAACGACGACGACAATGACAACAAGAACAATACATGGGTGGGTTTTGTACGTGGGTCTAAGGAGAAGCTAGGGGCTTCAGGTCAAGGGGAGGAGGAAGGAGGTGGTCCTGGGGTGGTCATGGTGCTCGAAGGTGGCTATGGTAGCTGCTTTAGGCGGTGTATGGCTGCGCAAGGGGGAGGGACTTTCGTGAAACTCATTTCGAGTTGTGCTCGCGTACGGCTAAGGGAGAGGCTGCCAATGGGCTTCAATAGTGGGGAGTTGCTCGCCGAAGCATGGGGGAGCTGTCAGAGGTGGCTGGAAGTCGAGAAGCCCTTTGGGTGCTATCGTGCGTGAGAAGCCGAAGGTGAGAAATGGACGTTGTCGTGCATAGCTCAAGGATATTGTTGGAATATGAAAGTTAAACAAGATTTAGGCTCCGTTTGAATTCGGAGTTGAGATGAGTTTAGTTTATTTTTTAATATTATTATCATTCTGGAATTTGAAAAAAGTGTATTGAAATTTAAAAAATGTGTATTAGGATTTGAAAAATGTGTATTGAAATTTGAAAAAAGTATATAAAAATTTGTGTTTTGTATAAAAAATTATAAAAATGTAATGATGAAATGGAAGTGGAGCTCAACTCACTTCTGAATCCAAACGGGACCTTATTGTTGGGCAATTATGGGCCCCAACGTTGGGTCCCTTTGCGCTCTTATAGTGTAAATTTTTTTTTATATTTTTTTTATATTTCATTTATTTTTTTATAAAATTAATAAAAAAAATATTAAAAAAAAATATATGTGATTTTTTTAATTTTTTAATTTTGTTTTATTTAAAAATTTCCATGGGAGTGCAAAGGGATTCAAACGCCGGAACTCCATATATTTACTAATTATTGTTTATTACTTTTCATAGATTATAGAGGTTTTTTAAATATAAAGATTATGTTTCTATATTTTTTTTACAAATTAATTCATTTTTATACGAACAGTGTGGAAGTATCTCAACGCTTTGGCTACGATTGGCAATTAAAAATAGCCAAAGTATTCTCAAAATATATTTTTATTATTTTATTATTTTTTACTTGATTATTATTATTATTATTTATTATTATTTACTATTATTTAATATTCTATTATTACTTTTTTATTATTATTTACGATATTTGTCAACATTTCTCACAATCCAAACTTAAATGAAGTTAGAGCCTAGAACCTAAGAGCTACCGATAACGAGTATCAAATCTTGGTACAGATAGTATAAATGTTTTATTTATTTATTATTTATTTAAAAAAATGTATTATCTCCTTTTAAAAAATATTAAAAACATAAATAACAAAATTTATAGAAAGGAAAAGGGAAACTCTTTAAAACGGGCTTATCCATTAATATGAGAAAAATAGACACCAATAAGAGTTTGACACATCAACATATCATAAATTCATCTTCAAAACATGCACACACCGAATTATTACACAATCTCTATTTTGATCCAATAGTTCTCCTTCTCTCTACACTGTTACCCACAATGAAAAACTTTGCCGCCTCCCTCTCCTCCCTATCGTGTCTCCTCTCTCTCGCAAGCTCACCTTCCTCCCATGGTAATATCATTTCTCGAGGTCTTGAACTTCAAAGCCTCATAGTAGAATAAGCAAGAAACTTATAGGATGTGTATAAATTATATAATTGAAAGCCCATCACACTTCTTCCTAGAGCTAGCTGCATTACATCTAGTGGTACACAATATAAGTTTTGCTAATTGTAAGTTTAGAAAAGTTCTTATTCCTAGTTTTCATCCATCAATTTTGCTAATTGTAAGTTGTGCTTATAACAACATAGAAAAATAAACACCGCAAACAAACAAATTGTAAAAATCAAAACAAATTATTAAATAACTATGGCAAGATGAATTGAAGTATAAGGGGATTGGAAAAACATATCTCCTAAAGCTTAACAGGTATTTGGGGAAGAAAAGAGTTCTGGTCTAGTATTAATGGAATGATTCCGTATTTTCTTTGATTGGTGTTGTTGGTCTTTGGTGGCTGTGTGCAGTAACTCGAGATGAAGAAGGACTTTACTGAATCAATGAGTTCCATGCTGGTAATCTCCCAATAGTGTTTAAAGGTCGACCATCTTTGTTTTGGCTTTAGCATCCTCTGTCAATTTTCCTAATGATTCTCAACACTTTTGTACCTTCATCTGAGTTCTTGGTAGACTTCTTTATTTTGGCGTTGTCTGTGTAGGTTCCTGGTGTTTTTGGCACTTTGATTTTGGCTTTTGGCTTTGGTGAAAGTTCGACGAGTTTGTGATTTCAGCACAAAGGAGGCTCTTCAACAACAATACCATCGAGAGAAAGGGAGGGAGAGAGAGAATGGGAAAGGGCGTATGTGTTCGAGTTCCTCTTAAATGTATCACATGTAACATTCTATGTGTATTCTACGTGGCGGCTTTCAATTGGTGTCTATCTTTCATTTGAGAAAATTTGGGAGAATCCGATCTAAATATTTTCTCAAAGAAAAAAACTTCGTAGGGCTATACAAAATAACCGAAACTTGACCCAACCCATTCTCCCGACTCATTCTGACCCGAAATATTCGACCCACTTGTGTTAAAATCAGAAACGGGTAATTACCCGTTACCAATTTCAAACATACTCTACACGAATTTAGACTCTCTCTCTCTCTCAATGCATCCGTAAATCATTTCTCTCTGTAAATGGATCCTGTAAATCGTCGACCCAAAAATCTGCATCGATGGCCACAACTTCAACATCACGGCATCGATGATCTTGACCTCTGTCGTGGTGGAGTAGTTTGAGGCCGATGAGGACAGGGTTGGGATAAAGCTCTTTATCCCTGTCGAAACTGCTATCACCGATCTTTCAATTACCATGATGGTCTGTCGCAATGGGTTTGTCGCCGACCTTCCAGTCATTGGAATCATTCAGGCTTCAGTGAATCCGTTTATTGATTTTGTACTTTTTTTTCTTAGAATTACTTTTCTGGTACTTGCAATTTATTTCCTTAATGATTTGCATTTGGATTAAATGATTTAGAACAAGACGAACAAGATATTGGACAATCGATTAAACGGATAACAGGCAATTGGGTTGGGTCGGTCGGATCGGTATACAACCCTATTCGTGAGTATAATTGTGGGAAATGGAATATCCTTTCTCTCTCCCTCTCTCTCATCATTTTTCCTTAAAACTTTCACCAATTGAAAGCATAATTCAATACGGACACAGTTCCCGCCAAATGAAAGCAGCGAGATATACCCTCTTCTTTTGAATTAATTTTATTCTTTCGCTCTCTTAATTCCCTCACACGAGAAAAACCCTACGCCGAAGGAGAAGAATGAAGGGTGGGACGGTTCAGATCAACTGGCACGACTCGAAGCCAGTCCTAACAGCTGATTTCCACCCTCTCTCCGGCATCCTCGCAACCGGTGGCGCCGATTACGACATCAAGGTACCAGATTTGACTGTAGACACTTTTTGTTTTATTTCTTTATTTGCTTGAATTTGAAGATTGCTACCAAAAGTTGTTGAACAGGACCATCTTCGAAAAAACCACCACGACTTCTTTTTGTTAGAAGAAATGAAAGTTATTGTTAATGAAACAAATCAGGCCCTGAATTTTGGGTTTTATCTTTGGCATTTATTGGTTTCCAAGAAATGAGAGATTCCCCTATATTTTAATTCCTGCAGGTTGAGTTCGGTAGTTTAGACTTTCCGTCCAAACTCTAGGGTTGAGAGTTCAATAAAGATAATTACAAATTGTGAATCCAACTATACTTGTTGAGCATTTAATGATATTCCTAAAATACACATGATCAACAAGAAGGGTTGTAAAACTGCAACTCTAGGCCTTAGAGTAAAACTGCAACCTTAAAGAATTTTAATTCAACCTTTCCATCAAATTTTTTTCAAAACTCGTTTGTTTTCTGTTTGAAAAAATTTTAATTGGAGGTCATGTGCTCACTATTGAGGCTGAACTTTGGGAGTGTTTTCATCCACTTAATACGTTCAAGTCTTCTGTTATTTATTTATTTTGATAATTAAGAGTAAATTTATTGATAGGAATGAAATAGAGATAGCCTGTGTACACGAGAAGCATACAAAAGAACATCTAAATACATTCTAAGAACTAGTGACTAAAGACAGGAAGTCATGAGTATTGTCTCCATCAAGTACAATAGCTGAAAATCAAAGCATTAAAGTGTACAAAAAAAATATAAGCTCCGTCATTGTGCGCTCCCTATCTTCAGGCACTAATTTCTTTACGACAAAGTACACCACATGATGCACAACATAATCACCTGCCACACTGTTGCCACTTGAAGATAGCCTCGAATCTTTTTCTAGCAGGCCAATAAATCCACCACCCTCAAAGGCATTACCCAAGCGACGTCAACTCTTCTTAAAATTGCATCCCACAACACCCTTGCTATCTCACAATGCAAAAATAAGTGGTCTACTGATTCACCAATTTTTTTTTTATACAAATAGCACCAATCCATCATGACGCAATCCTCTTCCTCATGTTTTCCATGGTCAAAGTCCTCCCAAGAGAATTTGTCCATACAAAAAAGGCCTCTTTGGAAGGCACGCAAAACCTCCAAATATTCTTTCAAGGGAAATGAACATTAACTTGTGATGCTAATAATTTGTAATACACCCTGACCCTTCACTTTTTGCTGCCGTTAGACCTCCATTGCATTCTATCTTCCTGCGTTGTGGTGTTTCCCATGGAGTATATCAACCTGAAAAAATATGAAATAGTGGGTAATTCCCAATCATGAATATCCAGATTGAAGAGGATGTTCCACTGGGAAGGGCCCTAAGATGATGCCCGCAGACCCACCACGGAAGCTTCTTTATTAGTTGCTATACGAAAGAGAGCTGGAAAAACCGTATTAAGAGCGTGGTCTCCACACCATCATGCCAAAACCTGATTCCTGTACTCTCTCTAGCCATAAAATGGATCTGAGTAACAAAACTCGGCCATCCCTTCTTAAATAAATTTTCATAATCCCACGCCATATCCCGCCTCACTTTATTGGAGTACCTACCCCCCAAGCACTTCCGTGTCTACAATTAATAATTTCTTTCCACAACGACTCTCCTTCCAAATGATACCTCCATAACAATTCTTCCAACAAAATTTTATCGAAGGTCCTCAAATTGCACATTCCCAATCCCCCATTTGAAATTGGGGACCAAATTTATTTCAATGAACAAGATGTAACTTTTTTCCTCCCCCATAAAAAAGCCCAAAATAATTTTATAATCTTGGTCGCCACCCATGCAACAAACAAAAGAAACAAAGATAAAAAATAGGTGGGAAGATTCGTTTGTGTACTCCTAGGTAGAGTGAGCCAACCCCCTTTTGATAAGTATATCCGTTTCCTCCCAACTAGCATTTTCTCTATTTTCTCTACTACCTCATCCCAAATGGCCCTAACTTTAAAAATTGCCCCCAATGGAAGGTCTAAATATTTTATAGGCAGCGAAGATACTTTACAATCCAGAAGGCTTGCCAAGCTATTAATATTATGCACCATACCCACCGCATCCATCTCGGGCTTTCCCTTACTCATCTGAAGTCTCGACAAAACTTCAAAACATAATAAAAGTGCTTGTAGAGTTTGAGTCTCGCCATGATCCGCTTTGCAAAAAAGTAGAGTATCATCTGCTAATAAGAGATGTGAAATTGTAATAGAGACATTAATACCATTACCCACCAAGAATCCTGAGAGAAAATTGCCTTCAACAGTCGCCTTAATCATCCGGCCAAGTGCATCCATGACTATGACAAAAAGAAGAAAAGAAAGTGGATCCTCTTGCCTCAATCCACGAGAAATGTTAGAAAAATCAACAGGGGTGCTATTCACTAGCACAGAGAATCGAGCGGTGGAAACATAATATTTAATGCATAAGGTCCACCTATCACCAAAGCTACACCTCCCGAGCAAGTATATAAGAAAATCTTAACTCACATGGTCATAAGATTTTTCCATATCAAACTTGCATAGAATATCAGAAACTCCCTCTCGCAGCCTATGATCCAAGCACTCGCATTAAGAACCCAATTCTAAGATTTGTCTCCCTCGATCAAATGCATTTTCAGGCTTGGAAATAATATGTTCCAATACCGTGCTTATGTGGTTAGCAAGGACTTTCGAAATGATATTTTATATACCACTCACAAAGCTTATGGGACAAAAATCTGCAACTGACATAGCCCCATGTTTCTTTGGAATAAGAGCAATGAGTCGTATTGAGACATTTCTCAAACTTTTTAAAGGAGTGGAATTCACTAAAAACCTACAACACATCACATTTTACAATCTCACACTCTGCGAATCTCTATTGACTCAAACAACAGATCATCAAGTTTCAACCTTCAAAGGATGTTTTGGTGAGGAGGTTCTCATAATAATGCACAATATGGTTTTCAAGATCAAAGGGAGAAGTGAGCACTTGAGTGTCTGAATGAAGTGACTCAATGGCATTATTGTGCCTATGTGAACTAGTCTCTTTATGAAAGAATTTCATATATTTATCACCTTCTTTAAGCCAAAAAGTCCTGAATTTTTGTCACCACGAAGTGTCCTCCATCAACCGTACCATCTCCAAATCTGTTATAACCGAACTCTTCCTCATTGATACCTCTTCCAAAGTGTCTCCCATCAATGTTGAAAATGAATTCCAATAACTCTTCTATGGCCATAGAGTTGCGATAGTTCCTCAACCGCTCGCTAGAAAAGCGAGTGATGTACAGTGCCGTCACCTCCCATAAACAATAGAAGCCCGCCAATTTCTCCCATAGCCTTCTCCTATCTATATTTGAGTTAGGCCTATAGATGCCTACAATCGCCCACTCCCACCCATCTTCCAATATTTTAGAAAGGGTAGCGACCGAGAAAGTACCAACACACTCCTCTTCCACCTCTACCATCCTTTTATCCGACATTAGGAGAACGTTGCCTGACAGTCCTAGCGAAGTCAAATAGGACCAGTCCACAAAATGCGAAGGTGCTTATTACGATTATTAAGCCCTTTACACGTTTCAAGAAAGGATCTTAGGTTTCATAAACAATAATGGCCCCCCTCCCTTTCAAGAGAGGACCGCCACTCCCCTCCTTTGCTTCATAATTAATAGAACATTGGAGCCATTTAAGTTCCTTGTTCCTCTTGGTAGGGACTGCAATCTGCCATCTTCAATGGTCACAAGAAGGGTTTAAATTGTTCTTCAAATCCTATGCAAGACACTCCAATGCAAGCTTGTATCTCCTTGACCTTCTTAAACACCCACTCCGAAATAAACCTATCTATGTTGGGACTATGAGGGAGCATACAATTTGGATCCACATCCCCCCATCAAGTCTTTTGTTATAACTAAAGTTTCCTTTGGTTGAGTGGAATACATAAAAATAAACATTTTTTTTTTGTCTAAAAGTTTTTCATTTTTCTTTAGTTGATTTATGAATAAATGGACATCTAGGATGTTGTATTCTTTCTTAATTGCTCTACTTCGTGGGGCTACATTGTGTTTCCCATTTATTTAGGGAATCATAATGACAGATTACAATATTCCCATTTGGCTGCCATTTTACTTTAAAAGTGATGTACAGAAGTTCCTATAAAAATGGGAAGTGCCCTACCTTTGAGTTTGGTTTGAATTATTGATTTACGTAAGTTTCAGTGATGATAGGATCTGTACAATAATTAATAAGATTGAATTATTATATATTCTTTTTGGGTCAGACTAACTGTTGAGTCATGTGTAATTGTTTCAGCTCTGGTTAATAAATTCAGGTGGAGCGCAGACGAAAGGCCCTGCAGCCTCCTATCAAAATAGCCTCTCTTACCACAGTTCTGCCGTAAATGTTCTTCGGTTCTCTCCTTCTGGTAATGACATATCTATGCTTTTCAAAGCTGTATTTTTTTGCTACAAGATAAACATTGTGATGGAAACTGAATTATGACTGGTGAGGGAAAACTACAGAATAATGAAATACGTCATGTGTCGAGTGATTGCATAAGAACAAAAGTAGAGTAAGAAGAAAAGTGCACATGATTTCTTTGAGTACGGTAAAGCTTATATGACTTCTTGATTCTTCCTCAACCTCCTAGGATTAAGCCTCTCTCTATGGATGCTACCCAACAAGCAAAAAATAAACTCAGTACTATGGATCCTCCAAATGATAGCAAAAACCCTGGGACAACCATAATTAGGAAATTATTTTTAACATGAAAACTCTGCACGGTATATGGAGAACATTATGATTCTGTCAAGGTATGCGAAAGTGTCAATAAACCATCAACTTAAAGCAGAATACTGTTTTAAAGATGGAATAATTATGATTAAAACCACAGGAATCTTGAGTCCCACAGTGTAAATCTTGAAACTGATGAAATTAGAAAGTAGTTCACATATTAGTAATAAACCGATCTTCAATGGCTGCATCATGTTGGTTTGACCATGTCAATGCTTTTTAGTTATTTTAATTTATCTTATTTTGTTTTACAGAACTAATATTTTGCATCGAGTTTCAATGTGTATATTAACAAGTCTCGTAGAGGCTTATTAGCTTTGGTAATTAGTTATCTGCATATTTCTATTTTGATGTTCTTTTTTATGCTGGGATTGATACCACTCCTTTATATAATGCAGGAGAACAACTTGCATCTGGCGCTGATGGTATGATTTCAGTCATTGTGGTTTTTTCTCTTTTATAGCAATGCGTTATTTACTCCAGTTTTATCATTTCGCAATGTGATTTAGCTTGGAAATTTTTAAATTGTGCTGGCCTACTTCAGGAGGTGAACTGGTCATTTGGAAGTTACACCCCACAGACACAGGTCAAACATGGAAGGTTTTCAAGATTTTATCGTAAGGCCTTGCAACTGAGCTTTTCTAGTAAGCTTGTAAGCTTTTACATGGATCACAATTAGTTCCATACAAACACACGCCGGGCTATTCATCTGGATTAGACTGCATCTTGTCTAACTAAAGCCAATTCATTTATGATTCTGCCAGGAAGCTTGTCCTTGAATTAATCACTCATGTTTTCAGGATCCAACTTAAAACCCTTACGATAGTAAAGCTTGTTTCTTATGTTTCTGAGATGAATAATGTGTTCTAGAATTTTTGTGGAATAGATTTCACAGGAAGGATGTCCTGGACCTGCAGTGGTCTGCCAATGGTGCATTTCTCATTTCTGGGTCTGTTGATAATTCTTGCATCGTGTGGGATATGAGCAAATGTAAGGAAATTCACTGCAGTCACAGTATTTTGACTACCAAATAGTAAAGAAAATCTCAGTTAAAAGTCTGGGTTGTATCCTTTTTGTCCATGTTTCTGTTCTTCAGATTCTGTTCATCAGATCTTGGATTCCCACTCCCATTATGTTCAAGGTGTTGCATGGGATCCACTGGCCAAGTATGTGGCTTCCCTTAGTTCTGATAGAACTTGCCGTATTTACATTAACAAACCTCAAGCAAAAACTAAAGGCATGGAAAAGATTAATTATGTTTGTCAAAATGTCATTACAAAGGCAGAACAGCCATCAGAGGATGATTCTAAGGTAAGGACATATTAGATCATCTTTTTTTTTTTTTTTTAATTTTTTTTTTTATGAATTGTATATCAGAATTTTTGGATGTTATTTATTCTTTACTTATAAAAAAAAATCAGATGTCAATTTTTGTGAATGGTTTCTGGTGCAGTCTGTAAAAAACCATCTTTTTCATGATGAGACGTTGCCATCCTTCTTCCGAAGATTAGCCTGGTCACCTGATGGGTCATTTTTGCTTGTGCCTGCAGGTATTGACCAATATTTAAATATCAATCCCCTTCCAAAAAAAAAAAAAAAAAAAAAAATATCAATCCATCTATTGTGGATTGATGTTTTTTCATTGAATGTTGGTTATCTGGTAACTCGATGGAATTATCCGGTTGCTTCATGAGATCTTCATCAACACCATAGAGTCTCCTATCACACTTGGGAGTAGTCATGCCAATGTTTGATCATCTCAGTCTGTTCCTTGGATTTTCCCCTTTTCTCTTTCAGGTTCTTACAAGATTTCACCTGCATCTGAATCAGTAAATACAGCTTACATATTTTCCAGAAAGGATCTCTCAAGGTAAGATTTTAGCTGCATGGTCTTTTAGTTGCCCCTTCTGACATTGCACTTCTGTTGGCACTCTTAAGATGAGCTATGGGCACCAGATATTGAGCCTGATCTCTTAATGCAATTCAGCTGAATTAATAACAACCTGTTCTTTTCAGTATGCAATAACTACACTTTTAATCAATAAAATAGCTTTGAAGGAGACTTTCTTCTGTCTTGCATTCATTTTCTTAAAATTTCTCACATGCAGGCCTGCTCTACAACTCCCAGGTGCAAGTAAACCCATTGTGGTGGTTCGTTTCTGTCCCATAGTTTTTAGCCTCCGGGGATCTAATCCAGGTACTTCTAGGATAATCTGTTTTAAAACATTATTGTTGTTTAGGCCAATGTATGACATTAATCTTTGATGAGTTGTGCAGCTGCACTCTTTAAGCTCCCTTATCGCCTCATTTTTGCTGTCGCTACTTTGAATTCTTTATACATTTATGACACGGAGAGTGTTCCTCCAATTGCAATATTGGCCGGTCTTCACTATGCAGCCATAACGGACATTACGTGGTATATTTGATACCAGTTTCCATGCAAAATACTCCGACTGTATTGTTGACAATTCTTTTGATGATTTTGATAATGTTTTGAATGCCTACCATTGTTGTGTTCAAAGGTCACCCGAAGGCCGTTACTTGGCATTATCCTCCCAAGATGGTTACTGTACATTACTAGAATTTGAACACAACGAACTGGGGTTGCCCATCTCTTTATCAGGTCTTGCCTCTTCTTTCCCATTATTATCACTTCCTTACCAATCCTCTTTTCCCCCTCACAACTGCTTAGTTCCTTTCTTATTTAACCTGGTGTAGAAGAAACAAAAGTTACGGGTGATGAGAATAGGGGGCCCGTTCAGAAGCCAGAGGAGATGATAATTGATGTAACTACGAGTGATGTTGCAGCAGAGTGCACTAAATCGGAACCAGGAAAGAATGAAGGGAAATTGGCATCACCAAGCTCAACAAGTACTCCCATCTCCAACAAACCAGCTAAGAGGCGTATTACTCCCATGGCAATTGATCCTTGATAAGTGCCACTCTGAACCCTGTAAATCTTGGCGTAGTCTGTCTTTCAAGGTTTCTTCTTTGTAGGTTTATATTAATTTTCAAATGTAAAAGAGATGGATTCGACTATCTTAGTAATTGATGCGTAAAAGAGAACCTCCCCCCACCCAAAAAAAAAAAAAAAACCGTTTACCTTTTTTTGAGGATCTAGAGTTCTTTCTACTAGATTTTTTATCATAGATCAAGGCATCAGGCCAATTGTATCATTCATAGGCTTTTAGTATTGAAATCTGGTCACGGCTTAAATCCTATAATGATAGCGTTGGCTTGCTAGAAAATATGCTGAGAGAAAATAATAGTATGTTAAAGCAATGAGGGACTATCAAGTCAACTCTTATTCGGCCCAATTTTGAAATTCATACAAGATGAAACTGTGATATGAGATAAAACGAACGGATGAGAGAGGAAGAATGTGGGCCGGTTGTACTCTTATCTTATGATAATGATATAAAGGAGCTACACCTTGGGATATGTTAGGCTACAATCATTCTGCTTGATTGGTTGGGTTGAGGATGTTGGTTGGGTTGCTTTGACTAAATGGTCATGAACTCACTTTTTTCTTACAGAGGTGAACTTTCCATGAAACATGTTCTGTTTTCACACTTGACAGCTCAGCTAGACGAGTCCACTTTTTCAACCACTTCCTCTGTTTTCTGTGCGACGAGTTTGGTGCAATTGATACCTGCAGTAACCATATTCCCAGTTTCTTTAATCATTTATAGATTGTACGGCTCAAGATTTTTAATGAAACATGAGTATTCCATGGGAATAGAGAAACTGAAATGCAATCTCGGACCTGTGAGGAAACTGTATATTAGGCATTCTGGTAGTCCTGACTTCCTTGGTTGATAAAACAATCTTGTTATATTGGTCTGTGGACAAACTGCCTTTTGGGAGAGAACCTTCAGGATCATCTGTCCATCGGTAGAAGGGTGTGGCC
Organism: Platycarya longipes; assembly: GCA_036559045.1. Taxonomy (NCBI): domain Eukaryota; kingdom Viridiplantae; phylum Streptophyta; class Magnoliopsida; order Fagales; family Juglandaceae; genus Platycarya; species Platycarya longipes. The sequence continues at coordinate 31,809,397 of CM071791.1, forward strand.
GGGGCTGGGGTTGCAGAGGTGGTACTGTTACCCTTTCGATCCGGATAAATAAAAAAGTGCAAAGGAAGCAAAATGGGAAAAAGAAAGTAGCAGCAATTTAGTGCAATTCCTTGGTTGAGACATTCATCGTTTCATCATACAATTTATTTGTTCAGGGTACAGAGCACAATAAAAAAAGGGCAAATAAGATGGTCAATCTCTTCCTTTATTTCTTTCGTTTAAACAAAGATCTCATTGCAATAGAAGGCGATTAATGAATAGATATGAACAAAATTGTTATATCTCAGAGAAACTTTTAGCCACTCTAAAGATAGAAGAATCGCAAAAAGAACGAAAATATCAGTGCCTGATACAAAAATGTATTCTCCGTGTAACTCTACACTTTTGAGAACCCGTTGCTATCTTGAGAATTTTGGGATTGTTTGGTTTTGGCTGCCGTAGAATAAAAAAGATAATAACAGAAAAGAAACTTCAGCATTAAGTAACTGTAATCAACTTTTCTGGCTTCTGAGATGAGACCCCATAGGTGCCTTGTCTGCTAGAGCTTTGGCGATTCACTTTGCAGAAAAAGAGAAAACTGGTGCCAGAAAATCCACATTGGTAGCCATTGTATGGAGTGGGAGTGACAAAATGGAAGCTATTTAGATAGTAATTGGAACGGAAGCTACTCACCAGAAATGAACGTTAGTCGGTAAGAACGTATGAGAGGATAATTTCATTCCACACATCAGGTACTCCTGGTAGACACCAGTGGCTACAATCAGGTGTAAACGGACTGTCACTCCAGTTACCCACATGTGCATCACTTCGCAGAGCTGACATGGAAGTTATGTGCAGAACAGTTATTGGAACTTTCATATTCTTTACCACCTCCAATACGTTGTCTGAAAATAGACTTTGGTCTCTTCCTCCAGCTTCTGATAGTGGGTTCTGGGTCACATTACAAATCCTACGAGTTTGATCACTGATGCAAAAAACAAACAGTATCCTCAGTCATGTTGAAGAGTGCACCTCAAGAGAAATACATACAAGGGTATAGCAATTAAAGAAACTAATGTTAAACAAGTATGAGGTTGACATTACCCCCTTCAAGTATGGTTGACACTGGCAACATTAATGAACTGATATGGAAGAATACTCCTAAAGAAGTATTAGAGATTGATTGGCAACTTTACAAGAAAAAAAGGGCCGGGGGAGGGGAGGGGTATAATTTCATAGAGGCATGCTATTGATTGAAAATGTGTTGACCTATAAGTTTCAACAGTGTGAATTCATTCATAGTTCTGTATCTTGAAAGTAGTTTCCAATGAATTATAGGATAGCCAGAGGTGCTTGAGAACACAGCGTCATATTGCCTATGCTAAAAGCATACCCCCAGTGAGATGGCTCCAAAGTTCGAAAGAAGACTTGTGTTCGATTTGTGTTGATATTTTTCTCAACCCACGATGCCCACGTGCCTAGTGCAGTTCTGTAGGCAGTGAGAATTGGCATTCCAAGCTTTAAAGACTTTCCAACCTGGAAATAACAACCACTGTTCCAAATACAACTTAGAATTATTTTGTACAGGTATATGTAAGAAATGTGCAGATTGTAATGGTAGTAAACAAAGACTTAGTTCAAAATACATCAGAAATTTACTCGATGATATAATGAGGGCATGACATGCAACTTACTAATTATATTTTTTATTTTCATCTGAATAAGATGAATTCTATTAATTATTAAAAAGAGGTATTACCCAAGTACACAAGGACCATACATTGGCTACACGTAGTTAGAAAAGCAAAAAGGCCAAGAAAGATTTCTGCAGCTAACCATTCCTTAATCATGCATGATGCAACAAAACATGTGCAGCAAAGTAAAAAGTTCTGTGAGCGTGTGTTGGAATGCATGCCAAATCACTACCGACGATTACATTTTTTTCTCTTTTCTTCTTCAGTTCTGTGAGTGCGTGTTGGAATGCATGCCAAATCAAATAAATGGCTGATTTAGAAGAAGCTATGGTGTCACTAGGGAACAATTAATTCACTAGAGATGATTACTTTTATTTTCTCTTCTTTTCTTCTTCTTTTTTCTCCACCCAGAAAATGAATGGTTTCTTCATATAATATACCTGCTCTTTATATTTAGATATTTATGTCCTTTGTCCTTAGTGAGAGGTAAATAGATAACATTCTTTATGTATGAGCTGATGAAGAGAGACCTTTTAAGTTCAAGTAGAACATGTTTGACATCAATGGATATATCTAGCAAAGAGTAATTTTAGAATATAGATTGGTGTTGCATGTGTAGAAGTGGAGGCGAGTCTGTGAACCATCTTCTTTTACACTGCAAGACTGCCGAGATTCTTTGGGACAAGGTGTTTAGCAAACTGAATCTAGCTTGGGTCATGCTAGAGACCGTGGTGACAGCTATGACATTTTGGACTTCTATCTGTGGTGTTCGTCAGATCAAAATTGTTTGGAAGATGATCCCCATTTGTATCATGTGGTGTATTTGGCAAGAGCACAACGAGCGGACATTTGAAGACAAGGAAAGATTTCGAGAGGAACTGTTAGCTTTATTTCTTAGAACTTTATGTACATGGACCATTGCCGTAGACTTTAATGGCATGGACGTTCATGAGTTCTTGTTTCTAATGTGCCTAATTGATAGGCCATACACTCTTTGTAATTGGCTCTTGCCACCTTTTTGATCTATAATACACTTTTACTTATCAAAAAAAAAAAAAAAACATAGAATACATTTAGTGGGATGCTTAACAATCCAGCCATGCTTGTGGAAGCATACCATATGCTCTAGCAAATACATATCGATTTCAATATGTACAGCCAAGGCCCAGTTCTATAAATGCAATCTCTCTCTCTTTAACATTACTACTATGACCATATTTCCTCGCATTTTTAGTCAAGAAATCCATTTTCGTCACAAATGACCTATAAAAATATCTCATGGACACGCATTAATATTTTGAAACCACACAATTTAAATGTCTTCGAAGAATGATGAGGGGAAATTTGTCCAAGTTAAAACTTCTATGCAGAAAGGAAAATTTAGATTCTGCTTTTAAGATTACCAATGTAACAAACAAACCAATAGAGATTTCCCCATGAATCAAAAGCTCATTTTGCAAAGTTTAAAGTTTCTTTCAATCAAATCCCCATATGGAACATCATAAATTTGATTCAGCAGGGTCACCTGCATCCAGTAAACACGGTCCACCCTAGCCTGAGAAAACTCTGACTTACAACTTATTGGAGTCAGCTACACAAATCATTTATCTCCCTCAAGCTCCCTATGAATCCATCCTCAAAAAACTTTTGAATACATAATCCATAAAGGATCTATTGAGATGGGAATTTGAACAACCTAATGTCGATACGTTTAGAGGCTCAGACGATGTTTCACAATGTAGCAAAACTGGTTAAGCAAGACAATAATATTCCGGGATAATATGGATATGACTTTAGCGGGAAATGTGAGAGGACTTTGTTAAAGAAATTTCAGATAATGGCTTGTCAGGCACAAGTGTTATAGAAGGCTTTTATGGGATGAAGGCATTGTTAAGGGGAGTGTAAAAGGATATCAGAATCAGATGCAGAGTGTAGACCAGGAACAATTGCCACTCCATTGAACTTTCAAACTAAAGAAGGGTGATCCTTGGATTGTCTTACTGGGAATCAAAATCTATGCATGCCGAAGTACACTACAAAGGAGTAAATGTGAATATCATATCCAGAATGGATCTCAAATGGAAGATCCTGCAGCTCAATGAATTGACAGGCACGAAAGATAACTGATATAGAGATATCCTCACACAAAAGAACAGGAAAAAAAAAATCCATACATTGCTATCTCCCTAAGAAGTTTTCATTTGGGAGGTGTTTCCTTATGGTGGCACCAAAAGGCTATTCTATCCAATAGGAAACTCATCTAGAAAACTAGGAAGCTGCTTCCATTCCTCCATGTGCTAAAATTTTACCATCTCAGAATGCTGCTGATACATATGAAGCAAACAGGGAATAAAGGTTCCAGGCTTATGAATTTTTGTTACCAAAAGTTGCGTCCAATACCTAAGTTCTCTAACCCTACAAAAACTTGACACCATTATGATCTATTCTAATGGGTAATGTACTACGAATATCTGGATTATGCAATACAACTTTTGTGCATAATCCAAATTCTATCAAGTACAATGTGGTGAAGTGATAATAATGCTGTTTATAATGCACTTTTTATTTTACCTATAAAAAGAGGAAAATGCTTTATCCACAAAGGAATTATACAAAAGTAAACTCACAAACTGATGTGGCTTGATGTGGTATGTCAGATTGTAAAGTTACTTTTATTATAAAGTAGATCTAACGGATAATATGAAGTTATATCAGTATGTGGATTTTTTTTTTTGTAATTTCTATGTTTGTAGCAGTTCTCTAAAAAAAGTGATATTTGTAATGCACAACTTTGATTTAGATGTTAGATTAATGGAATTACAATTGTGTGCTGTCCATCGAAATCATGGATTAGAACCTATGATTCAATCCTAGTAGTTCTATCCAAGCAAGAAACTTCATACAGACAAGCACAGTTAAATGAAAAACAAAAATTGCATTTTCATTATGGTCTTACAGAACGACAATGGAGATTTGTACAAAAAGGAGGAAACTTACGTTTCAAAAAGCTTCCCTGGCACCCACCATTGTCCTGTGTTGAATATGAGAACATCTGAGTTAATCCAATGGGTGCTAATGTTATCTAATTTGTCCAATTTAAGCGTGGACTTGACCCTCTTTGGTGCATGTTTAGGCATCCAACCCTGCTGCACCAGGAAAACTGAACGGAAGAACTCAATAGTAAAGTTGAAGGAGCTAAACCGAACACCTAAAAATCTAATCTGCTTTGTAATCTTATTCCCATTCATTTCATAGACACTTTTCTTATCCTCTACACCTGTCATAAGCAAGCATATCAGAGACTCCCACTGTGTTCGGCTCATAGAATCACCAACAAAAACGACTCTTTTGCTTCTAAACTTTTCTAATATATTCCGCACATTAAACCTCAGAATATCACAAGTCTTGGGCTTCCACCTCCATCTAAGATAATCTTTATCATTCCGCCCATTTCCCAAGCAATTGAATCCTTGTTCAACAAAAGGACATTCCGTAGCATTGTACAATGGGTAACTATCATCCTGCACCCAACTTCCATAAAAAACATTGCAACTACTAAACGTACCATTAAATTTGGATGTCTCGTACTCATGAAAGGCCTGGCTGAAACTTGGGAGGAGAAACAGATAGCCGCAACCAATTGCTATGATGAATGAAATCAGAGACCCAATCACCACAAGAACATGAAATTTGCGGGAGACCCAGCTCAACCGCCGGACCCTTGGGCTTGTCACACTCGGGGCCCTTCGGCTGAGTGACGTGCTACGTTTGAAGGATACACTCCTATTGAAACTAGTCATCATCTCAGTCATATTCTTCATTAAAACTATTCACTATCTCAATCATCCAGAAATTGTAAAAAACGCGTCCTATGTTAAACAAAATATCAGTCGCAGGATCCAAAAAAGTCCAACTTTCCATATTTAACTCCAGACCCATTACAGAATCAATCCGAGGACTAAATAAATCCAACCATTATCACATCGAAATCGTCGAACATAAAAACCATCATCGAGCTCAAAAAGTCCTCAACTTTCAAATCATATGAGCAGCATGATCAGTAGAACTCCAAAGGATAAGAAATCAAAATAACTGCACAATTTACATGTTGAATCGAACTCAAAAATTCATGCTCAGAACCACTCCGTTACGAAGACCCGTAATAGAAGGTGATTGAAAAATCCGACGGTTAATGTTTAAAATCATAAGAAAACAAGCCCTGATGCAAAATCAGCTAGATTGAAAGAATATTGGATGGATTTGTGAAAGAAATGATACACTAACAAAATCTGAAGACGTTGGCTACGAGGGTGGCGCAAAGAATGAGAGAATCTACCATTGAATCTCACGAGAATCTGCAGAGTGCCGGAGTTGGAGGAATGTGTGCAGAGACAGAAGGTGGAAGAGGCTCGGAGATTTAGGTGGTTTTTGCAATGGAGGAGAACGGAGGTGGTTGAGTGCAGAACGTTCAAGTAACGAAAGACAGAAAATAGCTTGGGCTTTATTGGAATAAAAAAACGTTTTTTTTCTCGACAAATATTACACTCGAGACACTATGGCTTCCGAATCTCTGATGCAATTCTTTCTTCTTTTTTCTCCTCTCTCTCCTTTCTTTCTTTTTTTTTTTTTTAAGAAAATGTCTGTTACGTTGTAAACGGATGAGTATCATTGGTTGAATAACTGATATCATTGCAAATGAGTGGCTGGCTTACGGCAACAATTACTTACCCATCAAGCTCCACTTTTAACCGTCTAAGTGCCTATAAATATGGGCGAATAGTTTCATTGTACAGATAGTTTTGAATTTTATTTTGATGATGGTTTTGATTAAGGCATTAAAATAGAATATTTTAATTCTGTTTTATTTCAATATGTTTTGGGATATTATATGAATAAATTATATATATAATAATTATATTCTAAAATAAACATATAAATAAATCTTAAAAGCATATACGTTTGATAAACTTAAAAATATTTTTCAACAGTTGATACAAGTCTTAAATACACATTTATACAATCTAATACAATATCATAAGTTTTCAATCTAATAATATTCCTCATCTTCAATAAGACGATAAGGATCAATAAGTAAAACGTTATTCAAAATATTTTTTTCAATATCATCATCAAGATCAACATTATCATAAATGTAGCACTATTTAATTAATAAGTAGACATTTATATTTTATCTACTCCTACATAATTATAAAAATAGCAAGTTCATCAAGATATAGAGATATCAAATGCATATTTCTATATGTTAATTAATAATTACCTACAGTGGGGAGATTTTTATTTTTATTTTTGATAAATCACGGTAGGGAGATATTCTTGATATATATACAAAGTAAAAATGTTATAGATACAAAGTAAAAATGTTGAGCAGTTCTCTTTTGGTCAATCTCAGATTTTTATTAATCTCATAAAAATTAATAAAGACTCATAAATAATAAATCAACTAATAAAATTTGAGACCAAAATCATAAACATTGGATACAGCTAAAAATCCAATAAGAAAAGTAAATTAAAATTCATTCTAAGAATTACTTCTCTTTCTTTATTTTAACATCAGATCTATACATAATATATATAAAATCACCTAAAACGTTTCTGTACACTAGTTATAAGCTAAAAATAAAGTGTAAAACAGTAAAATAGTAGGAGTCGGTTGTGGTGGAGATTCAGACCTGTGATTTGGCTTGCGTCGATGGAACTGAGCCGAAGATCGAGTGATTCGAGTCTGATCAACGGAATGGTAAGAGTCAATTGTGTCGACGAACTTGCGATTTGGCATGTGGAGGAGATTCAGACTGGCTGTGGAGAGTGAACTGGGTCACCGGAGATCGACTGGCTGTGGAGGTGGTGCCGTCTGTGCTGTTGTGGTTGCGTTTGTGCTGCTGTGACCAGAGGTGGAGCTTTTGCTGCGTTTCTCTTAGGGCGATTTCAAGTTCCAGCCGAATCAGAAAGGTAAAGTTTTGAAACTGTAGTCCTTGACTCTTCAGTCTTCATCCCTCAGTCCGTGACTTAATTTGGGGTAATTTAAAAAAAAATTGTTGTGTTAAATGTTAAGTCCGGACCGGAATTCATGTTTTCGCCGGAACATCCAATGCCGGCCGGAATAGACTGGTACAGTCCAGAACAACCGAAATTAGGACCGGTGTGAAACCTAGAGCTTTCCTGTTCCGGAACGAAAAATTCCGGCCGAAATTTTTAAAACATTGGATATGATACACTTCCTCATATTTGAATAATAAATGTGATGAATAAATTTTCTTATAGTTATTTTTTAAAAATTTTATAACACATTATCAATGGGAGGTTCTATCGTTTCTAAAGTTAATAATCTTCTATTTCAAATAATTTTTTTAATATATTATTTACAGTTCTCGAGATGAATATAAAAATTATATTTCTAATTATTATTTGATAAAACTTTGTGTTTATTCTTAATTTTGTGAATATATTTTTTAGATATACATATTTATTTTTGTGATTTATATATGTAGAAAATGTCAAATCTTACAAAATTAAAATTTGTTATTCTTGACATTCCGAAAAAAAAAATTTGTAATTATTTATTCTGAATCCTTAATGAGATCCATCTGGATACGATGAATTTGGAGATACAATCAAAGAAAAAAATCACGCATCCCTGTAGGACCGTGTTGAGTATCTCACGGTGAAAGACTCATTTATTTTGTGAAATGATTTAAGGGAGATATATGAGCACCAGAAGATTATAATCTTTCCAAATACTCGTTATAACTGGTTGTACATGAAGTTGCAAGATTTTAATAGTGTTAGTGAGTATAACTCTGCACCTGAGTATAACTTTTTAAAATTAGCTCAATATTAAAATTATACAGTGAGAAAATTACTGGCGATAATATGTTAAAAAAGACATATACTATTTTTCATGTCTCGAATGTGCTCCTGCAGCAGTAATATCGAGTACAAAAGTTTAACAAATATTCTGAATTTTAATTTTGTCTTCTAGTGGTTAAGCAAAATAATGAACTTTTGTTAATAAATAACCAATCACGTCCTACTGGTTTCACATCATTCTCTAAAGTGAATGGTACTAGATTTACACCATTTCCAGAAGTAAATGGTGCATCCTTTCAAAGGAACCGAATGAATGAACGTGATAGAAAAAATTATAAAATTATGGGTCTCAGAAGTAACAACACTAAAGAGGATTATAATATAAATACACTGTATTACCAAAAATGATCCAACTCAAAGAAGGATAAAGTCCCTCAAAATAATTCTTCATAGAATGATAAATATGTATGCCATAGACGCGGTATGACTAGACATTGGTCACATATTTATTGTACGACCAAGCACTTGATTCACTTATGCTAAACTTTAATATATTATAATAAAACTTTTTAATACTTGGCGATGTGTTTTTTTAATGAGTAATAGAAGTTTTATATATTTTATAGAATCATGTATCATATTGATAAATTTTTTATCTCTGAAATGAATAATAGAGATGTATGTCTGGCTGACAGTGCTACCACTCCTATAATTTTTAAAGATAAAAATATTTTCAAAATCTAATACTAAATAAAACCTATATTCATATCATATCAGGTTCATCAAATCTAATTCAGGATTTCGAAATAGCTTATTTTGTGTTGTTTAATGGTATCAAATTTTGTATTGATGATATTCTATTTTCTTCACAATCTAGAAAAAAATTATTGAGTTTCAAAAATATACATTGTAATGATTATCATATTGAAACCATCAATGAAGGTAGTAAAGAGCATCTCCTCATTACTAAAATAATTTCGAGCTAGAAACTCGTATTATAAAAACTGTATGTACTCTATTCTGGATTGTATTATACAAAAATGAGGATAATTGAATTATATGTGGTAATGCACCAGAAATGCATTGACCCCAAAGTATTTATGACTTGGCATAATCGCCTTAGACATCCCAGATCAATAATGATGAGACGAATTATTAATAATTCATATGAACATCCCTTAAAGAATTAAAAAATTCTTGTATCCAATGAATATCCATGCTTTGCTTGTTCTCAAGATAAATTGATTATCAAATCATTTCTTTCAAAGGTTATTGTTGAGTCTCTATCTTTTTTACAAAGGATTCATGGGAATATATATAGGCATATTCATTCATCAAGTAGATCATTTAGATACTTTATGGTTTCAATTGATATATCTAGTTGATGGTCACATGTTTGTCTACTTTCCACTAGAAATGTTGCATTTATTAGACTTTTTACTCAAATAATTAAAGTACGAGCTCAATTTTCTGACTATCCAATTAAAACCACTCAATTAGATAATGCAGACGAATTTTCATCTCAATATTTTGATAACTATTGCATGTCAATAGTTATAAATATTGAACATTCTGCTACCCATACACATACTCAAAATGTTTTAGCAGAATCATTGATCAAAAAATTTCAGCTGATCGTTAGACCTTTATTTATGAAATCAAAATTACTTGTTTCTGCCTAGGGATATGCTATACTTCATACAACATCATTGATTTGGATTAGACCATCTGTATATCATAAATATTCTCTATTATAATTTGCATTTGGTCAACAACTAAATATTTTTCATTTTCGTACTTTTGGATATGTTGTATATACTCCAATTGTACCCCCACAACGTACAAAGATGAGTTATCAACGTATACTTGGAATATATATTAGTTTTAATTCTCTGTCTATTATTAGATATCTTGAGCCTATTATATGAGACATATTTAAAGTACGCTTTGAAGATTGTCATTTGAATGAATCTATTTTTTCACTATTGGATAGCAAAAAGTCGGTGCCTAAACCATGATAATAAATTAGTTGGAAAAGTAAAACACTATCTCAATTTGATCTTTCTATAAATGAATGTAAACTAAAAGTTCAGAGGATTATCTATTTGTAAAGTGTTGCAAATCAATTACTGAATGTATTTACTGACACTAAAAGTGTGGTAAAATCATATATTTCTATTGTTAACATTCGAGCAAGGATTAAAGTCCTTAAAAAATAAGTTGTCAAAACATCAATAGATGAGTTAAGACATGCCTGAAGCGTGAAATACCTAGTAGTGCGAAAGATAAAATTCCTCAAAAGAGAAAGATACAAAATGAATTTGGTGTTTCTAAAGAACTCATACCCACAACACAGGTTACAAACATAGTTGATGTTCCTGAAAAAATCAAATTTTCTATTCCAAAATCTACTGAAAATGGTATTTCATGAAATGTCTTCCCGTAAAGTGGAATAGGTACCTGAAAATAATGAGACCTCGATATATTTCATAAGTACTGGAGAAACTCTAGATAGAAACAAAACTCTTGTCGACAACATATTTTCATATAAGATAACCTTTGACATTATCATAATTAATAAAGAAAATGAGTCAAAAATCGTCAAAGAATGTCGATGTATAAATGATTGGCTAAAATGAAAAGCAGTTATTGAAGTTGAATTAAACTCGCAAGTAAAATCGAGAGGTATTTAGACTTGTTGTCCAAACACCAAGGGGTGTAGGTGTAATGCATGTTAGATATAAATAGGTATTTGTACAAAAACGTAATGAGAAAAATGAAATTGTGCGGTACAAAGCACAACTTGTTGCATAAGGCTTCCTACATAAACTTGTGATTGATTATGAGGAAATATATTATCCCATTATGGATACAATCACATTCAGAATTTTTATTAGTTTGGTAGTTAAAAAATGATTGGATATGCGGTTGATGGATGTGATCACTGCATATTTATATAGATCATTGAATCATGACATATATATGAAAAATCCTGAATGATATAAAACGCATGAAGTATCTAATCTAAGTACATCTAGAAGTATGTATTCTATCAAGTTTCAAAATCTTTATATGGGTTAAAACAATCTAGATACATGTGGTATAATCACATCAGCAAATATCTATTGAAAGAAAGATTTGAGAATAATCTTATATGCCGATGTATTTTTATTAAGAATTCAGAATTCAGAATTCAAATTTGTCATTATTACGGTTTACGTTGATGATTTAAATTGTGCTGCAACTCTTGAAGAGATCAGAAAAACTGTTATATGTTAAAAAAAATGAATCTGAAATGAAAAATCGTGGCAAAATGAAACTTTGTCTCGGCCAGGGACTCGAGCATTTGCCAAATAGAATCCTTATTCATTAATCAATGTATACAGAGAAAGTTTTGAAACACTTTATATGGACAAAGTTCATCCACTGAGTATTTTAATGATTGTTAGATCACTCGATGTACGGAAATATCAATTTCGTCCTTATGAAGACGATGAAGAAATTCTTGATTCTGAAGTATCATATGTTACTACAATTTGAATTTTGGTGTATCTTGCAAATTGTACATGACCTGATATTGCATTTTCAACTAATCTACTTGCAAGATGTAATTCTGCACCAACTCAAAGGCATTAGATTGATATTAAATATGTCTTTCGTTACCTCTGTGGTACGGTTAATATGAGATTATTTTATCAACGTAGATTAAGTCTACAGTTGGTTGGATACACAGATGAAAGTTATCTTTCAGATCCACATAGAGGTAGAGCTCAAACTAGATACGTGTTTACTCATTGAGATTCTGTTATATCATGGAGATCTGTTAAGTAAAAATTATCTAACATATCTTCAAATCATTCTGAAATCATTGCAATTAATGAAACAAGTCGAAAATATATTTGGTTAAGATCAGTGATTCAACATATTCAATAAAAGTATGTTTTTCCATGATAAATGATAGTTTAACAATATTATACGAAGATAATGCTATTTGTATCACTCAAATTGGATAATGATATATCAAAAGTGATAGAATCAATCATATTTCACCTAAATTATTTTATATTCATGAACTTTAGGAGAAAGATGAAATTGATGTCAAGCAAATACGGTCAAGTGATAATCTGGCAGATTTATCCACGAAGACATTACCAACTGTGACATTCAAAACAATTGTGCAGAACATTGGAATGCGAAAACTTAAAAATCTATCGTCATATATTTTTTAAGGGAGTAAATATCTTAAAAATTTGTGCTAATTGTATTCTTTCTCTTTCGTTAAAGTTTTATCCCATTGGATTTTATTTGGTAAGGTATTAATGAGGTAATTTTAAAGCATTTGACGGTACACATGAATATTGTACTTTTTTTTATTTGTCATTGGTTTTTCTTCCTATTGAATTTTTTTGGGTAATGTTTTAATAAGATATATTTTTTATAGATGATCATCTAAGGGAGAGTGTTGTAAACAGATGAGTATGATTGGTTGGATGACTGATATCATTGCAAATGAGTGGCTGGCTTACGACAAGAATTACTTAACCATGAAGCTCTACTTTTAACTGCCTAAATGTCGGCCTATATACATGGCGTATAGTTTCATCATACATATATGATACACTTTCTCATATTTGAGTAAGAAAAGAGATAAATAAATTCTATTATACTTCATTTTTCTTTTAAATTTTATAACATGTTAGTTTTTTTTTTTCGGAAAATGTTTATTAAATAATGTTATGATTTTTATTTTAAATTTGAAAAAAAAAATTGAGTTATCATTAGCCATCCTCGTGGCATATCAAACAGCTTATTTGAAAGATTTAAAAAACATTTTTCAACTTTTTGTTTGTAATTTTTATTTTTTAAGATGTCAAGTATCAGAGTTAAATAGCTTAGTTTCGTGTAAATCTTTTATAAAAAGAATGAGTTTCATCGAAAGATAAATTCTTTTTACACATAGTATTCTTAAGACACTGACTCTCATTGGAATAGTTAAAACTAAATCTAAGTTTTAGATAATATGAGATGAATTTGATTTTGGTTATTCTATTTAGTAAATTTTCATATTAAATTATTCATTTATTTATTATTTAATAATAAAATAATATGAGATGAAATTGACTTGATCTATTCCATTCACATCAAATTTTTGAGATTATTTATTTATTTAATTTAATTCTTTTAATTATTAATTTATTTAATTTTATCATATTTTATTATTTTACATATTATATATGTTAGTTAGTAATTATATTCTAATTAAGTTATTGATTAAAAAATTATATTTTCAATTATCATTTAATGTCAACAACCACAAATGTTTAATTGAACTCCTCTAAAATTCTTTAATATTTTCTAACTAACAACCAGAGTCACTCTCTTTCCAATGCTCTTAAATAGGGTTACAGAAAAGATGATGGATTGAATTTAGAGAGAGATGCAAATGAGAAGCTTTTGGTTTAAATACCTTTCACTCATCGGCACAGTCCTTCTCGATAGCTTTTGTCTTCGAAAGTGAGAGTAAGGTATAAGTTTCCTTGGCTACCAAGGAACCTTAGTTTTTTGAGTTTCAGGTGAACTAGAGGGTGAGAATGGACAAAGGGAAGAAGGATGGCAGAGGAACTAACGCGAAGATGGGAAAAGTTAAAACTTTCGGCAGAAGAAAGTGAGATCTTCATAAACATAGGGCTGAGCAAAAATCCGAAAATCCGACTCCAACTCCAACTCCGCCCCGACTCTGCTCCGACTCCGACAAATCGGAGTCGGAGTCAGAGGAAAAACTCCGACTTTAATCGGAGTCGGAGACGGAGTCGGTAAAGAAGTCCTGCCGACTCCGACTCCGACCCGATCCGACTCCAATATACCGACTCCGATTTGTAACCCGACTCCAACTCCGACTACGATTCTGACTCCGATTCCGATTATATATCCGACTCCGACTCCGACATTTTGCATATAATTTGTAAAAAAAAATATATATATTTTTCATATACAACTATTATAAATAGACAATTAAATTAATTATTGTTTCCAAATAATTTACTCATAATATAATAGACATATATAATTATAAACACTAATATATTAAGAATTACTAATGTAATAATTTGTAATATTAACATATACAAAATTAAAGACTAACATATAAGTAGTGATGTATTATAAATTAATAAATAATAAAATATCATAATGTTGATAATTACTATTATATAATTTTATAAGCATAAACTTATTCAAAATAATTTCTTAATAATATAATAGACATTTATTAAGACCAAAGTTCAAACCTTAAATTCTAAACCCTTAATTTTAAATCCTAGACTATCACAACCATAGATGATAATTAAATGAAATAATAGTATGTTGGATAATGTATAAATATCAATGTATGAGCCAATGTACATTAATAATAATATTAATGTATTAATACCAATGTGTTTTTAAAGACTAACATATAAGTAGTGATGTATAATAAGTTAATAATAATAAAATATCATAATGTTGATAATTACTATTGTATAATTTTATAAGCATAAGCTTATTCAAAATAATTTCTTAATAATATAATAGACATTTATTAAGACTAAAGTTCAAATTTTAAATTCTAAATCCTTAATCTTAAATCCTAGACTATTACAACCATAGATTGATAATTAAATGAAATAATAGTATGTTGGATAATGTATAATCAATGTATGAGCCAATGTACATTAATAATAATATTAATGTATTAATACCAATGTGTTTTTAAAGACTAACATATAAATAGTGATGTATTATAAGTTAATAAATAATAAAATATCATAATGTTGATAATTACTATTGTATAATTTTATAAGCATAAACTTATTCAAAATAATTTCTTAATAATATAATAGACATTTATTAAGACCAAAGTTCAAACCTTAAATTCTAAACCCTTAATCTTAAATCCTAGACTATTACAACCATAGATTGGTAATTAAATGAAATAATAGTATGTTGGATAATGTATAAATATCAATGTATGAGCCAATGTACATTAATAGTAATATTAATGTATTAATACCAATCTGTTTTTAAAGACTAACATATAAGTAGTGATGTATATAAGTTAATAAATAATAAAATATCATAATGTTGATAATTACTATTGTATAATTTTATAAACACAAGCTTTTTCAAAATAATTTCTTAATAATAATATAAAAGCAATATTAATGTATAAACACTAATGTGTTTTTAAAGACTAACATATAAGTAGTGATGTATTATAAGTTAATGAATAATAAAATATCATAATGTATCATAATACTATTGCATAAAGTTTAAGGAATTTGTTTTATTTAAAAAACTTATAATTATTTAAAATTATTTTTAAATTCCATTTACTAACATAATTTGTTTCTTTAAAAATATTTAATAAACTTTCAGTTTCTTATTTAATTTTATAATAAAATAATATTAGTTCTACTATTTATTTTGAATTAATTATATTATATTTTTACTTTTAATTATCTATTTTTATTTAATTTTTTTATAAACTTATTTATAAATTTAATATATACCGTTAGATATAGGTTTAACCTAGATATAACGGTATACATTAAATACATATATATATCCTATTACCTACCGATATCCCCATTGCCCCCGCGCCCCTCCCCTCCTTCTCATGCTCTCTTCATTTCAACAGATTCGGAGCTCCCCTGCACACCTCAGGTCCTCAACGATAGCCCATTCCCCCCGCGCCTGCTTCAACTGTTCAAGAGTTGCTGCCGGGAGCTACTGTTGCTCTCCTCCAGATCAATACCGCTTACCGAAAGAGGTTAGTTCGTAAAACCCACATGCTTATTCCGTTATTTGTGACTTTGGTCTAATTTATTGTGGGTTTTGGATTTCGATTGATCTGCGTTGAGTTTGGTTTAATTGATTTCGGTTATAATCTATGTTAGTGTGAGTATTGATTTTCTGTGGGTTTTCATGTTCATACTCTGTCCCCAGTCTCGGTGTCTCGATTTCAATTTTGGCTTGAGTATTGGAAATGGTATAAACTAATCCATTTATGTTTATAAGTGAGCAAAAGATAACTAGGTTGTATTTGTAACTCTTCTCTGTTTATAAAAATGAAAAAAAAAATTGTTGTTTCCAGCTACATTCCTGTAAGCACCGTCCTCATCTCCCCTGTTTTTGCTTCATTTTTACATTTGGCCTGAATTATTCCATGATTGAGGGGGTAATTGCAGAGGCATTCATTGTTAGGAGTTTAATTAATTATTTCAATCACTTAAAAAAAATTGCAAGAATGAATCGAAATGATCAATATCAATTTTAAAACCTTGACACCAACTCCATTTTTTGCACCTTTATATCTATACAAGCAGTTGCCATTCCAACTGCTCGAGAAACTTGTTAATTTTTTTGGAAAGTATTGTTCCTATTACGATAATATTAAAGAAAAAGATTTATGCTTGCAAGCTGTTATATATAAAAGACACCTTAAATTAGCTCCACCCACTCATCCTATTCAAGTTAAATCATCTGATTTTGATTTGCAATGAAATATATTTTTATTTCCAAATGATCTCATCTCTAGCACTTGAATCCTTGTTGTTAACAAAATTAAGAGAAAAAAGAAATATTTCTAGCATATGTAATGGTAATGGTAATGACTTATTAGAAAAGCATTGTAATGACTTATTTTTTAATACAAGTTATCTTAAAAAAAAAAAAACAGAGAGAGAGATTACTATTTGTCTTTTTTATTTTGTTATAAAAAATTATGAACATATTGGAAGACTAATTTATACACCAAGTACTTCTAGTCTTTGTCTTTGAGGTCAAGGGGGGAGGAGGGATTTTGTAAATCATGATTCATGATCAGTAAATCTCATCATAAAAATATATTAAAAAAATCTATATTTGTAATGAAATATACTTTATATTTAACATTATGATATCAGATATTTATATTTCCTCTATTTCTTATTTTCTTTTTTTGAAATTTTAAATCATGAATATTCAAGGCTCTGGAAGCACTCCTACATCCACCTCTGCATCATGTCCAGCAAGATCACTACCTCCCCCTATGGAAGAACCTCCATCTCCCATGATCGCAGAGTCTAATGAACAATTAGACTCTGCGACGGCCACTCAGCCCACTTCTAAAACAACCTGCTCTACTCGTCAAAGAAATCCCCCCAAAAATAGATCTATTGTCTGGGATAACTTCACAAAAGATACGGATTGCGATCCTGATGAACCCACATGCACTTGTAACCATTGTGGGAAACAATTTAAATGTCATCCTAAGAGGCAGGGTACTTCAGCATTGAAAACTCACGTTGATCTTTGCCCTAAAGGACCTAAGAAACGCAAAAATCAACAATTCTTGATCCCAGAGGGAAGAACTACTGGAGGGGAAGGGGAAAAGAAATTAGGGATGACCAAGTACAATGAGAAAAAAATTAGGGCTGCCCTAACTAGGATGGTGATTATTGATGAGTTGTGTTTTTCAGTTGTGGAAGGTGAAGGGTTTCGAGAATTTGTTAGATCTCTTGATCCAAGGTTTCCTATTCCTTCTCATTTTACGGTAATGAGGGATTGCATGAGACTGTTCTTGAGAGAAAATGATAGTTTGAAGAAAATATTTTTAACTACTAAGCAAAGAGTGAGCTTGACCACTGACACTTGGACGTCTATCCAAAACATCAATTACATGTGTGTTACGTCTCATTTTATTGATAGTAGTTGGAAGTTGCATAAGGGGATAATTTTATTTTCTCGTATTGGTGATCACAAAGGGTCAACAATTGGTAGGGCATTGGAAGAGTGTATACTTGATTGGGGGATTGACAAATTGCTTACAATAACTGTAGACAATGCTTCCACTAATGATTCCACTATTGATTGGTTGAAAACAATTGAAGTTGGAAGATTAGAGTGTGTCGAGGATCATGTGTATATCCACATGAGGTGTACTGCGCATATTTTAAACCTTATTGTCCGAGAAGGTTTAAGCGAAGTTGATGAGTCAATCAGCAAGATCCGTAATTTGATTAGGTATGTGAAATCTTCTCCTCAAAGACTTGCCACTTTCAAGACTTGTGTTGAAAGGTCAAAAGTTCCATGTCATAGTTTCTTATGTCTTGAAGTACCCACTAGATGGAACTCAACTTTTCTTATGTTGGATGTGGCTAACAAGTATAAAAAAGCCTTACAACTTTTGCTTGATGATGACCCGTACTCACGGGTTTATTTGTCTAAAGATGGGCATGGGAGAAAAGGATTGGGAGCTCCCGTGCATGATGATTGGGAGGCAATAGAGAACTTTTCGAAGTTCTTGGGAGTATTTTATAATGTCACAATGCGTCTTTCTGGTACATTATATGTCACTTCGAATCTGTTTTTTAAAGAGCTCGCTGGCATTCATAAAAACTTGATGGGTTTTTGCGAGAGTAACAATCGACGCTTCAGTTCAATGGCTTTGAGAATGAAAGAAAAATATGATAAATACTGGGGGAATATTGAAAAAATAAACAGGTTATTGTTTATTGCTGCGATTCTTGATCCACGGTGCAAATTGGAAGCTCAAGAATATTGGTTCAAAAAAGCATTGGGTGAGGATAAATGTGAAGAATTTGCTAAAATCCTTAAGGATGATTTTACCCGACTATATGAACAATATGCAGAGTTCAATGGTGAGTACACTAGCATAAGTGGTCCTAGAGATGATACTTTTAGTACTCAGAGTGATACTAGTATCTTAAAAAGGGATAGCAATAGCATTATTGATGACGACATTTACATAGATCTCCATAAAAACAAGAGTTCAAGTATGTTGGATACTAAGTCGGAGTTAGAACGGTATTTGTTGGAAGCTGTTGAGATCCCCTCACAGAGTTTTGATATTTTAATTTGGTGGAGGTTCAACTCTACCAAATATCCAATTCTTTCAATGATGGCGAGAGAAATCTTGGCCATTCCAATTATCATTGTTGCTTCAGAGTCTGCATTTAACACGGGAGGTCGTATTTTGGATCCATTCTGAAGTTCTTTGGCTCCTAGAACTATAGAGGCTCTTATGTGTATGCAAAACTGGTTGAAGTCTACTCACATATGCTTGAGTCAAGATCATTTCGCTTTAATTGATGATGCAGAGAGTTATAAATTAGACTCAGGTAACATATTTCAAGTTTAATTAATTATGTTACATAACTTGATTTGTCTTTTTTTTTTAAATACTAATAGCTTATATTTTAATATGTTAATGTAGAATTGGTTACTAATATGGCGAACTTACTACATGAAGAATGAAGATGATTGAGGTTTGAGGTGCTTTGTTATTGTTGAATTTGTGTACTTTTTTATTTGTTTAATTTTGTTTTCTTATTTGTAGAAATTTATGTGGTATCTTATTTCCTTACTGATTTTGTTTTTTTTTCTTCAGGCACAGCCGCACAAGTGGGAAATTTGAAATGACATGTAATTTATAATTTGTATTAGTTATTTTGTTGAAATGTGGAAACTATTGTTTGTTTGTTTTCTATTGTTTATCTTTTGTTGTTGGATGATAATTTGAAATTTGGGAAGATAAATTGTGGAATGTGGATGAATCATCTATATGATGTGATAGATGATGGAATATAGATTCAATGATAGTACGTGATGGGTGTTGTTTGTGTTGAGATGTGGCTTGAATGAAGCGCATCAGTTTGCACTTGGAGTTTTCAACCCGTAAGTTCGCTCGACCCTCGCTCGACTCTCGCTCGAGCGAGACATCAAACGGAGAGTTTTGGATCCAGGCAGAGACTTCGCTCGACTCTCGCTCGACCTCCCGCTCGAGCGAGAATCAATCTAGGGTTGCATCGCTTCCAGAAACTAGGTTTAGCGCAGTCTGGAATAGTAACTCGCTCGAGCGAGAATATCTATCTCGAGCGAGATACAGCCTATATAAGGATCGAGGGCCATTTGCGCAGAGAGAGCGGAAGCAGAGAGCTGTGGAGATCAGGCGATTTCGCTCGAGCGAGAAGGGCTCGCTCGAGCGAGATTACGAACACAGGCGTCCGTCTCCCATTTTTCTCCTTGTTTGATTTTGTAGATCAGTGAGAGCCTACTTGTAAAGGGTTTGAGAGCCTTGTGAGAGAGAGCTTTGTAACCTCCAAGAAGTGTACTCCATCTTTGTTTTTTTATAGTGATTTAGACCGACCCAACAGTGGATGTAGGCTCACTTTGAGCTGAACCACTTCATATCTGGTGTCCATTTCTGTTCTCCGTCTTTAGTTTTATTTCTCTGTGTTTGAATCCGCTGCGCGGCTCCGAGTTTGCTGTTCGTCTGTTGGCCGGATTCCCCAACAAACTGGTATCAGAGCCAGGTTAAGGGATGGCCTCAGTAAATTTTGGAGTAGAGAAATTTGACGGTCAGAATAGTTTCAGTTTATGGCGCTTGAGGATGAAGGCTTTGTTGCGTCAGCAGGGTCTATTCAAGGTTGTAGAAGGAGTGACTGGTGAGTCTCCTGCATCGTCAAGGAATGAGGAAGAATTGGCTCACAGTACTATTCTACTATCACTATCAGATGAAGTTTTGAGGGAAGTTGCAGAGGAGGAGACCGCGGTTGGTCTGTGGAACAAGCTGGAGAGCTTGTACTTGAAGAAATCTCTCACTAACCGGTTGTTTTTGAAACAACGGTTATACACTCTCAAAATGGAGGAAGGTACTTCTATTTCTGCACATCTAGATGAATTTAATAAGATTATTATGGATCTGAGGAACATAGACATTAAGATTGATGAGGAAGATCAAGCCTTAATTGTTTTGTGTTCATTGCCTATTTCGTTTGATAATTTTGTGAACTCAATGTTGTATGGTAGAGATACAATCTCCTTAGTAGATGTCAAGTCTGCTTTGAATTCTAAGGAATTGAGAACAAAATTTGGGGGTTTAGGCATGAACAATCAAGCCGAGGGTTTGTTTGTAAAATGTTCCTCTGGTGATAGATCCGGAGAAGGATGTTCAGGGAAGAATAGAGGTAGTTCCAGTTCCAGTAGCTCCAGATCTAACAAGAGAAAAGTGAAATGTTACCACTGCCATAAGTTGGGTCATTACAGAAGTTAGTGTCCTCAATTGAAAAATGTGGAGGAAGAGGAAAGTTCCTCTAGTAGTGATGACAGTGAAGAAGATGACAGTTAGTCTCTACTTCCTTGAGGGCAGTGTGGTGACAGGTGGAGTATCCTCACATGCTCCAGATTCAGATATCATTCGCATGTGTCACGTGCGGATCAGCCAGACATGATGGTCATTTATGAGTTAGCAGCTTTTGCTTGGTGTGATCAGAAGACAGTAATCTTGGTTTTTTGTTTGCATTGTATTCTTGGGAAGCAGTGTAGAATCAGGGTTCCTGCAGTATTTCTGATCAGGATACATCTTGTATAAAGTCTTGTTTTGTATTAAACTCATATTTGTTTTATGATCATTGGAAGTTTGGTTTTGTCTATTTGTTTCTTTGTGAAGTGTTTGGTGTTCAAACACTTTTGAGAAGACAGTGATCTACAGACAAGAAGGTAGAGCGTTACTCAGACCATGCAGTTTTGTTTCACTCCACGGAGTAACTGAATGGAATGAGGTAGGCTTTGAGTGACAGAGTCTACAGTTTGCTTTTGGTTTGCCAGGCTTGTCTACAGATCGTCAGTGAAGCGGACAACGCATCTTGCTATTTGGTGAATTTTCTTTTCTTTTGTTTTCACAGAAAGGAGAGAGAGTTATAGCAAGAAGGTGGAGTTGCAGAGAGCTTCACAGTTGATTGGCATTGGTGCACAGAGAGAGCAGGTCTACAGTTGGTAGACAAAGGGGGCAGTTGGTCACCTTTTGTGTATGCTCATGCAGACTTTTGTTGATTCTTACTTTGGCTGAAGAATATTTGGTTGTCTTCATTTTTATTCAGAAGCCGTTTGTTCAAGTAAGCAGTCTGTATTGTGGTGCATTGCCGTTTGTGTGAAGATAGTGAATCTTCAGATGTTGTCTATGTTGTTGAAGACTTTTGTGTGGAAAGTGAGTTCTTCAAAGATAGATTTCGTATTTCGTGTTGGGTATTCCTTCCGTGGTTGAAGGATTTGTGGGTCTTTTGTTCAGAATCACTTTGTGGGGCTTATTCAAGCCAAGGTGGAGATTTGTTGAGATGTGGCTTGAATGAAGCGCATCAGTTTGCACTTGGAGTTTTCAACCCGTAAGTTCGCTCGACCCTCGCTCGACTCTCGCTCGAGCGAGACATCAAACGGAGAGTTTTGGATCCAGGCAGAGACTTCGCTCGACTCTCGCTCGACCTCCCGCTCGAGCGAGAATCAATCTAGGGTTGCATCGCTTCCAGAAACTAGGTTTAGCGCAGTCTGGAATAGTAACTCGCTCGAGCGAGAATATCTCGCTCGAGCGAGATACAGCCTATATAAGGATCGAGGGCCATTTGCGCAGAGAGAGCGGAAGCAGAGAGCTGTGGAGATCAGGCGATTTCGCTCGAGCGAGAAGGGCTCGCTCGAGCGAGATTACGAACACAGGCGTCCGTCTCCCATTTTTCTCCTTGTTTGATTTTGTAGATCAGTGAGAGCCTACTTGTAAAGGGTTTGAGAGCCTTGTGAGAGAGAGCTTTGTAACCTCCAAGAAGTGTACTCCATCTTTGTTTTTTTATAGTGATTTAGACCGACCCAACAGTGGATGTAGGCTCACTTTGAGCTGAACCACTTCATATCTGGTGTCCATTTCTGTTCTCCGTCTTTAGTTTTATTTCTCTGTGTTTGAATCCGCTGTGCGGCTCCGAGTTTGCTGTTCGTCTGTCGGCCGGATTCCCCAACAGTTTGCATATCCAGGATGATGAAATATGGGTTCAATGTTTAACCATGATAGATGATAGAATGGGTATTGTTTGCTTTTATTTTTTGTTGAAATGAAACAATAGTATGGTTACTACCATCAAGTTATGTATTTAGTTAATTTGTAATAATACTTTTATTTTGTAATTCCCAATATTTGGTTTTGATTATGTATATTGTATTGTTAATTTGTAATAATGATTTTATTTTATTATTGACATTTGACTTTAGTTTTGTAATTTTAATTGGTTGGAATTTGTAATTTTGGACTTTTGGCTTTGTATTTCGTTATGTAATGATATTGAAGCCCAACTTCGATTTATTATAGTTTGAAATTGTAAAATTGAAATGTCAAATGGGTTAAGAAAAAGTCCAATACAAAAGTCCAACAAAAAAGTCCAATTCCGACTCCGATCCGACTCCGACTCCGACAAAGTCGGAGTCGGAGTCGGAACGGAGTGTATAGAAGTCGAAGTCGGAGTCGGAGTCGAAGGTCGGATTTCAATTCTGACAAAGTCGGAGTAGGAGTCGGAGTCGGGTAGGAGTCGGAGGATTCCATTTCCGACTCCGACTTAGTCGGTGTTCAGCCCTACATAAACAAAGACACGGACTTGAAGAACAAAGGCCTACGAAGGAAATTTTGCATCGTAGGAGGAGTAATGTATTGTAAGAGTATAAATACTGAAGCTTTTAGAGTAACAACGACACAAGTTTGGCAACTTATAGGATGGGTTAAATTTAAGGAACTTGGAGAACAAAAGTTCTTGATAGAGTTTCAATATTTAGTAGATAAAGATAGAATTTTGAGCGGTTGGCCATGGTTCTTTGATAGAAATTTAATCTATTTCCAAGAGATTGATGAGTCGATTCCACTCAATGATATTAAATTCCAATTTGAGACTTTCTGGGCCGGACTTCCATTGGCTTCAATGAATGATGAAATTGGTAAAAATATAGCAGGGTCTGTTGGGCATGTTATTAAGGTTGAGTCAGATTCAAATGGCCAGGCGTGGGGTGATTGTTTAAGAGTTAGGGTTGCCATTGATATGACTAAGCCATTGCTTAGAGGGAAGTGGGTGCAATTGAATGATAATAAATATTGGATGATAGTAAAGTATGAAAGATTACAGGCATTTTGCTTCAAATGTGGAGTTTTAGCTCATAAAGGAAAAAAATGTCAAAGCTTAAGAGTGGAAGATCAAGATGAAGAAGAAAGTATGAATCAATTTGGTGCTTGGGTGAGAACTCAACCTAGAAATTCTAGAATTTTTGAGACACGAAAATATGGGGGAAGAGGGGAACAATAAGATAAGGGGAAGAAGAAAGCTGGGGATACAAAGGAAAATATTAGAACTCAACATAGCCAAGTGTAGACTTATAGTAATGTAACAGAGTCGAGGAAGGAAATGACGAACAAAATTGAGACAAAGAGAAATGATATAGAAATTGAGGCGGATTATGAACAAGCTGATCATAAGAACTTAGTTAATAGAGAAGACAAGCAGTATGATAGTCCTCATAACAGAGTAATTGTAACACCCTCTTCCTGTAGGTTAAGAAATGTCACTTAACTTTTTCTAAAACATTTAACCCGAAAAAAAAATTCTTGGTTTTAATAATAGAAAATAAAGAACATTTATTCCAAAAGTGAAGTTATAATAAAAATGTCCTTTGCGACCTTAACTGGTCATAATTGAAAGTAACTTGTGTCGTAAAGACACTTATTTGCTAGAAAACATAAACTTGACTGAAATAATTAAAATTAAACTTGTTTCATAAAGACACTTATTTTTAATAAAACTTAAAGATTTTAAATAGCTGCTCAAATTACTCATAGCTTGTCTGTTCGCACTGGTCATCTTCATCACCTGGGTGGTTTAAAAAAAAATAGGAAATAAACTAAAATGAGTCGATGACTCAGTAAATAAATCCATCACAACGTAAGATAATATTATAAGAAGTTTTCATAAACCTTATGCTGAATTCTGAAATATGATTGTACATGTTAATGCTGATGTCATGCATGACTGACTAACTGACTTAAGTGACTGGTCTGAATTAACTAATAGTTTTGACTGATCTAAACTGACTAACTGAATTGATTTAAATGATCTGATTTGACTGTACTGGTTTAGCTGAACTGATCTAACTGTGCAGATTGGCCAACACACTTAACCTTGTGTTTAAGGTTGTGCACCGGCCCCACGTCCCGTTGCAGCAAGAGAAGCCGCTAATAGTACTCTAGCATACTATGGTGGACCACGCTTAGGTCCGTGGCTTGCACATCCACCCTGATCTGATATGTATTAGTACCATGCATCTGATGGCCATCTAAAATAACTGATTTACTGAACTGAAACTAACAGAACTGTTTTAATTGATTGATTTAACTTAACTAGAAGACTGCTTAAATGATTTCTGATCTGAATTGTTATTATACTTGAACTTAACTCAACTTATGTGACTTATATGGCATGATATGCATAATACATACTATCATAAATAACTATAATTCGTGGAGTTTAAACATGATGCTGATGACATGATTGTATGCTGTGTTGAATGACATGCTTGCAAGACGTGAGAGGTATTTGAAAAGGGCTATCAAAGAACTGACTTTACTAATAATATAAACTAATGTGAGGATCCTAATTTTGTGCTCAAATTCACTTACCTGGGATGCACTGCTTCCTGAAACTCACTTCCTAGCTCGTTACCTATACAGATTACGAATCGTTACTAACTTCAAAGAAAAAAACATGTCGTACTATTTTATTAAATTAAAAATAAAACATATCGACTAATAACACATATCATGAAACTAATAAATATTTTATTTTGAACATCATACCATAAAAATCAAAAGGTTTTTCCAAAACAATATTTTAATGACCAACATTTGTTATTTAATTATAGTTGGGGTAAATATTTACTTCGTATAGTAACCATATAATATAAGGTTCATTATAGACTACGTTTTAAAATCTTAATTTACACATCATATATAAGGAGAAAACTTAATAATTATTAACTTATTTAAATATTACCTATACAAGATCAAAGCTAATAATCTAATCTCCTAATATTATATTTAAGGTAAATAAATAATATTATTAAAATATAATTAATTAGACAACTCGAGTAACAGAAAAATGTATATTAAAAATAAAATCTTAGTTTTCTGAAATAACTAGTTAAGCCCATCTTAAACACAATTAAACAAATTCGGCCCAAATACTTGGATGGCCTGCATGGTTTAAGGCCCAAGGTCCAGGCCTTTGTGAATTTATTAGCCTATGTATGTGATAGAATCCATCGGCTACAAGCATAAGGCAGCAAACTTCAAGCGTGGATCTGGAGCTTGCGGAGACAACGGAACCGAGAGGAAGGAAACAGAGAGGGGGGAGAGGTTCGTGCGATACTTACCGTAAGGAAACGGAGGTGCGGCGGTTTTGGGTGGCAGAGCTGTCTTTACGGCGGGGCTGTGCTTGGAGGAAGGGTGCGGCTGAATGATTCAAAATGGGTTTTAGTGAGAAGAGCTGGAACCCGAAACAGAGAGAAAAGCATGCGATTGGCGCCGGAACTTACCGAAAAACAGTGGGCTGGTAACAACCACTTGGTCGGTGGCTTCTGTGGTGGCTAGAAGCTGTTTGGTGGCCCAAAGATGGTCAGCGGTGGCTGGAGGTTTGGGGCGTCGGTTTGCCAAGAACAGAGTATGGTTTTGATGTTTTTTTGGCGTGTTTTTAAACTAGAAATTTATTGATAATTTATAGATGAAATGTGATAGGTTATGTGAAGATTTTTAGTTAGATTTTCGGAATATGAATTTTGATTGGATTGGTTTGAAGTTGAACATTTGATTCTGCATGTATCTGAAAAGCTAAACAACAGAGCATAGATGAGTTACCAATTTTCGTTTTAATAGGAACTCAATCTGAGGTATCTACCGATTTGTGGGGTTACGAAATATTCGAAAAATCTGGAAGGGCAGTACGAATTTTGTAGATAGATCGGTTACAAGTTTTAAAAGGAGTCTACTATCTCAAACATATTGGAAAACCACTACCAGTGGCGGAGGTGAAATACTAATATTTAGAATTGTAAAATAATCCAATAATTAATTTTAAAGAATAGGTAAATAATTAAATAATTAAGTAAGAGAAAATATAAGTAAATATATAAGAGAATAAGAAAATAAATATATAAGAGAATAAATAAATCCCGAATTTAGGGTCGGGATGTTACAGTAACTATCAAACAAGAAGGCACACTAGAACATGTTGAAGAAATAACAAGAAAAATGGCCTCTTGGAAAAAAAGAGCTAGAAGCATTGTAATTAGTGAACTAATGGTGTTTGAAAGTAGCCTAAATGATTCCAGAAAAAGAGGGACATACAGTATAGCAGAAAATGTGAATCTGGTAAAGAAAGTTAATAAGGAATATGATGGCATTAACGATTTTGTTGACTCTGATCTGGCGGAGGCTGCTTGGCAGTCTCACCAACAACCATGATAGGGGTTAGTTGGAACTGTAGGGAGCTTGGGAACCTTCTAACAGTTAGAGAATTATTTTTGCTTGTTATACTAAGTCTCCTGCTTTTGTGTTTTTAATAGAAACTAAAAGTGGTAGGAATAAGATGGAGAAAGTGAGGAACCGGTTGGGCTTCGATGCTAGTTTTGTGGTGGAAAGTATTGGATTGAGTGGGGTTTAGCATTTTTGTGGCACAACTGTTATGATTTTAACCTGGTTTCTTACTCTCAGCGTCATATCTTACTAAAGTACCCCGATGTAGAGGTAAATCAAGATATTTTGATCACTGACTTTTATGGATATGTAGATACTTCTAACAGATACATGGGGTGGAACCTTTTAAAAAGGCTGAAACCAGAGAGACACATGGCCTGGATATGTTTTGGGGATTTGAATGAGATACTTCATCGAAATGAAAAAGAAGGGGCAACATGTAGACCTTATCACCAAATGGAGCAATTTAGAAATTGTATTGGTGAATGTGAGTTGAGTGATCTTAGTTATGATGGGTTGAAGAATACTTAGTGCAATGACAGGGAAGGCTGCCGGTTTACCAAAGAGAGGCTTAATCATGTGTTAGGCAATATGAAATGGACTGAAATGTTTCAGAGTTATACTTTCAATAATCAGGCAGCATTATCTTCAAACCACGGCCCCATTATTATGAAATGGAACAAGGGAGGATTTAATAGTATTCTGGGTGCAGATAGCAGGTATGGGAGTAAATTATTTAGATATGAAGCTAAATGGAATCTCCTTGAGCAATCTAAGAAAATTATCAAGGAAAGTTTGAACATCCTGGGATCTTTTCAAGAAAAGCTAAATAAATGTTAGAATTCCTTAGAACATTGGGACATACATGTGTTAAAGATAGAAGCTAAAGTGGTTCAGACTAAGCTCCAAAGACTAGCTGAGATTTAGAAATATAATAAAGGGCACAGAAATGAGGAGATTCAAGTTTAGATATAAGAAGTGGAACATTTTCTAGAAAGAGATAACTTGAAATGGCAACAAAGATCCAAGCAGATGTGGCTCAGAAATGGGGATAGAAACACAAAGTATTTTCACAGCTATGCCAATTAGAGGAAGAAAAACAACCAGATCACAAGAATCCTCAAAGCTGATGGGACTGAAACTTCAAATATCCAGGAGGTCTCGGAGGTATTCATTAATTTTACCAATCTCTTTTTTCATCTCAGCTTCCTTCTAATATTGATGCTTGTTTGAGAAATGTTCAACCTAGAGTTAATGATTTGATGAATAGAGATTTAGCAAAACCATTCTCAGGGGAGGAAATTAGAGAGGCCCTTTTCCAAATAAATCCCTTAGGTTCCTCAGACCCGGATGATTTCTTTCTTGTTTTTTATCAAAAAAATTGGGAAATTGTAGGGAATGATATACTAAAGTGGCTTTGAATATTCTGAACAGAGGTGCTAGCATGTCTAATATTAATGACACTTCTATAGTTTTGATCCCCAAGATTAAAGTGCCTAAAACTATGTCTAATTTCAGACCAATATCTTTGTGTAATGTTATATACAAAATTGTTTCTAAGGCTATAGCAAATCGTATAAAGAACATCCTCCTTCAAATCATTTCCCCCACTCAATGTGCCTTTATTCCGGGTAGATTGATCCAAAAGAAAATTATTACAGCTTTTGAAGCCTTAAATTCTATGAAAGCTCGAGTTAGAGGAAAACAAGGTTATATGGTTCTTAAACTCGATATGAGTAAGGCTTATGACAGAGTGGAGTGGAGTTTTTTGGAAAAAGTGATGGAGAAAATGGGTTTTAATCAATCTTGGGTGAATCTGGTCATGAGGTGTGTAACCTCTATTTCTTACTCCTTGTTGATTAATGGCTGCCCACAAAGTTCTATTTATCCAACGAGGGAGATCAGACAAGGGAATCCCATATCACCCTATTTATTCTTCTTTGTGGCTGAGGCCTTGAGTTCCCTTATAGTTCAAGCTGAAAATGACAAGCAACTTCATGGCTATAAAATCAGTAGAGGGAGGTTAAGTTTAAGCTACCTGTTTTATGCTGATGACTATATTCTATTTTGTCATGCAAATGTCAATGATTGGGCCACAATTGATAATATTTTGAGATTATATGAGTCCGCCTCTGGACAACAAGTGAATAAAGCTAAAAGCACCATCTTTTTCAGTCCAAATACCAGCAGAGAGACTAGAAACCATATCCTCAATATAGCAGGCTGTCGAGTAAATAACTCATATGAGAGTTATCTTGGATTGCCAGCTCTAGTTGGTAGGTCCAAACACAAGGTGTTTAAGAGTTTACTTGACAAGATTAGAGGTAGACTAAGTAATTGTAAAACAAAATTCCTAACTCTGGCCGGCAAAGAGATATTGCTCAAAGCAGTAATTCAAGTACTGCCTACTTACACAATGAGGATTTTTAAACTTCCAAAATCTCTAATAAAAAAGATGAATAGCTTGATGAGCAATTTTTGGTAGAATTTTATGGAAAAAGAAAGGAAAACCCATTAGGTTGCTTGGAAATATATGGGGAAAGCAAAAAGGGCAGGGGGACTTAGTTTCAGAGATTTTGAGAGTTTCAATATGGCTTTACTTGCAAAACAAGGGTGGAGATTAATTCAAAACCTTGATTTCCCTATAGCTCAAATCTTAAAAATCAAGTACTATCCTAATTCTGACTTCCTTAATGCAAAAATAGGAGCCAGGCCTTCAATGATTTGGAGGAGTATTTATACAGCAAGAAAACTTATATAAGAAGGCTCGATGTGGAGGGTTGGGGATGGAAAAGACATCAAGATATGGAAAAGTAGATGGCTGCCTAGACCCTCTAGCTATCGGGTGCAATTACCTAGCCAAGTTCTAAATGAATAAGCAAAAGTTTGTGTGCTTATCAACTGGGACACAAAGCAGTGGCGAGAGGAATTACTTCAAGCTATCTTTCAAGAACCAGATAGGAATATTATAGCTAAGATTCCTATTAGTATGCATGAAGTTAAAGACAAGTTGATGTGGTTAGGAAATAAAAATGGCCTTTTCACAGTCAAGAGTGCATATCATAAATACATAGAAATGATGGACAGCTTAAATGGTCAATCCTCCACTGGGGTAAGCAAGCCAGAATGGACAAAATTGTGGGATCTGAATATCCCAAATAATACTAAAGTTTTCCTTTGGCGGGCTTTTTTGGAGTCCCTCCCCACTATGTTAAACTTATTCAAAAGGAAAATAATAGACTCCTCTTTATGCCCTATTTGTAGAAAAGAAAAGAAATCAGAATTACATGTTATTTGGAGGTGTGTCTCGGCTAAAGATGTTTGGTGTCTAGACCCGGTAAGTATCCAAAAGAAATTTGATATGGCAGTAACTTTCAAAGCATTAGTGGAAGAGATAGCTGAATAATGTAACAAAGATGAATTAGAAAATTTTTTTGTTGTTTCTAAAGCAATATGGAATAGAAGGAATAAAATGTTATTTGAGGACTCATTTCAACATCCAAACCAGCTGATGGTGGCAGCCATTCATAGCCTGAAGATTATAAAGAAGCTCGCATGATAAGTAATCTGAGAAGCATATATAGAGTAGATCACATAGATACATGGTGCCCTCCCCCTCCTAGCATGCTCAAAATAAATTGGGACGCAACTTTAGGAGCTTAACAGAATTGGAATTGGGTTAATTGTGAGAGACCAGAGCAGAACTTTAGCTACTATGAAAGTGTCAAAAAGTTCCTTCATGGATCCTCTGTTGGCTGAAGCTCTAGAAGCTAAGGAAGCCGTCAAGCTAGCAAAGAACATGAACCTGTCATCAATCATCATCGAAGGAGACAATTTGCAGGTCGATAAGGAGATAAATAGCCTTGCGGAAAGAGCTGATGTTGTTGGTCTTATTATTCAAGATATTAAACTTATGTTATCTTCTATGAATTGGCAAGCATCATTTGTAAAGAGAAGTGGGAACATAGAGGCTCAGTGTCTAGCAAAATCTTCATTTTTACTAGCTGAAGATGAGATGGATCTGATACTTCTATCGGAGTTGTAATCTCTTCTTTCATCATATTTCAAATGAAATGGGGTTTTCCCTTTCAATGAAAAAAAAAAAAAAAAACTTTCACTCAAGAAAGAGAAAAAATAAAATAAAATAAAAACTTGCTCTATTTATAGTACCCATCAAATGTGACTTTACTGTCAACATTACTGTAGCTAAAACTTGGTTTCAGTATCTTTATCTAATCCATTGTAGCTGATTTTCCTAGTGTGATAGCCAAATGTAAGATTTTTTTTTCTTTTATTTTCGCAAATTCCATTGAAAATGCTCTCGTTGTATTAGCTAAATAAAAATTTTAATTTTAACTAATATCACATGAGTTTACATTTGTCTATTCTATTCAAATTTAATTCTCATATTGAATTATGCATTTACTCTCTATATAATAATAAAATATTATTAATTTAATAATCTTTTATTTAATTTATTTTTATCACATTTTATAATTCTACCAATTAAATGTTAACATTATTTATTTTCTAAATTAAATTATTAATAATCACAATTATTAAATATTAATACTAATAATAATTATATTATAATTAAATTAATAATTAATAATTAATAGTAACTAACTAATTTATTTTTATGACATTGTCTATTTAATAACAATAAATCAAACCAAATTTCTTAATTATAAAAAACACCTACATATTTGGTGAGAGGAGTGAGATATATTTGTTTTAATATTTGACTAATCTACTATTCATGTTCAAATTTAGTGAGCTATTATGGCTGAAGTCTGAATTTTTATAACAATGCCTAATCTAATATAGTGATTTTTTGGCACATATTGACTAAAATTTAATTATTATTGAACTTTAGCTAAGCTAATGTTTTTATACAATAAGACACAATTTTTTTTATAAAGATACTGTGAAGAACTTGTTTATGTAGAATTTGTACAAATTATAGTCACTACAGGAAATTAACATATTTCCGGCGAGAAAAAATCGCCGGAAATATGCAGAAACTCGCCGGCAATAGTTATTGCCGGCGTTTCCGGTGAAAATATTCGGCCCCCATTTAGCCGCTATTAGATAGCCAAGAAATGGCTTTTCCGGGTACTATTCACATTGCCAGGAAAAAAGATTTTTGCGGCGACAATTGATCGCCGCAAATGTGAAAAAATGTTGCCACAAAAGCTAATGAGCTGAAATGAATTAGAGCTTTAGCGGCGACATGAACTCGCGGGAAATAAATTTTTTGTTCGCCACAAATAAGATAGACCAGATAGTCTTAAAATGGGTAGTTAAAATGGGTAGGTACAAATCGACCATATAGTTTTAAAATGCATATTAATAATAAAATAGCAGTATTTTAATTAATGTGATTTTATGTAATCTATCATATTTATTTATTTTAAAAAATAATTTTATAATATAACATTCCAAGTTTTCAATTTTTTAATTGGTGGCGATAGAATATTTGCAAAATATCCTTCATTATAACAAAAATCAAACATTACAATTATTTATCAGATCAAATGATCTATGAAATACAGTCTGAAAAAGAATTCTAACAAACCAACATATATCATCAACATATCAAGCATGTTTAACTAGTCGATAGCAGCTTTATTGCCCAGCCTTTCAACATGCTGCACAGTACAAATCTGGAGTCTCTTCATCAAATCTTTGTAAAAAATAAGATCGTTTGACCTAGCTGTTATGATCAATCAGCTGTAAAAAATAAGAAATGTGAGTTAGTAAACAAAGTAACAGATTATAAGATGGGAGGTTGTTTTCAGCTACCGCTAGCAGTGAGAATAGCTCTGTCAAGCTGATTTTGGTGTTGGTGGGTATTGACACATCAACCTCGTCTGCAATCCCATCATAGCAGAGCTTGATATGTCAAGCAAATTCCTGGGGGATTTGACTAAGATATAACTAGGACAACTCTACTGTATACCCATCAATACCACTAAGGCAACAAGCTTAAAGTGGGGGAAAATATTATGAGGAAAAAAAAAAATCCTACAGAAAGCCCATCTATTCCTATTTCCAATAATAACAAAAAAATTGGAAAATGATCAATACTGAGATAAACTTGGAAAACCAAAAGGAAAAACTTAGAAGACCAAAAAGTTACTATTGCATTTTGGATTGACACTTTTTATATAGAAGACATGCCAAATTTCAGGATTAAAGAAGCCAATTTCCACAAATTCAAAGATCTACAAGTCTGAAGATTTGAGAACACAGATAAGCAAACCATAAGCCTGTAGCCTAGAGAAATTCTAAAATGGTATCGGGAAAATTTCACATGTATATTATAGATTGTGTTTCATTTTTTTTTTTTTTATCGAAGCTATTGAAATTCAAAGTTTTTGTTCAGTTATATGATGTACACATATATTTTTATCATACTGTACAAATTCACACATCTCCAACTGAGAAAAAAAAAAGAAAGAAAGAGAAATCCATACCCAAGAAATGTAGAGATTCTGAAGCTTGAACTTGAAGAGCAATTCCAAAAGCACCGAACATTTTATGTGTAAAAGTGAGGAATTATAAAGAAGATAACAACAGGGAAGCAAGTAAACATTAAAATTGAGAAGCTTTCAGTCGGTGAGAGCAGAAAATAAACTTCAAAATTGTAAAAAGACAAAAAAAAGTTACTTGACAAAGCAAAAAAAGAAATAAAATTGATTGAATTTGATTAAAAAAATAAGGGTAAAAGTAGAAACAATCTCGATAAAATAAACAACTGATCAGCAAAAGGAAGTAATTTAACGTGACGAGTAAGCGGCAAAAGTTGATGTTCACAGTTTCACAATTCAAAAGTTCAATGCATTTTGGTTCCTACACAATGCACAACATTCAGAAGTTCCCACAATACAATTTGGTTCCTAACCAATCCTCGACATTTTTTATAAGACCAATAAGTCAAGCCAGTCCAACTGACTGACTTTTTTGCTTCAATTGGCAAGTTTTACACTAGTGTGTGCTTTCACCAAAATATATAAAATATCATAACCTGTTTTTCATTTTCATCTCATTCGTATATGGTTATTATATTTTATTTCTTCAACCAACTACATTCACCACTTGCATCGATGCTATTTAAATTCTTGTGTCCTATCACATTCATGCATTATGGAAATGGCTCTCAATAATTTGTTCTGCCAATTTAGAGGAGTTTCAATTTCCTAAGGCCCCAAGTGTTAACTCTTAACTCAGCTGGTGATTGAATTGGGTTTTAGGACAGATTCTTTCTATCTTGCATCTTGTCAGATCCACAAAAACAATGTTCTCTTTCTAAAATCAAATAAAACTAATGTGATTCTTGTTTATTTAGGATTTTCAACAAAAAAACAGAGTTACCCAGCTGCCCAACATTCTTCTCAACTATATGAAAACAATGAAAATAATGAAAATATCTTACAGCAAGATCATGTTAGAAAGGATTTTCAAAGAGAAATTATTTTTGGTCAT
Organism: Platycarya longipes; assembly: GCA_036559045.1. Classification (NCBI taxonomy): domain Eukaryota; kingdom Viridiplantae; phylum Streptophyta; class Magnoliopsida; order Fagales; family Juglandaceae; genus Platycarya; species Platycarya longipes. The sequence goes on from CM071791.1 coordinate 31,844,749, forward strand.
GTGCAAATTGATTTGAAAGGAGAGGGAGTTATTTGGGGCATTTAAAAACCTGGTACAAATTGCACCTAGCAAGATAATGTTAGAAATGCGAGAGATGAGGGAAAATAGTATACGATGCCCAATAATTTGACGGAAGAAAAAAAAAAACCTATTAAAGGCTATAAATATGTAGCCAGAAATTAAAATAGCCCTATTTGCTATTTTTTTTGTAGTGTGTCAATTTTTCTGTAAGAATCTATTAATAAATTACAAAATCAAACTAAGAATAAAAAGTTCAAGAAATTAACCAATAAATTATATTAATCAAAATGATGCACTACACCCAAGAGGTTAAGGAGACTTAAAACTACCTGGCACAATAGAGCTCATGCTCAAAGTAAAAGCAAATCTGCTCATCACAAATATACAATAAAAAATTAGTACAAAAGAAAAAAGGATTGCTAAGGAAATGGGTTTTGAACATTTGGAATATTAATTGTTGTAGTTTTTCTTCTTTTTTTGAATGAAAAAAGAAAAAGAATATAAAGGTGTTTGAATGATCAATATGAGATAGCATATGCGATGTACAGTTACAAGGATATATATAGATAATGTCACCCACTTGTGACGATAAGGTACTTCTACTATTACTGGTGCATTTCCATGTATTTATGCATGGAAAAAGAAATAATAAAGTTGCGAAGTTAGCATGACATAGTGAGTAATTCTAGGCCTCCAATTGCTTTCCATACGAAATGTTTAATATGTTGATTTTTGAAACTCATAAACATATTTTTTTTATTGATAAACTACATGAGACTACATCAAAATTAACTTCACATAAGAAGATCAGTGTTGTTTAACTAACCAAAGCCAACACTATATCCCCTCCCCTTTCGATAGCAGATTCAATCTCGAGGTCAGCGGAATGGTTGCGTTGCCCAATCCTGAAGAAAAAGGAATGCAATTAATGACCAAACTGAAGGTTCCACAAAATATGTTAATACATCTTCTTAATTCAAACTACATGACAGAATTTTAGAATTGTCCCATATAAAATAAAATATAAAACTGTCCCATTGTTTTAGAGTTTCAAGCTAGCTCTTGTACTCATCACAGTGTACGTGTATACAAAAGTCAAATGAGTCTGTATGCGTTCGGATTCCAGCAATCTTAAGGCCTCTATTCCCTGCATACAGAGATAATAAGTGATTAAAACAAAAAGATGAACAGATTCATTAGCTTCCATGAATCAAGTCTTTAAGGAAGGTTCCTAGGTAAAAAATAGAACTATCTTTCTCAAATACTCACTTGCCAAGTTGAGGAAATTTTAAACGGTAATTGTTTGGGAGGTACATTAATCTCATTGTACAAATTTAGTAGAACACCATAATCAGTTTTATCAAACATAAACCAGAAAAGATTTAGTTACAGACTTGCTTTATTGAAAGTAGGTGTTAAATTTAGCAGGGCATGGTATTGAGGAAATAACATTTAATTTGGATTCTAAGAGCTTATCAGATTAGTCAGTGACGAGGAAGAGGAGGACATTATGAATGGTTATCATTTGTTTGAATTTTACAAAGCATTTTTACTCTATACATAGAACGAAATGTATATTATATCTATTCAAAATTATCAAGACCTTGCTGCAGTACCAAAGAAGTTTTTTCTCATAGCCATGGTGATGTAAGCAGGTTGCAAAGTCCAGCCAAATCAGCTTCAGAGAGTGTCCTTTCCTTCTCAATCAATGCTCGAGCATTCCATACATCACCATCGAACTGACATTCTTTGCACTGAGTTCTTTCAGGTTCTAACTCTTGTTTTTCCGTAAGATAAAGGGGTTCTGGAGTGAACCAGCTCATTCCATTTTTAAGTCAAAAGTTTAATAAGCGCTTTACAACCAGTAAATCTCACATAAAATCAATGGTTTAATGCTTTAAAATATATACACACAAAAAATGGACGAAGTATTAGTTTTTAAAAAGTCACAGACAAATGAGCTTCATCGCAAGAAAAAAGATATGAAAACTGAAGTTGTAAACCTCTGAGCTCACTGCATTATCTATCCATCCTCTACTAATGGTTGTCACTCGAAGTATTAATTGACCTTCAGGATTTTGATAACTGCAAGTACATATAAGACCTCAAAAGTCACTTAAAAACCAAAACAAATAAACATAAACTGGCACAAAAGTTGATATTGAGGAGATTTTTGGAGTTGGTATTAAGGAGATTTGGGAAAGCATAGATGATGATCTAAAGCTATTCAAGATAAGGGTTAGGTCTTCATTGAAATGCCTGCAAGAGACGGTTTTTGTCACCATAATGTCCCTATAAGCCTACTACTCAAAAAATGCTTAGCCCTTAAGTATCAAATTTCCTTCCACCTAATCTTTCAAATGCAAAAGCAAAAATGGTTATATAACACAATATCAAAAAAGGCTACTTACCCAACAACCTACTGTCCTTTGCTGTGCCAAAGATGGTAGATACTTTTGCTTCTGTGCCTCTGATCCACAAAATGCAATACTTGGTGGTCCAGAAAAGTAAAATACATTATTATGATTTATTAAAAGCATCTTGCGTTTAATTATTTCAAACAGCTACAACATTTTGTAAGATAAATACAAAACATAGGTACCATGAAGATCTCACTAATAGTGAGCATTGCCAGAGATGAATGCACCAATATGAAAGTTGAACAGCTTGCAGCAACTCTCGCAACTTAATTGTAAGGGTTGATTTTGAAATACAGTTATTGATTTTAAACAGAAATCACTCAAAAATCCAAAGCTGATATACGTGTGCTAAAAAAAAAAAATCCAAAGACACACACACACACACAAAGCATTTACACGTGCTCTCTCCAAAGAAACATTAACGTGAGAAAATTTGTGGAAACCGAGTCACAAAAGAAAACTACCTTCATGGTGAAGTCACATCCATAAGTGTAATGAATTATGAATGTCTCCCTAACTTGTGTCTCCCATGGAGACTAGTATATGTCACAAAACAGGCAATTGATAGTAAATTAAACATTGGAATATCATTAAATAAATAATAGTGGAGCAATATCTTTCTTAAGTCTTTATGCGTCCTTCTCTGTATTCTTATGAAAATTTAAGGAGAACCATCTATACCAATTCGCTAGCTAGGCTAATAATAGATTGGATTCAGCTCGTTGCTTTCAAACCCGATGAGGTCGATCGGGCTGTATTTTTTAGGTCTAAAACTCTTCCTAGAATCAAAAGCCCAAGCTGGAAAACAAAAAACAGAGAAAGATGTTACCAACTCCATGCGTAAATAGACAGACTAGTACTATTGAATCAAAGCATGCGTGCAAGGCATAGAAGTATCACGAAAAGCAAAGAATGTCTATCCTACCAAAAAGCAAATTTAAGTCTCCAGTTTATTTTTCTTTTAAGCAAAGGGTACGAGAAAATACCTTAGCAACTTTATTCAACTTTTTAATCACATTCGGCAGCAGTTGAGAAAGGTCACCATCCGATTTGTAAAATTCCAATTCATTCTTGTTCAAAATCGTTTTTGCTACCTAAATTGTATTCTCAGTATTCAAAGAACATTAAGATGAGCCATATTACCATAACATAAAAAACTAAAATCATGAGGGTGACGTTTTACCTTGTTGAATTAGGGTTGAGGCAGGAAATTGCTTCCTCGTGATGATGTAAGGAACGACGAACTCTAGCTGATTAAGGGGACGATGGTTAGGGCTAAGGAGAAGTGATGGAAACTAAAATTTTGAAAAACAAACTCACTGTCGTCGGCAATAATGCTAGAAGACGGCAGCGTCAGTGAGAAGTCTAGAAGGCTGTGAGAAGACGGTGGAGAATGTAAAGTCCCACGAGAGAGAGCTGGGAGGGAAAATGGCGAAAGTGGGGAAAATTAGGCGCCATGTGGTGAATAATTTGGTAATTTTATTCCGGTAAATAAAAATTGCCGAAAATAGTGAATAATTTCTGGCATTTTCCTATGTTGCCATAAGATTTGATCCAAAATTAAAAATATATTATAATTCCGGTGATAATTTTGTCACCAAAAATAAAAGTAGTCATTTTTGCTACTTTTTCTTGTAGTGAGTTTAGGAAGAACAAAATTTAAAAAAATTAAATAAAAATAAGTATAACATTTGGTGTATAGAGATGATGAGTAATAAATTTATATATATACATATATATATATATATATATATATATATATCAAAGAAAGAGAAAAATTGACCGTGAAAACAAAAAGAAATTTGCTGCTCATCATCTTATATACCATACTTGCTCAATTTTTTTAAGTTTATTTTTTTTTTAAATTAATTGAATTATTCTATTCATTATCCACATATCAAATATTTATTAAAAAAAATATGATGTGTGATGTGTGAGGTAATAAATAGAATTCCTTTTTTAAAAAATTATGTATAATATTGATCAATTATTTTTAAAGTCATTTAAACATGCTGACTAACCAATCTTCGCTAAAACTAACGACGGTCGCATCCAAGTGGTTGATGCCGGTCTCAAATATTCGATCCAGTTTGACTTTTCAAATCCTAATTTTTAAAAATTCTATGTACCAACCATATGATGCGAGAGATCGAGCCCGTCCGAGTGACTTTCTTGTTTGTTGGGTTCTCTCTTTCTCAGTTAGGCCCGAGTCATCAACTCAGTCAATGCTAATAACATGCAAACCTAAAATCTGGTGCATGAACTTCATGACTGAAATTTATAAATTAATTTGCAGAGTTAAATGAACAGTAATGATAGTTTTTTTTTTGTATTTTTCTTTTATAAATTTGGAGAGGGGAGTTTCGGATTTCAAGCCCCTATTTTAGAGGCTGAAAATTATACTAATAGGATTACAGATTTTTGATTTTTTTTCTTTTTTGTACTTTTAACACAGTGATAATATCATTTATATGAACTGATAGTAAAATGAAAATACGAAAAAAAAAAAAAAAGAAAGAGAAGTTCCCTTTAAATTATTAAATAATTCATTTCAACGTCAAAGTTTTTTTTTATAGATAATTTTAACGTCGAAGTTGGCTAAATTAATTATAAATGATTAATGTGATATGTGTTGTCACGACAATTGGCAGAATTATTTTGTGTGGATCGTGTGATAAGTCAGAAAATGATTTCTTCAACCATGTCCAAATTGATTTCTTCAACCATGTCCAATGATTTCTGCAAGGTGGCAATTTTAGGAAGTTGGGTCAAATCTATTCGTGATTATCTTTGTTAAGAGATTAGAGGAAGAAGAAATTTGTACTGCACTGTATTTTTCTTTGTATTGATTTATAGAATAAATAGACTTTTTAGTGGCCAGGTATAGAAACAAATACATATAATAATTGAGCTAATTGGGCTAATTCCTAGAATAAAAATAATTTGCTGCTTTTTTGGAATTTGAATATGTATATAGCTATTAATACTTCCCCTCAAGTTAACGTATGGAGATCCGTAATGCCCAATTTGCATGAAAAGTAATGAAAAAGCTCCTGACCTAAAATTTTGGTGAAGATATCAACAACTTGTTCATAAGAAGAGATATGAACAGCTTTGAGGAGACCTAACCGAATCTTGTCATGGATAATATGACAATCAATTTTTATGTGTTTTATACGTTCATGAACCACCTGATTATATGCGATGTAGAGAGCAGATTGATTATCACAATATAAGGTGAATGGTTCAGGATGAGAGATGTCAAGGTCGGCGAGAATCTGCTTAAGCTAGGTGAGCTCATGGGTGGTGATGGTCATAACCCGATATTCAGTTTTAGCAGATGAGCAAGCCATAGTAGTTTGTTTCTTTGTATGCCAGAAGATTGGACTGGTGCCTAACTGAATGAAGTATCATGAAGTGGAACGACGAGTGGTAGTACAACTGGCCCAATCAGAACCAGTATATGCCATGACATGTATACTGTTAGATGAAGGGAAGAAGAGGCCTTGGTCAGGGCTGTTTTTGATGTAATGGAGAACTCTAGTAGCCGCAGTCATGTGGGGAACCTGAGGAGCATACATGAACTGACTGAGGGTATTAATTGCATAAACAATGTCTAGTCTAATGATGGTTAGATAAATGAGATGAAAACAACGATGAAGGCCGGGATCAGGAAGGAGGTCATCATCTTGATTATTGAGCTTCAAGTGTTGCTCAATGGGAAAAGAAGCGGTCTGAGCACCAAGCTGTCCACTGTCAGAGAGAATGTTGAGAGCATATTTGAGCTGATCAAGGAAGATGTCATTGTGAGCCCGAGCAACTTCGAGTCTAAGAAAGTACTTAAGAGGACCAAGATCCTTTGTTTTGAAGTGAGTGGAAATGGCTGTTTTGAAGACCTCAATCTGAGAAATGTCATTACCAGCAACTAAGATGTCATCAATATAAATAAGAACAAGAATGATGCTGGTGGATGTGAGAAGAGTGAACAAACAATGAAATGCTTGAGACTGATGAAAACCTGCATCAAGAAGTACATTAGTTTAAAGAACCCGTTTCGGGAGGTTTGTTTGAGGTCATAAAGGAATTTTTTGAGACGACAGACACGAGTCTCCTCCTTAGGGCAATTCCCAGGTGGTGGGATCATGTGAACTTCTTCTTCATCAAGATCACCGTGTATAAATGTATTGTTGATGTCGAGTTGATGAATGATCCACTATTTAGTGGCGGCAACAACTAACAAGCACCGTATTGTGGTCATCTTTGCAATTGGAGCAAACGTCTCATGATATTCAAGGCCTTCAACTTGAGTGTAGCTTTTGGAAACTAGGCAACCTTTGTTCCTCTCGATGGAACTGTCGGTTTTGAGCTTGATTTTTAAAACTCATTTGCAGCCAATGTGTTTCTTACTAGGAGGGAGCGGCTTAAGAGTCAAAGTCGAATTGTCCTCCAAGGCACGAATTTCAGAAGACATAGTCTCGCACCAATGAGGGTGGTGAGTAGCCTCAAAATAACATGAGGGATCAAGACATGTGGTGAGAGCATTTATATAAGAGATATGAAAGGGTGAAAAATGAGAATATGAAAAAAAAGCAGACAAAGGATGAGTAGTATCTGTGGTTAGTGGAGTAAGTGAGGATGCTGTGGGTTCCGTGTATAAGACTGGACATACATAGTTGTAGAGGTATGCTGATCGAGTGACAGTGTGGTGAGGGCGAGATATAGTAGGAGGTGTGGGAGGGAGGGAGGTGGTGTAAGTGAAGATGAAGGAGATGAGGAATGTGATAGGGTAGGGGAGTTAGAAGGTGAAGGAGAAGACACTATGATTTTTGAAACAGGAAGGGGAATAAGGGAAGTGGAAGGAATGGGTGAATTAGAAACATCTTGGAAAGGAAATATTTGTTCATGAAATATGACATCGCGGGAATAGAAAATATGACATTGCTAAGTTGAGTACTAGGGATTCTAAGCTTCTAGCTTGTCTTGAGATTCCCCCCTGTCTTTCCTAAGCATCAAAGTGAAAGAGTAGTTTGGTGTTCCAAACCGGCCCATGGCTGTGTCAAATTGAATGTGGATGGGAGTAGTCTGGAAAATCTGGGGAGTGGAGGTGGTGGCAGAGTGCTTTGTTGATAGGGATGGTAAAATTATTTTTTCCTTCTCTAAACCTTTTGGGCCATGTACCAATACAGAGGCTAAGCTCCGTGCCTTGCTTGAAGGGCTTCGTCTTTCCAAAATTGCCGGTTGGAGGGAGGTTGATATTGATTATAATTCTCAGGTGGTTGTTTCCTAGGTTAATTCTAGGAATTGCTCCCTCTGGTATTTGTGGGATTTTTGGGACCATATTGTTGACCATCTTTAGGTGATGGAAATTGAGTGTAACCATTGCTTTAGGAAAGGGAACTCCATGGCAGACTCTTTAGCAAATGAGGGCACGCAAGCTGTGGATATGTTTTACCCGAATATTCAGAGTCTTCCTCATAATATTATAAGCCTCGCTAGACTGGACAAGTAGGGTTTAGCTTACATTCATATTTAGTATCGATGCTGTGACGTTTTGGTGGTGCGAATTTGTGGCTCGTTTGCGTTTTGTAGGTTTGTTTCTGATTTGCTTTGTTTTTTGTTTTTTGTTTTTTTGGTAGGCATGTTTAGAGGTGTTTTCTAGGCATGTTTAGAGGTCGGTTCTCCAAACTTGTTTAGTGGTTCTTAAGCTTGTTTAGAGTTGTTTCTGTTTTGGTTTTTTTGATGGTTTGTGCTTGGGAGTGATTTTTTTTTTTTATGTAATCTCCCAAATGCTTTTCTTGTTATCACGGTATTCCTCCGCCAAAAGTGAGAGCTTCTTTAATAATCTTGGGATAGGGCCACTATTGGACATGTGGCTACCGGCTCTCCGTTAAAAAAAGGACCATCAATATTATAGAGTTTGTATGCTTTATTGGTACTTGGGTAGTCAAGAAACACAAATTTGATAATATGGGGAGAGAATTTATCATTGTGAACATGAAGGGTTTGAGCATAACAAAGGCATCTAAACACACAAAGGTAGTCTTAGTTAGGTGTTTTATTGAAAAGTGTTTCAAAATGAGCTTTATTGTTAAGAAGACGACTGGAGGTACGATTAATGAGATATACAGTAGTGAGGATACAATCACCCCAAAATTTTAAAGGTAAGTGTGTTTGAAATTTGAGACTTCGAGCAACATTCAGAAGTGCCAGCATTTATACTCTGCAATGCCATTTTATTGTGGAGTTTCAACATAGGTATGTTTGTGAATAATGTCGTGATCTGAAAGATATGTTTGAAATTAGTGGGAGAGAAATTCTTATCCATTATCAGTGCAAATAATTTTAATAGTAGTGTTAAATTGATTTTGAACAAGAGCGAAGAAATGCGTTAAGTGGGTATATGCTTCGAATTAAAAACACATGAGATATATCCAAGTAATGCGGAAAAAATCATCAACAATTGTGAGAAAATAATGAGCACATATAATCAGGTATGTTTATTATTGGAAAGATAGCCACCCCATATATCACAAAAGATACGATTGAAAGGAGAAACACTTTTATTATTGGAAAGAGAGAAAGGTAATCGGGTGTGTTTAAAAATATCACAAATATCTCAATCAGAAATAATACAAGGAGAATTAAAAAAATGAGAATAATTAAACTGGAAGGATGAACTAGACGTTGATGCCATAGGGTCTTATTGGCGATGGTTGGTGCTGCTAATGCAAAGAGAGGGTTGGGTCGATACCCATAAAGTCCATTACAAAGATTACCTGCTCCAATCAACATCATCAATTGTGGGTCTTGAAATACACAAGTATTAGAAGAGAAGAAAAAAACACAAGAAGTTTGAGTGGTAAGTTGGGAAATAGATAGGAAATTAAATGAAAATGAGGGGATATAATAAACATTTGATAGAGTAAGAGAGGGGGATAGAATGCATGTCCCGATGCCCTCGGTTGGGACTTCATGGCTGTTTAGGAGTCGCATGGAATAACTGGATTCCACTTAGTGTAAATCGAAGAGGCAAGCTTTCTGGTGGCAGATATGGTGGCTTGTGCCATTATCCACTACCCAATGGTGGTTTGAATTAAAGGGATAAATAGAGGAGGGAGGGGATAGGATATTATTGACGAAATGGTTGTGGAGGTTGAAGGAGAGAAGCTCGTTGGCACTAGCAAGGAGTTGATTTTTTGGTAGAGGTCCGTTGAGAGGCCTGGAAATAGGCTCGACATAGAGAGGGTTGTGGTGGTTTAATTGGCATTGAGAGGTCTGTTGATAAACAGAAGGTGGAGAAAGGCAAGCCATGATTGTTCGATAATTGCTTGTTCATCCTAAGGAATTTTGAGGGTGGGTTCAACCAGGTAAAATTCGATTTGAACATGAGTTTATATGGATTCAATTACATAATTTACCTTTTGCAAGTATGAATGAAGATACCGGGTTCAGAATCGGGAAAACAATCAGGAAAGTAGAGAATATAGATGTTGATGAAGAGGGTGTAAGATGGAGAAAGCGCCTTAGACTTAAGGTGGAAGTAAATCTTATGAAGCCTTTAGCGAGGGGTAGAACAATAATGATAAATGGTAAGAAACTGTAGATTCTAATTAGATATGAGAAATTACCTAGGTTTTGTTTTACTTGTAGAAGAATATTGCACGACAATTTGGTATGCAAAATTCGAAAGCAGAGAGAAGGGAATATGGAGAATAGGTATGGGGTCTGGCTTGGGGCTAATATGGGTGGTAGAACTTGGTATGGGGGAAATAATGCATGATTGAGGGAAAGTATGAAGAGGGTAAAGAAGAAGTTGACAGTTTGTTAATTGAGAAAAAAAGTATGGCAATAATGGATGGAGGAGAGGGAAAAGGGAAAAATGGAGACTATCCTTTTGAACACTTTCAAAAAGAGATAGGACTCGAGAAAGCAGGAGGCTCCGAGAAAGAAGGAAGAGATGGGAAGGAGGCAAATGAAGATAATATATGAAATAGAAATTCACAATTCAACTCAATGGATGAGGTAGATGAGATAGGGAAACAAAACAGGGAGAGAATGGATTTAACTTCAGTGTTTTCAACGATTGTGAGGAGAGAAAAAAAGGGTAACAGATGGATGATGATCTGTGTCTTAAGGGCTAGGAGGGGGATGGGCTAAAAGATGTTGGGCTCAGTTTTAGGCATCGGTTTTTGATTAGGTAGTAGAATCTCCAATATTTGGGCTTGAGAAAATTTTTGATTATGGTTCAAAAAGTGAAGCTATGCAAGATAGTACACAACCAAGTGAGGATGAAAGGCCAACTTTATCAATGCATTTCGTTGGCAATTGGGAATTGTAAGGGGGAGGGCTTGGGTATGTGGGATGACTTCTAACTCTCATGTCAATGTGGGTGTTAGAGGGGTGGCTCTGAGATAGAGATTTTGTGTGGCGCCCCCAATTTACGTCTGTGATTTAACGTAAATTAAGGTGTCTGGATAAGTAACACTTGGTTACTCACCATCGTACTTAACAAAAATAAAATGCATATATCACTTAATTCGCAGCAGATCAGGTTTTAGATATGAAACTTTCTAAAGATCACATGGAAAATATACTTACAACATTCATATCATTCATTTATAACTTAACATTGTACTTATTTACATACACAAGACCCAAATTGTAGCAAGTTAGCAGCAAAACATATTACAATCATCCAAAAGACTTTCCTTCATCTCACTCTTTTTCCTTCTTAACCTCGGGGAATTCTCTCCCATAGCGAAACCTATCCATACTAACACTAAAGTCTCGCTGGAGTAGTTGTCCCTGTGGAGTCACACAAACTCCACACATGAACAACGAGCCATCAAGTCCTACGGTTAAACAGCATCCTGTACGTTGCCTCTCCCCAGCAAAAATGGATGCGTCAAGGCTCCAAACTCTGGTAGGTTGATTACTGATAGGAGGTCCGAAGGAAACAAAAGAAATGTCCATATAAGGACTATAGTCGGAGAGTCCCTCAGGACTCCCCGAAGTCTCCTGCCTCGTCGGGGCTGTCCCCTTGCTGGTCATCGAATCTTGTATAAAGTTGATATACACAAAATATATAAAGCCACAAAAGAGTGAAATTTCCTTTGAAATCTCAGTAAGTACATAAACAGCTTAAAAGAACAGGGAAAAAGCAACTATAATATTATCACTACTGAATGACTAGGGAAATTTACCCTAAGATACACCTCATAAGACCACTGTCTAACTGGTACTTTTCCTACTCAACCGAATACATAATCTTCTACTGAATTACACCGTTTTCTTAAAAGTTCTTATTCTTTCTTATAACTAATGGGCGTTACGTCTCGCCGTCCCCATCACATACACTCATCAATCATCCGGGCGTTACGTCTCGCCGTCCCCGTTGTGATGAGTCTCGTATCAATCTTCCGGGCATTACGTCTCGTCGTCCCCGTCTTGGCACAGATCATATACCTATATCACTGCGGGCGTTACATATCGCCGTCCCCGCTATTCAGATCAGTTTCACGGGCGTTACGTCTCGCCGTCCCCGCTATTCTGATCAATCTCACGGGCGTTACGTATCGCCGTCTCCGTGAAAACCATACATTCTTATAACACGACAGGCATTACGTATCGCCGTCCCTGTCAGCACGTCCGTCATCCGGGCGTTACGTCTTGCCGTCCCCGTCATGACGTGACTAACTTATTCTTGTACTTCGTTTTCTTTTTAGTTGTTCCTTTCTTATTCATACGAGTTTTTCACTCATAACCCTTTCCATTTGAAATACCGATTTTATTCCGGGAAAAACCCTGAGTCTAAACAAAACAGAGCATCTCGCTCGTGCGGGATGTCGAGCGAGTATCGAGCGAAATCTCGGGTTAGAACTCGCTCGAACAGAGTATCGAGCGAAACTCTAGCGAGGAGTCATATTTTACCTTCACTCGACTCACATGTCGAGCGAGGGTTGAACGAGATCACGGCTCTAGGAGTTTTTCTACTCAAAACATGCCAATTTTTTTGCTACACTCTATTTGGCTTCTTAAAAACTTAAATCTATGTTCTTACAATTATAATGAATATTTTTACAAGACAAGTTAAAACCAACCTTACTCATATGTCACTTTGTCACTTAATCATGTTCTTAAGAGTTCAATACTAGTAAACATAGTTCAATCACTTCAATAAACAATTTCCATGCTTAAGTTAAGCTAGAATATGGACTTACAAATTCTTCAAAATTCAAAAGAATGGATCCAACCAACTTCTTGCAAGCTTTCTTCCAAATTCACTCACTTAGCTCACAAATGAACTCTTTAAGGGTTTTGGGAGGGTTTTCTGGTGTATCTTCTAAAGGGGAATGTGTTCTCTCCTTCTAAAGGAGCTTAGAAAGCTCTCAAGGCTCTATTTATAGGGTGGTGGTCGACCAACATGAGGCAGAGAAAAGGAAAAACACCCTAAGGTGCATTAGTTGCCAGATTTGCATCAATGATGAGGTGTCTATCTAAGCAAATCTCATGATGAGGATTAAGCCTCCCAAATCTTAGACTTTGCAGCTGGATTAGTCATCCAAGGGCTCACATTTGAGATATTTTAGCTGCCCATTTTGATCCATGGCTGAGAAGTGAGCTAAAGGGATAAGAGGTGACGTGACATTTCACCTAACCATGCATGCACCTCTCATCTCCAGCCCTCTCCATGTGTCACACGCCCCTCTTCAGATTTTTCCACCCCTTTGGTTACTTCCTAACTCCCTTAAGTCTCCATTTAACAAGTTCTAGAAGGCCATTTCTTAGTTTAGTTAAGGTAGAGCCAAATTTGATCCACTTAGTCACCTATCAACTAGATTTTGGTTCCCCTTGTGTTTCCATCACACTAACTAATCACTTGGCTTCCAAATCAACTTTCCATCCATTTCCAACTATCCCTACACATGTCCTAATCCAAGAGAATCTCAAAACCAATTGCCTAATTCGTTACATGTCCCAAATTAGTTCAATTCATCCAACTCGGGTTCCATTTAAACCCATTCCAGAGCTGCCTACTTGATTCCCAAATAAGTTATTGATCCTTTCCGAATCTCAGAAAACTTAAAACATATAAGTTTTAGATCTATCTTTCAAGGTTCTATAAAAATTGGAATCACCTCATTTGGACCTCATGTGAATAACGTATGCCCATTTCACTAAAACTCGACAGATAAATCTGAGAATGCATAATTCCCAATACCAAGTGTTATCTCACATTCCTCAATTAAATCTCCCACTCTAATTTCCTAGTAAATAAATACATCAAATAAATTTCCTTATAATAATATCCATAAAATAATTTACCTTAGAAAATTTGGGCTATTACATTTTGATACTAAAAAAATTGTAAAAAAGAAAGTTAAGGGGTGAAGGTGTGGTAGGATTTTCTGGTAATGGATTGACAGAGGTTGCACAACCACAATCAAAACCCTAGGTTGGAACTACGGGGGTTTGGGAACCCCATACAATTCAAAACCTTATCAGTTTGGTAAGGTCTAAGAAGTCGAATTTAGTTTTTCTGATAGAAACTAAGTTAAAAAATAGTAGATTAGAATTCTTGAGAACAAAAGCTGGGTAGTGAGGGTTGTTTTGGGGTTGATGCGAGGGGAAGAAGTGGGGGGCTTCTATTACTATGGGAAGAAGTGGTCTAGTTTGAATCAATTAATTTTTCAAGCTACCATATTAGTGGCTAGGTTATATACAAAAAAGAGGAGCAAATGGACTCTCATTGGGTTTTATGGGCATCTAGAGGCTAGTAGGAGATAGGAGAATTGGAAATTGTTAGAATCCCTTAAAATATTTGAGCATCTATGGTGTGTTTTAGGAGATCTAAATGTAATATTAGAACAAAAAGGAAAATATGGGGGAGGCCAAGGAATGAGAGTCAAATAAAAGGGTTTAGAAGTGTGTTAGAAAATTGCAACTTGTTTGATAAGGAGTGGTATGGTAATTTTTTTTACTTGGCGTAATAATCATGGAGTTTTTTCATTTACGAAGGAAAGATTAGATAGAGTGGTAGCAAATCAACAATTGTCATAACTTTCAAACTTTATGAGAATGTGAATGTCGAGATTTTAACGTCTGGTACCTCATATCATAACCCATTGTACTATACTCAAAGTAAGGGAAGAATAAGTTTTTTGAAAAGAGAAGAATAAGTATGAACTAAGTTGGTCCATTGAGGAAGACTGTGGCACAATAGTAGAAAAAGAATGGAATAAAGGTACAAGATCCAGATTTGACTGAGGGAATACAAAGCAGATTACAGTATTGTAGTAAGACTCTAACTAACTGAAGCTACTACAATTTTTAGCACAAGAAAAAAATAATAAGGGAGAAAATTGAAAAACTGAGAATCCTACAACTACAAGAGTCTCGATGGAATATGGGGGAGTTAAGGGAATTAAAAGAAAAGTTAGGTAAAATGTTAGAATAGGAGGGTCTAAAATGGAGGCAAAGGGCAAAAACACATTGGTATAAAAAAAAAAAGAGATAGAAATAAATACTTTCATGCATGTGCTTTAGAGACAAAGAGGGAAAGTATGATTTTCCAGATGAAAGATGCTAATGACAAGTTACAAACAAAGGGGTATATAGTTGGCTTTCAAAAGGTATTTTGAAATTTTTTTTTGACTTCTGCTCCATCTTCTGAGGAGATAAATGTTGTTATGGAGAAGGTAGATAGCAGAATCATTCCACAGATGAGAGAGGACTTGAGGAGGCAGTTCATTGCTAAAGAAGTTGAAGTTGCTCTCTATCAAATGTATCCTTTGAAAGCACCAGGTCCTGTAGGTATGGAGCGAGATTTTATCAAACGAATTGGGACATTGTTAAAGACGAGGTATGCAAAGTAGCTATGGATGTGCTTAATAATGGAAGTAATCCACCAGTAGTGAAATCTAGCTTTAATTCCTAAGGTCACTGGACCTGGGTGTGTGCAGGTTTTTAGGCCAAAAGCTTATATTTGGTTTTCTATAAGATGATCTCAAAATCTGTTGCTAATAGATTAAAGAAAGTGTTATGATCTATTATAGCTTGTTGCCCAGATGACTAACACAAGAGGGGGGGTGAATTGAGTTGTATTTAAAAAAATAATAATTATAAATCAAATATATAATATAAAATATAAACAAAATATGAAACAACAATAAATATAAAGAGTAAGAGTAAGAGAGAAGCAAACTCAGTATGTTAACGAGGTTCGGCCCCACTGCCTACGTCCTCGCCTCAAGCTACCTCTTGAGGATCCCTAAATCCACTATTCAATCTCCTTTAGGTGGAGATAGAAACCTATTACACCTTTGAGCAGCACCGCTCCAAAGAATCCGTGTAGAACACCCTCTACACTTCCAATCACCTTACACTTGGTGATTTAACTATTCCCCATGTAGAACACCTTCTACACTTCCAATCACCTCACACTTGGTGATTTAACTATTCCCCGTGTAGAACACCTTCTACACACACAAGGGTTATACACACCCTTTTACAAATACAAGAGTTGATAGTAGGTAGACTATCAAAGTACACTCCTCAATGAGTGAGATAGAAACAATACAGCGCAACCTATATCTCTCTCAACAAGAACAAGAATTAAGGCTCAAAACTTTAGAAAAGAGAGAATGAGAGCTTTAAAGAAATGATGCAAAACTTAGCAATAGATGTGTAAGCTCTTGTTGTGAATTTTGCAAAACTCAAGTGAGCTATTTATAGGCAAATGATTTTTCAATTTCAAATTTGAAAAGATTCCCATGTCAAAAACATCATCATTTACTTTTCAAAAATTTCAAATCTATTATTTTTACTTTTTGCATGTGACAAAAGGAGCACACTTTACTTTTCAAAAATTTCAAACATAATCTTTTACTTTTTGCATATGACAAAAGGAGCACACTTTACTTTTCAAAATTTTCAAATAAAGACATCTACCTTTTGCATAAGTCAAGAAAAACATCCACCACTTTTGAAAATATTTAAATAAAACATGCACATGTGAAAGATGACAATCAATCATCTTAATATTTTCAAAGTTCAAACCTTTAATCATGTCATGCACATGTGAAAGATGACAATCAATCATCTTTCAAAATTTTCAAATTTAATTTTCAAAATATTCATGCATATGTGGAAAATGTATTTTAATGCTTTATGATAAAATATTAATTTTGAGCCTTAATCCTAATTTTGAATTTTTAAGAGATTTACAACATTACTCTATAATTTTAATGTGAACTTGTTTCCTTCTTGCTCATGCTTGCTTCCTTGATGTGCTTGATTATATTGTGTGGACAACTTAAGCTTGAGACTCCTTTATTCTTTGGATTCATTTGTTATCATCAAAATCCATTTGTAGATTTACATGAAACTTGAAACCTTGGGTTCAACAATCTCCCCCTTTTTGATGATGACAAATGCTTGATAGAACCTGAATCCTGTATTAATACTTAAGCTCCCCCTGAGAATGTGCGTTAGTTTTTCAAGCAAAAATATAAACATAATTCCAAGCATATATAACAAGTTTAGCGATTTAAACAATGTTAATGTTCTAGTCTAAAACTTCTCCCCCTTTTGGCATCATTAAAAAGGAATCATAATTATCTCAATAAGATATATTCCTACAATAACTAACAGACAAATAAAACGCTGCGTTAGTAGAGACTGTAGAAGTTAGAACCACCCGTGTCCGACAAAACCTGCAAAGGTTGAAGCCGAATTTTATCATCTTGGTGCGGAAGAAGATTTAAATCCGCTTGATGTTATTGACGAATTAGATGTTCCAGAGATTTGAAGTTGAATAATTAAAATTATTCGTGTCCGACAAAGACAGCAAAAGCTGCAGGCCTAGCTCTGGCAATGCAGTGCGGAGCCATGCATGTCCGACAAAACCTGCAAATGTTGGAAGTCTAACTCTGGCAATTCGGTGCTCCGTAGCTCTAGCAGTCGGTGCGAAAGCAGATCAATCGCCTGATGTTGTTGACAAACGGGTTTGAAAGCTCTGAGTTTCTATAAAAAAAATCATTTTCACCAATCGGATACCAAAAAAAAAAAACATAGCTTCTTGACCTAAGTTCTGTTTCTCCATAACGATAGAATGGCCGAACAATTCTCTTCCACTAATGTTCCAGACTTGAATCAGGAACCCTTGACGCATCAACCATCAATCTTCTCTCCTAAGGCCGTCAATGCCATGATAGGAGCAGAGAACCGTTTTTCTAGTAAGAAAACTTTTGACAATGTGTGTCCAGCATATCTTATATTTCTTTTGACTAATAAGATTTGAAGAGACAATAGTTTGTCTTGTTCTTTATGCTATCTCTATAAAATCAGTTTTAAAGTTCATCCGATTTGCATCAAATCTTATTCTCATCTCTATAACTCATCTGCATTCCTTCAATATTCTCGCTTTAAGTTTTCAATTCTTTTCTCAATGGCTCATTCTTCTAACATTCCTCTAGATGCATCCATGAGGTATTCTACATCTCAATCTCATGTCCTTTCTGAAGCTACCATTGGCGCCATGTTGCAGCAAGAGAACAATAGCTTGGCTAATAAGCCAGACTCCGATGCTATATACGACTTGGTGAGTCTCGGGACTCGCTACTCATCCTCTATTGTCGCTTTTTCCCAGCGGCTACAAGTCAAAAATCATGAGGTTGAAAAGCTTAAAGAACAAATTGTTGTACTTCAACGAATTGTTCAAGAGTCTCACACAAGGGAAGGAATCCTTCGGCAGAAGAATAAAAAGTTGAAATCTCTATTGGATTCTTCATTCCGCTTGCCAGTTCCCATGGATAGGGATGACATGATATTGTATGAAGAGAATGAGCGTCTCAAACATGAGGCTACGAACCTCAAGTTTATGTAAAAGTATTTAAACAAAATATCTCTCTATTTTTATGAACTCTGATCTATCTTTCAAGAGATATTCATAACATGCATCATACCTATTTCTCTTCTAATCATACATAATCTATCTTCTGGTAAGGGTTTTGTGAATATATCTGCTAACTGATCGTGTGTGCTTGTGAACTCCAGTACTATATCGCCTTTCTGCACATGATCTAAAAAAAATGATATCTTATTTCAATATGCTTAATTCTAGAATGTTGTATTGGTTTTTTTTTTTTTAAAGATTTATAGCACTTGTATTATCACATTTGATTGGAATGTGATTATACATAAGTTTAAAATCCTCAAGTTGTTGCTTCATGTAAAGAACTTGAGCACAACAACTACCCGCAGCAACATATTCTACCTCAGCAGTAGATAGTGCAACAGAATTTTGTTTTTTTTTTTACTAAACCAGGAAACTAGTGCACGACCTAAGAAATGACATGTTCTACTAAAACTTTTTCGATCATCTTTGCAACCAGTATAATCGGTACCTGAATAACTAATAAGATCGAAAGAAGTGTGTTTAGGATACCATAACTCTAAGTCAATGATACTGGCAAAATATCTAAAAATCCGCTTGACTGCAATTAAATGAGATTGTTTTGGAAATGATTGAAAACGTGCACATAAACATACACTGAACATAATATCTGGTCTACTGGCTGTCAAATATAATAAGCTACCAATCATACCTCGATATACTTTCGAATCAACTAGTTTACCGGATTCATCTTTATCAAGTTTAGTGGATGGGCTCATTGGTGTTCCAGTTTCCTTAGCACCTTCCATCCCAAACTTCTTCAGCAATTTCTTAATATATTTTGATTGATTGATGAATATCCCACTTTTTGCTTGCTTAATTTGCAATCCGAGAAAGAATATAAGCTCTCCCATCATGCTCATTTCAAATTCTTCCTGCATAGTCTTAGCAAAAACTTGGCACATATTTTCATTAGTAGCACTGAATATTATATCATCAACATAAATTTGAATCAAAAGAATATCATCATTTTCGTATATAATGAAAAGAGTTGTATCAATTTTTCCTCTTAAAAAGCCTTTTTCAATCAAGAAACTACTGAATCTCTCGTACCACGCTCTAGGAGCTTGTTTGAGTCCAAATAGTACTTTTATGAGTTTGAAAACATGATTTAGAGAAATATGATTTTCAAAACCTGAAGGTTGCTCAGCATATACTTCTTCATTTATAAAACCGTTTAAGAAAGCACTTTTAACATCCATTTGAAAAAGTTTGAAATTTTTATAACAAGCATATGCAAGTAGCATTCGAATAGCTTCTAATCTTGCGACTAGTGCATATGTCTCATCATAATCGATTCCTTCTTCTTGATTGAAACCTTGGGCTACAAGTCGAGCCTTATTTTTAGTACTGACTCCGGACTCATCTTTCTTGTTTCTAAAAACCCATTTTGTTCCAATAATAGTATGATTTTTGGGTTTAGGAACAAGT
This sequence comes from Platycarya longipes, assembly GCA_036559045.1. Lineage (NCBI taxonomy): Eukaryota > Viridiplantae > Streptophyta > Magnoliopsida > Fagales > Juglandaceae > Platycarya > Platycarya longipes. Next base: position 31,864,576 of record CM071791.1, read on the forward strand.
GTTCAAACATCATTTCTTTTAAATTGATTAAACTCTTCTTACATAGCTAGAATCTAAGATTCATCAAGAAGTGCTTCATCAATATTTTTAGGTTCAATCTGAGATAGAAAAGCAGTATGATTGCAAATATTTCTAAGAGATGATCGAGTACTTACACCTCGTGAAGGTTCTCCTAGAATTTATTCCGCTGGATGATCTTTCACATGTTTCCACTATTTGGTTGCATCTTGTACTAAGTCTTGATGATCTTTCCTTCTATTTCCATGATCTTTCATTTTGAATTGTTTCCAAATATCACACATCCTTTTTCTTTAGAAGTGAAGTCAATGAATTTAGTTTTGTCTTCTGTCACGTATCTTGAGCATCCGTTGTCTAAAAATCATTTATTTTTACCTGTAGAATACTTCATGCATACCTACAAAAGTAATTAAAAACAATTCCCGGTACCCAAGTTCCTTGGGTCCTTTATTTATTAGTATTAGAAGAAACAAGATATTTAGGTACCCATATGGCCCTAATAGTCATTGTAAACATTCTTCTAATAGGACAAATAAGATAATTATGACCATTTCTATTACAAAAATTGCAAATAGCATGTGACATATATGAAGAACTTGAGTGATTATAATAGTATCCTTTTTTAACAAAATTATTTTTATGAAAAGAATTTTGAATATTGGACTTTGATGTAGAAGGATTATCAAAGAAGTTTTTATAAGATTTGTATTTTTGTTTTGGTTTATATCCCAAGCCTGCCTTATCAAAAACACATCTTTGACTACCAAGAAGTTTTTCAAAATTTCTTTTTCCATTCGTAAAGTTTTCAATAATATTTTCTAAATCAGTTTTCTTTTTCTTCAACTCAAAATTTTCATCTTTCAAAACAATACTTTCTTTTCTTAAAATATCAATTTCGTTTGTTAAAGAAGAATTTTTCTTTTTCAAAACAGTATACTTGATACCCAATTTTTCAAATTCCTCATATACCTCTTCTAAAACATTTTGCAATTCTTCATATGAAAAATCTTCAATATTATCAAGATTTGTTACCTCAATGTCATCTTTAGCCATAAGACAAAGATTTGCTGATTCTCCATTGCTTGCTTCACTATCTGAGCTACTTGAATCATCATCCCATGTAGCTTTCATTGCTTTTTTGCCTTTGTTTCGATCTTTCTTTAGCAGAGGACAATCTGACTTGATATGACCAGGTTTATTGCATTTATAACAAATTAAAGTGTCATTTTTACCTGAATCTTTCTTGGAAAACTTATTGAAGGATTTCCTCGGAGGAGATTTATTTTTCTTTAAAAACCTCTGAATTCTTCTTATTATCATCGCAACTTCTTCATCTTTGTCGTCATTTTCCTCATCTTCATCACTTTCACTTTCATGTGGAACAGCTTTAAGTGCCAAGCTCTTCTTTGACTTTCCTTCTTCTTCTCCTCTTTTCAATGTGTACTCATGGGTGATAAGTGACCCGATGAGTTCATTCACTTCGAGCTTCTTGAGGTCTCTAGCTTCAAGAATCGCTGTCACTTTTGATTCCCAACGTTTTGGTAGAGAGTTGAGAATTTTTCTTACTATCTCCACTTTGGAATAAACTTTGCCAAGAGCTGTCAAGCTGTTTATGATGTTAGTAAAACGAGTGTACATACTAGAAATAGATTCATCATCATTCATCTTAAACATTTCATATTCATGAGTAAGAATATAAATTTTTGATTCCTTGACTTGAGAAGTTCCTTCATAAGTAACTTCCAAGTTATCCCAAATTTCCTTTGCTGTAGCACAAGTCATTACTCTATTAAATTCATTACCATTGAGAGCATTATATAATAAATTCATAGCAGTTAAATTCAAAGTATAAAGTCTATCGTCTTCACGATCAAACTCTTCTTCTTCCTTTTTGACCTTTACTCCATCAACTACTTTTGTTGGAATATAAGGTCCATTTACAATGCATTTCCAGATTTCTCGACCTTGAGCCTGAAGGAATATTCTCATTCTAACTTTCCAGAATGAGTAATTGTCTCCGCAAAAGAGTGGAGGCCGACTGCTAGATTGACCTTCACCAAATGAAGCTGCAATGTTAGCCATAAGATCTTAACTCAAAAGATAGTTAATCTTATAATAGAGTTCTAGCTCTGATACCAATTGTTGCCCAGATGACTAACACAAGAGGGGGGGTGAATTGAGTTGTATTTAAAAAAATAATAATTATAAATCAAATATATAATATAAAATATAAACAAAATATGAAACAACAATAAATATAAAGAGTAAGAGTAAGAGAGAAGCAAACTCAGTATGTTAACGAGGTTCGGCCCCACTGCCTACGTCCTCGCCTCAAGTTACCTCTTGAGGATCCCCAAATCCACTATTCAATCTCCTTTAGGTGGAGATAGAAACCTATTACACCTTTGAGCAGCACCGCTCCAAAGAATCCGTGTAGAACACCCTCTACACTTCCAATCACCTTACACTTGGTGATTTAACTATTCCCCGTGTAGAACACCTTCTACACTTCCAATCACCTCACACTTGGTGATTTAACTATTCCCCGTGTAGAACACCTTCTACACACACAAGGGTTATACACACCCTTTTACAAATACAAGAGTTGATAGTAGGTAGACTATCAAAGTACACTCCTCAATGAGTGAGATAGAAACAATACAGCGCAACCTATATCTCTCTCAACAAGAACAAGAATTAAGGCTCAAAACTTTAAAAAAGAGAGAATGAGAGCTTTAAAGAAATGATGCAAAACTTAGCAATAGATGTGTAAGCTCTTGTTGTGAATTTTACAAAACTCAAGTGAGCTATTTATAGGCAAATGATTTTTCAATTTCAAATTTGAAAAGATTCCCATGTCAAAAACATCATCATTTACTTTTCAAAAATTTCAAATCTATTATTTTTACTTTTTGCATATGACAAAAGGAGCACACTTTACTTTTCAAAAATTTCAAACATAATCTTTTACTTTTTGCATATGACAAAAGGAGCACACTTTACTTTTCAAAATTTTCAAATAAAGACATCTACCTTTTGCATAAGTCAAGAAAAGCATCCACCACTTTTGAAAATATTTAAATAAAACATGCACATGTGAAAGATGACAATCAATCATCTTAATATTTTCAAAGTTCAAACCTTTAATCATGTCATGCACATGTGAAAGATGACAATCAATCATCTTTCAAAATTTTCAAATTTAATTTTCAAAATATTCATGCATATGTGGAAAATGTATTTTAATGCTTTATGATAAAATATTAATTTTGAGCCTTAATCCTAATTTTGAATTTTTAAGAGATTTACAACATTACTCTATGATTTTAATGTGAACTTGTTCCCTTCTTGTTCATGCTTGCTTCCTTGATGTGCTTGATTATATTGTGTGGACAACTTGAGCTTGAGACTCCTTTATTCTTTGGATTCATTTGTTATCATCAAAATCCATTTGTAGATTTACATGAAACTTGAAATCTTGGGTTCAACATAGCTCCTTCCCAAAGTACTTTTATACCGAGGAGGCTAATTTCAGACAATATAATGGTTGTTTATTAGTTCTCCAAACAATGAATACTAAGCAAAAGGGTAAAAAAGGTAGCATACCTTTAAAGTTAAATATGTCGAAGGCTTACGATAGGGTGTAGTGAGATTACTAAGAATCATGAGATGTGTAAAAATAGTCAGTTATTTAGTGATTATTAATGGTAAAGTAGGAGAGAGAATTGTACCAGCACGTGGACTGAGACAAGGGGCTCCACTTTCTCCTTATTTATTCCTTTTCTGTGCTCAAGGTCTTAGTTCTTTAATTAATGGGGCTGAATGTAATAATTCAATAAGAGGAGTGAAGTGGCTAGCTAGAAGGGGTCCAAAAATCAATCACCTACTTTTCATAGACGATTATATATTTTTTAGTAGGGTAACTCTAGATGATTGGAACAAATTAAAAGCATTACTTGAAAAGTATGAATAAGCATTTGGTCAAAAGTTGAGTAGACACAAGACTTCGATTTTTCTCAGATCAAATACAAGAGAAGAATGCAGAACACAAATTGGTAGTGAGATAGGGGTAGTGGCATATGGTTTTTTGAAAAATACTTGGGTTTGCCTGCTTTAGTAAGTAGATCAAGGAATAAGACTTCTAGTGGGATAAATGATCAAATATGGAGGAAGATAAAGAGTTGGAAGAATATTTTTTTGTCTAAAGTAGGGAAAGGAATCCTCATAAAAGTTGTTCTACAGGCAGTCCCAACATACACTATGAATGTTTTTAAGTTGCCATGGAGATTTTTGTAAGGAGATTTCAAATATGTTAGCAAACTTCTGTCGGGGCAAAAATAATAATAATAATAAAAGTGGAGTCCATTGGAAAAAGGAACAGTTTGGAAGAGGCAAAAAGTAGTGGACGGTTGGGTTTTATAAATACCGAGGATTTCAACATGGCTTTGTTAGCAAAGCATGGTTGGAAATACTTAAATGACCATACATAATTAGTAGCAAGAGTATATAAAAGCAAATATTTTCGTGATGGTAATATTCTTCATGCCAAAATTGGTTGAACTCCATCTATAGTATGAGAAGTGTGTGGGCAGTAAGAGGTTCACTAAAAGATGGTTTAGTATGGCGTGTTGGAAATTGAAAAAAGATTAAGATATGTGGTCAAAAGTGGATACCTCAACCATCCTCTTTCTATATTCTACCACCAGTTATTGATTTGGGACCAAATGCAAGAGTTGCAACTTTAATTCAACCAGATCTGAAGTTATGGGGTGAAACCTTAATTAAATCTTACTTTAACTCTGAGGAAGTTGCATTGATAAATAGTATTCATATTAGCAAAGCAGGTATAAAGAAAAAATTATATGGATGTACAACAATGATGAGAGATTTAATATGAAAAGTGCATACCATGTTGCTAGAAGTAGCAAAAAAAAGGTGGAAGGAGAGACTTCAAGTAGAGTTGAAGTGAATAGTATTTGGAAAAAGATATGGAGTCTAAATGTTCTTGAGGCTACAAAACATTTTTTATGGAGGTTTTGTACCAACTCTCTTCCCACAAATGAATTACTATACAAGAAGAAAATAGGAAACAATGCAAACTATTCATTATGTAAATTTGATTGTGATCTGCGTTGCATACTTTATGGCGATGCCCTGCTATGAATGATGTGTGGGCAAAGAAAGCGAGTGTTTTGAAAAAATGTTTAGTGATGATGGTGGAGGGTTTCAAAAGCCTATGGGGTAGTTTGATTCAGAATTTGATTTAATATGAAAAGTGCATACCATGTTGCTAGAAGTAGCAAAAGAAGGGTGGAAGGAGAGACTTCAAGTAGAGTTGAATCGAATAGTATTTGGAAAAAGATATGGAGTCTAAATGTTCCTGAGGCTACAAAACATTTTCTATGGAGGTTTTCTACCAACTCTCTTCCCACAAATGAATTACTATACAAGAAGAAAATAGGAAACAATGCAAACTACTCATTATGTAAATTTGATTGTGATCTGCGTTGTATACTTTATGGCGATGCCCTGCTATGAATGATGTGTGGGCAAAGAAAGCGAGTGTTTTGCAAAAATGTTTAGTGATGATGGTGGAGGGTTTCATAAGCCTATGGGATAGTTTGATTCATAATTTGATTTAATATGAGAAGTGCATACCATGTTGCTAGAAGTAGCAAAAGAAGGGTGGAAGGAGAGACTTCAAGTAGAGTTGAAGCGAATAGTATTTGGAAAAAGATATGGAGTCTAAATGTTCCTGAGGCTACAAAACATTTCCTATGGAGGTTTTGTACCAACTCTCTTCCCACAAATGAATTACTATACAAGAAGAAAATAGGAAATAATGCAAACTGTTCATTATGTAAATTTGATTGTGATCTGCGTTGCATACTTTATGGCAATGCCCTGCTATGAATGATGTGGGGGCAAAGAAAGCGAGTGTTTAAGCGAGTGTTTTGCAAAAATGTTTAGTGATGATGGTGGAGGGTTTCATAAGCCTATGGGGTAGTTTGATTCAGAATTTGAACACGGAACAACTAGAATGAGTTGTAGCTATTCTAAAAGGAACTTGACACAGACATAATAAGATAGTGTTTGAGAAAATGTTTATTAGTCCTGCAAAGGTTCTTAAAACTGCAATACAATCACAGAATGAGTTCAAAGAAGCTATGCAGAAATAGGAATCAAAAGTGTACAAAGGGCCGATAGGTAAAGGTTGAAAGCTTTGAAAGAAACCTGATGTGGGTTGGTTGAAATCCAATTTTGATGCTGCTATTGATGTCAATCACAATAAGGTAGGGCTAGGAGTTATAATTAGAAATAGTAAAGTTGAAATTATGGCAGCAGGTTGTGATACTTTGTGCAGGGAGACTCAAGTTGTTATGGTAGACGCTTTAGCCACGAGGAAGGCAATGGAAATGTGCATATATTTGTACTTTAACAAGGGGACTTTTGAAGGGGATTTAGTGGTGATCAATGTTGTGAAGATCGAGAGTTGAGGAATGCTGGACCTGTTATGGAGCTATTGTTGAAGATGTGAAGAGCAGCTTTAGAGAATGGCCTAATTGAAAGACTAATTTTGTATTGAGAGAAGGAAGTGAGGTTGCTCACATGTTGGCAAAATTTGCCTTGGAATTAGACGAGTGCCAATATTGGATAGAGGAGGAGCCTGAAATTATAAGATGATATTAATCTCATTTTGTATTAGCCTCATTTCTAAAAAATTATCTCGACCCATCCTCTACAAAATTAATTTGATCTTATAGATTAATTACTTACAAGTCTAATTTTAAAAAATTTAATATGATTTAAAAATAAAATAAATAAAATACATTATATATAAAATAGAATGATCTAATAATATGATGACACGTTGAAGATTGTTAAAACAAAACTTTGCAACAAAATTAAAGATGAGTTTCTAACAAATAATTTAGTTGTCTAATTGAAAGAGAAATAACTACGAATTTCAATTTAGATTCAATACTTGATATTTTGTTTATTTGAAAGAATATATGTTACAATTTTAGACACTCTGTATTTCTTTTATTTGATATAATTGTATGAGTTCATTTATGTTATTTTAATAATATATTATTTTTGATATATCATATACTTTTTTAATGCATATATTGTATTAAATATATTTTATTTTTATCAGATTGTTATCAGATTGTCAGATTGTTTTATACTACAGAAAAAATTATATAGAAATAGAACAAAAAATATTTTGTTAAAGTTTTAGCTTTGCTTACTTAGTTATTATGGTCGATTCGTGTTGATTTTGGCGATGATCAAGTACATAATTACTAATTATTTGTATAAATGTACATGATCTGCATGATTGTGCATATATACCATTCCTTGATCTCTTATATATATATATATATATATAGATATAGATATAGATATATGTGTGTGTGACTAAATTTTAAGTTCATTATATATCTAATTGGAATCCTCAAAGGGATAAATATGATCACTACAATCATGTGTGGATGTCATATATTTATATTCGAAAGTATTATATATTGTGCGATAAAAACTTTATCGTGCATGCATTATAGGATTAAAATCAAATTAATAAGAACTGCCATATAATTAAACAAAAAAGCAGCTTAGATTATAGAATATAATAATGACGAGAATTTTGCTAGTCCTTATGAAATTTATGATCATTATAAATATTAAGGGAATCATTTCCCGATAAAAAAATATCAGTAATTGAATATGAAATATCACCCTTTCAATCTAATTAATTAAAAGCATATAAATTTTTTAATAAAACACAATCTGACTTAATAAGGTCGGTAACTATATATATATATATATATACATACTTGGTGGAAGCAACGTGTGTTTGCCTAATTTAATATTATATTGATCTATATATTTTTTTGTTTTTTTGATTAAGTAATTTTGATCTATATGTTATATCTTAGATCCTATAATGTTTCATGGCACAAATTTAAACTTTTTTATAAGCTGAAGATCCCAACAAATTTAATAAACTGAGAGTATAGTTTAATATAGTTTAACGATACAAATTTATTGTATAGTTTAATATGATTTGGACCTATTTTAAAAAAATATATGGACTGGACTAAAGAGTAAATCCAGCCCAAACCATATTCACTGTGCAGACCAGCCCATTTTCTCCTTTTTGCAAACAGCCCAACCTCTTTCTCTCGTTCTCCAACCCTTTTATTCATCATACGGCACCGTTTAAGGACAATTATGAACAAATCCTACTGATTTTTCTCTTTTCTATTTCTTTCCCTCTGCCGACACCATCTAGACTTACTTCCTAACATCCTCTTAGCTATATCAACACCAACGAGATCTCCCCCGTCTCACACCACGAGGTTGCACCGATCGACAAGAAATTCCTCTTGGTCACCTGTTGCACAGTAAACCTCTCTCTCTCTCTCAATATTCTTACACTCATCGCGGAAGTAGTAGTAGTTCTAGTAGCTCAGAGTCTCAGACGGCGATTTCTCCTCATCGAGTGGTAATCACCAATTGTCTCATTTCTGCTTGGGGGTTTATAAATTACTGTTTGCAAAAAATGGTTGATGGTGATATTTGCTACAGATTCGGATTCAGGGAGTTTTTCTAGGAGTGATTCGGATGTCGATAATGCACAGCCTTGATGCATCTAATTGAAAGGGCTTTCTAGGAGTAGACTTAAGTGGAGAGCTGGATCATTTCTCATTTGGAGATGTTGGGTTGTGCAGTAAAGGTATAACTTGTGCTATAATTAATTGCCTCCAGCAAATTTCCTTCTCAGTTTTGTGTTATGTCCTGAATTTTTGAAAATAATTTTGGTACAGGGGATGTCAAACTTGGAAATGTGTGATTTGTGCAATTTTTTAATTGTTTTAAGCATTTAGATGAATTGTAGAATAGGCATTTTGGCTATAGAGTGACGCAAAAAGGAGCCCTTGAGTACAGTGAGAAAAAAGTAGATCAGATGGTAGGGAACTGTAAGTGAAAACAAATTAGGTATTGGTAGAAGAAAATAGAGTGAAGAGATACCATTGTACACATTACTGCCGCATTAATATACCTATGATTTTCTTGGAGGATTTTGTGGTTCAATTTATCCATATTGTAGGTGTGATTCTCTTAAGCACCATCACAAAAGCCTTTCCAGGAGCCGTTTCCACCTTTGATAGCCAAGAGATTCCAATTTCAATTTTTGCAAGTTTTTAATTCCTTTCACTGTTATGTTCTTCTTTACTATTGAAGTCTCTTGGATTCTAATGCTCTGTTATGCAGTTGGCAGCGCAACCTTATGCAAACTTTCATGTTAATTTGGATTCTAACTCATTAAAACTTTCTTGCATCGCCCTATTTGTTCATTCCAGGATTCGAATTTTCTAAGCTTGGTTATCTGTACTTTTGGGTTTTGTTGAAATCTGATTTTTTTTCATTTACTTTTCATATTGATTTGGATAAGTACATTGATGGGTTGCGATTCTTATTGGCATTTTTTGTAAAGGTACTGCAAATTTGAGATGCCTTAAAACCCAGATGACCTCATGGTGCAATGTGAGGAGTGCTAGGATTGGTAAGTTGGTGTAGGTTCTTATTTTACTATGTTTTTGTTTTACTTGTATGGACAATATCCCAAAATGATGCCCACTTTTCTTCCTTTGTAGAGTTTTGGAATTTTTGTTCCCCTTCCTCTCTTAATTAGGTGCCTTATTCTTTGTACTCTTACTGAGCAGTTGGTTTTTTTTTTCTTTTTTTGAGATGGAGCAGTTGGGTTGTGACCTTAGTGATTTAGCTTATCTAAGAAAACATAGATAAGCTACATTAAAATATAGATATAAAAAATAAGAAAATACTTAGAATGCAGGCAACAAAAACCTACAGGAAATGCTAAAATATTGCCTCAGATAACCTAAATAATATATATTGATAAGTATGATAAAATATTGCCGTAGAAAACCTAAATAATGTAATAATATGAAAGGAATACCTTGTAGTGTGTCAATAAGCTATTCCACAATGATTGTTTGCACTTTGCTTAGAACTTAGAAAAAATCCGAGAGAAGTGGATCCTTGGAAACAAGACTGACAGGAAATGAAAATTTGAAGTTTATAAAATAATGATTGAGCCATTAGATAAACGACAAAACAGAAGAACATACAAATATGTTTTGTTATTTGAAAATATGCTCTCAAATAACAAAACACAAGAATAACAAAATAGGAAATGAAGTAAACAAAACATTAACAAAATAGAGAACAAAAAATCAGATTTAAAAAAATAACAAAATAGAAGAACAGCCAAGAAATAAAAAAAAAAGGAAAAAAAATACAAAGAAAGAACAAAAATAGGAGAAGGTGCATGCTGAAGTATACAGGACAAGGGAAAAACCAGGTCAGAAAACAGAAAAAAAAAACTTACAAATAATAACACAACCAGGAATAAAAGAATATATCACAACCAGAATATATTTATGAAGAATATATATAATATATCAACAGAATAAATAAATAAATAAATAAATAAAAGAAGAAGGGAAAAGGAGGTATTTATGGTTGGGGATTTTAAAATTGTCGACTGATGGAAATGAGGATGTCCTTCTTCACCTTTTTAATTGAGTTTTACGTTGAGAATATGTGAATTGAATAGGAAGAGGCGCGGGTTATAGAAGTTTTATTTGAGAATATGTGAATAGGAAGAGGAATGATGGTTAGAGATTCATGGTAGTTTGCTGTCATATTTATTGGCCTTTTTTTGGAATGGTTTCTAATATTTATTATTTCACAGCCATCAATGATTATTTTATGGCTATCAATGATACATTGACCATACTTAATTTTATTGTACGCAGAGAAGTATTCAGGGCTTGCATTCCCACTACACATGCTACGATGGCATTGATGTTGATGCATCTTCATCAGGCGTACTCCCAAGATATTGCATTAATCCCCAATACAAAGGCTATAATAAACGGAAAACAAATGCTATAATAAATGTACAGACGAACGTGTATAAACGGGAAATTTCAAAAATTACTGTTCACAAATAGAAAAACAACATTTTATGTTAAACCAACACTTTTTTGTTAGATAGCCACATTATATATATAAAGATATATCTTTATACTTAAAACGTGGCTATCGGATTGTTTACAGTAATGAATAGTAAAATATAAATTGAATTGCTTAACTTTGGCTTCCCCTTATGCCCCTCTCGATTTCAGACCACACAAAACTCGCTCCTCCCTCCCGAATTCTCTCGATTATATGGGTTCAAACCCCTTCGGCTTCTCCTCCAAGCAACCCACCACTGCGCCTCACCGTCGGCCACTCAGCCTCACTGCCACCTTTGACAGCTTCCCCGTGATCCGTCGAACAACCCCCACCGTCGAAGCCCCTTGGCAACCACTCCTTTAGCCGCACGCGAGCACAACCCGAAATAGGTTTCACACGAGTTCCTCCCCTCGTGCAGCCATACGTCGCCATAAACAGCCACCACAGCCACTGTCGAGCAGCACGGCCACCCCAGGATCACCCCTTTCTCCTCCCCTTAACATGGAGCCCATAGCTCCTACCTAGACCAATGCATGAAACCCATCCCTTTTTTTTTTTCTTCTTCTATTATTTTTTTGCTAATTCTTCCACCCCTTTTGTTTCTCGTTTGTGTTATTTGGTTCCTCACTACCAGCCACAACCCCGCGAGCAGCAACAACTACAATGTGAGTTTTTTTCTCTTCTTATTGCCTATATATTTTTATTCTTGGATCTCAAATATGAGTTTTTTGTTGTGGGTTTTTGTTGGTTGCAAGGTTTAGAAGAAGAAATGCTAAATGGAGGCTGACACAAACCACACACGGAAAGTATTTCATAAAAGTTCAAACCTTTACCGAACAATATTTTTATTCTTGGAATGGTATTCTCTGTTTGATCAACTCTGGCATGGTAATATGTACTTGTCTTGTTTAGAATTTACTTTCGTCTATGTTATTTGGCAATAGTAAGTTCATCTCTTTGATGGAACAATTGGTTTGATAGAAAATCGATTATTTATCTCGTTAAGTAATTCGGTAAAATATTAAGCAATTGGGTCAATTTATCGCAAATCATTTGAATGCTTTAACTACATCTATTGAGGTTCTATTCAAGCAATTACTAAATATTAAATTATATAGAGTTGGTTTTTTTTTTGGCATAGTTTTGCTTAAAAGCTACATGGTTATGTGTGATTTAGTTGAAAATCTGTTTTGCTAAAATCTAGTGTTTTATATGAATGATTTGCAAGTTAAAAATCTATATGTATGTTATACTTGCAGAAGGAAAATCAATTGAATTTGCTAGAAAAATACATGTTTGGTTTTTTGGGAATGTATTTAGTATTGATTTTCTAAAGTTTATAGCTTTTATTCATAATAAATAAATGCTCTTGATCTACTTATAAATAAAAACAAAAATTCAATGGATTTCGAGTGATTGTATTAAAATAGGTGCTCAACTAACCAAACTTATTACTACCTTAGTTTTATAACTTGGATTACTTACATCTGGTTCATGTCAGAGAAAATGAATACTTGGACTAGTTTTAAGATATTCAAGTGGATGTATTGTTGTATGCTTTGTTTAAATAGTAGAATTGGGTAGGTGACCTCCCCTTTTGGAATTTTGTTATAATTTGCTTTGATTATTATTATTTTGCTTTGATTGTTAGGTTGTTGCTATGCAGGTGAGGAGAGATTGCTTGTTGCCGAGTTTATGCCTAATGAGATGGTCTAAACATTTTTTCCGCTGTAAGTATACCCCTTTAGTTTGAGTAGATTTCTATGCTACATTTGTATGTTTCCAGTCATATATTTGGTTAGCCAACTACAAACCACTTGCAATATTTCGATGATTGTATATGCCAGAACTCCAGCTATTTACATGGAATTAGTCTTGATTATAAAATCTGTCCACTTATTAATTTGGACCACAATGCAGATCCTAAACTTCTTCTTTAGCTCATTTATCTTAGTAATGAGGTATCCTTGTAGGGACAAAAAATCCTCAACAGCTTTAACTTAATTTAAAAATCATGTTTTGGGATGCATTTCCAACTAGGAATCATAACACATTCTTCAGTAGAATGTTTGAAGACTTGCAAAAATCACAAGCAACCAAGCATAAAATTTGTTTTTTTTTTTTGGTGTTTTGTAATATGTAAATGGTCGGCAACTAGGAGCTCCTTGTATTTTTACTTGTTCTACAGACTGATTGCTTGCCAAATGCTTCATCATGACTCATTGTGAATGATTATTTGAAAAAAAGTAGCTCCCCCCTTTATCTCTTTTCTGTTTGTATGACATTGTTTTATTCATTTTGTTATTTTCTAATTTAATTGATCTAACTTGGTGGTTTTTTTTAGGGACTTTGGATTGGTTTATTTTTGTGCATATTTTTCATTTAGTTTAATTAGTTCTACTATTCTATTTTTTTTCCCTAAAACATTTTATTCAAGTTTCTATACTCATGATATTTGAGCTTTCTTTTTTATGCAGGAATCATCCAAAAAATAAAGTCAAGAATCAGAATGAGCAACGTATGATGAAATTTCTTTCATGCATTGTAGGCTTGAATTGGAGAATTCTAGATTCATGAAAATTTAGATTTCTATTTAGATTTGCATAGATTAAGGTCTCGTAAGATTGGGTTTTGATTTTTGTATTATTGTTTTGATGTTCATGGATTTTCAACTTGTCGTTTGAATTACCTGGTTGAACTAATGGACAAGGGTGATACTTTTCAGAGTATTTTACAGTGCAGATCAGAGTAATTTAAAGCCGTTATGGTCAAGAAGTAGTTTACGGTCAAAGGTTAGATTATGATCCTATAGTATTTAGTTTCTAAATTTACCTTTAAAATTGCATGCATTTTCTTGGCCATGGAAAAACTGTTAGATGATTTTTTAAAAATATTGGTACACTTGGCCTTTCGAAACTTTCTGTTGTAGGATTTTTGTTATGTAAAAGAATTATATTATTATGTCTTGTGACGCGGTGGCTACTGAATTATAGGTCAGTGGTTTTAGCAATCATAACTTGTTGGCAATGCAAGTTAGTATTAAGCAAAAGCATAATGTCGATGCTATTGTACTAAGATAATACATTTTTCCTTTTTCTTTTGTCTTTTCTCTATTGTGCTAAGGTGATACATTTTTTCAAAACTTAATGTTAAATGATTTTTCTTATTGGTAATACATTCTTCATGTACAAGGTATGGAGGTAATTTAAATTTATTAGAGAATGGAGATGAATCCATGGTTCATATATTGTAGGCACAAATTGCTTGTCATGGCTTAGGACACCCTATTAAAACCTGTTAATAAACATTGCTTTAAGTTAAAAATCATCGACTGTTGATACTATAAGTTGGCTTGGGACAGAAGAATATTTTAGTTAGCACTTGTATCTGCTCCATAATGTTAGTAACATATGGTGTTGCTACTATGTTCTTTAAGGTGAAGGGTTCTGTTTGATTGAATTCTCTTGGTGGTGGTGGTTCTTTTTTTTTTTTTCTGCTTTTCTAATTCAAACCAATCTGATTCTTTGTTTTGTGTTTTTGAATATGAGGCATGATTCCTTTGTTGCTTTGCTTTAATCAAACTAAAACCTGACAAGTATTATTTCCATGAGTTCTAACATGACTCTTAAGCTAGAAATTAGATGCATTTCTTTTCTATTCTAGTATTGTTCATTTATTTTATATTCAAATTGAATAAATAAAGGAAACTAAGAAGCACTTTTAAATAGATGGTCATTCGCAATTCTGAAAGTGAAAATTCCAATTAAATAAAGCTAGATTTTACAAATAGTTTGTTCTGGCTTTGATGTTTTTAAATTTGTGCTACTTTATGTTTATATTTATTTGGTTTTTTCACTTTGTTCCATAATTGATCCAGTTTATTGGTTTGATCTATGCATCTAATAACCCTTCGTCTTATACTTTAGATCTGAAATTGCCGCAATTCTAACCCTAACCCAAACTAGCTGCTACTTCTGCTGGACATGATTTTTGTGTACTGGGTTTGGACATTGGGCTACCGGCCAGAGATGTGAAAGCATGGTAAGCTCCATTTCACTCTATATTTTCAAATATTAAATTAGTGGGTCTGTATAAAAAATAAAAAATAAAAATACTGGGTTGATCTATATGCTGGTTGAGCTTGAAATCTTAAAACTTGTTTGATTATGTGTATTATTGAGAGTATTTTATGCTTCCACAGTTTCGAGCCGATTTTGTAATGCCTTGTTAAACTGAAAGCTCTTTAGGATTTGGACGCAGCTTTTAAGAGTTCTTCTTCTTCTTTGTAGATGCTTGCATTGCTTAATGTTCTTTAGTAAATTGGTTAGTTTTCAGAAAAAAAGAAACGAGAAAAAATTAAAAACATAGAATGTGGCAACATGAAGGGAAAGCTTTATTAAGTCTTGCTTATATGCATATTGCTCATCCATTTCAGACATATCATTTCAACTTGAGTCATTTATGCTCTTATAGTTTTGTTGTTCTTGAAAAAGTTACATTACATATTATTTGGTGCTCCTTTGGCGTTCAATTTTCAATTTTATAGGCAGCTGTTGGCCTGCTATTATCTCTAAGCATTCATTTGTAGAACTTATGGGTTGTGTTTAGAGCATTTCTACACAACCTCCCAACCTCCATACACCATCATTTTTTATTTTTTCTTTAATTTTTTTAATTTTTTAAATATTTTTTTTTGAATTTGTTCTTTTTAAATTAAATTAAATTTTTTTATTTTTTATTTATATATTAAATATTTGGTTAAAAATAAAATAAAATAATGTGTGGTGTGTGGAGGTTGTGTGAATAGTAGGAGGTTGAATAGATTTTTTCGTTGTGCTTATACCTTCACATGTTTTCTTTTGATCACATACCACTGGGGATCTAGAGACAACTAAATTTATAGGATTAGCATAAGCATGGTGTTGAGAAGTAATTTACTTCTTGTGGTAATATAAAATAGCGAGCTATGGTATCTCTTTTCCAATTAAAACCTTACCAAATGGGGACTTGCATTTTGTCTTATTTTGGAGTTTTTATTGCTTCATTTTGTACTTGACAGTCTTAATTGGCCTTTCCCGTGTGTCTTTGCCTTGTCCAGAGGTTTTAAAACTTTTCTCCATCCAGAAAGATATAAGAAGAATACTTAAGAGTCATGAATTGTAGTTCTCGTGAGTTTTTTAATACACATTCTGTAATTAGTTCATAGCTCCCTTTGATTACATCATAAAATATAAAAAACCATATTCTGAGATTCAGATACTTAATTATTTTAATATAAGTTCTAGAATATCACAAGTTACAAATATATTATAAAAATCTATGTTTATTTTAGCAAGAGGATTGAATCATGAAATGAGGTAATTGTCACCTAATGCAGCTCTGTATGATATGAGGATGAAATCATGAGAATCTAATTTTTTTTTTTTTTTTTAAAGCCAGATAGCACTTTGGTTTGAGTGTCTAATTCAAAACTTGTTTGGTGCAAGCTCAGGTAGCTTAGATGAAAGCTTAGCTTCTGTATATAGAAAGCTTCCTGCTTGAATAAATCCTTAGCTTGAAAAGAGAAAAAAAAAAAAAAAAAAAAAGATAACCACTTGTTCTTTAGTATCTTTTTGGCAATCTTTAAGGAGACTCATTTGTGCAGCCAGTGGAGTAAAAATTGTCAAGCCCACATTGTAGAAGATCGTGTTAAGGAGATTACTTGAAAGCTGAAAGGATAGAATATTGTTAAACGTGAACAATTTGTATTGAGCAAGTTAATGTATTGATTAATTTGTATTGAGTAGTTTGTAAAGCAGTTTGTATTGAGCAATTTGTATTGAGCAAGTTAATCTATTGATCAGTTTGTAAAGCAGTTTGTATTGAGTAGTTTGTACACAATTAATGTATTAAGTAGGTTAATGTATTGATTAGTTTGTATTGAGAAATTTGTATTAAGCAGTTTGTATTGAGCAAGTAATGTATTGATCAGTTTATAAAACAATTTGTATTGAGCATGTTTATATATATTTATCAATTTGTAAAGCAGTTTGTAAAATTGTAAGTAAGTGTATTAAGCAGATTAATGTATCGAGGAATGTCAAAAATAGGGATCAATTTGTATTGAACATGCATTGAACTGGTTAATGTATTGAGCAGGTTCTAATCATTATTCTGAGTTAATGTATTGAGCAATTTAATTAGGATCTCATGCATGCTTCTTGTGATCTCTTAGGACTATTGCATGCAACCATACTACATAACTTGTTTGATTCAATGGTTTGTTTAAACTTATTACTGTTTGAATTAGTAGCCTGCAACTTGAATGAAATATGTTGTTCTCATTTACTTTAAGGTTTTTTTTATACTTAGAATGATATTTATAAATTTTTAATTTATTTTATAGTGATATAAGGTAACGTGCCTCGCACGTTGCTTTACACCTAGGGTGTATATATATAAACCCCCAGCTCTATCGTATAATTAAACTGTTAATTAATTGGAAGGATCCCAACATGACTTGGTAGTTAATTTTATGTAGATCGCCTACAATAGCTCGATCGTAAAGTATTATAATTAAGCTGCTAATTAATTGTAAAGATCCCAACAGGACTTGTTAGTTAATTGTACGTAGATCGCCTACAATATATATATATATATATATATGGTTAAAAGAGGGCGGTACCTCCAGCACTTTATTAAAACTTCTCACTTGTGGTGGATGAAAATCATGGTTAGAACAAAAATCGGCTCATAAGTCTCCCACATATTTGGTTGCATCTTAACAAAAAATAAAGAATTACAAGCCTCGAAAATGAGGAAGTTGGTTAAAAGAGGGCGGTACCTCCAGCACTTTATTAAAACTTCTCACTTGTGGTGGATGAAAATCATGGTTAGAACAAAAATCGGCTCATAAGTCTCCCACATATTTGGTTGCATCTTAACAAAAAAATAAAGAATTACAAGCCGCGAAAATGAGGAGGTTTCCAGCAATCCGTGCGTAAAAGTCCTCTAAACAATCATAAATGTCTAATACAAAATACATGCTTTTTTAGTATATTTTTCTAGGATATAATCCTGAGAGAGTTGACGAGCAATGCTTGAACATGACCAATTTGCATGCAATCTACTTGGAAATGTATTAGTTTGTTTTATTTGCCTAACTCAAATCTAACAAGTTGGTTCTACCTCATTTTCACATATATATTTTTTAATAAAATTTGGAGGACAGGCTTCCTTAATACAAATTATCAACCTCACTTATGGTTGATGCGAAACAACGTGGTAACAAATGGGACTCTGTACTACGACAAAGACCAGCCAAAAAACAATAACAAAACCAATAACAAATAAACAATGAAATCCCCATAGCCCTCTAACAACATTTCCTATTTTTCCGTATACAGGGAAATCCCCATATCCAAACGAATACTCCTTTTACAAAGGACGGGAAATCTAACACCGAAAATCAATTACCAATGAGACCTTGAGGCGCTACTATTTTAGCTCAATCATATACAACTGCGTTAATTTCTCTATAGCAATGAGAGAGAAAATGTAAGACCAGCTAAACGATTTTCAATTTCAACTATATACAACCCACATCTTTGTGTTTTCAACCAGTGAAGTTCGAGCAAAGAGTCTAGTTTGATCTCCACATTTGTCAATCCCAACATACCAATATGTCAAACCCCATGGTACTAATCACCTCTGTATAATTGTTGGAATTATGGCCTGTAGAAGCTGTAAAACTGTATATAAGATCCCCTTTATCATTCCGAATCACACCCCCCCGCACCTGATGGACCTAGGTTGCCAAGAGAACATCCATCCACATTCAACTTCACCAAACCTTGTTTCAAATACTTTCATTGGACTTGAGATACAATCTCATAGTGAGCAACAATCACATCTAGAAGCAATAGGAATACCGACCCTTCTAATGCGGTCAACTAACAGGCGACACTCATTCATAGCTTTCTACATAATGATTGAAACTTTTTTTGGAAGAGCAGGGTGCCAAACCCATTTCGCCCTAGAAGAGTCTGGACATCTTGTTCATACAACTCCATGTGCTACAAGTGGAAAATTTACCATCAGCATTCGGAAGCCACATTAGCACATCGTGCCCAGCTTTTATCCTACCCATTTGCACTATGATTTCCTTTGCTTTTTGACATCCCGCCAACCGAGTAAAAAGTTCAATATTCCAACCCATACCAGTTTTATAGTCCTCCAAAGTTAGATTTGGTAATTCTGTAAGCGCCTATATCTTGCCAAGAAGAACTTGTCCACCATGAACTTTACATTTTGAATTAGCTTGCACTAACAGGATACACTTCAAGACTATCTTTCAAAAATGAGTCCCCTGCTTTGGATCCACCATAGAAATATGTTTATTACCAACATATTTACCATGAAAAAAATTTGGCCTAAGAGATGTATTGTGACATCCTGGATTTTTTTATAAAGAACCTTATTTATATTTAGAATAGATAATTATATTATTTATTTTATTGAGGTGTTTGGATCAAAGTTTTGAATTCTATGCCGTTTCGGTCGGAACGGACGGAATTTACCATTCTGGAATAATAACTGGAATAGATAGACACTGCATTCTGCACCGGACAAAATTCCGGCCGTTCTGGCCGGAACGGCAGAATTCCGGATTCCGGGTGGAACAATATGTTCCGGACCGGAGCAGCACTCAATGGCGATTTTGTAAATACCCAACTCCCTTTTTAATTTTAATATATCAAGTTATCAACAGTCCCACGCCTTTACTCTTCTTTGATGTCGGTGTTAGGATTCAAGAATTAGGAATCACTTTAGGGCTATCACAGTAAGGCCCCTCTCCCGATTCACTTCCGGTGCCTTCTCCATCGTCCACTGTCGACTGCCAAGCCATACCCACTGCCGATCCTCCCTCCTTAGCTGCTTCTGAACCTCCGACCGCTGACGAGAAGACGCTAATCGCCAGAAATTAAGGAGAAGATCGGTCAACTAGGTTAGTTCGTAGTCAACCTGTTTTCTTTTCCGCCGAGTAGTATTTCTTTGTTGATTAACAATATTATTTGTTTGTTCCACACAATTCTAAGTTAAATTGATTTAGATATTATTGGGTTCTTCGGCTGAATTTTTTTTTATTTTTTATAAACTTTTTTTTGGTAATTTTGGAAGCCACTTACTTGAATTCTTGACTGTTACCGTAGACTGTAGGCTGTAGAGTCAATGATCTATAATTTACAGATGAATGTATTCTATATATTTATTTTTTTTAAAATTTTTTTGAGCGTTTGAATGTTTTTTGTTTGATAAAGAATGTAGAATATTCCAACCATGTTACTGATTTATGAGAAGGCTTCTGTGTACTTATGTTTATTTTAGAATATAATTAATATATATATAATTTATTCATATAATGTCTATCCCGAAATAGAACACCAAAACGGAACGGAACCGAAATATTCCGTTCCATTACCTCAACCGAAACGGCCACCAAAACGGAATTCAAAACTTTGGTTTGAATTATTAAGGAAAAATCTTTTTGATTTGTTAAGACATAAGAAGATTAGGTCTAAGGGAAGAGTAAACTCATAAGATATATATTTTTCTAGAAAGCCAAAATAAGCAAGGGTATATTGAAAAATATTAGGAAATAATAATTTGGACACTCATCAAATTTGGTGGAAGGAGAGAAGAGATGGAAGAAGACCCAAAAAGGCCCAAGAAAGGTCCAAGAAAGGTCCAAGAAAGGCCCAAGGAAATCCAACCATGGTGTGTGGACCTGTAATTTTAAACCATTTGTATTTTAATATTTTATGTGTATTGTTTGTTAATATAAATATTAGATATTATGAGTTGTTGCTAATAATATCATTTGATTGTACTTGTGTTTAAATATTTGGTTAATTCACTTTCTTTTAAAAAAGTATTTCAAAAAGCGTTTCCATGTTTAAAAAGTGAGCTAATTTTTTTCCTATATTATTTTATTGTGATACTTTTATTTTAATGCTTGGATTTAAATATTTTTATTTTATTATGTGAGTATTTGATTTAATGTAACAACCGATTCCAACGTAGTTCTGTTTTTTAAAATTTCTTTTTATTTTGATTTATACACGCGAAAATCCCATTTGAATTTTCAAGTGAATTTTGTTTTCTCTTAAAAATTGCTTTTGAGCCTAAGATTTCTGTTTTGGTGGATTATGTTTTTTTTTTTCTCTTTCGATTTTATGATTTTTGTTAAAAATCTTTTATGGGAAAACCTTTCTTTTTGACAAGTTAGGTTATTACTTATTTAATTTTTTTTCTTTTCCTTTGTTTGCTCTCGACATCTTTCATGTTTTCTTCCCGTTGATTTTATCCTCGCCATTTCAACTTTATTATCGGCTTTGCCTTTTCAGTTATTTTCCTTTTTACATCACGTTTGCCGTATCCCATGCATGCATGAATTGCATCTCTCCATATATTTAGTGATAACGTCAGTTTCGCTGCATATTCCCTTGCACACATCTGCTGGAAACGGAATCTCGTTTTGGAGTTATATTTTGATAGGTTGAGTTACATCAGTTTCCTTTTAAACTAAGATTTGCCTTCTTCGTGTCCTTGTCTTCCGCTTGCATGGCCTTTCTCTTATTTTTTTGTTCTCTAGGTTTTTTTTAAACCTCCTATATATATATATATATATATATATATAGATATAGATATGTTCCCTCCTCATGCAAGAAGAAACATAAAGTTGCGGCTGCCTGAACTTTTCATCACCCACTGCCCCTGCCACACAGATTCCTAGCCACCCTTTCAACAGCCGCAGGTCTGGTCAGTTATGAAATCTAGCAGACCACCTTGCCCCCTCCACATGCGAGCCACCGACGGCAAGCCACAGCATTGCTGCACCGTGAACCACAAAAGCACCCCTGTTTTACCAGCCCAAAACAGAGCGTTCACAAACCTTTTTGCCAACCATCAAAACCACCACACTGAGAGCACCCACTACCCACCTTTGCGCCACCCTTTAAAGGCTACCACGCCGGAAACCACACAGGAAAAATCCCACCGCGAGCCACCATGACATGCCCTCAACACCCCTGTTTTTGCAACTTAAAACCAGAGCAACTCTTGGTGCTCTCAACCCAGATTTTTTCCCCACCGTGAGTGACAACTTAGCCACCTTATGGCGCCAGCTCTCTGTCACAGAAAAAAAAAAAAGATTCGACGATTGCCATCTCTGGTCCGTCGTTCGTTGCCCTCTCGGTAAGCCCACGACCTCTCTCCCTCTCACGGCTTTATCTCTTGAACTCTTTCTCGTTTTCTCACCATGTTTCCTCTCTCTCTCTCTCTCTCTTTCTCTCTCTCTCTCTCATCTCTCTCTTCCATAGAACCTGCCGCCACTCTCAGCCACGCCGCCATAGACATTTCACCGTAGTCAACCAATGCCGATATTCCCCTCTCTGTTGCGAGTTATTCTGATGTTGGTGAGTTGTTTCAATTGCATGGTTTTATAGCTTAGTTTCAATTTTTGTGCTGTAAAGTTCGGCTTCAACCATGCGTTTTATAGTTTTCACTAAAACGCCGTACCTTTAACTGCGTAAAAGTACTTTTAAAATCTCAAAACGAAATCTCAAATATGCTCTAAATGAAATATTGCTTTCTTTTTTCAATAGACATGAAATAATTATGTTATAGTTTTATATTTTATAGTCGGATTTCAATTGCTAATAAGTGGGACTTTTAATGTTTTAGCCGGAGATTTTTAGGTTATTAACGAGTTTGGTTTAAATGAAAATTGAGGAATTTGAGAATTTTAAGGTTTTGGAGGATTTTGGTAAATTCAAATTATTGAGATTTGATATTCAAGATTCAAGGATGTTTTAATGTTAAGATAAGACATTGGATTTTATATCTTATGTTACATTTATGAAGTTTGTGAACAATTGAGAAATTTACGAAAGTGTGTGATTATTTTATAGGTGACGATTGATATTGTTTGATATTGTGTAGAGAAAATTTTTGAAAAATTAAGAAGTCCAGGTAAGCTGAGTTTCTATACTAGACTTTATATTAAAAACATAAACTGAAGTTTATGTTGGAAAATGTGCATGTTTTGTGATGAAAAAAAATTATTTAAAACTATGTCAGTTATATGTTCTGCATGTGCATAAAATTTGTATACGGACAAAGTTTTTTTTTTTGTATGAACTCGTGTAGACATGAGTTAATTTTTGTACATTATGTTTCTGAATTGAAAATGAGTGAATATAAAATTTTTGTGCATAAAATATATTTTTGGTGATATGATTTTCTTTTGTTCTGAGAGATGATTCTGTATTCTGATATGATATGATATGATTTATAAAAACCTCTAGCATAACATTCTGGTTCTGTTCCTCTTTGTTTTATTCTAGGTTAGTACCAACTATTTTATTTTCGATGCACCTACTTTGGTTGTAAAGTGGTTTTCTACATAATCTGTCCTGTGTGCGAACTTGGAACTCTGAGAATAATAAGGAGAAGATTCACATTCTGTTTCTTCTCGGTTGGCCGTCGATATTTGCACAATCTTACTACGGGAGTTAAATATGGTATTTCTGTTATGATAAGACGTTTCAGTTATGCTATTCTAAAGGGATTTCTGTTTCTATTTATACTAAACCTTCGCTCTGATTTTTATTTTTTATTTTTTATATTATGATCTATTTTTGCAAAAATAAGAAATATTTTGTTCTGCATTCTGAATTTGGTAAATACTCATATTTGCACACTAGTATATGTTCTTTGTTTACTGAGTTGATAGCTCACCCCTTATCCTTGAATATTTTTCAGATGAGTTTGAATATTTTAGCCAAGAATCGGATTATGAAGCATTTGGTGAGATGACTTAAGAATGATTGATTAAGTATAGAGAATTTATATGAATATTGATAAGTTTTAGTAAAGAAATATTATTGTATTCTAGTGACTTAGCATTTTTAGAATTGATGATATTGAGGAAATGAGTTTTAAGATCAAGTTTTATATGATATTTGAAAATTTGGAGCCTATAATTATAGTATTGAATGTGAGTGTATGTGATAAGATATAACTCTTCGACCCCTGTGAGACCGGAGCGTTACATTTAATGTGTCTTATTTATTTTATTTTAGATGATTTTCGATTGGATTTATATATATATATATATATACTAGGAGTAATGCAACGTGCGAGGCACATTGCCCTGTAGTACTATAAAATGAATTAAAAAAATATAAATATTTAGTGTAAAAAAAACTTAAACTGAATGAGAATAATACATTTTATTCAAGTTGCAAGCCAATAATTCAAACAATAATAAATTTAAATAAACCATAGATCCAAGCAAATTTGGGAAATAAAATATCATATTTAAAATCCATATTACAGTTTGTTTCTTAAGACAAAATATAATTTTTTGTTTTTTATGCCATTGAAAAAAAATAAAAAAGAACAAATTCATTATCCATAAAACTACAAAACTCATAAGAGACCAAATCTACCGTCCAAAAGTAAAATCCATTAACCATTTCAACATATCATTTAGAAACTGTATTACTATTAAAAGACAACATATGTACTCAAAAATAGCATAACTCACATCAAATATTCATTCCAAATTTAAAATAGCATGAACAATTTCAAAATAACTGCCACATTCCCAAAGTTACATGTAGCCTCACACACCAAATCTTGTCTCCTGGCATACAGCTAGAAACACAAATTTTCTCAAATGAACCTTAGCTCTAGATAAAAAATTAAGCCTTCATTTATTATACCTTGCTTTCAACTAAAATAGAATAGATTTCTAAATTATACCTTGCTTTCAAGCGAAATAGATTACGCTTCAAAACTTTTATCCTGTTATCACAAGAAGACAAATAAGTCGAAGTGACAAACTTAGAAAAAAAAATAAAAGCATAAACCTAAACATTTCAAACTTAAAAAATAGAATCACCTCTTATTTTCAAAAAAATTGTGGAAAAGTAATAATCACATAAAAATTTGAACAAAAACCAAACTATAATTCAAAGTCATTACACAAAAAAAAACCACCTAAATTAGATCAATTAAACTAAGCAAATGGTAGTATTTGAGAAGCTACCCAACCTCATGTTAGTAACTTAGTACCGCTTTACAAGCTGGGAGCTTATGCTGTGTAAATTGATAGAAAGCTTCTACTGGCAACTTCTCAAAATACACAAATGCAACCAAATATACAAAAAAAAAAAAAACATAGCAGTTTGTTTAAAGTTAAATAGAGGCCATGGACCTTTCAAAAAACAAACAAACCAAATTTGAGCAATTAAACCATAAAAATATGCACAAAAATAAACCAATCCAAAGTCCCTGAAAAAAAAAAACCACCAAGTCAGATCAATTAAATTAAAAAATAACAAAACGAATAAAACAATGTCATACACAGTGACTCATTATTTTTTTTGATAAGTAGTCATTTACAATGACTCATGATCAAGCATTTGAAAACATAACTCCACCAAGAGTGCAACAAGTAATCAGTCAGTAGAACACAAAATTACAAAGAGCTCCTAGTTGCCGACCATTTAAAATCTGAAACTAAAATAGAGGATTTTCTAAAGAAGACATAACAAAACAGAAGATGAAGTAAACAAAAAATTAACAAAACAGAAGACAAAAAACCAGACTTGAAGAAATAATAAAACATATTAATACCTTCAACCCAAGTAAATCTGAGTAGCTTCCAACAGCACCAAGATCACCACAATCTGAAGCAAAAATAGAGAAATATTTTTATTATAGGATTTTGAACGCAAAAGATAAACACAGTAAAAAATAAGAGACCTGAATTTAAGAATCATATATTAAGAAAATGGAACAAAAATATTTATTAAGAGTGCACTTGCCTGCAGAACAAAACAAATCAAATTAGATATGAGTTTTTTTAATGTACAAAATGAGAAAAAGAAGAAGGAAAAAAAATATTCTTTTTACAAGACTTTCAAAATTTTATTGATGTAAATAATGAATAATGAGATGGCCTGCCCACCATCATTCACAATATATATGATAATATCTTGCATGTTTTTATTAAATCTTTTAATTGAGTTTTACGTTGAGAATGGAAAAGGCGCAAGCCATAGAAGTTTTAATTGAGAATATGTGATGATTGTTACAGATTCATGATAGATTTTAATCGGATTTATTAGTCTTTTTGTTTCTCATATTTATTATTTCACAGCTACCAATGAGACACTGACTATATTTAAGTTTATTTTGCACAGAGGAGTATAATGATATGTTCCAGGCATGCATTCCCAATACAAATGCTACATTAATATCCTCATCAAGAGTACTTCCAAGAATCCTAAGATAAATGGCATTAATGTTACTATGCGCAGTTAAGTACAACGAAAATATTACACTGCTTGCATTCCCAATACAAATTTTGTAATAAACGGGAAATATATGCTATAATAAATGCTATGAATAATAGAACGTGAATAGATGCATACATACGGAAATGATGTGATGATGCCCATTCATTATTCAAGCTTTTAGTAGTTTTCTTTCACAGCAACCAATGACACAAATAAAAGGAATTTCATAGCGACACACATTGCTATTTTCTATTTGTTAATTTGGCCATGTACAAATCAGACAAAAACCAAAAAATCAACTAAGAAAAAAAAAACTCAACTGACATAAGAGAATGTAAAAATCAAACTTACATAACTTTGAGGTTAGAGAGGTTGATGAACTGCCATGGAATTGACCCTCTCAGCTTCTTGTTGCTTAACTGTCTGTATCATTATTTCAAACCATATCAAACATAATAATCATGCAGAAATAAAAATAAAAAATTGTAAAATTCTAAATTTTCCAGCTAGTCAAGAGAAAAATATACTGGTACTTACAAAAATTTGAGTGACTTCAACTTGGATAGGCAACAAGAGAAGAAAACTAAGAGCAAATCCAGCTGAGATATCCCATGAATACTTTTTTTCCTTCCTTGGTTATGCTATGAACAATACTTACTAACCTAAACAAATACATGAATGAAAACTACCTCATCATTTTAACCATAACAATAATAATGACCACAGCTACAACAGTATCATCAACAATAACAACATTAATAAAAGCACCAAGAACACAAAACTTAATTGTCTCTTGACCATAAGTTATGATGCCACCCACTATACATGTATAGCATATACAATAAATGTCCACCCTCAACTAAATGAAACCAATTTAAAATGCTTTCTTATCTGGTTTATGAAAAAAAAAAAAATCATGCTCATTGAATCATATTATGTTCAAAACCTGCTAGATAACAATTTACATCTTAGTTTTCTTTTCCTTTATTTTCTAAATGGCAAAATTAACAAATGTAGACATAAACATAAGATTTACATCCTGTAAATCATACACTACACAATTTACATCCTAGATAACAAGTACCTGGTTCTTCTCCAAGTTAAATTCATATAACCCGAAATAAAACAATCATCAAACGTAAACGTAAGATTTTGCTACCTTTAAAGCCCAGATAAAATAGAGCTTAAAGAAGTGAAGCAAATGATAACAAACCAAAAGGTAGGAAACCATCAGAGGGCACTCTGATAGAAACACCTGCACAGCACAAATTAAAATATATATACAAATTAAACCCAATACAATAAACCCCCAATTTGACTTGACCACAACCCTAAATCTAAGCCATCTATTCATAGAAACTTCAACCTCCTTAACTCACAGATTAGACCCAAAAAGAGAAAAAGAAAGAAGAAGAAAATACAAAAATTGAAGGAAACTCCATTCGTACATTAACCAGTGGGTAAAAAAAAATGAAGAAAATATTAACATTTGATAGTGGTTGATTCAATAGCCAGTAATGATGTACAAAACCGTAAACCCTTAATAATGGGGATCACCTTGACCACTTCCCAGATGCTCTAAGACCAAATGCATGCATGCAACCTTAAGTTTTGTTTGACAGTTATTCAAAATTAAAGAGAAATAATATATTTTCCACTTTTTTTTAGAATGCTTTCTATTTTGATTAGGGAAAAAGAAAAAGAAAAAGAAAAAGAAAAAATCTCAAATATAAGTTGAAGCAAGCATGAGTAAATAAAGAGTTACCAACGTAATGGAGTACCCTGATGCCACATCGCTAAAATCCTCTACGTCAAGAGATTTTATGTACTTGAAGATCTGTATCAAGTATAGAACAAAGAAAATTTGTTAAATTGCAGGAGCAATCATTCCAAGAGTGCTAAACATTATAATCACAGTCTAACATATTCAATATAAAAAACTCTAAACTCTTAAGTTAAATAAAAAGGGAAGCCTAACAATTTTTAGGTCTAAATAAATTATTTTTTGATAAGTAATAAAATTTTATTGAAATAAGGGCGGGCATAGTTGATGACAGAATGAACATTCCAATATAAAAAATTTCAAATCACGAATCAAGCCTTCTGATCTTCCTCATTCAAGAAGTCACACAATGCAGGGTGGCTCAGGAACTGCATCGAGAAATAAAACATATAAGTGATGAAAATGTTTATATATATATATATATATATATATATATATTGGCATGCCAATATCTTCTCTTATAAAAGAAATTATCAATCTTTCTACACCATATAAATGATCTAAACACTAAATCACTAAATGCATATATGTAGACTATTCCAAGTAATCCAGTTTTTTGGGGGGCATCAGTACCTAAAGTGCTGCATTATTTCCAATATGAGACCAATATACAATTTCTGGCTTTTAATAATTAATCCCATTCAACATGTGAAAGGAGGTTAAGAAATCACTATTTTCTCTTACAAATAAAAGTAAGATATTGGATGATTTGGCATAACATATGCAGCAAAATTTAATAGAGATCATGTTTAAAATTTTCAGAAATCCATGCAAGTTAAACGATGTAACAACCAAAGCAAAAACTCATGCAAATAAACGCGTTAATATGCATAAATAACCGAAATTTGGAAGAAAAAAAAGGCAACACGAATATTGAAAGGAGACGTGTGTTCTAGTTTAAGACAAAATCAACGTAAATACATTGGCTCAAGATTTATACCTAATGTATCAGTTAAACCTCAGGAACTTCTTCTGACTTTTCCTCCCCCTTAAGCTCTGTCCCACTTTGTAATGGACCATAAAAACAAATAAGCAAATTACCTTTGAACAGTCTTGAGTGAAAATATTAGTATCAGTCCAAGTCTCGGAATTCATCCCTGCCCAGCAAGATGAATATGAGGGATGCTAGGGCATGGACTTCAAAATTGAAAAATGCCAATAAAACAAACGATTGTAATTTTTATTCTTTTACTTAAAAGTTAAGAAAATGACTACTAATGAAATAATATTTTGTATTTTTTTTTATAAATGTATAAAGCTTTAGAAAATGATTAAAAAAATAAATAAAAATTACATTTATACTCCCTATAATGCAAGAGGCATTTTAGGTTCCCAAACATTGTCCTTAAAAAAAATTTCGCATTAAATGGAAATGCAATAGGCATATGCAATCTATATGAAACCAATCAAAAGACTACAATTATCCAATAAAAGCTAATCATGTTTAAAATATAGGAAAACTGCTTTTTTTTATTTATTGATAATAGGCAAAATATTGATATGGGAAAACTTCCCAATTCTTCAAGAATCATTATTGTGAACCAAACCATTAACATAAAGTCAATATATTCTTTTTGGTGTTCTTAAACCAGTTAGCAACAAAAACCTTAAACTTTAGCACATAACCAAGAAACTCGACATGGCTTATAGTTTGAATTGCCTAATGGAATTGAGCACAAAAGAGATTCTCGGCAAACATAATAGTTTCTCAACCCACTTGAACAAAATCATGCAATAATCCGAAAATCCACCAAGAAAATGATCAAGAATAATTTACCTTGTTATTCTCGCACGGCTTGAAGATGGAGAAGAAATGGAGATGGTGGAAGATCGAGAAGAGGAATTACCTTTGCTGCCTTCTACGATTGATTTTGTGATGGAACCCGTGTGAAACCCATTTCGGGTTGTGCTCGCGTGCGGCTAAGGGAGGGGCTGCGAAGCGGTTTTGACAGTGGGAGTTCGGTCGCCAGAGTAGGGGGAAGCTACGGATGTGGTGGTGAGGCTAGGTGACCGGCGGTGTAGTCTAACTGTGGGTTGCTTGGAGGAGAAGCCGAACCCGTGCCCATTTTGGGTTGTGCTCGCGTGCGGCTAAGGGAGGGGCTGCGAAGCGGTTTTGACAGTGGGGGTTCGGTCGCCAGAGCAGGGGGGAGCTACGGATGTGGTGGTGAGGCTAGTAGATCGGCGGTGAAGTCTAAGCGTGGGTTGCTTGGAGGAGAAGCCGAACCCCGTGCGAAACCCATCTCGGGTTGTGCTCGTGTGCGGCTAAGAGAAGGGTTGCGAAAGGGTTTTGACGGTAGGGATTCGGTCGCCGGAGTAGGGGGGAGCTGCGGATGTAGCGGTGAGGCTGGGTGGCCGGCGGTTGCTTGGAGGAGAAGCCGAAGCCGTGTTGCGTGAAGAGAAAGGGCTAGGTGCCGTCGTGAAGAGAAAGAAGAGAGGGAACGATTATAGTCATACACGAGAGGGGTAGAAGCGGAAACGAAAGTTAAACAATTAGACTATTTATTACTGTTTAAATTAGGATAGATATTTTTTAAGTATAAAGATATATATATATATATATATATATATTTGTTGGTTTAGATGGGTTTTAATGTACGTGATTAAACCTTGTTTTAAACTTAGCCCAAGCCGTTTGAGAAGCCTGGCCCGTGAAAGCGTAACTCAGCTCCTTTAATTGCTTAAAACGTCGGCGTTTTGATCAAAGGGTTTAATGAAAACCCATTGCTCCTTCCTCATGTGTACGCAATGCTGCTCGAACCCTTTGCTTTTCTTTCTTCTTCTTCTTTATTTTCGTTCCTCTGTTCTTCCGTTGAATACCCGTAAACAAAGATAGATTCTTGCAGCTTTTCTTTTGCTCTTTTCATCCACGCATTACTTTGTAAAATACCTAGTACATTGATGAGTATTTTCCCTCTCTTTTCGCAGTCGATCCGTGCATCACGTGCCCGGAATTCGCTTGAAACCGAGAGCATTCAGCCCTGTTTTGCCTCTGGTTTTCATCTGAAAAAGTTGAAGATTCTTTTCCTTTACACCTTGCCTTGTCCTTGCTCTGAGTTGGTGTGTTTTCGCGTGAGTTTTCCTGCCAAAAAACCCATGTTTTAGTGCTGGTTTCAGCCAATAAAAGGACCAGTCGACCCCCTTCACAAAATGACTTCGACACTTGTGTTATTCTCTCCTTAAATGGTCGGTTTTAGAGTCCTTTTCTCCCTTTCAACTCAAACTTGAGTTTCTCCTCTTCAAACCTTTGAAATCCGAAAATCAAAGTGGGTTTTTTTGTTGGTGTTTTCTTGTCGTTTTAATTGCCATATTTCGCTGCTTTGAAATACTTTCCATAAGCATTTTTTTTACCAGTTTACTTGGTTAATTAATTTAAGTGTTGTTTTAATTTATTACGTAATTGTATCTTATTTACGTTTAAGTGTTTAACTACTTGTTCATAATATTATTTTCGTTAGTAATATTTATTATATTTATAGTGTTTTATTTATGTTGATGGACGCGATTTTAGCAGCATATTTGTTGGTTGAGGCACAGAATTGCGTTTCAACATTTTTGAAAGCTTCCAGAGTTGCTATCAAGCGTGTTGTAAGGGACAGTCAGTTGGTTGTTACTTGTTTGATTATTTGTGTACTAACTTTTCTTTTGGCAGCTAGAAGTGTTAATTAATATTAATAATAAATCTAAAAGTAGATTGGTTGAGCTCGAGACCATTAAATAAAGGATGGGGTCACCTTGAAGTTAATTTAGTTGGGATCGGATATTTGTGTAGAATTTAATTGTTGATTGTATAATTAATTGTTGGTTGATTGTTACTGTTGTATGATGATGCCATGTTATCCAATAACTGCCTATCATGTATATTTTATTCCATGTAGATTTCGGTTGTTGTCTAAGTGCAGGTATTAAGTGGAGGTGTTTTGTCGGTAGTTCATGGTTTGGTCTAGTGGTTGTGGTGGGTGCGTGTGTATTACGATCCCAAGCTGAGATGAGGTATTATCTCGGTGGAGCTCCTTTGGTTACTCTGGAGGGGAATATATTGATGTGACGTCCATTGGGTTGTTACTGGGCGACAATTGGATCAAACGAGATGGTAACGCTTTCTTGTCGACTCCATGGCTCCTTTGCTGGTAGGAGCTAAGGGATGCCCGGTTATGATACGTGCTGGGCGTGATTAGCTAGGCATCTACCGTTCCGAAGTCACATACACGATCGTTATCCGTAGTGTGGCGAAATGAGCTGGGGTGTATGGATGGTCCTTAGAGGAGACCATAATATACATGTATTAATAAAATAGAAATGTGTTGAGATGCCAGAAACTGGTTTTAGACGGTTTTGTGATGAGGTCCTTTTTGGGAAATGACGGTTTTGGATGCGTTCCTTTTTGGAAAAGGACGGTTAGTGGGTTTGAATCCTTTCTAGGAAATGATGGTTTGTTGTTGAGTCATTTCTGGGAAAGGATAGTTAGTGATGTGATGTTCCTTTCTGGAAAAGGAAGTCAGTGAGTTGTGATGCGTTTCTTTTCGAGAAAAGTTGGTCCATTGTCAGTGTGAGATTCATTTCTAAGAAAAAAAGTCTCGTGTAAGTTTTTAAAATTTAATTGCTTAGTTGAATTTATTGCATATTGTTGCTTGTATTAATTGGTTGTATGCTAATTGTTACTTTCTGAGATTTGTGTCTCACCGGTGTATCGGGTTCACCTACGGTTCCGTTTTATAGAATCGTAGTTTTTAATGCAGAGGATGAAGATGAGCCTGGAGAGGCAAGTTTCATTAGAGTAAATATGTGATGTGAGGAGAGATTTTAATTCCGGATATTATGGATGTCTTATCTATCTTTTTATTTGGGATGATTGTATAATCTTCACTCGAAAAATTATATTTCAAACTGATTTGTATGTTTTTAAATTTTTTGGTATTATAATGAATGATCTTTACTTTATTTTCCAATGCTTATATTTTATTTGTACACATATTGCATGCTTCAAACACACACTCTTGAGCACTAAATGATGGATGATTGACACGTGTGATGATCATCCGGGTGTCGCGAGTTCCTTTAAATCTCAGGAGGGAGTTGTGGGTGCCACAAGTGGTACTAGAACAATTTGGCTCTGGGTAAATCCATACGTTATGTAGGAATTGTATTAGAGGATTTTGTTTGTTGCTTGATTATTTGTTTGAATTCGAAGAGCGAGGTTGAAGGTTTGTTTTGGTAGGACAATGGTGAGATCAAGCGTGCTGCAAGCTGGACCAGAAGATGAATTACCACTAGGCGATGGCAATTATGCTTTGGCTAGAGCTTTGAACCGCATGATTGAATTTCTCCAGTAAGGTTCCCGATCGCATCCTA
The DNA here is from genome assembly GCA_036559045.1 of Platycarya longipes. Classification (NCBI taxonomy): domain Eukaryota; kingdom Viridiplantae; phylum Streptophyta; class Magnoliopsida; order Fagales; family Juglandaceae; genus Platycarya; species Platycarya longipes. Next base: position 31,898,125 of record CM071791.1, read on the forward strand.
GGGTTGAGCAGGAGGGATGCTCCTATGAGCAATTTTTGGCACATTGGACCCCACATTTCTCAGGCGAGGAGGACCCGCTTCAGGCTAATAGGTGGATTAAGGATCTCGAGAGGGCTTTTGAGATTTGTGGCTGCATAGAAGCTCAGAAAGTTCTTTATGCAAGCTATATGCTTCAAGGCGACATAGTAGCTTGGTGGGAAACCAAGCGGGAGCTCTTGGTGGAGGAACTGGAATCATTTGCCATCATGACTTGGGAGCGTTTCAAGCAGGAGTTCAACGATTATTTTTTTCCGAGAGCAGTTTGGCCACAGAAGGCTTGTGAGTTCACCAACTTAACTCAAGGAAGCATGACTGTTGAGCAGTATGCCCACAAGGTCATGGCACTCAGTAGATTTGCCAGTCACCTCATAGCCACGGAGAAGTTGCGAGTGGAGAATTCTCAAGAAGGTTTGCGAACGGAGATTCGTTGGCATGTGGCCTGTCATCAAATGTCATCCTTTTAGCAGCTTGTCAACATCGCATGTGCTGCTGAGCGGGAGTTCGCTATTCCCATTCGTTCTCCCCTAGGCTAGAAGAGAAGGAGTTTTGGTGAACGCAATTCTGGATTGCCTCAGAAGTTTGTGTCAAGGATCGAAGACCGACCTCAACCATTTACCAGAGTTCGTATAGGAGGTCGAGTCCCAGTTTGTGGAAGATGCAATAGAGCTAATGAAGGCAAGTGCCGTCAAGGGAGAGATTGGTGCTTCAGATGTGGCCAGTCAGGACACTATGCTCGTGATTGCCCAAGCACGGGCCAAGGAAGCTGTGGTGGTCATCAGAGTAGAAAAGCTAAACAAAAGCAGCTAGTGCAAGCTTAAATTTTTGCTTTGAAACTTGGTAATTATGATGAGGAAGTTCCAAAGGCTCAGGATGTAGGAGTCATCACAGGTATGGTCTGATTTCATCTTTGGATTTGTTGAATTGTTTGGTTTAATTCTGGCTTTCAAGTTGGTAGTTTCTAATCTCGACAAAAGGGTTCATTTGTATGAATTTCATGCTTGTACTTTGTTTGATTTGGGTGCATTGCGATCTTTTGGCTCAAACCTTGATCTATTTTTAGGTTTATTTTCAGATTTTTTTTTTTGCTTATTATTGTGTGAACTTTGCTTATTTGTTTGTTTGATTATTTGAATATATTTTCTCAAGAATATGTGAAATTTTTGATCTTATTGTATGGAGGATATATTGATGATTTGTTGGTGATCATTGATGAAAATGTGGAGGTGGTAAGACTTTGATAATTTTGGCCTAAGTGGTTGGAATATGATGGATTGGTTATTTGATAAAAGACATGAGATTTTAGGACCTATATTATTCAGCCAAGAAGATATTTTAGGCTTTAATTTAAGTTTTCAACTTGTAAATGATGCATGATTATTCTACTAAAGTTCTTATATGTAAATGGTATGAATTCATCAACTATTGTAGCTTGTATTTTCGGCATTGAAGGGTTGATGGTGTTAGATGAAATATTTTGATGTTTTAATGAAAAAGGGGCATGATAGGAAATTATAAGGTTTCGGCTAAGGCCCTGGGGGATAGCTTAAATAAATTATTTGGACGAGTACTTAAGTGGATGTATGAGTTGGTGAGGAAAAATGTGAAAATGGTTTCTTAATATTATATGAGTTGGTTCGGTCATGATCCCTTAGAGTTTTGGTGAAAATTGTTTGTTATATTTTATAACTTGAATGATTAAGTTTCTATATGATAAGTATTGTTTGCATGTTTTAATAATTTCAAGCTATGATTTGAGTATGAGTGTTGTAACATCCCGACCCCAATTTTTTTTTTAGATTAAATTATTATTATTACTATTATTATTTTAAGTAGTATTAGCTGTTAGCTATTGTTATTTGAACCCCTTCACATTTGGATTTGTCCTTTGATAATCATTATATGTGCACATTTCGATTGATTTTCAATTTTGAATTTAGTCTCCATGATCACGCTTCAAACTTAAACGATTATCCTCTTTGTTTACTTTTCTTTATGACCCACGCATTCAGTTTTTTTAGCTACATGGTTTCCTATTTGAAAACGAATCTTATCTTCTAATGCTTTGCGTTATCTCTCCCTATCCCGTGCGTGTGTTTTCCTTTTTAGACCTCCAGTTGATCTAAATCTCCTTAGATCCATTAGCCTAGTTGTTATTATCATCTCAGTCTCCTTATCAATCATGCCAATCCCCTTCCCCATCTATAAATACATGCACACATCTAACACTCCACACGGCAGCAACAGTCTCCATCTCTACGTAAAACTCCAAACCGCAACCCTCTACGCGCAAAGCAAAACTTACGGCTTCCTCCCCTCCAACTCCCACCACCCACGGCACTAAGCCGAGAAACCCACTGCTAGGCCACAAGCCACCCGTAAATCATCGAAAACACCTTGTTTTCCCAATCAAAAATAGAGTTTCGCCCAGCAAACCGAAACAACCATCAGCCACCAAAAGCTCACCTCGCCGGAAACACTACACCGTTGCCCAGAAAGCTCCGACTAGCCCTGCATCGCCGTCAAACGCCGAGACCCCCATCGAGTTCGTGCATAGCCCCTGTTTTTTCAAATTCATATCTTTTCCTTGTTACACAAAGAGTCAGCTTTTCCGGCCACCTTAGACCATGCTGAGACTGTCGGAGTACTTTTTCGACCACCCATAAACTACCCAGTTGCTGCCGCACCTCAGTCTCTTCTCGGTATGCATCACACAACTCTCCCTCTCGAGCTCCTCTGTTTTATGTCGTCTTCCTCATTATTTTGGTCTTCTGTAAGTTGCAACGCCAATAACTCATTTTATTTCCTTCATATTGCCTTTAGTTTGGAGTTGTGTTTTTAAATTGGGTTTATTGTATTTCAGTTGGACGTGTCTTCTAAAATTAGTTTAAGCCCAAAAGAATTATTTCTTGTAAGTATTAAGGTTTTTAAAGTGCTTTTAAAATATATTTAATTTTTTATAAATTATTTATTTATGATTTTATGAAATTAAAAGGTTATGATACGTTTTTCTAGGAATTTAGTAATGCTTAGTGTCTAGTATAGGTTACGATCTACAATGTGTTTTTTTTTTTAAGCAGCGCTAAGATGTAAGTAACATGATCATACTTTTCACGCATGTACGGTAAACACGTTTTATAAAACTATTATGTATGTATAGCCATTATTTAGAAACTCATTTTACATACCCAGTCATGATACAAAAAAATTATAAAAATTCATGTATGATTTATGAAATGGTTTATGCATTAAAAACATTTATGAAATGTCATGATTTTTTTTATAAGAGAGTTATGAATTAAGATATTTATGAAACATTATAATTTTTTGCATTAAAATTATTTATGAAAAGTCATGATTTTATATGAGAGTGCATAAAATTATTTTTGAAAGATCATGAATTCATGTGAGGAAGCATATATCACATGTTACAAAAGTATGTGATTTCTTTTGAAATATATGTTATGATAAAAATGCAAGTATGATAAGATATGTAAGTGGCTTATATATGATATGAAGTTGGTACTTATGTATGGACATATTGCATTGCCAGGTCGTACATGCTAGTAGTGTACTCAGTATATCTTCCTTATGTATGGATTCTACAACCGGTGGTCATGGGCGGAATCAAAATTTTTTTTTAGATTCGTTAACCCTAACTCACGTGTGTCAATAGTGGGTAACGGCCTATGATACGAAACGATATGATATAAGAAAGATAAGTTCAAGTTCATGTTCATGTTTTACGAAGAGCTCATGATTTATGAAAAGCTCATGTTTTCAGCATCTATTAAAAGTCACGTTCAACATTTATGAAAAATCTATGTTCACGTTATTAAGTATGTATCTATGAGTATGCATGTTTTGAGAGAACCGATAAGTATTATTTTTACCGTATGATGTGTTGCTTATTGAGTATTTGACTCTTTTTATTTTTATTTCCATGTTTCTATGCTTTTCCTTTAAAAATCATCACAGACGATGCTGATACACAGTTGGTAGGATTTGAATCAGAGAGGCGATACAGAGATCTAGACAGTGTATTTATTTTATTTGATGGTCTTTAGTGAAAAATATGTTTTTTTGTAAATACGTGTGTTTTCAATATTTTAAGCAATTGATTCCACTGACTCTCTTTAGTTTTATAAAGACTGTTTCATTTATTATAAAACGTTCGTACCTGGCTTTTTTTTTAAAGAAAAGTTTTAGTAGCACTTTGACTCCCTAAAATAATTTAAAATTTCTATATTCAGGAGTGGGGTGTTACAATTTGGTATCAAAGCCAGGTTCGAATCTGTGGTTCTTATTTGTCAAGATAAAGAGAGGAAAAACTTTTGTATAGTGGTTTTTGGAGAAAGTCTAGGCCATCTCCTCTCTAAGTCAGGTCCTGCACTGTGTAAATATGTTATAATTTTTTTTCTTTTAGTTTAAATATATCTTGATTGAGTTTTATTTTTTAAAAACACTGTTAGAATGACACCCATTAGGAGAAATCCACATACTCCCCATCCTGAGAGTGATATGGTACAAAATGAAAACTCTAAAGTGCTTGCTGTTGAGGCGACGCGTTTCTTTCAAAGGATGATTAACGGTGATATGGGGGCAAGTAGGACCCCACAAGTGGGATGCACACTAGAGAAATTCTCCCGCCAGCATCCCCCTACCTTCGACGGCAGAGCAAACGACATGGATGCGGAAAGCTGGATAGAGAGACTAGAACAAATTTTCGAGGCACTTGGCTGCACGGATGAACAGAATGTCATTTATGCCACTTTCAACTTGATAGATGCGGCAAACAAATGGTGGAAGTCAATGCGACCAACCTTGCAAACAGAATTGGGGAATGGAGTCCCTATCAAATGGGAGCATTTCATGTAGTTATTTTTGGAACGATACTTCCAGCAAACTCTCCATGAATCAAGGGCCCGTCAGTTTATGGATTTCACCCAAGGAATAATGACTATAGAGCAGTACGTCGCTAAATTCATGGAGCTGTCTCGCTTTGCCACCTATTTAATCTCGGATGAGGAAAAGAAAGCTAAAAAGTTTGAGCGTGGTTTAGATCACCGGAATAGGGAGCGCGTGCATACTCTCAAGATTCGAAATTTCACTGAGCTAGTGGCCCGAGCTACTATTGCTGAAGAAGACATTCAAGAGAATATCAACTTTAAGAAGCATTAACAACAACTTCAAACAGAATCACATAGGGATAAGATGCCTTGCCAGGATAATGATTAGAGGCCACCATGTTAGGATGAGTCAGGATTGCTCCCTATGTGCGAGAGGTGTGGTAAGAGGCATGCAGGAAGATGTTTTGTTGGGCATCGGAACGTGCTTCAAGTGTGGAAAGGAAGGTCACCACCTTCGAGACTGCCCTGAAAAGAACGCAGTTAATACTCAAGTTTCAAGAGATGGACAGAAGAACATGGGTCAAGCTCGAGTTATCTCCCTGGCACAGATGCAAGACACTGGTGCACCCGTCAATGACGACATGGGCTCTGATCTTTTTGAGAATAGAACAACAGGTCAAGATCAGAATGAAGGAGATGAAGACACGATCATTTCAATTAGTTATATTTCTATAAGCTATTTTATTTTATTTTAGGCATGTCAGAGTTAGTAGATTTTTTTATTCATTTTTTTTTTCAAGTTAATGTTTGGTTTTTCAGTATTTGTTTTAATAAAGATTAGTATTTCATTTTAGCACTTTCAAATCTCGGGGACGAGATTTCTTTTAAAGAGGGTGGTTTGTAACATCCTGACCTGATTTTTTTTTAAGATTAAATTATTATTATTATTATTATTATTATTATTTTAAGTAGTATTAGCTATTAGCTATTGTTATTTGAACCCCTTCACATTCGGATTTATCATTTGATAATCATTATATGTGCACGTTTTGATTGATTTTCATTTTAAATTTAGTCTCCACGATCACGCTTCAAACTCAATCGCTTATCCTCTATGTTTACTTTTCTTTATGACCCACGCATTTAGTTTTTTAGCTACATGGCTTTCTATTTGAAAATGAATCATATCTTCTAATGCTCTGCGTTATCTCTCCCTATCCCGTGCTTGTATTTTCCTTTTTAGACTTCTAGTTGATCTAAATCTCCTCAAATCCATTAGCCTAGTTGTTATTATCATCTCAGTCTCCTATCAATCACGCCAATCCCCTTCCCCATCTATAAATACATGCACATGTCTTACACTCCACACGACAGCAACCAGCCTCCATCTCCACGTAAAACTCCAAACCACAGTCCTTTACGTGCACATCAAAGCTCACACAAAATCCTCCCCACCAATTCCCACCACCTACGGCACTAGGTCGAGAAACCCATTGCTTGGCCACAAGTCATCTGTTAACCACCGAAAACACCCTGTTTTCCCAACCAAAAACAGAGTTTCACCTAGCAAACCAAAACAACCATCAGCCACCAAAAGCTCACCTCGTCGGAAACACCACACCGTTGCCCAGAAAGCTCCAACCAGCCCTGCATCGCCGTCAAATTCCAAGACCCCCATCCAGTTTGCGCATAGCCCCCTGTTTTTTCGAATTCACAGCTTTTCCTTGTTACACAAAGAGTCAGCTTTTCCGGCCACCTTAGACCACGCTGAGACCGTAGGAGTACTTTTCTGACCACCCAGAAACTACCCAGTTGCCGCCACACCTTAGTCTTCTCTCGGTATGCATCATGCGACCCTCCCACTCGAGCTCCTCTGTTTTATGTTGTCTTCCTCATTATTTTGGTCTTCCGTAAGCTACAACGCTAATAACTCATTTTATTTCCTTCATATTGCCTTTAGTTTGGATCTATGTTTTTAAATTGGGCTTATTTTATTTCAATTGGACGTGTCTTTTAAAATTAGTATAAGCCCAAAAGATAATATTTCTTGTAAGTATTAAGGTTTTTAAAGTGCTTTTAAAATATATTTAATTTTTTATAAATTTTTTATTTATGATTTTATGAAATTAGAATGTTACGATACGTTTTTCTAGGAATTTAATAATGTTTAGTGTCTCGTATAGATTATGATCTATGACGTATTTTTTTTGGAAGTAGCGCTAAGAGGTAAGTAGCATGATCATACTTTTCACGCATGTACGGTAAACACGTTTTATAAAAATATTATGTATGTATGACCATTATTTAAAACCCATTTTTATATACCCAGTCATGATACAAAAAAATTATGAAAATTCATACATGATTTATGAGATGGTTTATGCATTAAAAATATTTATGAAATGTCATGATTTTATGCATTAAAGTTATTTATGAAAAGTCATGGTTTTATGTGAGAATGCATAAAACCATGTATCACATGTGAGAGTGCATAAAACCATGTATCACATGGTTTTATGTAGCATGTATTATATGTTACAAAAGTATGTGATTTCTTTTGAAATCTATGTTATGATAAGAATGCAAGTATGATAAGATATGTAAGTGGTCTATGTATGATATGAAGTCGGTACCTATGTATGGGCATATTGCATTGCCAAGTTGTACATGCTGGTAGTGCATCCAGTATGTCTTCTTTATGTATGGATTCCACAACCAGCGGCCACGTACGGAATCAGAATCTTTTTTAGATTCGCTAACCCTAACTCACGGGAGTCAACAGTGGGTAACGACCTATGATACGAAACGATATGATATAAGAAAGATAAACTCAAGTTCATGTTCATGTTTTACAAAGAGTTCATGATTTATGAAAAGCTCATGTTTTCAGCATCTATTAAAAGTCACGTTCAACATTTATGAAAAATTCATGTTCACATTATTATGTATGTATCTATAAGTATGCATGTTTTGAAAGAACTGATGAGTATTATTTTTACCGTATGATGTGTTGCTTATTGAGTATTCGACTCATTTTATTTTTATTATCATGTTTCTATGTTTTGCCCTTAAAAACTTTCACAGGCGATGATGATACACAATTGGTAGGATTTGACTCAAAGAGGCGATGCAGAAACCTAGCTAGTATATTTATTTTATTTTATGGTCTTTAATGAATAAAATATGTTTTTTTGTAAATACATGTGTTTTCAATATTTTAAGTAAATGCTTCTACTGACTCTCTTTAGTTTTATAAAGACTGTTTCATTTATTATAAAATGTTCGTACCTGACCTTTTTTGTTAAGAAAAGTTTTAGTAGCATTTTGGCTCTCTAAAGTATTTTAAAATTTCTATATTCGAGAGCGGGGTGTTACAAGTGTGATATGGTTTCATACTTTGCATAAGTAAGTCAAATATTGCATACAAGTCCATGTCATGCATCGCATATATGTGGGTCTAAGTTCTAGAAAGAAAGAGGCAAAAAGGTTTTATAAGGACCCAAAAGATTAGGATGGGAAAATGCCCTAATGAAACCCTCTATTTACTCAAGAGTGTATAAAGTTGAGTGAAAACTCTTAGGTCGACAAAGTACAATCGACAGACCTCGAAATCACTCTTTCAAGGATGCCAGAGCAGGGTTACACTTAAAACTAGTGGGTGCCAAGAACAGTGAAGGTGAAATATTAGTACTGTCGTATATGTATATGTTTATAACATAGTCACCATGACTAAAAGAGTCGTAGGTTGATGTGGTAACTAGTGAGAAACACACGGTGCATAAGGGAGCCGTGAGGTGTTCATATATGTTAAATGGAAATCATGACAAGAATAAGACTTTAAGCCCATGAATGATATGAAATGATATGAACACGTATTAAGATGTCAAAAGAAAAAAGAATGTCTTTTATGAGAAAACACATGATATGCATGATAAGTTATAAGTCTCATGTTCATGTCCATCCATTTATTTGTCTTTGCATTTATATGTTTATGATATCAATGTTAAGTTAATTGATTACTTACTGAGATTTTTCGAAATCTCACTGTCGTAGTTTCCACTACTATTCTCATCTTGAAATGGTAAAAATTGTTTCAGGTTTAGATGGAGAAGCGCAAGAAGTCACCTCCTAAGAAAGTTCAGGAGATCCTAAAAAATCCTGAAGGTCGTTCGGAGTCATCTGCTTAAGGACTTAAGAAGGATTTTGCACAAAGGAAGGGCTTAGTAGGACTAGCCCAGCAAGACTAGTAGTCCCAAACTGAAGGTTTGCATGTCTTAGTTTATTTTGGCATCAGACTATGTTTAAGTCTAAGTTTAAGTTGAATTTTCATTTTCATTTTTTTGGAATTATGGAATATCTAACTTTTTGTGGTGCAACTGCTTTTTAAAGATTTTGGGATATTTGCACTTTTTATGGTACCATGTGACTTTGTTGTAATATTATTTTGCCCTAGACTATTAGAAAGAATTTTTTGGCTGCAATTCTTATTGTATACTACTAGTATGTTAGGTGTATTGCATATTAATTATCATGTACGAGAGGTATGAAATTTAATATTACATGTCCTGTTACTTCAAGTCACCGTTAAATCTCAAGTATGGGCTGGGGGCGTCAACAGGCGGTGGAATCAGAGTATTACGTCTCTGGGTAAACTCACGTGTCTTATGAAAGAATTACATGGTACCAAGCTAGATTTTAATCTTATATATGTAGGTTTGAATCTTTGGGAGAATTAGATCAAGTTAGTTTATGCGTGGAACTTGTGGTTGGGCAAGGAGCATCTATTACACTGCCACCATGTAGGAGATGCAGGCGAAGGCATAATGGTGAATGTCGACTTGCGACAGGAGAATGTTTTAGGTGTGGGCAGATAGGCCACATGATTTGATATTGTCCGCAGAATACACCAGGAGGAACTATAATGCTAGAAGGTAAGACAAGGTATATGCAACCATGTCGGGAGAGGTGAATCTAGAAATTGATGAAGCAGCTGATGCTAGAATGATTACTAGTAACATTTCCTAACCTTATGCTAACTAGTATATATGATTGTTTGGAGTATGGAGTAATGGTAGTTAACCTTTTTAGGCAAGGTTAAATTGATACAACATGTAACGTATGCCTCATTTGATTCCGGAGCGTTGCCATCATTTGTTTCTTATTATTGCGCTCAAAGGTGTAAGTTGAATGCAGAGCCTTTAGCTCAGAAGGTTCTAGTGGCTATACCATACAGGAAGATAGTCGGATGCACGTGAGTAGTAAGAAATTGTCCTTTGGAAGTCGCGGGTCTGATTCTAACCGCTGACTTAGTGGTTTTCCATTTAATGGGATTCGATTTGATTCTTGACATGGATTGGTTGTCGAGGCATGTTGCTAAGATCGATTGTCGCAAAAAGAAGATAGTTTTTTACTTGCCATCGAAGGATAAACTCTGTTACATGGGGGAAGTTGTTAATTCCATTTCCTTAGTTGTAACGACATGGCGAGTTGTGAAAAGTATGAAGGAAGGAGCAGTGGCATATTTGGCAGTAGTCAAAACAACCTTTAAACGTTTAAGCTTTGGTAAAAGGCAATACAACCTTGAACCCCCACCTTCCTCGCCATTCCGAGCCCTGAAAACACATCCCAAAGATTAAGAGTGAGATATCCACATCTGCTGAAATTTGAAGGAATAATAGCCATAGAAAGACAATTGCTTCTCCAACGATACCTGCATTGGGGCATGATTAGATGAGGTTTGTGCCAAGTATTTCATATGAGCATCGGGAAAGACATCAAGTAGCCACATTCAGAGAGCAACGATCAAGTCGAGCCCAATTTCTAGATGGTCTAGCATGTCCATTACACCAAGATAAAGAATTCCCACTAGATTGCATTTCAAACAAGCCGCAAGAATCCACCCAACAATTAAATTCCTCCATAGCCAACGCAAGTCTCGGCCGAGCTCCCCTTTGCTCATTATCATTCATAATAATGTTAAAGTCACCCATCACCATACATGGTATATTATGAATGTTTGGACCCATCCAAGCACTCCAAAGTCAAGCCGCCTAGGATTGTATTTGTATTAGAGGAGCTACCATGGAGTTGAATCAATGGATATGGTATAAATGCCGTCCATGAAAAATGTCTATTACCATGTGGAAGGTTTGGAATATGGCTGTGACGTCCCAAAATTCCTCTTAAAATAAATAGGGGAATCGAGGCGTCGGAATGATGACAACACGGGTCACACATCCCAACGACAAGTGTCAAACGTATGTGCACACGTGACATACATAAAATAAAGGTCGCAGCGGATAATAATGTCATTATCCAAGTACCAGAAGTTTTAGAAATGTTTTACAAACCATTTTAATATAAACTTTCCAACAGGAGATTTAATACAGTATTCCGAAATACAAATTAAACAAATACATATTTTTAAAAGGAGAAAATAATTTCCCGAGATAACAAGTTTATAACAATAATACATCACCGGCAGAGCCGTCTCGTCAAGCTCAGCCTCTTCATAATCTGCATCCAAAAAAACTACGACGCCAAGATGGCATCGCAGGTAAGTATAACCCAACCAAACCAAAAGACAGAAATATACTCATGCAACAATAAAACTCATAAACACGACTCCAAATGCATGAATATCAAAAGAACATTTTTCTCAAAATAAATAAGATATACACACGCCAAAATCCCATTTGGTCCACGATAAAATTTCAGCAAAATTATTCATTCTTTCTCAGAAAATAATATTCGCAAAACCAATCATACCGAGCGTTACGTATCGCCATCCCCGATATGATGTACACACACACCCAAAATCATAATGGGCGTTACGTATCGCCGTCCCCATTATGAATCATACACACTCATTTTATAGCGGGCGTTACGTATCATCGTCCCCGATATGAAATGCACACCCAATGACCATAATGGGCGTTACGTATTACCGTCCTCATTATGACTGACACACACACAATGACTATAATGGGTGTTATGTATCGCCGTCCCCATTATGTCATCCACACACACACGCTGATCACAACGAGCGTTACGTATCGCCGTTCCCTTTATGACTTAGCCAAAATCCATTAAAATCCATAAACTCAATTTAAAACCCAGTTTCCATTCCAACACATGAATATCTGAAATCATGCAAAAATCTAATTTCCAATTATTATCATGAACATGCGCGTAAATATACAATGCAGACAACCATGTACCAGATAACCAATAATTAATAAATTCCAACAATAATCAAACACCATAACAATTGATGCCAAAAATGTATTTAAATCTTAAAGCTCGTTTGGAAGGTACTTACAGCGGATAAAAACGCAAATCCTTGAACAATGCTAATCTGCAGCGTTCGTAGCAGTCACCGATACGTTAGGCTAAAATGCTCGGTTTGACACCAAAATTTAGGGAGACACTCATTGAAGGGTGGTGAATCTCATGGAGGTGGTCGTGTGGTGGCACAACCACCGGAAGGTGGCGGATCGGACTCAAAATGGGTGAAAACCCATTTTCGGGTTTGGGGTTGTACCGGGAAGGTGGGGCTGCAGTTGGGGAAACTGAGTTAGGGGGATCACCAGCTAGGCAAGGGGAGTCTTTTGGTGGCGGAGGGGAGATGCACGGTGGCCGGACGGCGGTGCGGCGAAGATGGATCCGTTTAAGGACCCATTTCGGGTGGAGGAGCAACCGGCGGAGATAGGTGGCTTTGGGTGGTGGGTTATACTCGCCAGAGAATGGGGAGGCATCTAGTAGGTCGTTGGTGCCAAGGGGTAGCCGGCGGTGGCCGGAAAATGTAAGGGAAGGCAAAAACTCATTTTCGGTACGGGGCCGTGTAGGGGCGGTGGGGTGGCCGGAGGTGACACCACCGGTGCCATAGAACTCGCCGGCATGTAGGGGTGAGGTTGGGCTGGGCGGTGTTGCCGGTGGATGGCCGATGGCAGCCCTGGGTTAGGGAGAAGAGACGGTGAGAGAAGAGAGGGAATAAGGGAGGGGGTTGGTCACGCGGTTGAGGGGAGAGGGAAATGCAGGGAAGAAAGGGAAAAAATGAAAAGAAAAAGAAAAGAAAAAAAGAGAAAAAGGAAAAAGAAGAAAAAATGGATCTAACTAGAAAAACACAGTAAATTAAATAAAAGCCGACTTGAAATACTGCAATTCAATATCAATAAAATAAAATATTTAAAGCCCATCATTAGAAATAAATTAAACTCAAGCGCAATATTAAAAATAAAACAATAATTAATATAACGAAAACAGATCAAATAAACTCATATAATAAAGTAAAGGAATTAAATTCCAATCATTAAAATAATTGACTCATTAAAATAAATAAGGAAAGCAATGTAACTCAACATTTAATTATAAAAATAATATAAAACTAACATTTACTAACGAATAGCTCAAATAAATATTTTAAACAAATAAAACACAACCAATAATATTATTAAAATAAATTAAAATAATTAATACCGAGAATAAAATAACGTGTAAAAGTATACGTAAATCTGAGATCTCACAATGGCTTTAAGTGTGGATGATAAACTGCAACGAATTGGTATCATCACAGTTTCTAGATGTGATTGTTGTGTCAATGGCAATTATGAAGATTAGAATAACGTTTTTTTTTAAGGTGAGATAGCGAAGAAGATTTGGCATCTTTTGGCTCTTTGATTGGGGTTCCTAGAGGTAGAAACTGGAAAAAAAATATCTTGTCTTGGTTTTGAAGAGCATCCTCTTCCTCTCAGGTGGGTGTTATTATGGGTACTCTTCGCACTCTTATAACTTGGAGACTTTGGAGACACTACAGGAAAATACAGAATTGACGGCGTTTATATTCTCAGGGTTCGTTTATGCGCCGGTAAAATTATATAATTACCGACACTTAATTTTTACGCCGGTAAATTATTGAGATTTCCAGCGTTTATATTATTACGCCTATAATAATATATAGCATTGGCGGCGTTTAAGAAAACGCTATCAATTTTTCAATTTTACACCGATAAATTATTAGTTTTTCGACGTTTATATTGTTACGCCGATAATAGTACATGCTTTGGTGGCGTTTAAAAAAAGGCCAATAATTAAACAATTTTACTCCGGTAAATTTAACAATGTTTTCCGGCGTTTAGAATGTTACGTCGGTAATAATATATAGATTTAGCGGTGTTTTACAAAATGCTGCAAATTGATCGAATTTACGCCAATAAATTCGTCATGACCACTGGATTTCATTTGCTTGCCAAATTCAATGGTCTCAAGCGGCTTGCAGTAGCCATTACAACAAAACTAGCATTTTTCCACGAGTTCTTTTTCCACAACATAGACCGATAGAAAATACTTATCTTTTTTGAAGAATTTCATTCATGCAAAAAAAAAAAAAAAATGCTATTTTGCCACGATTCACACCCCATGATTTGAAAATCGTGGGTAAAATTACCTTTTGCGACGAAGTTGTGTCGTCGCAAATAAATAATAACTTTTTCCCATGAAAATTTTAAAGTATTTTTTTTTTTAAAATATTACAGATGATTTTTAAATTAAATCAAATGTTTAAAAATAGTTTTAAAGTCTTAAATGTCTAAATTTATCTTAATGGGATAATTTTTAGTATTATGGAACTAAACCTAATTTTTGAAGAAGCCTTCTTATATTTTAAAGCCCCAAAATTGTATATTTAAGAAAATTATTTTATTTAAATGATTTTTAATTCTTTAAAAATATTATATAATATTCACAATTTTAATTAATGTTAAAGATTTTATTTACTTAGATAATTTTTATTTCTTTAAAAGTATTTAATAAACTTACTATTATTTTATTTTATGATGAAATAATATTATTTTTAAATATAAGAAAAATACTATTATACCCTCCACTTAAACTGAAAAAACCCTAACTTAGGCACAGCCGCAACCTTCATTTGTGATTTCTCCCTCCCGTCTCTCAACTCTCTCTCAGTCTCAGGCTCTCATCTCGTCGATCTCGGACTCTCATTTCTCCCTCCCGTCTCTCTCAAGTCTCAGACTCTCACCTCACGCCTCACAACTCACACCCACGGTCTCTCAGCTCTCATCTAAACTTCTAAACTTCTCAGCTCACACCCACAGTCTCATCTCATCTCAAGTTCTCAGCTTCTCAACCCTAGGCAAAATCGCGAACTCACAGTCACAGTCCACAGGTACTTGTCTTCAACCTAGCCCTTTTCATTTCTAATCGCGAACCCTAGAAGTCAAAAATCGTTTTGAATTCTCTCACAGTCGTTGTGCTTCTTCAGATCTGCTCATGTTGTGGCCTCTATTGTCATTGTCGGCACCCCATGAAGCGGCGCAGCTCAAGCCTCGCCCAGTCCAACCCACGCACGAGCCCTCTGCTCTGCGTCTGCTACCCTAGCCCCTCCCGAAACCACTCTCTCATCTACTCTATCTCTCTGCTATCTGTGATGTCGAACATTGGAAGTGCTTGAGCTTGGGATCCAAGAGATTTGAGGGTATTTTCGTTTGGGTATGTTTTCTTTCTTCCCTCTGTTTTGTTCTCTATTTGTTGATTTTGGATTTTTTCTATGAGAATGTTTGAACGTTTGAGGAGTATTTTTTATGGGTTAGACTTAGATTTGTTAAGTTGAACATTTTTCTAAGAACTTTAAGATTGGGTTCTTTGTCATATACATAAAATAGAAAATAAATAACAAATCTGTTTAGATCTGCTTCGATACAGAGCAGAGCTTGAGATTACTCTCTGCCCAATGGTACTTGTGAAAATATATATCATATTTGCAATGTTTTAATCTTGTTATTTGTCATCAAGTCATATGTATTCTGTGTGTTTTGAATCATACAACTTCAGTCATAACTAGGATTACTTGTACTTAAAATAGTTAACTAGAGTTCCCTTGATCCTACCTATTAATGAGATTGTTTAAATGGTTTGAATGCATGATTCTTGATTACTCTGGGATCAAAGTTCTCCTACTGAGTATACACAGGATGGTAGGCAAATTGGCATGGATAATCTTATTTATGCTTATTAATTAATTTTGGGGGTCAATAATCACACCAAGTAATTCTCTTGATTCAATACACATGTTGCTTGTCTTTTAGTTTGCTAAAATTAAAGAGATGTTGCTTCTTCTGAGTTTATTGATACTATTGCTATGTTGAGGAGTTTGCAATTTTGTGCTCAATGGGGTGTTTGAGATTTATTGTTGGAAATTAATTATTTAATTCTTGGGAATGCTTTGGATTCCTCAACTGAGTTTTTGACAGATTTTTCTTTTCTGGTTTAATACATAAAACGCATGCTGAAGGGCTTTCAACAAGTACAAATTTTACATGTGAGCAGATCAGGTAATGTGGCTTAAGTCAATCAACTCAATTTGTTCTATTTAAGATCTTTGTTATCATTTGTGTAGAATTTATCATAGCTGGTTTAATTTTCAAGCATGGAGCTGTTAACATGATTATTGCTTCTACATACTTTAGTTTCCTTTTGGGTTTGGAACCAGATTATGGCTGCATTCCTCCAGCTATTTAATAATAATGGTAGATTAAGCATTTTATAAACTTTCAATTATCTCATTTTACAAAGATGCTATGTGCTGTTTTTCTTTCAGGAGTTTGCTGTCATGGGCATAGGTCCAGCTACTACAATTACAGTGACCAAAAGAAGAAAAGGAGTCATCCTATTTGTTGTTGTGTATTAGATTTTAATTAAATATTAGTATGTGTTTTGTAATGTTCAAATTAGTTCGAACAATATAATATATAGTGGATTTTTTTTAGTTAAAAATCTAATTAGTTGTTTATAGCCTTAGCTATTCATAACAAAAATTTAATTTTACATTTTGATATATAATTTTTTATAATGGTTCATGGATAATGATAAAAATATAGGCTTTATATAATAATAATAAAATTACTTTTCAACATAACAAATTTCTCAACAAAAAAGCAATAATACAAGCTTTAAAATATATTTAAAAAAACGATTTTAAATCTAGTATCGGATTTTCGTTTTTCAAAAATCCGAATGAATCTGAGTTCAGTCCGGATCTCAAACCGGATGGATCCAGTTTAAAACCCAAACCGTTTTTGAAAAGTTGGTTCCGGGCCGAGTTGACCCGGATTTTCAGTTCGGAACCCGCTTGGACACCCCAAACAATGAGATGACAATGAAATTTTTGCGGTGTTTAGATAAACGTCGTTAATTTTGGACATTTGGTGGCGTTTGAAGAAATGCCGCTAACTTATTGTCAAATGTCGCTAATGAGATTTTCAATTAGCGGCGTTTGAAAAAACGCCAGTATGTCAAAAATAGCGACCCCTAGATACTGGCGGTTAGTTATGTCAGAAAAAAATCGCTGCAAATTAAGTAGCGGCGTTTTTTTGGTCAGATACCGGCGTATATCGAACGCCGGGGATTTTGTATTTTTCTGTAGTGAGATGAAGGTGTCTTGCTCGTATGGAAGGAATTTTGGAATCCTTCATTGTGGTACGTAGCTCTCTTTATCACTAGATTGGATCTCTTTGTAGTGACTATTGCAAATTTACAAAGCTTTCGAATTCGAATATCAACATTCTCAAAAGTTTGAGACTAAAGTCGATCACGCCCAGAACAAAGCACTACACGTTAGTTCACTGAAGGAAGCCCTTAGTTGGATGGTTCAAATTGAATACAGATGGTAGTTGCATGAGAAAGCCGGGTTAGTGTGGACTGGCAGTACTATTCAAAATGATAAAGGGGAATTGTTCAAAACTTTTACCTCTCATATTGGCGAGATGCCAATAATAAGATGGAACTACTTGTGCTTCTACAAGGTCTTAAGTTATGTAAAGCTATCAACAACTCGCATGTAAATATAGAATTGGACTCTATGGTAATTAATTCCTAGTGGAATCCTCGTCGTTGTGAAGTCTGGTATTTAGAAAAATTTTGGGAAGAAACCGCTGAATTATTAGTTTCCTTTAATTTTTCCATCCAACATATCTACAAGGAAGGTAATTAGGTGGCAGATTGGTTAGCTAAGAAAAGTTCTTCGGGCTTGAATTTTCTCATGTGCCCCGTAGATTAATTCATATGGATAATAATGGGTTTCCGTTAATAAGGTTGTTGTAATTTTATTTTTTATTCTTGGTATTTGGTTTTAGGCATGTTTAGTTTATTCTATTTGTTAGGCATGTTTAGTTTACATTTGGCTTTTTTTTTTGTTTGGTGTGCGATTTTTTTTTTTGTTTATTTTGGCCTCTTGGTTTATTTTTTTTTATGATTCTGCATTTTGTAACCCCTAAGGATCTTTTTTTTTTTTTTTTATCAAGGTATTCTTCCGCCATAAAGTGAGGCCTTAATAATAAAATTAGAGTTGGGGGCCACTAGTGGATATGTGGCCCTAACTCTTCTCTAAAATGAAAAAGCACTCCAAAGTCTCCATGTAGGAGCAAACAAACGTAAATAAGAATTCTTTCAAATTCTCATTAATATGAATCATCAAAAGTTGATCCCCCATGCATTCTGCTAAAAGATCTGTATCTTGTGACCGAAAAATTCATAACTTACCCCCTACATCGACATTAGAACAGAAATTCTCAAACCTCAATATATCAACCCATAACTCTAACTTGTAATTATTCACCATCAGCTCAACAATAGCGAATATTTTAGCTCGTAACTTTGAAACCAGTTTCTTAAGGCATCTATTCGAAGTGCCAATGCCCCTAGCATTCCAGAATAGATATAATGTCATCATAAATTAAGTCTAGAGGGCTTGCTAACAACCCTAGAAGAGCCCCTTAATTTAATTTCTTTTCCTTTCAACTTCGTCTCATGGTGAACATTAGAGTCCGATACCACAATTTCATCTTGACTAGATGCTCTAAAGCACCATCTAGCTTTGAATCTGGACAAACATTACCATCAGAACATTCCTGCCTAACAACTTCCACCCCTTTGAAATTTGGTTCGCAACCCTCCTTGGCCAATAATTCAATAATAATATATTGCTCTTGGTCTACAACAGTATCATCTGCACTAGTCTCATCTAATATCACACCTGCACACATACTTTCCTCATTTGAGACGAAACCTTTTCCTATTAGATCCTATGCCAGCCCCGAAGACAGACCCCCCATCTTCCTCGAATGACACTGTAACCTTTGGCAACCCTTCATTTTGAGTAATGATATCACAGTCAACATTCGCCACTTCAGTAGACATCCCATTCCCCATCGAAAAATCTTCAAATTGTGGTTTGCTCACGTTTGACGACATCAAAATTAGATTTTTCTCCTTCTGTATCCATATTGTTTAATCCTTTCCTCTTTTGGCAATTCCTTCTAATCTAAAGTGTTATATGTAACGTGCAAGTGCATCTTTCCCATTTTACTAAATTCAGTTTTATGAGAATCATCAACAATATGCTCACCTATTTTTTTCCTTCTAAACCCAGACCTGATAATTTTTTCCATTATCCTTTTTCCTTTTATGATCCATGTCTCATCTCTTTCATTCCCATTTACATGTTTTGGAACATGGCATCACATGCAATAGGCAGGTAATGTTTCAAACTCTATCTCTTGATAAAAACTTTGAGGGTTCCTAGGAGTGCCAATCCATAAAGCCTTCAGAGGATCTTTTGTGACATCCATCTCAATACAAACCCTTGCACCATCCGTTGTTTAAGCAACCCCCATCTTGTTTTGATGAAAGATCAAATAGAGTCTATGGAAGGCCTTTGAAGTAAAAGATTCAAAACTAACGAGAATTGAAATGGTAGAGCTGATCGATCAAGTACATCATTAGAGAAAACCACACATACCTCCCTGTCCACAATTTTAGGAGGACGAAAAAGAACCGCAACCTCTGGAATGAGCTAAGGGGAGTCTAGAACCATATCAGGAGAGGTTCTCAGGCGAGAAATGGACGTCGAATTGGCCTGGGGGCCATCAGCGGCAGCCATGAGGAAGCCCTAGTTGCACACATTTAGAGAGAAAAAAATCCTACAGCCACGTTAGCCCTATTCCAATCTTCCCTTACTCTTTTTCATTAGAGGAATAAGGGCTCGTTTGGATGTTGAGACTAAACACAAACCATATCTCATGTTTATACTTTGGTAAGGTGAAAAAAGAAGAAGCAAAGATCGTACCTATCCCAATCTATTTATGCATGAGAGATGCTTTCATTTCACTGATTTCAGTTTAGTTACTCTTATATCTCAAAACTATTCATTGAAAACACCATACACTAATTTTTCTCAACCAACAGTGCAAAGCCTCATCCCGAAAGTTTCCCATCTCATTAGGTGTTGCCCTACGTCATTTTTTACATTTTCTTAGCAAATCAAACCCATCCTTACCTTCATGTGCAACACACATGAACAAATCACACTTTCGAAGAATAAAATGACATACGAGGAAGTGTTGAAGAATTTACGGCAAAAGGCTTCACAGAAAGCGATGATAGCTGCATCCGAGATTCGGCCGAAGACGTTCCCCAGGGTCGAGGCCCCGAAGCCAACATAGCTGAGCTTGAGCCCTATGTTTTTGAGCTCCCGAAGCTCGGGACTGGTCAACCATAAAGCCTTTGGCTTTGGGGAGGCTTGTGCGTGGGATTCGAGAAAGGAGACGGATGTTAGGGAAGTGAGAGAATCTGAAGAGTGAAGAAAATATTCGAAGGTGTTAAATCATAGAGACGAAGAACCTAGTGGTTCTCAACTGGATTTGGATCTAGACTAATGCCAATAAGCTAGTCTTCTCATAATTTCTTCAGTTAAGTTTCCAAATTTAATAAATTTGGAAAAAATTATGTTGGAGATTTTCAATCTATAATTGATAATTAGACACTACAAGAAAAATAGATATTTGTGATATTTTAATTATAATAAGAAAAATTATTTGCGATAAAAATAGATTGTTGTTATCGTAAATAGCCTTTTTTATTACAATTAAAATGTCACAATACATGTTTTTCTTATAGCGAGAATTGTGAATTTAAAATGCTAATTGATCATTTTTTTATAATTAAATAAATTCTGGAAAAATAAGCATGGGGAAATTTTCAATTAATAATTAATAAATGTTAACAACAAACATATTTGTAAATTATAATTAATCATTGATCATTAAAACACTTTCCAATAATTGGTGGAACCCACAATTATTTTAAACCTTTAAAATTATTTCACCCCACTTCTACATCCAAACATTTCTTACAATAGGGACCCGCACACTTTTACAAAACCAACTCAAACATCTTAGCCCAAACCATCTTACTCCTATTCATAGATCTCATCTAACTTTCAAACGAGACCTAAGTTTTGCTTAACAAAATCCCCCGGAAATGACATTTCCTCCTAATTGGCATGAATGGAATAAAATTGACTACGGGGTTCAGAGGGAGGGTTTCCCCTACCTTTTTCTACTTAGTTGGCCGGACTACGTTTATATGTTGAGATGAGTTGATTTGTGAATAATAGTATTTTGTAGATTCCATTAAGACGTGTTGACTTTTTTAGGTTAAGACGCATTTAACTAAGTTAAAATCTGTAAAATAGTTTGAAATGAGTTTAATTTTTTTATGAAAAGTTGAAGTAATTGGTCATATCAATAATTGATTCAAGATGAGTTAAAATAAGTTGAGTTTGATTTAACTACCAAACACAACCTTAATCTAGCATGGAGTAGTGATCCTTATGTAGCTTGTAGATCATGACCTCAAAAGTTAAGTTATATGGTCTATTTTAATAAAATTGGCATAATTAATTCTACTATATCCTGATATTTTATCAAAAGCAAGGAAGAAAGACGTGATCAGCAACGAGTGCTTCCTATATATATATATATATACTTCGAGTCTAAGGCATAAATAACTCTAATATAGTCATGTGTATCTAAACTGTATGGTATAACTAGAAAATTAGAGATTAACTCATTTTATTACATTGACTTCTAACAAATAAATATTTAATAGAACCCACATGTAGGTTGAGGACCATAAACTATCTGCAAACTACCTATCTTCATGCGGTAGTCATGCTACAAATTAAAATGATGCTCACTGCTCGCATGTATGCTATTGAACAAAGGATGAGTTACATTGCCGTCAATATGTATACCGTCATGAATACATACCTCAAACATCAAATTAAAGAGATTACTCTCCATGTTTTCCATGGGGCAATATTTCATCATAATTTGTATATACAACAAATTACTAGCCAGTAACACATCTCATAATTGCGAGGAAGAAAGATTATATATATATATATATATATCACGGGGCTAATTGCATAGAAGGAGCAATTGAAGTTGAAGAGGGAGCTACTGTACTGAACTGGGCTATTTGTTGAAGTGAAGATGAAGAGGAATGAAGGGGTAGTTTTGTTAGCTAGAATTGATACACATCGTTTTGATAAACTTGTACATTACAAGAAAAATTACCTTTTTCGACGAATTTAAAATGCTATGTTTATTATTTTTTACAGCGAATTTTATTGTCACCGCATGCGTTTAACAGTTGGGGTGATTATAGGCACTCTTCCGGCAAATTAGGATTACTGTAACGAATTTATTCGCTACAATAAAGGTTATTGTTTCTATTTCCATTTTGCAACGAAATATATTGCCGCATTAACAAATTTCTTGGTTAATTGCAGTGAAATAAATCGCCGCAAGGTTTTAATAAACCCATTCCAATTCCTTTATTTCCCCCAGCCTTCGAACAATTCCCCCTTTATTTCCCTCCATCCTTCAATCAGTTCCCCCCCCCCTCTCCAAAACGCGAATTCACCATCTCCGATCCTTAAATACTCGTTTCTCTCAACGAAACGCCGTTCACTCCGCGATTTGATTTCTCCATTTGGAAAAGGACTCTCAGGGGGTGTTCATGGAGACGACGAGAGGTGAGTCTGAGCAAGAGTAAGGTGAACTTTCAATTTTCTCCAAAATCCCCAAATACGTAAGTGTTCCTCCCCCAAAGTTGTTGTTCTTGGAGCTTGCTGCCTCTGATTTCCGCCATTTGCTTGGTTTCCTTCTTTGATTTGGTGTTCTGCGATTTAGTGTATGTATTTCTTAAATTTCGTCATTTTCAACTTTTGATTTATTATCGTAAATATCTGAATAAATTACTTTGAGTTTGAATTATGTTTGTTTTGGTTTTGTATATTGGAGTATGTGTGGTGAACTCAACTTTTTTTTAGCATATTTTACGATTACATTGTTAGGTTTTAGTTATGTTTTCGAATTCTGTAATAAAATCTGCAGTTTCTAGATTTTGTTTTTCTAAAATCAAATCAAAGATCAATAGTTACGTGCATATGTATTCATTGTTTCATTCTCTATATAAGTTTATACCTCTGTTAATTTATACGTAGCTGTGTGGTATAAGTTGTGAAGCTATTTCCCTTTGGATCTCCCCCTTTGCAATTCTAGTTTTTTTTAATCTAATTTTTTGAATAATGTTATTTGAAGGTCTGTACATTACACATTCTGAATGAAGTAAAGCAGATAAAATTGTTTCAACTGTTTTGAATGATCAAGTTAATAAACATTAGGAAATATAAAAATTTAAAAGCTAGGAATTTTTCATGTTCTATCATAACATTTCAGCTTCTTTCCACTATATCTAATTTATTACTGTTAGTAATTAAACAACAAGTCATTTTTTTTTCTTTCAATCATTGTTTTTTCTTGTGCAATTTTCTGCTGGCTGATAAACCATTGTTGTTAGTTGGTTCTCATATCTACATACTGGTCTCCTATAATGAACCTGTATTGATTATGACCCTTTTATTTTAAGCACCAAATAATTTAATTTTTCTGAGTTTTCTCTTCTGACCTCACTAAGAGAGTGCATAGGGTCCAGCAAGCTCACCAATATACAGTTTTTATTTGGATTTTTTTGCCTCTACTTTTCCTAGGCCTACTTAAAAGTTTTAGCTCTTCCAATTGTTAGAACAGTGAATGAAATGTGATGTGATGTGTGACACAAAAACCACAAAATGAAATTGTGGCTTAAGGCTAATGTCGAAATAATTTTGCATAGGCTGCATTTTAGAGAGGCATAGCGTAGGCTTATAACGACTAGAATTATTTTGACAAATACTTCCATCCTACCTTAGGTTCCAGACGTAAACTTCTTTCTTATATATATATATATATATAAACACCGAAGCAAGTGAAGATGGAAGAAAGATACACGTGATATATGATATTCCAGGCGACAAAACCAGCCAAATGCAACAATATGAAATATGAAATGTAAATAATTAATGAAGATAATTTTGAATCAAAAGATTCTTCATTATAATTACAAGATTAAAACAATTGAATCAGAGAGCAGAGAATTACAAGATAGATAGAACATTGAAAGTTACAGAGAAGGATGGAATAAGTATTGCCTTGTATTGAACTAAGGTATCCTTTTATAGATGAAGGAGTTGCCTTTACAATGTGAATAAATCATGGGTGAAATAGTAAACAGTGAAATAGTAAAAGTAAAGGCTGTGTGCACTGAAAGTAACTTGTCTTTTTGTACGGATAGGTAAATCACAGGTAATCCCTCAGTCATCATCCAGTTTTGGAGGATAATCGGGTTAATCATGACTGAAAATATTACTATAAGGATCAAAATCCTCTCCTGAGTCTTCTGGTTCTTCAGCTGAAGCGTTGCTGTTAAATTCATCTTCAATAGATTTCTTCAATAGTTGAAGCAATTGTTTCTTCTCAAGTTCTTTTTTGGACTTTGAAGAAGATGAATCACTAAATCTTTAGAGTTTTTCTTCTTTGCTGAAGAAGTTGAGGTCTTCTTCTTATACTTTGAAGATGAACTTGGTGAAACTGTTGATTTTTTGTCCTCGATTAGAGGATAAGTAACTTCCATCTTCACTTGCTTCCTTGTTTATGGTATCAGAGCCATTTTCTGGTTCTGGTTGCTAATTGATTAACTCTATTTTTGGCTCTTGTTTCTCTTGATATCTACCAGAAACATCATGTTTCCTTTTTCTTGTTCTTAACTTTATTCTGCTAGTGCCACCGCAGTTGAATACATCAGGCTTAACAGTAAATCCCATTTGAAAGCCGGGATAGGCGTGTATAGGGCATGAGATAGACCTGTTGTTGTGACCCACCGGTATGTGTTACGAAATGCAACAGTATAGAGTTCAAGACCTAGATTTAGGAAGTACCAGAGTTTAGTTTTTGTCGTTACCAAGATGTTTAGATCTAGTTCGTCTGTTAGTTCCAGATCAGGTTTGCCGCTTGATATTATCAATGAAGAAAATTGTGTTTTTGAAGAAAATGATTCACTTGATATTGATCGATGGCACATGCCAAACATTAATACCTTTTCGCTTTACAACTCTTCTTGGAGAGAAAAAGTTTTCAAGAGTGAGTTCAATGTGAAAATAGTGGAACACACTTTTTCTATTTCAAAAACCCAAAAAAAGCTTTGTTTATTTCAAAAAAAAAAGATTCAAACCTTTGTTGAAAAAGGTTATAATTTCTTGCATATTGCTTCAGTTCAAGTTGCTGTCAAACCTCTTATAAGGAAATGCATCAATGCATTTGTTCTTTTATGTTTGCATGATGGTAAATTCAACGATTTTGAAGATAGTAAGTTAGGAATTGTACAGACCTCCCTTACGGAAGGACCTGCCCATTTTGATTACTATCCTGATCTAATTGTTGATTTACATGATGAGAATGTTTTGTCTGTTTTAACTTTAAATATTTGAAGTTCTGGTTTCAATAAGGTAAAAGGCAGTAGACCACTTGTTTTAGTTTATTGCATTTACTATCGTCTTTTAAAGACCAGTTTTAACCCAAAGGCTAAGATCAAGTCTGCTAAAAACCAGACCCTTCTGATGCAGAGTTCTACCTCTGGTGCCAACATCAGAACCCCTAAGATGATTTTTTGGAAAGATGTTTCTTTACTAGATGAGTGGGTTCTTCAGCAAGAACTTCCACCAGTAGAGATTATTTTTGATGAAAAGGATCTCGACTATATTCAGTAGTATCTTGATGGTACTGTAAAAATTTCTTTTGATCGTCCTCACCTAACCAATGAAAGGAGACAGTGTTTCGTCGGCTTCAAATCTTCTTGTGATTCAGACTCAAGAAGAAGAGATGCGAATCTCAAACAATTCTTGGAAGACTCTGCTCATCCAGTTTTAATAAGGGAAATTCCTAAACAGGAAAAATCATCTATTTCTAATTTAAAGTTGAAAGGTGTTTCTTCTGATTCACAAGTTAATTCAGCTTATTATTCCACTAAGGATGATATTCCATCATCTAAAAGAAAATCCATAAAGGAAGAAGTAGAAGTAGAAGATGATTCTTCAACTTCCCTATAGCTTCAGATATGGTAGCTCCAATTCATCATCAATTAATGATGATGAATAAGGCTTTTGAAATAAAGATGATTTCTTTATTTAATGAGTTTAACTCTACTGAAAACCGTGATAAGAGAAAAACTTATCATGCGAATTTTACACTTGCCCAAAAACAAAGGGTGCAGAGAAAATGGAAAGAAATGATGTATGCGTCCAACAAGCATATTCTTTTATTTGATTTTCTTGAAAACTATTATGTTTCAAAAGAACGATCTTTAAATGTTTTAAAGACTAGTTTTACAAAGGAGGACAAGACAATTATAAAATCTAGTCACCCCCTTCTGGAAACTATCCTTATTTCAGAATAAAGGAACTGAAGTTGTAGCTTCACTTTTTAAAATTCCTGATGATTCTAAGTCTTCTACAGTTTCTACAGAAACAAAGAAGATTATTAAACAAAATAATTTTGTCAATCAGACCCTCCATACAATAGGTCAGCAATTGGACCGTATCGAGGAAAAGGTTGAAAACCTTGTTTTAGAAAAACCTGCTTCCTCCAAAGTTTTGGAAAAACCTTTGATTAACACAAATAATCAATAAAAAACAATAAGCGCTACAATAAACATTATAAATGTGCATCTCTGAAAGTCCCTAACTAACAACACCAGGAACAAAAATTAACACAAATAATCAATAAAAACCAATAAGCACTGCAATAAACATTATAAATGTGCATATATGAAATTCAAGCATTGATGTCATTCTTATGGAGAATATATTGTCAAGACTGAAATGTTATTCCAAGGAAAATATACAAGAAAGTTAGAAGTAGGAAAACATACAAGACCAATGAACTCATCCTTATGTGCTTAGGGTACATTACTCTATAATGGGTAACTTATGTTGCAATGTTGTTTAACTATCCAAGTTATTAGGCTAGTAAACATCCTTGCATTCTCACAATACGGTGCTATTTCTCTAGGATTTATCTCTAGGTCGACCTCGGACTGTCCCTCATCTGATTATCTGCATGAAAACGACATATCATTCTTAATTGAAAACAAAATTGTTCTTTTGAACTACACAAAGCAGAGGTGAATGAAGTAGCACACCTGGAGTAGCAAAAGTATGGAACCTGAGCTCGCTAGAATGAGACGAGCAGTAGCCATTTCTTGTATTTTATGTAAAGCAGCTACCTTTTAGGAAGCTTAAGTAGAAGCCAAAAAAAAAAAATCAGCTTCATGCACATAAAAACAGAGGTGAATGGAGAATATTTAGCCATGTGTTGTTGATGGAAGGAAGAAATTTCTGAAGGTGGAAGTGAAAGAAAAGGGAAAGAATAGAAATTTCTAAATATTCAACTCTTTCTAATTCTTCATCAAGGATTCGACAAAAAAAAAGTTAGGCCAACTTGTTAAAGTACATAATCAATCTTCTCAAGAATAGGCTCATCCCCATATATAAGAAATCCTATCATTATATATATATATATAATATACATATATATATATATAATGATTTCATGTTTTAGGGTTTACTGCTTTAATCTAGGGTTAAAGCAGAAATCTAGGGTTTTAACGTATCGAGCAAAAGGTTGAAAACCCTATTTTAGAAAAACCAGTTTCCTCCAAAGTTTTAGAAAAACCTTTGATTATTTTATTAGAGAACAGACAAAAAATAGATTTCAACAAAGATGCTAGTACTTTGGATAAAATTAATCAAATGCTTGCTCATATCAAGCAAGAACAACCCTTTACTAGCGTGTTGGACAAAAGTGGCCAAGGGGTTGATTTTGATAAGATTTCTGTTTGCACAGATGACTCTTCTTCTGAAAACAATTCTATTATTAGTGATATTCAAAATTGTTTTCAAAATATTTCTATTGAGAAACCTGAAATTGTTAGGCTTACTTCAAAAGGACCTAATCCAATGAGTCTGACGAAGAACTGGTTTTCTAGGTCTTCTTCCCCTGATTTACAGTTTGAAGAAAGAATGTTTCAATCCCAGTTTTCTGCTAATGATGATAGGATTTATGAATGGAATATTGATGGACAATCTGAACAAGAAGTCCTTAATGTTATGCATAAGATGTCCATAGTAGCCGGTGTTTATGTTAGTAAAAATCTCCAACAATCTGAGATTGTTCTCTTTTAACTTCTGGATTTTTGGGAATGCTTCGATCTTAGTGGGATAAACATCTCACTCCTGAAGCAAGACAAACTATTCAGAATGCTGTTAAGCATGATGACGAAGGTTTACCCATATTTGATGAGACCATAGGAAGGGGAATCCCTGATGGTGTCAATATTTTGATTTACATGATTATTAAACATTTTGTTGGAACTCCCTCCAACATCACTAATCATATTTCTGATTATTTAAATAATTTACGATACATTAAGATGTTTGATTACAATTGGTATCAAAGTGTTTTCATTTCTAGAGTTAAGCTTCGTGATGATTCACATAAACCTTACTGGAAAGATAAATTCATCGATGATCTACCTCGTTTGTTTGCTCAAAGATTAAGGACTCACTTACTGATATCTCGGGATTTCTTAATTATGATGATTATACTTATGGTGATATCATAAGTACAATTAAGAAGGTTGATATTAGTATGTACAACGATCAAAGATTGATTCATCAACAGATGAAGGATAGAAAGAAAGTCAAATATGAGATGAGAAACTTTTACGAACAAATTGATCTTCCTCCTATTACTCCATCTATGGAGAAAAAGAAATGTTTTTAAAAGGTTTTTAAAAAACCTTATGGGAATAACAAGAGAAAAACCCGTCATGAATTTTATAAAAAAGATTTTCATAAAAAGATTTCTCATAAAAATGATTCTAAAACTCCCTCAAAAGGGAAGTGTTTTAACTGTGGCAAGTATGGACACTTTGCTGATAAGTGCCACAAAAAGCCCAACAAGATGAAAAACAAGCTTAATGTTTTGAATATTAAAGAAGACGGTCAATAAGAACTGTTTCATCTCCTTTAATACAGGACTTCATCGTCTGATTTCGATAAATTTAGTTCTAGTGATTCTAAGTATCACTCAGATGCTGAACCATTTGATTCTGCAATGATTAAGCTTGGTTGCAACTGCAATGACTCTTGTTGTAATTCTGGAGTTAAAACAATTAATGTTTTAACTAAAGAAGAGGAACATAAAAACCTTCTTTTAACTTTAATTTCACAAATTGAAAACCTCGAGCTTAAAGAGAAGTATCTCTTACAGCTTAAGAAGACAATGGTCCGTAAAGGACTATTGACTTTTCAGGAAAAAATCAGTTTTCAAGAAACTTTGGGACGTTTTGAAAAAAAGAAACCCAAAGAAATTTCAACACATGATTTATAGCATGAAATTGTTTTAATAAAAACAGAGATTGTTGAACTCAAATCAGAGATCGACTATCTCAAGTCTGAAAATTCATCTTTTAGACAATATTTACTTTCTTTAAAGATTGAAAGACAATTTGATCTTGAATGTTTTTCTGATAAAGAGGAAACCAATGTTTCAGACCACGCTGAACCCTTTAGTCTAGTTGAGAATATTTGTTTGCTTAAACAACCTATTTCTTCTAAATGGTATTCAAAGGTTGATATTAGGGAGGAGAATTCCTCTGGGCTTTAAATTAGGAATAGCGTGGGGAAAATCTCTTGAAATAAATGAAATAATATCATTTGTGTGGGGAAATTTATCCCACCATTTGACAAAGAAATTTTGAACCAAGATATCTCCGACCTTTTCATAAGTCCATTTAGAAATCCATGGAATCTTGTATCTGGCACAGAAATGGACTAGGTAAGGGAATTTGGAGTTGCGCTGGTCCATTTTGGTTAAAGAAAAAAATCTAGGACTGAAGATAACTTTGAATAAAAAAAATTCTTCATTATAATTACAAGATTAAAACAATTGAATCAGAGAGCAGATAATTACAAGATAGATAGAAGATTGAGAGTTCAAGAGAATGATGGAATAAGCTCTATCTTGTATTGAAACTAAGGTCTCCTTTTATAGAAGAAGGAGTTGCCTTTACAACGTGAATAAATCACATGTGAAATAGTAAATAATGAAACAGTAAAAGCCATCTGCACCGAAAATAATCTTGTCTTCTTGTGCCGACGGTTGAATCTATGAAATAGTACAAGTAAAGGCTGTCTGCACCAAAAGTAACTTGTCTTTTTGTGCCGACAGGTAAATTACGGGTAATCCCTCAGTCATCATCCAGTCTTGGAGGATAATCGGGTGAATCATGACCAAAAGTATTACTGTAAGGATCAGAGTCCTCTCCTGAGTTTTCTGGTTCTTCAGCTGAAGCTTTGCTGTTAAATTCATTTTCAGTAGATTTCTTCAATAGTTGAAGCAATTCTTTCTTCTCAAGTCATTTTTTGGACTTTGAAGAGGATGAATCATTTGATTCTTTAGAGTTTTTCTTTTTTGCTGAAGAAGTTGAGGTCTTCTTCAACTTTGAAGATGAATTTGGTGAAACTATTAGTTTTTGGTCCTCAGTTAGAGGATAAGTACCCAAGGCACTTTGTGAAATAGGGGAAGGGAATTCCTTTGGACTTTTTAAATCAGGAACAGCGAGGGAAAAATCTCTTGAAACAAATGAAATATGTCATTTGTGTGGGAAAATTTATCCCACCATTTGACAAAGAAATTTCGAACCAAGATATCTCCGACCTTTTCATAAGTCCATTTAGAAATCTAGGGAATCTTGTATCTGGCACAAAAATGGACTAGGTAAGGGAATTTGGAATTGCGCTGGTCTATTTTGGTTAAAGCAGAAATATTATAATGGTTGATAATCGATTGGAGATTATCAGGAAATATTTTAGGAATGAGGCCAAATTATTGCCACCATTTCTGGATGTGAGGATTCGTAATTTTACTCCCTATGTAATTTAAGATTTTACATATTAATTATGTTTAAATTGCAATTATAATATTGTGTGTTATGAGTTAGTGGATATTATTATTATTTTATTGTGCTTGTGTTTAAATATTTGAATATATTTCATTTTCATTTGAAGATATTATTTCTATGATTTAATTGTAAGCTGATTAATTCTCTTATTATGTTGTTGTGATGTATTTAATTTAATGCTTAAATTTAATATCATCATTTTATTATGTTGGCATTTAAATTAAAGTGTTGCAAATTATTTTATTTTGATTTAATGTGTTTAATTAATTTATGTTATGTGTTTTCAGTTTGGGCTTAAACTTATAATTATATTTGTGTATATATATATATATATATATTGTTGGGTTTTATTTAATAAAGATAAGAGACTTTCGGATGGGGCTTTTAAATATATATATATATATATATATATATGAAAGTAAGCGATGGATTTTAATCAACCAAGCCCAAGGCCCTTAGTAACCCAGCCTTTTTATTTCTGGAAAATGACGCCATTTTGGGAGTTTTTCATGTTGAAATCCCTGGCCTCTCCTTTTATGTGCGCCAGCTCCTTCAATTGCCAAAAACGGCACCGTTCTTTCACCAGTTTTAATTGTTTTCCTGGCCTTCACGCGTTAGTTTCTTCCTCAGCTCTTCTTCCTTCTTTTCTCTTTATTTCTGTTCTTTTCCTTCCCCTGTTCGGCGACTTCAGACCTGTGACTCTCAGCCCCAGGTTCCCAGCTTTTCCTTCACCCATTTCAACCACGCGTTGTTCAAAGAAATACTAAGTCCATTGATGAACATTTCCCCTCTTGTTTCGTCTTAGATCCGTGCCTAACGTGCCTGCAAATCCCACCTATTTTCTGGCGAAAACTGTGAGCTTCAGCCCCTGTTTTTGGTGTCTGTTTTCATCTGAAAAAGCTATAGATTATTCTTCTTTTCAGTTGGGTTTTTTGGCTTGATATCAGTAAGCTCTCCCGTGAGTTTTTCCCTCTCATTTCTACTCCCAATCATTTGGTTTCATGCCTATTTAAAACGTCGGCATTCTTTGTAAAATCGCACATGTAGCTCTCTGTTTCACCCATAAATCCGGCCCTTTAGTATCTCTTTTGATCATTTCTTCTCATTCTTTTCAACTAGAATATCACCTCTTCAAATGCTCTTTGAAATCCGAAAATTATATAGGTATTTTATTGGGTATTTTCTCATCTCGTAAAATCATCGTTTGCGACACTCTTGATAAGCTTTTTTTCTAGTTTAATTGATTAATTTATTTATGTGTTAATCTTAATTTATTTTGTGGTAAGATTTTATTTATAATTAAGTGTATAATTTAGTTGAATGATAATTGTTTTTATTTATTTATTCGTAGTAAGATGATTAATTTATTTGGTTGCAACATTTGAGATAATTATTTGAATTGGTTATATGTATATATATTGTCCTAATTATGTTATTGGTTTAATTAAATTGTTAGGTTTATTTATTGGTTTTATTAATATCACTATAATTTATTGGTGTTTTAATTAAGTTGGTTTTTAATTATTTTAGTTGTTTCTAATATTAATATTTATTTAGGTGTTTGTTAATTAAGTTCGTTGTTGCATTGATGTATTTATTATCTTGTATTTGTTTGGGGTTTTACTTACCTGCGATATCATTTTGGTATCGTAGATTTTGATGCAGAGAACGAGAAGGTTGAGCCTGAGGAGGCGGCTCCATCACTGAAATGAATTAGTATAGTTAGTTCTCTTGGAGGACAGTCAGTTAATTCTGATGGTTGTGTATTATTTTTATTTGGACTTTGGATGACTGTATTAAATCTCCCGTGGGAAATTTTTTATTAAAATGGTTTGTAAGATATTTCTAAAAAAATTCTGGTACTTAGATAATGACTTTATTATCCGCTGCGATTTTTATTTATGTATGTCACGTGTGCACACACGTTTGGCACTTATCGTTGGGATGTGTGACCCGTGTTGTCATCATCCCGACGCCTCGATTCCCGTATTTATTTTAAGGAGAATTTGGGGGCGTCACAGGTGGTATCAGAGCAGTTCGACTCTGGGTAAATTCATATATTACCTAGGGACAGTACCAGATAATTTTAATTATTTTGATTATTTGTGGTTTTGTTTTATTCGTTTAAATTTGGAGAGCGGGGTTGAAGGTTCGTTTTGGCAGGACAATGGTGAGACCACGTGTACCGCAAACTGTTCCAGATGAGGAATTGCCAAGAAGCGAGAGAAATTTTGCCTTGGCCAGAGCTTTGAATCGGATGACTGACTTTCTACGGCAGGGTTCCCGATCGCAACATAGGGTCGAACAGGAGGGATGCTCCTATGAGCGATATTTGGCACATCGTACTCCACCTTTCTCAGGCGAGGAGGATCCGCTGAGGGCTGATAGATGGATTAGGGATATCGAGAGGACATTCGAGATTTGTGGCTGCACGGGAGCTCAGAAGGTTTTGTATGCAAGCTACTTGCTACAGGGTGAGGCGGCATCTTGGTGGGAAACAAAGCGAGAACTTCTGGTAGAAGAACTTGAGTCATTTGCTAATGTGACTTGGGAGCAGTTTAAGAAGGAATTTGATGATCACTTCTTTCCAAGATCAGCATGGCGACAGAAGGCTCGAGAATTTACCAATCTGATTCAAGGAAGTATGACAATTGAAGAGTATGCTCGCAAGTTTATGGCGCTTGGGAGATTTGCTAGTCACCTTATAGCTACTGAAGAGTTGTGAGTGGAACGTTTCCAAGAAGGTTTGCGCACGGAGATTCGTCGACATGTGGCTTGTCATCAGGTGACCACCCTTCAGTAGCTTGTCGACATTGCTTCTATTGTTGAGCAAGAATTTGCTATTCCTATTGGTTCTTCTCCAAGCCATAAGAGAAGAAGTTTCGGTGAGGGCAGTTCTGGATCGCCCCAGAAATTTGTGTCGAGGACCGGAGCCCGCCCCCAACCATCTACTAGAGTCCGTATAGGAGGACGAGTCCCAGTTTGTGGAATGTGCAATCGAGCTCATGAAGGCGAATGCCGTCCAGGGAGAGATCGGTGTTTTAGATGTGGCCAACAGGGACACTGTGCTCGTGAATGCCCCAGCACAGGTCAAGGAAGCCGTGGAAGTCATCGCGATGGTAAGGCTAAACAGAAGCAACCAGTGCAAGCTCGAGTTTTCGCTTTGAAGCCTAGTGATTATGACGAGGAAGCTCCCGAGGCACAGGATGCAGGAGTCGTCACATGTATGACTTTATCTCATCTTTGGGTTTGTTGCATTGTTTTGTTTAATTTTAGTTTCAAGTTGGTAAATTCTGATTTTGTCAGGAAGGGTTCGTTTGTATGAATTTCATGCTTGCACTTTGTTTGATTCAGGTGCGTCATGATCTTTTGTGTCTACTACGTTTGCTCGGATTTGTAATCTTGCTATAGAGTCTCTATTTCAGTCTATGGTGGTGGCTCTACCTAATGGTGAGACGATGTGTTGCTCTAAGATTGCTTTGGGTTGCCCTTTGGGTCTCAGAGATTGGACACTCGATGCAGATTTGATTGTGTTTAAGTTGCTTGGCTTCGACATTATCCTTGGAATGGATTGGTTGTATCAACATTTTGCTAGTATAAATTGTCGGAGTAGAGTTGTCAGTTTTCAACTTCCCGGAGGTGATTGCATGGAATTTGCAGGCAGCAAACTGAAAGAGAGACCTGCAGTTGTGTCTGCTATTCAAGTAAAGAAGGATTTAGCTTCCGAGGCAGATGCCTTTTTAGTCCAATTAGTGTTTTTAGTCCAATTAGTGTCTCCCCCATCAGTGAAGGTATCGATAGATGGCATTCTAATAGTAGAAGAATTCCCCGATGTGTTTGCAGATGACTTACCTGGATTACCGCTTGTTCGTGATGTGGAATTCACTATCGACTTGGAACCTGGAGCAACTCCAGTGCAGAAGGCTCCTTATCGTAATGCACCTACTGAGTTGAAGGAATTGAAGACTCAGTTGCAAGATTTACTGGATAAAGGATTTATTCAACCCAGTTTGTCACCTTAGGGAGCGCCGGTGTTGTTCGTGAAGAAGAAGGATGGAACCCTCAGAATGTGTATTGATTATCGAGAGCTAAACAAAGTAACTATCAAGAATAAGTATCCTCTACCTCGGATTGATGACTTATTTGATCAGCTTCAGGGTGTCGCAGCATTTTCAAAGATTGATTTAAGATTAGGGTATTACCAGTTGAGGATTAAAGATAAGGACGTACAGAAGACAGCTTTCAGATCGAGATATGGGCACTATGAGTTCAAAGTGATGCCATTTGAATTAGCTAATGCTCCAGCAGCTTTTATGGATATGATGAATAGGGTGTTTCGACCTTATTTGGATTCTTTTGTTGTTGTCTTTATTGATGACATCTTAGTTTACTCTCGAAGTATTGAAGAGCACGCTTATCATCTTCGTCTAGTTTTGGAGAAGCTAAGAGAGCATTAGTTGTATGCGAAGTTCAGTAAGTGTGAGTTTTGGTTGGAAGAAGTCAAGTTTTTGGGTCATGTTATTTCTCAGGTAGGGGTAACGGTTGATCCTAGCAAAGTGGAAGCTGTGTTAGCATGGCCACGTCCTTCCTCGATGCACGAAATTCGAAGTTTCTTGCGTTTAGCTGGTTATTACCGAAGGTTTGTGAAAGGATTTTCTCGATTGTCTGCACCCCTTACCGCTTTGACAAGAAAGGGTGCCGCATTCATTTGGTCTGACAAGTGCGAAAGGAATTTTCAGGAGTTGAAGAGAAGGTTGACTTCGGCACCAGTCTTAGCACTTCCCCAACAGCACAAGCCTTATGTGGTTTTTAGTGATGCATCCAAGTTTGGGTTGGGATGTGTCCTTATGCAAGAGGGGTAAGTCATCGCTTATGAGTCTCGTCAGTTGAAAGATCATGAGAAGAATTATCCTACCCACGATTTGGAATTAGTAGCGGTAGTCTTTGCCCTTAAGATTTGGCGACATTATTTGTATGGAGAAATATGTGAAGTTTACACTGATCACAAGAGTTTGAAGCATCTATTTTCGCAGAAGAATCTTAATATGAGACAGAGAAGATGGTTGGAGTTGATCAGTGATTATCAGTATGAGATCAAGTACCATCCTGGTAAGGCAAATCAAGTGGCCGATGCTTTAAGTCGAAAGTCTTATTTGGCAGATGAGTCTGAGTCATCGGAGTTGGGTTCCCTTCTTTTTAGTATGAGAAAATTGCTGGTGGAGAGTTCGCAGCAAGATGAGGAAGTTCTGGTTACAACTCTTAGTGTTCGTGTTGCTAATTTTTCAGAATTAAAGACTCTTCAAAGGAAGGATCCGAAGCTACTTGACATCCGGAGAAGAGTTAGAAAAGATAGAGGACCCGCACATTTCAGTTTGGATGGAGAGGGAATTCTCCGATTTCAGAATCGACGGGTAATACCATCAGAATCAGAATTTAAAGAAAGGATCTTAGCGGAAGCCCATGCTGCTCCTTACTCAGTTCATCCTGGTAGCACGAAAATGTATCAGGACTTGAAGAAAAGCTACTGGTGGGAAGGGATGAGGAGCGATATTGCTTTATTTGTTGCAAAGTGTTCCACTTGTCGTCAAGTTAAAGCCGAACATCAGAGACCCGCTGGTACTCTTCAACCACTTCCTATCCCTGTGTGGAAGTGGGACGACATTTCCATGGATTTCGTAGTTGGTTTACCAAGGACACCTAGTGGGAAGAATTCAGTTTGAGTGATTATCGATCGCTTAACTAAGAGTGCTCATTTCCTACTAGTTACAAATATCGATACATTGGGAAAGTTAACTCGGCTATATGTTAAAGAGATCGTGCGTCTTCACGGAATACATAGGACTATAGTATCGGATCGAGACCCTCGGTTTATGTCTCAATTTTGGAAGAGCTTACATTCAGCTTTGGGCACCAAATTGAAGTTCAGTAGCGCTTGTCATCCTCAGAAAGATGGCCAGTCAGAGCGCACCATTCAGACTCTTGAAGATATGCTACGAGCTTGCGTCTTGGAGTTTAAGCGTAGCTGGGAGAACCATTTGCGTTGATAGAGTTCGCTTATAATAATAGCTTTCACGTCTCCATTCAGATGGCCCCGTATGAAGCCCTATATGGAAGAAAGTGTAGATTACCTCTGTTTTGGGATGAAGTTGGCGAGAGTCGATTGCTTGGACCTGAGATCGTGCAAGAAATAAAAGACCAAGTCCGGATTATTAGGGATAAGATGGCGGCAGCGCAGAGTCGTCAGAAGAGTTATGCTGACACGAGAAGAAGAGATTTGTCCTTTGAAGAATGAGATTGGGTTTATCTCAAGGTATATCCTATGAAGGGTGTCAAGCGTTTTGGGAAGAAAGGGAAGCTTAGTCCGAGATACATCGGTCCCTATCAGATTCTCAAGAAGATTGGACCTGTTGCTTATCGGATTGCTCTTCCAGACTACTTTTCAGATGTTCACGATGTTTTCCACTTGTCGTTACTGAAGAAGAGTTTTGGTCAGCAGGAACTTCGCTTCGTCAACCCTGAGAGTATTCAACTTCAGCCAGATTTAACTTTTGAAGTTGTGCCGACTCAGATTGTGGATTAGAAAGAGCAGCAACTGAGGTCTAGGACAATACCTTTAGTCAAGGTGTCGTGGGGAGATCCTCTGACTCAGGATTTCTCTTGGGAGAAAGAAGCGGATATGAGGGAACATTACCCGTATTTATTTGAAGACCAGTAAATGTTCTCTCTTTTCGGATCGTTTGTGCGAATTTTGAGGACGAAATTCTTTTTAAGGGGGGGAGAATGTGAGGACTTGTAATTTTACTCCCTATGTAATTTAAGATTTTAAATATTAAATGTGTTTAAATTGCAATTATAATATTGGGTGTTATGAGTTAGTGGATATTATTATTATTTTGTTGTGCTTGTGTTTAAATATTTGAATATATTTCATTTTCATTTGAAGATATTATTTCTATAATTTAATTGTAAGCTAATTAATTCTCTTATTATGTTGTTGTGATGTATTTAATTTAATGCTTAAATTTAATATCATCATTTTATTCTGTTGACATTTAAATTAAAGTGTTGCAAATTATTTTATTTTGATTTAATGTGTTTAATTAATTTATGTTATGTGTTTTCAGTTTGGGTTTAAACTTATAATTATATTTGTGTATGCGTGTATATATATATATATATATATCTATTTGAAAGTAAGTGATGGATTTTAATCAACCAAGCCCAACTCATGGCCCTTAGTAACCCAGCCTTTTTATTTCTGGAAAATGACACCGTTTGGGCGTTCTTCATGTTGAAATCCCTGGCCTCTCCTCTTATGTGCGCCAGCTCCTTTAATTGCCAAAAACGGCACCGTTCTTTCACCAGTTTTAATTGTTTTCCTGGCCTTCATGCGTTAGTTTCTTCCTTGGCTCTTCTTTCTTCTTTTCTCTTTATTTCTTTTCTTTTCCTTCCCCTGTTCGGCGACTTCAGACCTGTGACTCTCATCCCCAGGTTCCCAGCTTTTCCTTCACCCATTTCAACCACGCGTTGTTCAAACAAATATTCAGTCCATTGATGAACATTTCCCCTCTTGTTTTGTCTTAGATCCGTGCCTAACGTGCCTGCAAAACCCACCTATTTTCCGGCGAAAACTGTGAGCTTCAGCCCCTGTTTTTGGTGTCTGTTTTCATCTGAAAAAGCTATAGATTATTCTTCTTTTCAGTTGGGTTTTCTAGCTTGATATTAGAAAGCTCTCCCATGAGTTTTTCTCGCTCATTTCTACTCTCCATCATTCGGTTTCATGCCTATTTAAAACGTCGGTATTCTTTGTAAAATCGCACATGTAGCTCTCTGTTTCACCCATAAATCCGGCCCTTTAGTATTTCTTTTGATCATTTCTTCTCATTCTTTTCAACTAGAATATCATCTCTTCAAAACCTCTTTGAAATCCGAAAATTATATAGGTGTTTTATTGGGTATTTTCTCGCCGTAAAATCGTCGATTGCGACATACTTGGTAAGCTTTTTCTCTAGTTTAATTGATTAATTTATTTATGTGTTAATCTTAATTTATTTTGTGGAAAGATTTTATTTATGATTAAGTTTTTAATTTAGTTGAATGATAATTGTTTTTATTTATTTATTTGCAGTAAGATGATTAATTTATTTTGTTGCAACATTTGGGATAATTATTTGAATTGGTTATATGTATATATATTGTCCTAATTATGTTAAATTAAATTGTTAGGTTTATTTATTGGTTTTATTGATGTTACTATAATTTATTGGTGTTTTAATTAAGTTGGTTTTTAATTATTTTAGTTGTTTCTGATATTAATATTTATTTATTTGTAATGATTTATATGTTGGCGCTTTGGGCGTGACTATAGCGGCAAGTACGCGGGTGGAAGCGAGGAATCGCTGTTCGGCATTTTCAGTAACTTCAAGAATTTTTAACGAACGTACTGTAAGTATTTTCCAAATAAATTTTAAGATTTAAATATATTTTTGCATCGACTTGTGTTTAGTTATTGTTGGAATTTATTGGTTATTGAATATTTTGTGCATGGTCGTATGCATTGTGTATTTACGCGCATGTTTATAGTAATATTTGGAAATTGGATTTTTGCATGATTGCAGGTATTCATGTGTTGGATTTGAAAACTGGGTTTTCAAATGTGTTAACGGCTTCCGGGTACGTGTATATCACGACCCCAAGCCGAGATGAGGTATTATCTCGGTGGAGCTCCTCTGGTCACTCGGGAGCGGAATATACTGAGTGACGTCCCTTGGGTCGTCGCCGAGCGATGACGGGATCGAACGGGATGGTAACGCTCTTGTACCGATTCCGTGGCTCCTCTGCTAGCGGGAGCTAGGGGATGCCTGGTCATGGTACGTGCTGAGCGCGGTTAGCTAGGCATCGCCCGTTCCAAAGTCACATGCGGGGTCGTTACCTTCGGTGTGATGATGAAAGCCAGGGTGTGCGGATGGTCCCTAGGGGAGATCATGGTGCATACGGTTAATAAAACGGATGTTTAGGCCATTTTCTGGGAAAGTGGCGGGTTGTGTTTATTGATTTTACGCGGACCATTTTCTGGGAAAATGGTTGTGGTTTTAATGGATTTATGGTCATCATTTTTTATGGGTGATTTTACTGGAGTCTTATTTTGGGCCAAATGGGATTCTAGCGTGTGTGGTTATTTCATTGATTTTGAGGAAGATGATTTTAAGCCCATGCATATGGTAATTTGTTCATGGTTGTTGTTGTTGCATTGATGTATTTATTATCTTGGGTTTGTTTGAGATTTTACTTACTTGCGATACCATTTTGGTATCGTAGATTTTGATGCAGAGAACGAGGAGGTTGAGCCTGAGGAGGCGACTCCACCACTGGAATGAATTAGTATAGTTAGTTCCCTTGGATGACAGTCAGTTAACTTGGATGGTTGTGTATTATTTTTATTTAGACCTTAAATGACTGTATTAAATCTCCTGTAGGAGAATTTTTATTAAAATGGTTTGTAAAATATTTCTAAAAAAATTCTGGTACTTAGATAATGACTTTATTATCCTCTGCGACTTTTATTTATGTATGTTGCGTTTGGCACTTGTCATTGGGATGTGTGACCCGTGTTGTTATCATCCCGACACCTCGATTCTCTTATTTATTTTAAGGGGAATTTGGAGGCGTCACACTGGAACCAAAGAGGAAATGAGTGTTTGCATTTCTTGTCAAAATTGAAGAACCAAGAATGCATTAAGTCAGGGGTTTGAAACAAAGGAATTTTAAACTAAGATTCAATATAATCATAATAATTATATTGAATTTGTGAATCAGGGATTCTCTTGAAAGTATAAGGATTAGTTCCCCATGCTTCTTGAGTCATTGCTGAAATAAGATAACAATTGTGGGAAAAAATCCTAAATTTATCTATTTTTACAATAGATAGGCTTGATTGAAATTGATCCGGTGTGCATCAATATGGCGATTTAAAACTCTAGGCTTTTGCTTAATTATGAGGAATCCAATGCCAAGCTGAGGGAAAATACTTTAAAGCAATTTGAAACGAATTTGTATACATTGTTGATTCAATGTAAAACAGATTTTGGAAGAAAGCTTTTCTGAAGTATTCTGCCTTGAAGGCAGGGAGGAAAACATTTGTGAGCCTAGGCCTTGCCGTTGCCAAAGGAGTGGCACACGGGTCATTGGCATGGCCAGGGTTGAAGCAAATGAACTATAGGGAATAGGTCTAGGAATACTCTCTAGATTGGTAAATCTATTGGCAATCTTCAGTGGGGAGGATGCCGATGGTAAAAACAGGGGTGAAACTGGTGGGGAGGCTGAGGCCTTTTGGGGGTTTCTTGCTTCTTTTTCTTGCTCATGTTTTTTATAGAAATTTACGAGTAAGAAAATCAGGAATTGAATTATTAGAGCCCTTAATATAATTAATGTCAAAATCAAAGACGCATAAAATCGCTTGCCATCGTACAAAAATATGTTTTGATGGAATGTTTTGAACATTTTTTTCTAAAACATATTTGACGCTTTTGTAATCAATTCTTAATAAGAATTTTTAATTGAGTAAATCACTTTGAAATTTTGAAATACATAGTACTATAAATAATATTTCTTTCTTTATAGTATTATAATTAGCTTGTGCATGATTCCAGGTTCCGGAATGAAATCGAACTATTTGTTCGGAAGAACCTGGTGAAATAATTTGTTTTAGAATGCCACCATAACCAATGTTAGAATCATCTATTTCAACAATTTTAAATGAATCGAAACTAGGAATACCAAGACATAAAAGAGTTTTGACATATGCCTTGATTTGTTAAATCAGCTTGGTATGGACTTATGTCCATGGAGGAGGATTGAGTTGAAGTTGTTCAAAAAGAGGATAAAATTGTTTTCTCATATTCTTGTAGAAATCAGAAATATAATTAAGCGAACCAAGAAATCTTTGAAGCTGTGTTTTATTAAGAATGACATCAGGAAACTTATCAGCAAATTCAACGACCCTTTGGATTGGCCTGATTTTGCCTTCAAAGATGTCATAACCAAGGAATCTAATCTTTGTTTGAAATAGTTTAATTTTTATTCACAAAAACCACCAAACCATTATGTCTTATGATATCAAGAAATGTAGACAAATGTTTCCAGTGATCCTCAATAGATTTTGAAAAAATAAGAATATCATTTATAATAGACAATGGTGAAACGAGTGAATGAATTGAAGATATCATTCATAATGTTTTGAAACTCACTAGGAGTGTTTTTGAAACCAAAAGGCATCACATTCTACTTGTAATGTGCGAAAGGAGTAGTGAAAGCAGTCTTACAACAGTCAGACTCTCTAATTTGGATCTGCCAAAATCTAGACTTAAGGTCAAACTTAGAAAAAATAACTGCATTACTCAATCTATGAACCAAATCATTTTTGTTGGGAATATGGTACCTAATTTACTCGAAAACTTTGTTTAGAGGTTTGTAATTAATGACTAAACGGGGTGTCCCTCGCTCAATCTCAACATTTTTTTAGACATAGAATGCAGCACACGACCAATGTGACTTACTATGCCTGATAAGTCCTTTTGAAAGAAGATCTGAAATCTCATTTTTGCAAAACTCCAAAGTCTCACTATTCATTTAAATAGGTCTGACTTTAGTTAGAATATTTTTTTCAGAAAATTCCTTAATATAAGGAAGTAAAATAACATGTTTCTTCCTATCCCAAAAAGTATTAGGAAGATTAGAACAAATATCAGAAATCAATTTTTTATGGAAGTCATTGATTTTGATTGAAGCAATGCATCAGACAAATGCTCAAAAATCTTTTTAAAACATACTTCCTATTGAAGGAAGTTTAAATGATTGGTTTTTGCAGAAATCAAAGAATGTAAACCTCTATGAGTATCAATATCAAATTTTGAAACAAATTTAAACTTGACTTTTTGTCCAAAGGGATCAATGGTAGTCTCATATGCTTTAGTCAAAAAAGGGCAAAATATAAAAAATAAAAGGAATTTCTAAGATAATATCCCATGTCATATTTTTGACAAGAACAGAAGGAATCTTAAAACAAATATTGTCTTGGCAAACATGAGCATTATTTAGCTCATAACTCATCTTCATCTTAGATTCATTTGCAAAGAATAATTCGTCATTGGACTATTCAAAATATTTAGTGGAAACTAAACCTTCATGAATACAATTGAGATCCGATCCAGAATCAATTAAAGCAATCACAGAAAAAGAAAATTCATGAATCAACCTTTGACTACCATTTAGAAGGAATAGGTTGTTTAAGCAAGCAAATATTCTTAACTGGACTAGAGGGTTCAGCGTGGTCTGAAACATTGGTTTCCTCTTTATTAGAAGGACATTCAAGATCAAATTGTCTTTCAATTTTTAAAGAAAGTAATTTAAAAGATGAATTTTCAGACTTGAGAGAGTGGATCTCTGATTTGAGTTCAACAATATCTTTTTTATTAAAATAATTTCATGCTGTAAATCATTCGTTGAAATTGCTTTGGATTTTTTCTTTACAAAACGACCTAAAGTTTCTTAAAAACTGATTTTTTCCTTAGAAGTCAATGGTTCTTTACGGATTGTAAGAGATACTTCTCTTTGAGTTTGGGATTTTCAATTTGTGAAATTAAAGTTAAAAGAAGGTTTTCCTATTTCTCTTCTTTAGTTAAAACATTAATTGTTTTAACTCAAGAATTGCAACAAGAGCCATTGTAGTTGCAACCAAACTTAATCATTGCAGAATCAAATGGTTCAGCATCTGAGTGATACTCAGAATCACTAGAGCTAAACTCATCAAAATGAGACGATGAAGTCCTGTATTCAAGGAGATGAAACAGTTCTTGCTGATTGTCTTTTTTAATATTCAAAGCATTAAACTTATTTTTCACCTTATTGGACTTTTTGAGGCACTTATCAGTAAAGTGTTTATACTTGCTACAGTTAAAACACTTCCCTCTTAAAGGAGTTTTAGAATCATTTTTATGAGAAATTTTTTTATAAATTTTTTTTTTATAAAATTCATCACGGGTTTTTCTCCTGTTATCCCCATAAGTTTTTTTGAAAACCTTTTTAAAACATTTCTTTTTCTCCATAGATGAAACAATAGGAGAAAGGCCAAATTGTTCGCAAAAGTTTCCTATCTCATATTTGGCTTTCTTTCTATCCTTCATCTGTTGGTGAATCAATCTTTGATCGTTGCACATACTAATATCAAACTTCTTAATTGTACTTATGATATCACCATAAGTATAATGATCATAATTAAGAAGTCTCGAGATATTAGTAAGTGAGTCTTTAACCTTATGAGCAAACAAACGAGGTAGACCATTGATGAATTTCTC
Organism: Platycarya longipes; assembly: GCA_036559045.1. Lineage (NCBI taxonomy): Eukaryota > Viridiplantae > Streptophyta > Magnoliopsida > Fagales > Juglandaceae > Platycarya > Platycarya longipes. The sequence continues at coordinate 31,942,625 of CM071791.1, forward strand.
TTTCCAGTAAGGTTTTTGTGAATCATTACGAAGCATAACTCTAGAAATGAAAACACTTTGATACCAACTATAATCAGATATTTTATGACATCGTAAATTATTTAAATAATCAGAAATACAATCAGTGATGTTGGAGAGAGTTCCAACAAAATGTTTAATACTTGTGTAAATCAAAGTATTGACACCATCAGGGATTCCCATTCCTATGGTCTCATCAAATATGGGTAAACCTTTGTCATCATGCTTAACAGCATTCTGATTGGTTTGTCTTGCTTCAGGAGTGAGATGTTTATCCCACCAAGATCGAAACATATCCGACAATCTAGAACTTAAAACAGTTACAATCTCAGATTGTTGGAGATTGTTATTAACATAAGCACCGGCTACCACGGACATCTTATGCATAACATTAAGAACTTCTTGTTCAGATTGTCCATTAATGTTCTATTCATAAATCCTATCAGCAGTAGCAGAAAACTGGGATTGAAACATTCTTTCTTCAAACTGTAAATCAGGGGGAGAAGGCCTAGAAAACTAGTTCTTCGTCAGACTCATTGGATTGAATCCTTTTGAAGTAAGTCTGGCAATTTCAGGTTTCTCAATATAAATATTTTGAAAATAATTTTGAATATCACTAATAACAGAATCATCTTCAGAAGAAGAGTCATCTTTGCAAACAGAAATCTTATCAAACTCAACCCCTTGGCCACCTTTGTCCAATACGCTGGTGGAGGGTCGTTCTTGCTTGATATGAGCAAGCATTTGATTAATTTTATCAAAATTATTTAACCCTAGATTAAAGCAATAAACCTTATAACACGGAATCATTATATATCTACATATATATATATATATATATATATTTAATGATAGGATTTCTTATATATGGAGATGAGCCTGTTCTTGAGAAGATTGATTATGTACTTTAACAATTTGGCCTAATTTTGTTTTTGTTGAATCCTTGATGAAGAATTAGAAAGAGTTGAATATTCAGAAATTTCTTTTCTTTCACTTCCACCTTCAGAAATTTCTTCCTTCCATCAACAACACATGGTTAAATATTCTCCATTCACCTTTGTTTTTATGTGCATGAAGCTAATTTTTTTTTTTGGCTTCTACTTAAGTTTCCTAAAAGGTAGCTGCTTTATATAAAATAGAAGAAAGGGCTACTGCTCTTCTCATTCCAGCGAGCTCAGGTTCCATACTTTTGCTACTCCAAGTGTGCTACTTCATTCACCTCTGCTTTGTGTAGTTCAAAAGAACAATTTTGTTTTCAATTAAGAATGATATGTCGTTTTCATGTAGATGATCAGATGAGGGACAATGTCCGAGGTCGACCTAGAGATAAATCCTAGAGAAATAGCACCGTACTGTGAGAATGCAAGAATGTTTACTAGCCGGATAAGTTGGATAGTTAAACAACACTGCGACATGAGTTACCCATGATGGAGTAATGTACCCTAAGCACATAAGGATGAATTCATTGGTCTTGTATGTTTTCGTATTTCTAACTTTCTTGTATATTTTCCTTGGAATAACATTGCAGTCTTGACAATATATTCTCCATAAGAGAAACATCAATACTTGAATTTTAGATATGCACATTTATAATGTTTATTGCAGTGCTTATCATTTTTTATTGATTATTTATGTTGATTTTTGTTCCAGGTGTTGTTAGTTGGAGACTTTCAGAGATGCACATTTATAGCTTCTATTTTTTTAAGTGTATGAAGTAGTTTTTTTTTTCCAGTTAGTTATGCTTTGGTGTTGATCAGAGTTATGATGTTGTGGATTTTAGAGATTTTATCCACAACTTCGATCTCTAGTAATATGGGAATAGGATGATTTGGGAAAAAAAAAAATCAAACTAGAATAATGTTGTGGGCTAACATAAAAAGAATGCTATTCAATAACTTAGTTAATGTTCTAAGTCTTGACACTTGCAAATGGAAACTAGATTCTTTTCTTGTATGTCGAAAGAAATAAGTAGGAAACTTCTTGATATAATGGAATAGCAATGATGAAGCTGGCATGAATCTTGTAATGGGCATTATAACAATATGAAATTCTCATGTATTATGAATATCATTGGGGAAACAAACAATGTGAAATTCCCTTGTATTTTTCTTTGATTTACTCTACAGTGCTATGATGAGTGATGGGACATGGCTGGCAATATAGTACAGGACGAACGTACTTCCTATTTCGCTATTGGCTCCTTTACGAAATGTTGTGTTTCCATCGTATAATTTGGTGGTTGCTGCTGGATATTGTTACCTATTCTAGGTGGTTTTCTAAGGAATTCTTTTGTTGTTGTTTGCTTATCTTTTCTTATCTTCCATGTTTATTAAACACGATGGTTCCTATTTTTTTAGTTATTACCAGTTGTTTTAAGCTATTATTTGTTGAGCACTTCCAAACATGGTTGAATGTATGCTTGTTTAGTGTGGAATATTTTTTAGCTAGACTGTCTTTAAGAGCTAATTTGTCTAAGGTTGGAGTGGGTGCTACAAAATGGAAGGTGTATCAAACGGCTATTCTTTAGTAGACTCAAAAATATAAACGCCACAGGTGGTTTTTGATAAATATTTAGTTGGGTTTTCCCGTTGAATGGATATTTGTTCTAAGCATATGTATGTTTTTTTTTTCTTTTGAAAGGCATAAGGATAGATATGTTGATTAGGAAGGTTTGTTCTCCCTGTATGTGTATTACTAAACTGTCTTTAAGAGCTACTTAATTTGTGTAAGCTACTACAACATAGAAGCTGCTACTTAATTTCTTTTTGTGGTGCTCTCTATGAATCTTAAATTTATAGTTCTCTATTTCAAAATTGGGGCTCTGAGAACGAATAAGGGGAAGTCTCACAATGTGATACCGCTTGGTTTGGCCACCGGGGATAGCACAACCCTACCACGGGGGTTAAATTTGGTACATGTTTTGATATGAGGATAAGACGGGATTGTACAGTTACTTGTGCCAAAGTGTTTTTGATAATGAATAGTGATTTTCTAAATGTAAAAGGATTGAAAAGTCGCTCTATTTTATTGATAATATTTTGAAAATCTATATATGAAAATAAAATGATTTCTGGTTCATGCATATGAAATTTCTTTTGAAAATGCTCATATTTGCATTTTGTATATGTCCTCTGCTTACTGAGTTGTGGTTAAACTAACCCTTTATCTCTGAATATTTTTCAGATAAATTTGGATATTTCAGTGGAAGATCAGATTATGAAGCATTGGGTGAGATGACTTAAAAATGGTTGATTAAGCATAGAGAATTTATATGAACATTGATAAGGTTTAGTAAGGAAATATTATTGTATTATAGTGATTTAACATTTTTGGAATTAATGATATTGAGGAAGTAGGTTTTAAGACCAAGTTTTATATGATATTTGGAAATTTGGAATCTATAATTATAGTATTGAATGTGAGTATATGTTATAGTAATCTAGTTACCCCATCAACCGTTCACGTCGCAGCCACTACATCACCATAGCGCGAGTTGAACACCGATGGAGACCACCGTGAACTTTCAGTGGCACTTTAAAAAAGCTGAGTTGCACCCGGATGAAATCAAGCCATCCCCTGTTTTTGATTTCCGAAACAGAGCATTCATCAATGTGCTGCCCCACCTTACGCCCATATCAACCGAGAGCCATACACCCACCGGAAACCACCCATAGCAACCCAAAAAATGCCGACCGTGCTCTAGGTTAGTCAGTTTCCTCACGGTAATCCACCTTTCCGTTTCTCTCTCTCTCGGATTCTCTCTCATCACTCTGTCTCTCTGCTCTGCACGCCATCTCCTTCTTTCGGTAAGTCTCCATTGCTCGGTCTAGTTTTCTCTCATTGAGTGTAAGCTTTACATCTTCGTTTCGTATTTTACTAACAGTGTCAAATGTTTGTTTTATAATCTAGCCGTTTTGCCCTTGTTTTTTTAAAATGGAGTTTTAAAGTTTTATTTAGCGAGTCTATTTCTTATGGGTTTACTGTTTATTTTAAATATGTTACGATAAGCTATTTTGAGGTTAAATGCTTCGGGTTGGTTTCACGTTTTAATTTATTTTAGATACCAGTGTTGAATTATTTCGGGTTCGCCTTTAAACTATTTTGAGTTTGAGTTATAAATTATTTGAATCAGATATTGGTGGGCATTATATTATCTTTAGTAAGTTGAATTTTGATTTTGATTTTTAGAAAGAGACTTAGATTTGAGTTAGAAATTGAGTTAAGTGTTTATTAAGTAAAAATCGAGGTTTTAAATATTTTCTAATATTTTAAGATTTTGGAAGAATTTACTAGTTTCTAAGCATTCTGGAGAGAGTTGATACTCAACTTTTGGAGGATTTTTAGATGTTAAGAGAAGTATTGGATTTTATATCTCAAGTTCTATTTTTGAAGTTTGTGATTATTTGAAAATTCATGAATTATTTGATTATTTTATAGTTGTCGATTATTTTTGTTCAGTGTTATTTGGAGAAATTTTGAAAAAACTAAGAAGTCCAGGTAAGCGGGGTTCCTATACTTGACTTTACACCAACTCTGAAACTGAGGTTGACTTCCTGAAAATTTTGCATGTTTTTGTTATAAATGAGAACTTGGGAAAAATAACTTCGGTCAGTTATTTGCATTACTTATGAAATCTATATGAAAAAGAGAAAAATGTTTATATCATGCATAGTGTAGACATGAGCAATATTGACATGTTTCTTAAATGTATAAAAGAGCAAGTATGAAAAATGATGTTTTATTTATGTAATGTGAAATTTTTAGAGTTGTTGTTGGTTATTTAAAAATGATATGAACAAGTTTGGTACATGATTTGATATGATATGGATATGAAAACCTTTGGCATTCTTATCTGTTTGATGTGCTTTGGAATATGGTTCTGATATGATGATATGGATTCATGTGATATGGTTGGTACCACCATAATATGATATGATAGGAGTGCAACCACTTTGGAAACAAAGTGGTCCTGTATGTGTTTCTTTCCTGTGTGCACACTCGGGATTTTGAGAACGAATAAGGAAAAATCTCACAATATGATACCATCTAGTTTGGCCACCGAGTATAGCACAACCCTACCACGAGTGTTAAACATGGTACATATTCTGATATGAGGATAAGATGAGATTTTACAGTTACTTGTGTCAAAGTGTTTTTGATAATGAATAATGATTTTCTAAATTTAAAAGGATTGAAAAGTCGTTCTATTTTATTGATAATATTTTGAAAATCTATATATGAAAAGAAAATGATTTCTAGTTCATGCATATGAAGTTTCTTTTGAAAATGCTCATGTTTGCACTCTTGTATATGTCATCTGCTTACTGAGTTGTAGTTAAATTCACCCCTTATCTCTGAATATTTTTTAAATGAATTTGGATATTTCAGTGGACGATCAGATTGTAAAGCATTGGGTGAGATGACTTAAGAATGGTTGATTAAAAATAGAGAATTTATATGAATATTGATAAGGTTTAGTAAGGAAATATTATTATATTCTAGTGATTTAACATTTTTGGAATTAATGATATTGAGGAGGTAGGTTTTAAGACCAAGTTTTATATGATATTTGAAAATTTGGAATCTATAATTATAGTGTTGAATGTGAGTATATGTGATAGGAAGTAACACTCGGACCCCTACGGGTTCGGGACAGTACAGATCAAGTAGTAATTAAGAAGTAGTTCGAATTCATGAATGTAAAGTAGTTAATAAGATAAATGATTGTGTTTAAGCTCCTAAAGTCTTATAAATATGGTTTGTGATCTATATATTTTGGGAAAGCACATTTTTGGTCGGTATTGTTCATAGTTTCTCTGACACATCTTCGATGACCTTGTCTTGAACTATTTTCGTAGGTCATAAGAACTTTGACAGGGCAAATAAAAAACTCATGTAATTAATGTGGTTTTCTGGAGACTACATCTTCTCCATAAATATAGCATAATCATCAATGACCGATGAAACAAGATCCTTACAAACGTTAATCCACAGTACAGATATAAGGAATGAAGACTGGATCTGAAGCTTTATTGTATATGATCCAGATCTAGGGTTTTCACATTAAGCCCTTTATGGCTTTATGTTCTCAAACTCTCTCTTACACAATAGTACCCAAGCAATCATTTTGTTATGTATTATGAAAAAAATCTATTCGTCATACCTTCATAAGCCAAAAACAAACACGCGTGCGTGCTCTTGCATATATATAGGGGTGTTCATCCAGGTTTCGGATTTAAAATTTTCTTCCATGTTTTTGAAAAAAAAAATTAAAATATTAAGAAATATATTAAAATTTCAAACCGGGCCGGGTACAACCCGGCCCGGATGAACAGGCCTACATATATAATATTTATATTAATGACTAATATTAATAATGTTATAAACATCATGTAGTCACATATCCGTATGCATACAAACATAATTAATACATAGATCCATATTTCATGATTATATGTATAGTATAATATTTATATATATATATATATATAGAGAGAGAGAGAGAGAGAGAGTGTGTGTGTGTGTGTGCAAATATTCAATAGGGTAGTACTCTATCGTCACTGTTTTATTCCCGGAAGAGAGTCGGCCAAATAAACTTTCCGGCCAAAATCCCACACTCCATATAGGCCTTATTCTACATATTAATATATAGATATATATATATGATTGTACGTAACTCTAGGTAACCGTTATGATTATTCCACAACCTTTTTAGTCAACAATATCCTAATAGCGGCCTTTTACTCCACATGATATTCTAAATATCTCTTACTTTCACACAACATTCAACACTATCTATATGCAAACTTCCCCTACAACCATAGTAGACAATAATGATTAGCAGCTAATCACTAATTACCTTATTGTTGAAGGAAAAGGTTTCAGTTTTCACCTTGCTGGTTGGCTGCAGCATAGTTAAATTCAGGTCCTGGCGTCGGAATTAGGTCTGTGGAGGAGGTGGAGCCATCAAGTTTGTTGGGTATAGAAGCCCAGTCTCCGGAAAGTAACCGGCTTGAACTAACTCCAATGCCTTGTCGAGGCTGATCAGTTGATTGCAGCAAGCGGATTTGTCTCTTCAAGAACTTGACATAGCGAATGGCTTCGTCTAGCATAGAAGCTGTGTCCATCTTTGTTCCTCCGGGGACAAGTCTTTGGAGGATTCGGATTTTCTCGCTAATTCTTTCTCGCCTGTGACGCGCAGCAACGCTTTGGGGATCATCGCTAATCCGAACGTTTCGCCTTTTTGGCTTTCGGATTGTTGCCGGATCAATGTCCACAGGCTGCATCGCGGCGATCTTGTACATCATTTCCTTCATGGCTCCTAGTTCCTCTTCTGGCTCCAGCTCCTCTTCTTCCATTCGGTTTCCAGGTACAGTACTTGTAATAGGAATAAGGTTGGATGCGGATTGTATTTGATGGGTTTGAGGTATCGGAGGGTAGTTGGGCCAGAAGGAATTGATCAACGAGTTTTGATTATGGAGGATTGGTTCTTCTATGGTCGCCAGTTCAAGATTCCAACAGCTGTTTGTGAGCTTATTGTGGTTGTTAATGTCCATATATGGCATAGGAGAGTCGTGGATTTTCTTTACACAGAGAGAGAGAGCGAGAGAGAGACTTTTCTATATAATGGGTTCTTGAAGTGCTGCTGGCTAATATGAGTTAAACCACGATAGTTTCAATATATTTCTGTAAAAGCACCCTAAGATGACGCCTTTGGTGGGTGAAGGAAAAAAATCGATGTTAGGCGTTTTTTTAGCTAGCTCTAAAGAATTAGGAGAGAGAGAGAGAGTCGGGCAGACTTCTGCAGAAGGAATCAAGGATGATCGATGCAGAAGGGAAAGAAATTGAAAAGTAGCCAGGGGTACGTTGGTGGACCCACCAGAACCTAATGATCAAGGGTTTAAATTTCATTTTCTTTTATATATGAGGATTTTATTTATTTCGGATAAAAATCATTTATTTTATAACCTTAAAAAAGATTTGGAATTGATATATTTATTTTTTAAGTTTATCATTAGCAAAAAGTATTCCAGATCAAGTCCAGTTTCAAGAATTGCTCCAAACCTTGCTGGCTTTGCACAATATTCCTATAGTTCCCTCCATTAATTAAATAATTAATTAAACTTTTTAAGAAGGCTAGGCTCTAACAAGCACGTACTGAAATCGTAGGGCTTCTTCTTTATGGTCTACGCGTCCTGTCCTTGATATGATTGCGTTTGCTGCTGTTTCCCCATGATGGCCGCTTCTACGTGTTCATGAGAGAAAAAGTTGGTTGCCTTTTTAAAGTTAACTATCGTAATTGGCGACTATTCATATAGTATAGCAATTGATCCTTAAAATATCATTCCATTTTGAATTAAAATAAATTAGATCACAAGCTATCTATGGGGATATACAACCACCTTATCATCATCTTCTTCTCGAATAATCCTTTCAAATGCTTGACCGGAGAAATATATGAAGGCTTTAACTATTGACTCATGGAACATTATATATTATAAGTAGTCGACTCATGCATGATCGTTTGCTGTTGTAATTGCTCATCATAAATTTCATTCATCTAAGACAGTACGTACTAAACCCCCAGAGGAGGTATATGTTTTTGAAAAGGCTATATAATGATCTCCTCTGTCATATATACAGCAGCTTGTGGTGGCGCCGGCCCCATCTCATGTGATACATTTCAATTTCCTATATCTAGTACTCGAGCTTCTTCTTTTGAAGTTTCGGGATTGAGACATAGCTAGCCTTTGAAATGTCGAAATTGTTGGCCTGAAATATTGAAGTAATATATAGATATATATAGACCCCCCCGCGTAAGGGGACTTATCTTCATGATTACAAATAGAACATATGGTTAATTTTCTTTAAGTTAATGATACCTATTATAAGTACTATAGCAGCTAGTAATATGCAAAGGCGTTGAAACTGAGATCACATGATATTTAAGGAAAAATCATGCTTAATTCATTTTGTCATGGGATGCAATTAATAATGGATATTATATATATATTCATGGGTAATATCAACTAGCTGCATGATGCGTCGCCATGCATCAATCTTCAGTGAGAAGAATTCATGAATCTAGTTACGACCATATAATCGTCGAGAAAACGCCATGCATGCACTCGAATCTTTTGAAAAGAATAATTAGAAGCAGATGATTTTATCACATAACTAGAAGTTGTTCTAGGCTTAATTAATTGCTAGATCAAGGTGCGCGCATGAGTAAATTAAAGAATTAATTTGTATGGATAGTAATATTTAATGTAGTTTATAAATTACGCTATAAAACTCCATTTATTGCCGAATTATATATTAAACATTGACGTGAAAGGTATCTAGTATTTGGGAGAAAAATATTTAACCAGTACTGATTCTGATGATCGCGCGGATCTGTTACCCAAAAGGCTTTTTTGCTTCTTTTTTTCAAGGCTTAATTTTATCGTTTAAAGCGGATACGATCTAGATATGTGTATATATATATATATATATAATAGCAGGGCCGGAGACTAGCTATCTAGCTAGTTGCATGCATGTGTGTGTGTTTTTTTTTTTTTAAAATAAGTTGCATGCATGCATGTATAAAACCTTTATAATTAAAGAGTAGCTTGCTAGCTAGGTGGGCTAATTAAAGAGTATCACTACAATATATATATATATATAGAGAGAGAGAGAGAGAGAGAGAGAGAGAGAGAGAAATACGTGACCTAGTGATCTCGGAATTACTTATAGATCAAGCAGTTAAATATATAAATGAATTAGCTGATCAAAGAGTGAAATATTGGGATTGTGAGTTAATCAGAGCAATCCAATTTTTCCTAAATAGCAGACACCAATAGAGACATGTCATGTAGAGTCCACAGAGTTTCAGTCATGCATTGCATTTCTCCTGGGTACACTTTCCACTTTATACTTCTCTCTCTCTCTCTCTCTCTCCTTCGACGGAAACCTTAGAAATTTTTTGCAACCACCGACAACATCCCACCACCGATTAGTCAGGCCCCCAACAAAATCATAGTCTTGGACTGAAATCCCACTTTCAGTGGTTCTGTGTGGGGGCCAACTGGACGAGAGAGGTGATCGAAGCAGATATTCAGAACAGTTGTTAAGGTGTTGCTGTGAAGTGGTTTCGAGGATGAAGAAGTGGCAATTTTATTAGTTAACTACTTTGATACGCACCATTTTAATAAATGTGTAGTGATTGTAATGCGTTGATTGAGTTGTCATTTAGTTTGAATAGTTGTAAAAGTGGAACGGTGGTGTTTTGAAAAGTGAATGTCATTTAAGCTAGTTTTAGTAGTGAAAATCGGAAATAGTTGTAAGAAGTCACAGACTTCGTCTTCTACCTCTTTAAAAGGGCATCCGAAGTTGGGAATGTGGCCAACTCGGAATTCAAGTTCAATTTGAGTACTCTTTCTCTCATTTTTTTCCCTACATCTCTCTCTACTTTTGGTAGAGTTTTGGTGTGAAAATCCATAATTCTACTACTTTTGTAATTTAATATTAAATATATAATGTTTATTAATATAAATATTCTGTTATGAGTTAGTTGATATTAATATTATTTTATTATGCTTGTGTTTAAATATTTGAATATATTTTCTTTTCATTTGGAGATATTATTTTTATGATTTAATTGTAAGTTAATTAATTTTCTTGTTATATTATTATGATGTATTTAATTTAAGGCTTGAATTTAATTTCATTATTTTAGTATGATGGTATTTAAATTAAAGTGTTGCAAATTATTTTATTTTGATTTAATGTGTTTATTCATTTTATTTTAAGTGTTTTCGGTTTTGGGCATATAAATATATATATGTTTGGGTGTGTGTTGTGTTTTGGATTATTTGTTTAATTTGAGCGGGCCAGCCTAGCCCAACACCCTTGTGATCAGCCCTTCCCCTTTACAAAAACGCCACCGTTTAGATTGGTGTATGTGTAATTCCGGCGCCTTCCTCTTTCACCCGACGCAAGCTTTCTTCCTCGTTTCTTTTGATTTTCTTTTCTTCTTCATCTTCCTCTGCTTCTTCGTTCTTCCTCTGTTCGTCTCTGTTAGCCCTTGACCAAGCTCCAATCTTGCAGCTCTCATCTTCTCCATTTTATCCACGTGTTACTCCATCAAATACTCGGTACTTAGATGAACTTTTTCCCTCTATTTTTCTGTCCGATCCGTGCGGTACGCGCCCAGGAATTCGCTGCAAACAACGGTTATCCAGCTTGTTTTGCCCCTGTTTTTCACGTGAAAATTGAGCATTTCTCTTTCATTTCAGATCACTTGTCTTGGCTTGGCTGTTGTGGGCTTCACGTGAGGTTCTTTTTCCAGCTCGTTCTCACTCTTAATCAGTCGATTTCGTGCCTATTTAAGGCGTCGACATCCTTACTAAATGCACCTAAGAAGCTCTCGGTTACGTCCATAAATCTGAACGTCTAGCATCTCTTTTATTTATTTCTTCTTCCTTTCTTCAACTAGAACATCTCTTCTTTAAAACTCATCTAAATCCGAAAATTGTATTGAAGTTTTTAGTGGGTAATTTCTCGCTATAAGAACACTGTATTTCAACGTTTACGACATTCTTGATAAGCTTTTTCTCTAATTTAATTGATTAAATTGTTTTTGTGCTAATTTTAATTTATTTTTGTGGTATGATTTTATTTATAATTAAGTGTTTAATTTAGTTGGATGACAATTGTTTTTATTTATTTATTTGTAGTAAGATGATTAATTTATTTGGTTGCAACATTTGGGATAATTATTTGAATTGGTTATATGTATATATATTGTTCTATTTATTTTATTGGTTTAATTACATTGTTAGGTTTATTTATTAGTTTTATTGATGTTACTATAATATATTGGTGTTTTAATTAAGTTGGTTTTTAATTATTTTAGTTGTTTCCGATATTAATATTTATTTATTTGTAATGATTTATATACGTTGGCGTTTTGAGCGTGACTATAGCGGCGAGTACGCGGGTGGAAGCGTGGAATCGCTGCTCGGCATTTTCGGTAACTTTAGAAATTATTAGTGAGCGTACTGTAAGTACTTTCTAAACGAATTTTAAGATTTAAATATATTTTTGGCATCAATAGATTTTGTGTTTGGTCATTGTTGGAATTTATTAATTGTTAGCTAATTGATGCATGGTCGTCTGCATTGTGTATTTGCATGCATATTCATGTGTTGGAAATGGAAACTGGGTTTATATTGAGTTTATGTATTTAATAGTTTTTGACTGAGTCATAACGGGGACGACGATACGTAACGCCTGTTATGGTCATTGGATGTATATTTCATATCAAGGACGGCGATACGTAACACCCGATATAAAATGGGTGTAGGAATCATAATGGGGATGGCAATATGTAACGCCCATTATGATTGGTGATATGTGTATATCATATCAGGAACGGAGATACGTAACGCTCGGTATGATTGGATTTACGGATATTATTTTCTGGGAAATGATAGATGGTTTTTATTGGAGTTTTGTCGTGATTAAAATGAGATTTTGGCATATGTTATTTTATTTATTTTGAGAAAAATGATTTTAAGCCTCATGCATACGGTATTTTATTCATGTCTTTTTGTTGTTGTGCATAAATGTAATTATTATCTTGGGTTTGTTTGGAATTTTTACTTACCTGCGGTACCATTTTGTATCGTAGATTTTGATGCAGAGAATGAGGAGGTTGAGCCTAAGGAGGCGACTCCACCGTTGGAATGAATTAGTGTAGTTAGTTTCCTTGGATGACGTTCAGTGAATTCTGATGGTTGTGTATTATTTTTATTTGATCTTTGGATGACTATATTATATCTCCTATTGGAGACTTTACATTAACTTGGTTTGTAATATTCTAAAACTCTAGTACTTAGTTATCGACTTTATTATCCGCTGCGACTTTTATTTTATGTATGTCACATGTTCACATACTAAGCACTTGACGTTGGGGGTGTGTGACCCGTGTTGTTAGCATCCCGACGCCTCGATTCCCGTATTTATTTTAAGGAAAATTTGGGGGCGTCACATTTGGATGCTGGTGAACCTCAAATTCACTACAACATATATGGGTTTTTGCCGCAACAATATTTTACAGCAAAAAGCCCATTTTTTGTCGCAAAAAAGATTTTGTGGCAAAAATCTTTGATCGCCAAGTTTGTGGATAAAGAAATCTCAATTATGTATTTTTCTTGCAAAATTACGTTTTGCTCACAAAAACTTACTTTTTGTAATAAAAAATTTTCACAGCAAAAGTCAATTTGTTTGTCATAAAAATGCATCTCAGATGATGTTTTAATAGTTATAAAATATTATTTGTCGCAAAAAAATACTCTTGAAAAAAATTATTTGCTATGAACAAGATAGTCACAATAAGTAATTTTTGTCAAAAAAACATCTCTGGCGAATTTCAATTGTCAAGGAAAACCTTAAATTCGTAGCAAATAAACCATAAACTTTGGTTAAGTGTTGTGTTAAGACTTTTTGCAGCGAGTTTAAGTCACCGCAAATAGCTTATTTTGTCAAGTACTTCTTTGATTCATGCAGAAAAAGACTATTTGCGGCGACTTGAACTCGCTGCAAATAAAATTTTACAAAAATAAAAGTAAAGAAATATTCACTAGTATTTTGTTGAAATACATTATAATAAACTTTCATTTCTATTAACTACAAAATAATACACTTAATATAACAAGTGCTATAGGAAATTGGGGTTTGTGTAACCTACGACATCGGTGACGTCACGTTAGCCTAATTTTCAAAAAAAAAATACAAATGCTGAAATACCCAAAATTGGGAAGGAAAATAGAGTCGTCCCATTCCCATTCACGTTAGCCTAAATTTTGAAAAAAGCTTGCGGTTTTGATCAACAAATCATTGATAAAGATGAAGAACTTCTATTTCCCAACAAAATTGGGATCTCATTCACCAAACTCACATATTAGATACTGAATGAGGTCTCATATGTACTTGTTCTACGTTGAGAGCACCCCAAAACTCTAAGCCTCACGGCACTGCATGCAGTGTATACGTTGAAACTTAATCTAAAACTCAGCCGGCTCACCACCTCTCATGGCACCACCGTGAGCCAGACCACCCTCCGTCGTGCGCCATTGCCACTGCACCCTTTGTAAACTACCGTGCCACCCCTGTTTTACCATACCCAAATTAGAGTAATACCCACCCCGTGAACCAGTCCCCACCCTGTCGTCACCTCCTGCACAGACCTGGCACTCCTCGTGCCACGACAAGCCACCGATATCTCTCGATAAGCCCACGCCGAACTCCCCACTACCTTCGCCGGTTCTCGCAACCGCAATTGGTGCAACCGACAGCAGAAAATGCCGACGGAAATTTCACGCCCCCAAGTTCGTCGTGACCACCTCCCGGTAAGCCCACGCTGACCCTCCCTATGCATAACTTCTCCGAGTTTTCTTTTGTTTCTCCCGTAATCTCTCTCTCTCTTTGCTCAGCCGCCCAAATCGCCAATGTAGCCATAGTTCACTCGCCAACTCCGTCGTGACTCCTCTGACCTTTCCCCCACGGTGAGCATCTTGGCCAAATGAGGGGATGGGGAGAAGATGAGCACGAAGACCCACTAGTGTTGTGTTTTGTGAGAGAATGGGGGCCAAAGGCTTCGTCTGTAATGCGTGAGAGGATTTGAGGATGGAGGGAAAACAAAGTCCTAGGTAAGGGGTCGATATTTGGGTTGGGGATGAAAAAGTTCCTACCCAAGGAATTCCGCTTAAATGTCGCAATGTGAAAGTGAAATTTGAATTGATAGCAAAACGATGACGTTTTTAATTTGTCTCGTTAGCCCGATTTTGCAGGTTATGCCAACGCCGATTTCCTATAACATTTTCCTAATATAAATTACTAAGCAAAGGACAAGTACATAACATATTTGTAGCAAATAAATAAAGAAGCAATAGGAACAACAAATGTTAACAAATATGATCTTATGAATAATCCAAACAGTTTTAGAAAAATATTCAGCAATCCATTTTTTGTGAACTCAAGTGTTATGAACTTATGCCCATTCCATCCAATCCTTGTTCCTATTATTGAGCCCCATCATTTTCAGTCTTGAATCTATGTTTTCAATACATAATAGTTCATAATATAGGAGACAAGACAACTCTCAAACTGAACCATAACTCTCCAAAGTCCAAATTGACCATCACAAGCTACCAAAATCAAGAAACCTCAACTAACTGGAAGCTTCAACTAACAAATTACCAAAATTAGCAAACCTCAACTAACAAGAAACCTCAGCTAACAAATTACCAAAACCAATCCATACAAATTACCTCAATAACCAAATGCTTTTAAATGCTGCACAAGGCTGGAATCGGGAGAGGCTGGTCTGATGTGAGTAATACCCTGGAACTGATGTGAAACATGAAAATTAAAAACGAAACAGTATGCAAAAATATAAATGGATCAAAATATAGTTTTAGTTATGAAATAACACAAGTTTACCATAAAAACAGAACATGCAACTTTATCATAAACAAAATCAAACACACCTTTGGGAAATGAAATAACACCAACAGGCCCATAATCCACCCCACCAATCCACAAAATATTTTCCAAACAGAACAGAAACATCTACTAGTTAGTAAATAATACCATCAGCTCAGGGTTCTATTCAAAGAAAAATAAAAAATAAATATGTATCAAAGAACCAGTCTATGATACACATCACAGATCAACTACAATAGCATACACACAGCTCGGGCCAGCAGTAGTAAATTAGAGTCTCAAATAATAGAGTAACTGATGAATTCATTTTATTAAGTAGTTATTGACCTAAAACACTTAAACAAGCAAGTAGTATATAAATGTGCAGCAATTTATAGGACAAAAACACTTGAACAAGCAAGCAGAACCCAACAATCTAATCCAAGTACCCAATTATCACAAACATTTCATCCAAACACCTAGTCTCGAACCCAGAGCAGAAAATGAGGTTAAAATCAAAATGACAACTGAAGAAATTAAAGTGAAAAAAAAAATAGAGAAGAGATCGACTCACCAAGTAGCTACCTAATGGAGGAAATCGAAAGGGTGCAGGAAAAAACCCCAATCGACCTTACAATCCCTAACCCAACTTATACTAACGTTTCCCCAAATCTAACTATAGATTTCTTGTAAAATTTATTAGAAATAGCTATACACAAGCATATATATAATATGTTTTCTAAAAAAAAAAAGATATTAATCTTAATCTTATAATTATAAGCAAACTTCCCAAGTTTGCTTACAAGTAGAAGATGTTTGGATAGCAGATGCATTTGAATCACCTAAGACCTGTAGAGCTAAAAAAATAAAAGAAAACGATAATGGATGTTAGTGCCATTGATGGCATTTTTCAACTTCAATAAACCAAGCCTTTTTGTTACAAAATTGAAATTGTCTTGTATAAGTGATATATAAAATCATATGATATTTATGAAATGTAGTGCATAATTATAAAGAAAACATAAACACAAGTAATTTCAAGTCATGAGTATATATACAAGTAAAACAATATGTCCAGCCATGAGCATACACACAAGTATAATTTACAAGTCATGAGCATATAAAAAAATGGTTTCTAGCATTGTTATCTATAATCTTTAAGTCTCACTATAATATTTAACTTCAAGTATTAGCTTCAACTCCAAAGAAACCATTGTCAATGGCTGGTTTGAAAAACAATTACAAGGGGAGTAAGATCCATTAATTAATGCAACCGCAAGTTACATGAAAGTAAGATAAAACAAACATGACTTACACATTGCCAACGGTATGCCCTCCCATGATTGCAATTGAAAGACACTATGAGGGACTAATGATCTTACATTACTCAGGAGATTGATTCTTTCATGCTTATGATCATATAAACAAGTAATAAACAAAACATAAACAATAATTAACAAAGTAAAATGTGAGTAACTTTATGCATAAACAATAGTACATAAACAAGTAAATGATCCTTGCGAATGTTAACCATGTAATAAACAAGTAAATGATAACAAAACATAAACAATAATTAAAGGGTACATAAGGTTTAATTTCTTGTCAACCCAACAAAGTAAAATGTGAGTAACTTCGTGCATATGTTCCTTACTGCTGAAATACCATACAGAAATTTTCTTCTGCTTGATTGATCAATTTCCAATCTACCTATAATGTATAGTTGATTTGGGCTGAACTATTAAATTATAAAAAAAATGTATTTCACAACTCAATAGTTATGTCGCAGCTCAATAGATACAATCAATACTCTCAGGGAGCAGTAAACAACCAGAGGCAAGACAATCTCAGATAAGTTTTAATTTTAGACGGCCAGAATTGACTAAACTAATCATAAGCAAAACCATATTATGTGAAAGTACCTCATAGCTAGGCTGATTATGTTGATGAACACCAAATACATCTCCATATAAAGGACATCCAAACTAAACATAGACAAGGACTAGTGAAGTGATTATTTACAAAATATTGCTGAACTAAAACATGAACATAAACAGTAGGTCACATAAGGAAGTTATCAATAATAAGAAACCTACTTCATCTCTATGTCCACCAGGAACATTTTTAAATCTGATCTAAGTACAATGGCATCTTAATATTTGCATTACTATTATTAAAATATGAAAAACTAACAATCGAAGTAGGATAATCAATTAACAGACAAAGCAAAACGGAACAATTTTTTATTAGTAAAATCATCATCATCATCAATAACAAAAAGCTAGAACTAGAAATAACCCACATAATCGAAAGCCCTAAAATATAAACATTTGCGTGCACAAAACGAATCAAGAGGCATTCTTAGTACTCCTAAAACAATAAAACCTAAAATCCCTCATAAATAAAAATAAAATAAATAAAATAAAATGATAAGAGTGTCAATGCCAGTCGATTTCTACATAGAACAAACCCTAATCCTCTATTTTCATGAAAACCTAAGAGAAAAATGCCCAATCATGCCTAAAACTGTACCAATAAACACCCCAAATAAAAACTAATTTAAAAAAAAAAAAAAAAATAAGCTAATTTAAAAGAATAAGTAACAGAGAGAGAGGGGAATGGATAGAGAGAGAAAGCGGAAAGGGAGAGCATGAAAGAGTGAGAGACGAAGAGGAGAGGGACAGCACGCGTGAGAGAGATACACTCACCTGCCAATCGAGACAGCAACAAGGATGACCACGACGGCATGGTTGCGACACAGAATGGGAAAGGGTGGTGCAATCATAGTGAGAGAGAGAGAGATAGGCATTGGAGGGGAATATCGGGGGGGGGGGGAATCACCGATATTTTAATTTTTAAAAGACTATTTGCAGCGCTTAGGTAGTGCCGCAAGTAGCTATAATGGTCGCCACAAAAAGAGAAAACCACCAGCCTCTAGGTTTGCGTTGGAAATTTAGTTGCGAAATTGATAATGTCGCAGTTACTTTTGAGGCAGTTAATGGGAGGCCTCCTCCTAAGCTACAAGCTTATATTCCTAATATTACTACCAATCAAGCAGTTGATGAGGTGCTAAGGACTCGAGATCAGATTTTGTCCACTCTCATACTCAACTTAGTTGCTATACAAGAACAAATGAAATTACAGGCTAATAAAAAAGAACTGCATGTGTGTATGTTGTTGGAGATTGGGTTTATTTGATATTACAACCCTATAGGCAGCAATCACTTGTGGCCAAAAGAAATTTTAAACTATCTCCCAGATTCTTTGGACCATTTCAAATTGTTCAAAGAGTGGGACATGTGGCCTATTAATTGGAGTTGCCTCCACATAGCTCAATTCATTTGGTTTTTCACATCTCTTACATTAAGAGAAAATTGGGACAACATCATTCTTCACTTTCAACTTTACCTCTAGTGGACTTACAGGGTGAGTTGGCACTTGAGTCTGAGCTTATTTCGCAACGTCGCAGTCGACAACATCACAATTGAGTAGTGGTGGATGTTTTGGTGCAATGGAAAGGGGCTGCTCCAGAGGATGCAACTTGGGAGCCCTATTGGCCTTTGCATGATCGATTTCCTCACCTTGTGGGCAAGGTGCTCTAAAAAGGGAGAGTATGTCATGGGGCCAACTAAACAAGAGAGGTGATCGAAGCTGATATTTAGAGCAATTGTCAAGATGTTACTGTGAAGTGGTTTCGCGAATGAAGAAGTGGCAGCTTTATTAGTTAACTGCTTTGATACGCACTGTTTCAATAAATGTGCAGTGATTGTAATGTGTTGATTGAGTTGTCATTTAGTTTTAATAGTTGTAAAAGTGGAATGGTGGTGTTTTGATAAGTAAACGTTATTTAAGCTGGTTCTAGTAGTGAATACTGGAAATAACTGTAAGAAGTCATAGACTTCATCTTCTACCTCTATAAAAGGGCATTTGAAGTTGGGAATGAGGCTAGATTGAAATTCAAGTCCAATTTGGATACTCTTTCTCTCAATCTTCTCTCTCTAATATCTCTCTCTACTTTTGATAGAGTTCGAGAGGCTGGTGAACCTCGCATTGACTAAGAATACTATCACATTATCACTTGATACTTAGGTCCATCACAGGTTCTTCCTTAAGACCATGATGGAACAATAAGGTGAAGACATGCCTCACTGCGATGGCCACGCTGATTGCGACTCTCGATTCAGGGAGCGATTGAGCCATATTTCGGATCTAGAGCACATATGTGCGACCAATCATTAGAATAGGAGAAGTGGGGCTTCAAATTGTTATTAGAAGTACTAGTGACATGGGGTTAATTAGAAGGCACTTTTGGAGCTACGAATGTGGATGCTCAGAGAGAGAGAGATAGAGATTCAGAGTCGAAGAGATTGAAGGATGCCCGAATGGACTGTATTCAGAGCTAGAGAGTGGTTGCTAAACTATAAAGGATTGATTTTATTTATAGCAACAAGCCTTGATTTGGTATATAGGTTTCTGAATTTGTACCATCTCGTGTCAATGTTTTAAATCTTCATATTAGGAACTTCGAAATTAACAATCTTCAAGAAGAAAAAGGACAAGATGCCAAACATGCTCGTTCCTCCATATACATACAAAGATACATACAATATAGAAAATATAACAATATTTATTCATGATGAAAAAAAGATTAGGAAGAAAAAGAGTGAAAAGGATTTGGAGCTCGCCAGTCTGAGCAAGACAAAGACGATTTGCTGAAGGTCTGACAATAGTGTTTCACTTTCTTTCTTCCAATTTTCCTGTATTCCTGATGGGTTTGGGATGATTTGGGTTCCACTATAATGTGGTGCGATACATAATACTCACAAGTCCTTTTATGATGTGTCACAATAATATTGGCTTCTGATAAAAAGTTAAATCACTACAAGAAAATTAGATAATAGTGATCAAATATTTGCAACCAAAAGGAATTTTAGTGACTAAAATAGATTAACAACGATTAAAATGGATTACTTGCAACTAAAGAATGATATTAAATAAATAGATTTCTCGTAGTGAATAATGAATAGCCTTGTTCAAATCGAAACTGTTGTATATATGCAAATTAAACGAATGAATCGAATGCAATTTCTCAGCTTTAATTAATCAATTAAAATTATGATCAGGATTTATATATGTGAGTTATATATATAAAGAACGTTGGGTCACATGCATGAGTTGAAAAAGGTATAAGAAATGAATGATTTGAAAGTGTTGTTCCAAAAGTACTATATATGCATGCATTAATGCTAGTACTCATATATGCACACTGTATATATATATATATATATATATATATATATATATAATACTGATCATCGGCTATTTTCTAGTTACTTTGGTTTGAGCACTCGACTTAAAGTCTTCTTTTGATGATCTCTCTAAGATTCGATGTATATATGTATGTACTGGAATTCGATGATCTTGACGTTATAATACCAATATTATTGTCAATCTTTGAAACACTTGCACGTCCAATCCAGAAGGTATATAGACTTGGAAGCACCGAATTGCATCACCCAACCAATCTGCATCGAATCAGACGATATTGGGGGCCGGGGCAAGTCTCTTAGGTCATCTTTTGTTTTCAAGTGACATAGTCTTCTTTTTCTTTGTATGTGTGTCATAATTCTTGTTGTTGTCCAACTTGCGCATGCACAAAGCAATCATTTTAGGGGTCTTTTCTCTGGCGTGTTCCCAAAAACACATGATGTAACATTTCCGTTATATGCATGCATTTTATATATTTAATTAATATAGTATTATTTTTCTCAGCAATAATTGTATATATATTATAGCTAGCCATATATTATATCATGATCATGTCCATATATGCATGCATGCAGCATGGATGAGTACTTCTTATCTGCCTGTCATGATCATCATCATCTGGTGCGCATACATCATGCATTTTAATCACAAGCAAGTAGTTCATGTATTTAACAAGCATGCAAGATGCTGTGCATGATCTATTAATAATGGACAATATTACTAAGTATCAATGGGCGCTGTATATTAATGTAGATCAATCGATCTGCAACAACAACAACTTCAAACCTACAAATAATGATACATGTGCATGCATGCACTAATTGTTCGATCGTGGAACATTAATTGAAACCATTGATTTGATGAAATTGTGGGTTAATTAAAACCTCTCATTAATTGTTAGTCAGAAAAGTATCGCGGGAAAGGGTAATAAGTCTTTTAATGTACGAAACGTACGTGTATGTGTATTGTTTTGCAAATTGAGACAAGGTTTTTATGTGTGTGTGTGTGTATGTGTATATATATATATATATAGACTAGCTAGGACCATCCATCATGCATGTACAATCGTAGATCACTAACTAGGAATTACGAGTGCACATTGCGAGCAGTAATGAATCATGCATATTGTTGAAACCCAAAAAGTTGCACTATTAAGAAAGCAATTAAAACCAGTCATTAAGAAATTTGGTCCATCCATCCAAATATAATTGAAAACTAAATCTATGGTTAAAGCTTGTTGTAGAAATATCTCAAAAGTTGTAGAAATTATATGCTTGAGATGATCATCATGAGATCGGAGGTTTTGATCTGATCATCATGATCATCTAGCTACTAGCTCTCTTTCTTCAGTACCCGCCTGGAAGCCTCATGTCTTGTACTTGTCTAAAGCAGGCCGAGGAGCTAGGTTATTTCCCTCCCTCCCTTCCGGTTAATTTCCATGCACTTCAAATTTTAAAAATATATATATATATATATTATTTTATTGAAAAAGATTGAAATGAAGTAAATGGCGGGGTTATTCCCAAATGACGAAGAGATCAGTGTAATCGATCGATAAGTTTTGCCAACCGTTGGTAAATGATGAGGATGGAAGAATATTTTCACAAGAAGGAATGGATGAGATCTGACATCCATGCATGAATTTTCCGACCACCATATACAAAAAAAGAACACGAGGGTGCCAGTAATTCAATCCCGCCCAGTACCCACCCCACTATGCCTAGCTCATCAAAGTCTGAACATCAATATTGGTCATGACTTGCTTAGAGTACCGATCGAGGATCAATTTCAAGTTTCCATTTATAGAAAAAGAGAAACAAAAGTGAATGTCAATCGTGTCGGGTCATTGAATGGCCCCTAGAAAGCTCATTCCAACCAGAGGGCTTAGGTATCTAAGGACTAGGCGCCAGCGTTGGGAAGGGGCACATAGTTCTATGAAACCATTATTATGAATTATTTGAGATTCTAAGACGTTCATGATGATCATACTCGAATTCAATCAAAGAGCGTCCACACTGACACGGAGTTAAAATATATAACATATTTTTAAATTTGTTGACAAATTAAGCTAGCTAGCTTAGCTAGCTTATATTAATCACCTCCAGGATGGAAAGAAGCACTCAATTGTCATGATGCCTTGACGTTGATCATGTCGTTGAGAAGGAATTGGAAGTACAAAAATATTACAGGTCTTGATAACAAGCTCTAATATTATACAGACCTTAGATCAGCACAATATATCACCTAGACAGAAAATTAGAGTGAGTACCAGACCACACGGCCAACACTCGCACTCACGATGATCATGTTCTTCCAACTCGAATCCATGATCACTTCTACTCTGCTAGCTACCATTAGTTAGGGCGTGATGAGTTGTCAATCCACCTCAAACTAATATGTATTAATTAGCTAAGAAAGACACAAATATTGTTCTTTGCTATTTCGATACTGGCCAATTTCATTATTTATATATAGCTCGAAAGCCATTCGGGAAAATAAACAATGAATTACTTATATTTGGGGAATGACTATTGACAATAGCTAGCCGCGTTGAAATCAATGGAAACTTAAGCGTTGTAAGTTATTATGATTCATAATGATTTGGAAGGATTTTTTTTTTTTTCTTTTTCTGAAGTATATATAATTATAGGCGGAAACGTCATGATCACGTGAATTTTGTTTGTAAAATTGGAGCAGTACAATTATTAATAGCATCATCTCTAGCTGGCCGCCTCAACACAATGATGAAACAATGGTAATACGTACGTGATCGATGATCTCTTTGACTCAAGTACACATGACATATATATATATATATGCACACATACATGATGAGAAGCTTCTTGCTAGCTAGGGATATATTGATGATCAAGTGCACACGCAATCAGCCCATGATCAAACAGCTTTATCCCACACTTCTCCCGCCTAACGTTCTGATCCTTCTGATTTATCTTTATCTTTTTTCTTTTACCGAAAGAAAGAAATTAAGTTAATTATTGTACCAGCATATATAAAACGACTATTCCAACTTCCGGAATGATGGAAATTCTTAATTTTTATGAGCTAAGACGTAAGCTCATCTTGGATCGATGTAAATTATTAACTGATCTCCATTATCATTTATTAATTAATATCTTCTGATCCAAGCCGTGCAATATCCGATCATCTAATTAAAGGATGAGATCCGATGATGCATGCATGATCCAACTTTCTAAGAGAAAGTGATGTGAAAACATAGGGAAAGTATTAAAATCACCTTTAATTAACAAAAGTAGTACCTCAACTAGTTATATATCCATGCATCCACAGCTAGCAGCTTTCACATGCAAGATTCGGGTTTTGTTAAATGTTTGAATTGTCAAGTGACGATGACCCAAAGAACTTGTCCTCACTTTAATCAACACATCAATATATGAAACCTCAACCTAGCTATATGGCTATACCTTCAATTTATGTGCCATGTATACATTCGTGCGCGCGGCTGCCACTTCATTATTGTATCGAACTTGCAAATGACTAGACTACATATTCATCAACTACTTTAACCTTACAATTGTTGCTATGGTGACAACAAAAGGATCTCAAGAACAACATTCATTATAAGAAAACTATTTATTTACAGACAATTAATTTTAACGAAATAGTTATTTAAAGTTAAAATAAGTCACAAATAGTCTTTTTGTAACAAATAATTAATCACAAAAATCCATTTTTCTTATAATGATCTTTGACATTTCTAGCTATAGGATATCTTTGGTGAAGACACATGCGCGTGGTGCAAAAGTGACTTCAATCTTAAACTCTTAAAACCCCTAATTTCAATTAATATGTTTAAGGGGTTTTTTAGTTACTATTCTGGCCATCACTTGGAGTGGCAGTCGCCATCTTGAGATCATGTCGTCGAAGTTGGTCGGAATTCAGCAATCGATTCACTTCACATAAATGTTTGGTTAAAAAAATGACGAAATTTGAGGGAATTCAATATTGTGTACTATTCTAAAGAATGACCAAAAAATAATAATAAATAAAGCCAATTCGCCAGGAGCCCAAGAAGTCGATACAAATTAATCCGGATGACTCAAATACCGTTGACGCATTTAATTATTCAATTTGAGTTAAACTAATTTATGGATGATCCAAAGTCGATTCACCTGACACGAATTCCACCCCGAGATGTCAGTTTGCTTTAATTTTTAACACCAAATGCATACATAGAATGAGGTCATATAAGTTATCAACGTCTTAATTATAGCAAATATAAGCTGCAATTGATCCGTATAAGAACTTCGTAACATGCCTTTAAGAAATAGCTAAACATATTACGCGTAATCATCGGATGCAGGTATATCACGCAGCCCAGGTGTTTTGTATCTGCTCTTTTCCGCCTTGATGATCTCCTGGCTTTTCCTTATGTGTACGCTCTACGCAACAGTTTTTTTTTTAATCAGTTGGTTCAATTTAAAGCCATTAAATAGATGTTCCTTCCAATTTGCCAATTTGGGGTAGATGACATGATGGCTGATGAAGGATTGGACTTCAAGTTTGGCAAAAAGTCCAAATTCATGAAGTCGTGGGTCGAAGTATCAATAACAACAGTCGGAAATATGAAGCACGTCCATCATGATTTGAATCAGAAAAGACGCTAAAACAAAGGCCTCAGTTTTAGTTACAAAAAAACACTTTCCATCTTTAAGTAGAGATCAATTCAATCTGTTGGGACTTAGTATTAAGCACAAGCCCTATAAAGTATCTAGAGATAAAGCACGAGATTAATCACCAATATACCCCATTTCGACTCCAGCAAACAATTTCTGAAAATTACTTCATATTGTCATCCAATTATGGAAAGCTTCATAATGACAATAATAAAGATCATAACAAACACAAAAATAATATAGTTTCATTTAGAAGATCATAAATCAAATACACACAAACACAAACTAAAATTATAGGGATGTCAAAACCTAATGAATAACATGCACCACCCGAATGATTCAGTGTTAAGAGTAGAATCATAGATCGGTAACTTCTTTTTATCCATGGTCTCTCCGTTCTGCCCACAAAACAAAAGCAACCAAGCCTCACTGGATATGCTTAAAATCAAAGCCGGCGGCAATACTGGAAAAGACAAGCCCCCTCCCTCCCCACGAAAAAGAAAACCGATGCCTACCAGCCCAAAATCCCCAAAATACACTGAACAGTCAAACCACGTCTAAAAACAAAAAATACTCGGGGATATTCACAAGCATGAGTTAAAAGGTTAGCTAAACATTTATCAGCAACTGAATCACATCAACATGAAGGGGAAAAATAATATTTCCAGAGGCTGTAGTACAAAAGGAACATCATAAACCAACCACCTGGTGTATGACATAAAGAAAATGAACAAAATATACAATGAAATTCTATGCTTCATTAGCCCTTCTGAGTTTTTTCCACGTATGCCTGCAACAAATGGAAGCAAAATAAACAAAAGTTGCAAGCAAAATTGCTCGCAAGTAGTAATTACTACCATGAGTTTATGACATTTAAATTGGGAAAAAATAAACAAGTGAAACCAGATAGTCTACAGGCTTACCAGAGTGAATAAGGTAAGATGGCAAGAAGGGATTTCTTCAGCCAACAAAGAGTCATAGAGGTATAACCTTGTTACATTCAGCTTTAGCTCCCATAAAGAAAAGGAAAAGCAAAGGTGAATATGTACCATTTCTTTATTGTCAAATGTTATAGGTGTTCCTTCGAGACCGATTAATATCTATTTTCATAATTTCAATTACTGCAGAAATTAAAAGCAATCAGGCATGACATCAAGGCTTATAGTCTCTTATTATTATTATTTTTTTATTGGCACCGGGTGTCTGAGTAGTCAGTCTCTTATTATTAATAAAGACAACCAACCAACTTTAATGTGCAGCTAAATTTCTTGCTCTTTTTATTCATTTTATTTTTTGGCTAATGAATTATTGAGAGAAAATAATGTAGGGAGGACCATTAATTATTGAGCAATTGAGTAAACCAGCACTCACCTGCACTAGTTTAGTAAGCTTTGGTTTTGAAGATGACAGATAATGATCAATTCTCTCTTGTGTCTGAGGAATATTAGCACCCTGCCCACCAGTCACTTTGTCGACCACCTTCTTTACTATAGTTTTGTAAGCATCTTTGCTTATTTGACCTTCCTTCCACGTGGGTTTCAGAAGTTCCTTAACAAACTCCACGAGTGCAAATTTAAATGCTCGAATACCCTTCACATCTTTGCTTTTCTTACCCTCATCCTCCCCAGCATCTC
Source organism: Platycarya longipes (assembly GCA_036559045.1). Taxonomy (NCBI): domain Eukaryota; kingdom Viridiplantae; phylum Streptophyta; class Magnoliopsida; order Fagales; family Juglandaceae; genus Platycarya; species Platycarya longipes. The sequence goes on from CM071791.1 coordinate 31,969,665, forward strand.
CATCTGCATTCCCTGAAGGACCATCTTCTTGGTCCTTTTGGTTCCCCTCTTGGGCTTGTTTCCTTTCCTCAGTACCCCCTTGATTATTTTCCATAGCCTCACCATGTGCACCCCTATATAGCTTATTCGACTGTTGGCTCTTGTGATTTGGTTCTTCTGAACTGCCTGTTCTAGGCAAATCAGTGCCATTAGGCCCAACCGGAAAAGATGATGGGGATAAGTTTTTCAATGGTAGTTCTGGTTTTCCATCTACAGAACTTTTTGGTCCCAATGAATTTGATTTAAGGCCTGGAGGATTGTTAATACAGCCAGGCTTCTTAGATTCTATGCCATCACATACAGGATCATATTGCTGGGATCTGATGGCTTGATCTTTCTGAACGTGTGCTGCCAAAACTGGCTGAAGAGGCACTTCAGGGTTGGTAAAGGAAGGAATATCCGGTGGATTATGGGAGTTAAGAGCAGCATAAAGTTGTGGAAGCTGCTTTCTATCACCAAAGAACTGAGCCAGCGAAGCTGAAAGGTTGGTGAGTTTGGTGAGCTGTTCACCGCTTACCATACCCTGACTGGGAGGAATTCCAGCATTTACTTGTAATGCACTATCATCACCAATATCTGGTTGGATGAGAGGTTTACCCTCTGAAGAGAATGCTAGATTTTGTTGATATTTTATTGTTCCTCCTCTTAAAGAGGCATTGGGTGTCACCACTTGATTTTGTCCAACTGCAATCATATTTGAAAGAGGTAAGGAGCTCAAACTCCGGCCATTTTGGTTGAAGCATTGTCCTGGCATGATATTGGAAGAAACGTTTAAATCAGCACTTGAACTAACAATTTTTTCAACGGCAATCTTATCGTCACAGGATACTACATTGGCACCATCCCCCATCAAACTGTGGTTCTGTTGGAAATAAGATTTATCATTTATGATCGGTTGCATAGCTGCAGCAGCACCATGAAACTGAACTGAAGCCTCTTTAGTTATATCCTGTCCCCGAGCCATCAAAGAAGGATCATAAGAACCAAGAGATTGTGAAGCCTGAGTACTTTGACCATGCTCCTCTTTCACAGCATGGTTTGCAGATTGCACTGCATAATTCCAATCAGGAGACATGTCCATATCACCAAGCCATTTCTCAGCACCTCTCGATTCAGAAATACCAATGCTAGCACCAGGATTTTCTGCCATCCACAGGTGGCCAGCCTTCTCATTGTTCTCAGCTGCTTTATCAACTGCCGGCTTGCCACAACTTTTCTTCTCTTTATCCATACCATGGCCCCATCTAGTATCATTGATTGACCAACTAGTGAGCGTTGCTACCGAGGCATCCAACTTTCCACTTTTGTCCTCACTCCTTGTAGTGTCTGAGACAGTAACTGTATTGCTCCATTCACTCAACTTTGGGCCATCCCATAATCGGTCCACATCATCTGAATTGTGATCCAGCCCCCACCTATCACCTCGTGACCTTCCATCAGGACTTAAGTCAGCCTTACTGTGATGAGAAAATCGACAATATTTACCATTACGACAATTTCCTGCAGCGAAAAATTTACAAGGAACATCACCACCCCTGCGGTGTTCAGGCTCACCACCTCGCTCAAAAGATGCATCTCGATTTCTACGATTTTCCCTTTCTCTGATGGAATCATTTCCAGATACTTTATCAAAACTATCAGAAGCACCATCATGAGCATACCTACAAGATGCCCCCCTCCGACACTTTCCTCTCACAAAATCAGTACAATATGGAGTGGATCTTCCAATTCTTGATGTGTATTCCCTAGTATCATGAGTAGTAGAATATTTTGAATCCCCATCTTTCCTGTGTCTACTCTCCCAGTTATCCTCATGATGCTGATTACCCTGGTGAAGAAAATGGCAATGATTGCCTCTCCTACATCTCCCAGCAGTAAAATCTCTACATACTTGAATCAATGCTCCTCTGCTTCTAGTTCTGTCATGGAATCCTGATTCCCGTCTGATGCCACGAACAGGGCTCCTGCTCCTGCTTAGGCTCCTGCTCCTGCTCCTGCTCCTGCTCCTGCTCCTGCTCCTCCTGCTCCTGCTCCTGCTCCTGCTCCTACCTCTGTACATATATGTGAAAATAATAAGGCAAGAAAATTAAGGAACTAAATGCATTTGGCTTTCACCGGGTGGAAGGAGATAAAATAGTGGATACAGTTTATATATCAAATTCTTTGTAAGTAAAATAAAGTTTTAATGATTCAAGTAAATAGGCGTAGCCCAAGTACAAAGGAAGTATATGAAAGAGAACACCTAGTTACAAGTTAGGAACATAGTATTTATATATAATTTGAATTTCATATGTAAACTGTTTGATTGGGAAATGGATGCAATTTCTGATCTGCTTGGTTTATTGTATGCAACAAATCTTGGCTGGGCTGAGACGGATAAGATGGTGGAAATAAGAAGTTTACAGTTCGTTCCATGTACAAGTTGCTGACTAGTCCGAATGCAGTACACTCTTTTCCTTGGAAGTGTGTTTGGAGTAAGGTGCCTTCAGAGGTCATGATCTTTGGCTGGACAGCTTCTTAAAAAAAGTTCTGACCTTGGATAATCTTAGGAAGCATGGATTATTTATTATGGATTGGTGTTACATGTGTAAAAAATATGTGGAATCGGTGGATCATTTGTTACGTCATTGTGAGGTGGCTAGGGAGTTATAGTATGAGGTGATAAGAGATTAGAGTGGCGTGGGTGATGCCTAGGAAGGTGGTGGATCTTTTCGCTTTTTGGAGAGGTCTAAGGGGTAACTCTCAAATTACTGCTGTTTGGAATATGATCCCATGATGTCTTGCGTGGTGTGTCAGGCTCAAGAGGAATGGTCGGTGTTTTGAAGATCAGGAACGTGCAGTGGACAAACATAGATGTTTCTTCTTCATTGCCTTATTTCTTTGGGATTTTATCATTGTTTTTAATAGAACTAGTGTCCATGATTTCCTTGTTTCTCTCTCTAGTTCCTGACTTGTAATTAGGTTTCAGCATTTGTATTCTTCCTGTATACTTGGCCTATGGCTTTTTACTTGTCTTAATAAAATTTTCTTATCTATAATATATATATATTATAGATATATATTATTTGGACGCGATCGATGGGAAAAATCAAGGAATCACAAACACACACATGCCTCAAAACTATAACAAGAAGTCGCAAGTTAAAAGAATTCAATAAATGCATAAGACATATACATCAAAGGTTTATAGTATTATTACTGCTTTAAATAAGTAACCATTCTCCATTAATAAGCACACAGGAAGGATACAAAAGATACTTAAAGCATTACTACTAATAAACTGGCGTGAAATTCAGAAACCAAATGTGCATGACAAGTGAACAATAAAGCCTAGTCCTTATCAAGGAGAAAGGAAAAAAAAAAAAAAGTGGAAACTGAAACCTGATTGACCTGCTCCAAACATTTTTAGGGGAGGGACTATGGCTTGGTCCTCTCCACTCGTCAAGACCAGGAGACATTCTCGTGCCGTAACTACCATCTTCATCCCAGGTCACATTGGATTCGAGATTTCTGTTGCGGCCCTTATTGTAGCTATGATCCTTAACTGAGCCTCTGCTTCTTGGCAGAGGTTCACCTGATGCCATTCCCACATCACGCTTTGACTTTAGCAAATCATTTGCCTCCAAGGTAGACCATTTTGAATTATTACTGACAGCAACCCCTGGAGAGAGCCATTCAGTTTCCAATTCTTTATCATGATAAATAACTGCTTTTCCAGGCCAAGAATCATCTTGTACATTTTCAGATTCAAAGTGACGCTCTTCTTCTCTCAAATCCCACTTAGAACTACGTCTTCTGCCGCTTCCACTCATTTCTCTCAGAAAAAAATCCTTACCGCCTCCTTTTAGTAGAACCAGGTACAATCTGGAGAAAAGGACAAACATTATATATATATATATATATATATTTTGATAAGTAAGAAGATATTTTATTGATATAAAGATAGGTATAGCCCAAGTACACATGAGGTATGCATGTTGATATATATATATACACACACACACATCAACTTCAATGATAAAAAAACTACTTTTTATAAAAGATTTCATTAAAAAAATGCAAAAGATGTGGCCAAAGACAAAATCTATGTTCAGTCCTTTACTTCATTCTGCTCTCAAAGTCTACAGTACTGACTTGATGATAAATATTCCTAAATAATTATTATTTCCCTCATATCATTAAGACAAATCACAATCAGTATACATCATGCACCAATTTGATTCAGTCATAACTTCTTTTTTTATAACTAAAAATTTATTAATATCTATAGGCGTAACCAAGTACACTGGATTCAGTCATAAAATAGAAAATCTAAAATTTAATGCTTTACGGGTCAAGATTATTGGTCCAACGAACTCAAAAACACAGTCCAAGGATAATGTAACATAATTACAGAGATTTAACACACAATCTGAGAAGTAACCATTTTTCAGCAACTAGATGTGAGCAACAGATGCATTGGTCAGGTATCCATTCCACCTAACAGACCTAACATCTTACATCAATTTGTTTCAGTCGCATGTAAATGAAAGATCATGCATAGCTGTAGTGTAGACAATGAATTTTGCCAACACTCAACTAAAAAGGAGCACGCCTTTTGACTTGCCAGAACCACAAAGTAGCAATTCATATTTCCATACACAAATTGAATTCAAATAATAAGGCAGAAAGGTGGCTATAGGAGACAGATTTTTTGTAGAGGATAACCACACTCATAAATAAGTGCAACTCTAGAAGTCAGTACAACCTGTATACGGAAATTAACAGTGATACACTAATTAGGAAAGGAAATGTGAACATTGTTATGATGAGTAAAAGAAACAAATTGTAAAAACGAATAATAAAAATCCATACACCTTTAGAGCATCCTAATAATTATTTCCCAATACGACATATAAAAAATCTTTCAAGAGCCAAATCAAACTATTTACCAACTAGATTTACAGTTAGAACATGTAGAGAGTGGATAACCACCAGCAAGAAAAGTCCTGAATACCACAACAATTGCATTTAAACCAGGGAATAGGGAAAAAAAAAGGGTCTTGAGGAATATGATGATTTCATGCACGCACATAGAAACAGCAGCAGACTAGATGCACCCATCAATCAGTTATTTGCCGAGTCCTATATTTTCATGATTTTATTTTATTTTTTAAATTTCTATTTAGGTGTTGCTCTTATATGTATCCTCGCACTTGAGCTACAACTTTTGTGACTTTTAATAAAATCCTCGATTACATCTAGATTTCTATCTAGGTGTTTCTCTCATATAGCGTCTTCTCCTCTCTTCCCATCTTAAGTCTTCTCAAACATTCAACTCATTCCTTTCTTCAGAAAAAGTTTGTCAATTGGGATATTAAAACTTAAAAACTCTCTACTCAAGCAAGCCATAGCACCAGGGAAAAGATGATTCATTCGAATCGACATGAGAGTCCAACTATATTGCATTGCCAAAATCCATGTTGTATATTTGAAAGAGATTGACCTCCTTGCTTTTCTCATGTTACAATTACTATCTTTATTTGATTGACTAACCCTTACTTGCCAATTCCTCATCAAGCTTAATAAAGAAATCTATGGCCCTGTTTGGTTCTCAAACTCACCTTAATACAACTAAGTTCGGTCTAATTTTAAACTAAATTTAACATCCAAACACCTAACTCTCAAATTACTAAACTTATTTCAACTCAAAACCTCTTACACGTGGGACTCACAACCTTTTCAATTCAACATTTTTTACACATGAGACCCACCTTTTTCAACTGTCCCATAAATACATCTTAACATCCAAAATATTTCAACTCATCTCAGACAAACCTCGCAAACTCCCTCTACCATCTCAACTCAATATTATTCCTAAAAAACTTAACTCAACTAACATCCAAACGCAGTTTAAGATTGCGTTTGGATGTCGAGATGAGTTGAGATTATCTGAATTCTGTATGAATAGTAGTGAGTTGAGATGGTTAAATGAGTTTTGCGAAACTCACTTAGATGAGTTTAAAATGTGTTTGAATGTTTAAATGAGTTTAGATATATTTATGGGAAGATGTAAAATTTGTGAAACCCAACAATCAAATCACTTCAATTTTATCCCCACGTGCTTTTTAGCAGCAGTGAATTTAAAAAAAAAAAATATTATGTCGGCCCAACTACTGGCAACACACACACACACACAGGTGAGTTGACAGCAAAAGGAGGAAAAACTAAAAGCAACTTTTGACAGATGGTGCCACCTGCAAAGAGAGAGATGTGACGGAAACTCAAAGAAAAAGTAAGGAAACCAGCTTTTTGGTTAAGTAAGCTCACCCGGATTCGTCTTCAACTGAGTTAACTTGGGATGTTTGGATACTTAAAGTAGTTTAAAGTAAACTGCACCCAGTGCAGTTCACTAACCAAACTGGACCTTAGGAGAAGCCAAGTACTCTTTTGGTTTAACAAAATATTTATACCACTAATAGTGAACCAAACCATTTAACAAACTATTATTGTAACCCACAAAGTTTCTTAGTTTGTACACGGTTGTACTCCGCCATAAGTAAGAGTACATTTTCTAACCCCTAGGAGTTGGCGCAAGTGGTAAAGGCCTTGGGTTTGGGATTACTTATTAAAAAAAAAAGCCTTGGGTTTGGGGTATGCTTTCCCAGGTCTAAGGTTCAAATCCTTTTAGGTGCAAACAATCTCTAGTGACCATCAGAGTACGAGATTTTTCTCTTGAATTACCCGAGGAACACTAGTAGGAAATTCCTTGCCAAGGGCCTGTGCACCAACGAGATTAGTTGGAACACTGTTTTTGGACAAGCGAAACCAATCGGAAAATATATATATATATATATATACATTTTCTATCTGACTACCAAGTGCCAATCATTATATAAATTCCCAGTATTATTTAATGAAAAAAGAAAAACCAAGCAAACAAACAAAAACAAAACATGTCACCCACTCACCCATGACAGAACTAAGTTCCTTTTAGTGGAAAACTTATTTTAATATTATTTGTGTCCTCTAGCTATCATCTGATTTTAATTCCCAAATCTCTACCTTATCCAACCAGGTACAAATAAACAGAGAACAGAAAACTCTTCTAGCACAACAAATCTGCATCTTCTACCAGGTAGGCATCCCTCGTGTCCAGCTAACAGCCAAAAAAGAGAGGCCCACGCCTCGCATTTTGTTTTTCTCAAACCAAACATGCAACTTAACTAAAAGAGAGAGCTCTTGCAGTAGCAGTCAATCCCGAGAACCCTATATACTGCACAAAATATACCAAATATAAATCCTACCCTAACCCTCTAACCCCCCCCAACCAAAAAAAAAAAAATTCAATTGTTTCATAAAAATACAACCCAGGTTCCTAAAATGAAAACAAAATGGAGTTTTCATGGAGAGTACTCCATAAAATTCCATGGCCAAGGAGGGGCAACAAGCACACTTTTTTTATAAGTTAAAAAAAGAAAAGGAAAAAGGACAAACAGATGTGCCAGGATTAAAAAGGGCCTGAGAAATCAAAGAAGAGATTAGGATGAAGTTCAGGCGAGTACTCGATACTGGCGAATTCAATCTTGCAAGGTTGTATAAGAACAATATGAAGGAGGCAACAAGCACACTGACAGCTGATAGTCCATTTAAGTTTGTGTAACAGAGATATACGATATAGGTGACTGGACTTTTGCATTCAGCTACCCCGCAATCCCACCCTTCCCAATAAAAAATGTATATTTCCAAGCTCAGGCAAATCTTTTTTTGCTAGCACATGGTATCTGGGACAAGACCCCGACTAATCCAAGGGGTGCACCTTGGATAATTCAAGAGGAACACAGGCCAATCTTAAATTTACCCAAAAACATCAGAACTGAGCCTGAACTTCAAACTAGTTAAGGATACTTCGCAGCCATAATGAAGGCAAGACAATAAATGCTTTCTAAATCCCCAGATATTGTGACATCTCAATACCTCAAAGTGATAACCAAAGTAGTTTTCCCCAGAGCCACATACTCAACTTCATTTCCAGGAAAAAGACTTGGGCCTCCCCCATTTGGATACAAAAATTATCTCATCTCATAATTACAATTTTTCCAAATTTTTATACAAAATATAATAAACAATTCAACTTTTTCTATTTTCAAAAAAATAATAATATCAAAAAAAAATATTCTAACAATATTTTATTCAACTTTCAACTTTAATCTAAAACTATCTCATCTCATCTCACTATTCAAATGGGGCCTTAATATGAAAATATGATGCATGATGCAAGTTCGTTAACTTATCAAAAGCATATCCAGAAAATCCATATATCACAGTTTGATAGACATTACTTGGAGAGAGAGAGAGAGAAAGAGAGAGAGAGAGCTTCAAAAACTTCACGTACATTAGAACCCTAGACAAACATTTCACACGTCCATAACTTCCTTAAGAGGCTGAATTTCTAACTTCACACAAGATTATTAGGGCCGTCATCACAAGGAATACGCATACACACAACTCACAAGGAATACAAAAACATATGAACAGGTGTCTGTATAAATGTTGTGTCTGCACTTATCAAAAAATAAATAAATTTGTGTCTATTTGTGTGTGTGTGTGTGTATTGTGATATCCATGCTAAATCCCCAAAGGCATCACCATCATTCATATGCATCCACAAGTTTTAAAACCAGAGAATTTTCATCCTTAGCAAAATTGGTAGTCACTGAAATCTTTTAGTGACAAAATGAATCCTAGCATTGTTTTTTATATTTCAGCCAAAAGCTTGGAAAGCCACAATTTGATTTAAATACAAAGTAATACAAAAAGGGATTTTGCCTAATCATTATAGTGTGAAAACTCAAAACAAAATAGCCACAATTTGTTTTTAATACAAGCAAACAACTTAAGATTTACAAACTAGAGGGTTCCCCAAAGGTAGATTTCCTTTTGCAATACAAGCAAACAGTTTACGGTTTACAAACCATAAAATTCCACCAATGTATCTTTTTTTTGGAATGACTTATCAAAGTTCACAAATAATATCCATTACAACAGTACCTGTCATCAATCCCACCATCTACCTGATAGCTAACTAGTACTCTTAAATTCAATGAAGACGACTTTGTTTTCGATGTGGTTGTAGTTGGCCCAAATCACAAATTTTAGAACACAGCCATTCTTAATTCCAAACACTCTTTGTATAGATTATCTATTGATATCTGATGTAGGTCTACAGATCAAATCTTGATTTTGATAATCACTCTTGAAGGATCAATGTCAACCAAGCTTTAGTATGAATCTTTTGTTCCAAACTTTCCATTCCACAGCATTGAACTTTGAGCATCAACAACTTCAATAAGAGTTAATTTTTTTTTTTGATAGGTAATAAGAGTTTTATTCAAGTAAATAGGCAAAACCAAGTACACAGGAAACGTACAAAGGCAAGTACCTAGTTACAAGCTAAGAAGGGAAAAGACAAAGCATTACAAGAGTTCCCATCTCTTACAAGATTTTGAACCCAAAAACTGAGGGTATTTAAGAAAAAGACCCTAAAATTCCCCAAAGAACATTCACAATTATCAAAACATCTTCCATTTCTTTCAGACCATAAACACCAAAACAAACACAGTGGAACAACTCTCCAAGAATCAGCAAAGCCTCCTCGAACTAGGGATCCATTCCAGCTTTCCAAGAAGTCCACTACATGCAAAGGCATGACCCATGCAAAACCTTTGAATTTTGATGTATTCTTTCCCAGTTTTTGGACCATGGAGCAGGTCTTATGAGGCTATCTCAAAAAGCATTTGGAGCAATCTCCACTAAAATGACACAACAAAGGTCCATTAAATGTGCATATATCCCACGTTGCACTTGTGGAAGGATAAATATCACTGCAAATATCATTGCATCAATTCTTTCGAATGCACTCGGTATCCCTCCATGCAGTGACCTCGTGAAAATACTGCAGAAAAATTATATGTATATTAGCGCTCAGCTAGATGGACTCTTATTGAGAGGCATAGAACTAAAGTACACGAGACTTTCTATCCTGGTACCTCGTCTTTTTGGAGTCTAAGCAATTTACCTGAGCACATAGATGAGTGATCTAAGACTCAAACAAAGGCTTCACAGGTACATTTAAAGTTATTAGAGTATGGAAAGTCCTAATAATCCTGAATATTATATATTCAGGATTATAACAGGTTGGAAAGCTATCACAAGTTATAAGGCAGGTAAATACAACTCGCACGTCCACAAGGGTTTAAACTCATAACCTCACCAACCACCCTTTTTTTACTGGAGTAGATACCATCAAAACCATGGACCACGACCAGGCATCGTAACTTTATAAATTTATTGAATATCAAGCAAACAAAATTGTGAAGAAGCATTTCTTACTTGCCAAAAAATTTGTAGAGAAGCACGTCCAAATTATCATTTTGAAAAATGAAAAGTTTGTGAGAATGTTCAGTAATTATTATTATACAGTATTTCTAATTAAGTTCACAATCGTAAGCAAAACCAAGCAAACTTCCCAAGCACTCCATGATTCAAAATGTATGTAACAGAGCAGCAAGAATTGTGAAGTAGTGCGGTTACTAACAAACATGTTTTCGTATCAGAAAGGCAAAAAAATCATCTTGCAGCACTCATTACTCTTCATTCACTCGCAAAATTTAAAGGGAAGAAAATAAATTCATGCTCTTATATATTATTCTATTCCTAATCTCACTTCATGAACTTGAAACAGTTCCAAGTAAAACCCCAAAGCCTAGAAAAGGGTTCCCGTGTATTTGATATCATTCAGTAGATTACTGAGTCCAAGCGGGGCAAAGAAAGAGTTCAAATCGCGCTTATAAATCCCCCGAATATAGAGAGGGGAAAAAGCCCAAAAAGCAGCAGAAACATAAACACAAGTAGGCAAAGTATAACCCTTATCGAAGTTCAAGAACTACATAGACTTCTCAATTCAGATCAAAATCAATAACCATTTAAAAGAAACGAACAAAACCCTAGGATTATTACGGAGATACGGCACAAGATCGAACAAATGAGAGTAAGAATAGAGGACTTACGTATAATCAGAGAGAGAGGGAGAGCTTTAGAACCCTAAACCGCAACGGAATGACGCCGCGAGCGGACATACGGAGGAGCTGAGTTTGTCATGTTTAAAGCCATCCGGACAGAGAACTGAGAAACAGGACGGAAAGATATTTCGAAGCAAACCTAGTTTACGAAACCATCTTGCTTTCCTATTTCCTTTTTCCCCCCACGGGCATAAAACAACCTTCCTTAAGGTCTTCTTGATTATTTTCTTGAGAAATGTTTTGGGCCCGGGGTTGCGCTCCTTTGTACCTCTACGAGACTTTTTAAATAAAAAAAGAAATAAAAAATTAAAAAAATCTAATATATTTTATCTATATATATATTTTTTATTAATTTTATAAAAAAATGAATTATAAAAAAGCGTAAAAAAATTTACACTGTAAAGATGCAAAGGAGCCCCAACGCTCTTTTATTTTTTGTGCCTAGTTTTTTATTTTAAAATTTTTTGTCATTTCCTCTTTTAATAAATCATTTTTTATTTTTTTAAGATAATTAAAATAAATCTTATAAGGTAATTAATGTCCCGTGTAATATGAGCTATGGGTGTTCATCCGGGCCGGGTACAACCCGGCCCGGTTTAAAATTTTATTTATTTCTTAATATTTTTGAATTTTTTTAAAAAATATTTAAGAAAATTTCGAATCCGGATTCTGGATTTGGGAATCCGGAACCCGGATGAACACCCCTATTATGAGCGCAAGGTTAAAACCTACCACAAAGATCTATAAAAGATGAAAGACTGTTATGATGTAAATGAATGAAAAAAGAGAGGGTTTGATTATGAATAAGACTTGATCACTTTTTTGAATAAGGTTTTGTTCGACTCCTTCTTTTCTCATTCAACCCCCTCTCCTTGCCCTATTTCTTTGTTTTTCTTTCCATTTTCTTTCAAATTTTCCCTTCCCTCTCGTCTCTCCCCCTTCTCTCTTACTTCTCCTTTTTGTCGTGGTTGTAAAAGTCACTAGCGAGCATGATTGGTTTTGTTCTTAGTCTTGGTTGAGGTATGGTTTGTGTAACATCCCGACCCAATAGTTAGGGCTATTTTTAATTATTATTATTAGTATTATTATTATTATTTTAAAATATGTTTCAAGATAGGGTTTCTTTTTTGGGTTTCTTCACTTATCAACTCACCATGTAGTTATCTCTTAAATTTTCATTTTGAATAAAGATTTTTCTTTTCTCAAACCACGACTTCCGCATCACACGACCTTATCTATTTTTACAACAACGTTGAGCAATTGTATAACCCATTCACCACGTTCACTCATGCACGAGTTTAGTCACACTTTCCATCACATCTTTATTTCATTCATCACTAGGGTTTTTCCGAATGCCTATATATATACACGTGTAAGACTTTTCCTTCATGCATCTTAGAAGAAACACAAGTTGCGGCAAAGCCCCTCGCGTCACTCCTTCACCCAGAAAACCCATTCCAAGCGTTCAAGCCACGACCATCAACTTCTAGCCATCACCTCGCAGCATAAGAATGCCATTAGCCACCGCGTCTCCCCTATGGACAAGCACCTATGCAAATTCCTCCTCCTTGGACAACCACCATACACGTTGGAAATCATCCAAGGCCGATTAGCAACCCCTCTATTTAACTACATCAAAACAGAGTAAATACGTGAACCCGTGTCTTCTCCATGCCGTGCAATCACCGACAAGCCTCCACGCACATCAGCAAACCACCGCATCTCCTCCATGTAAGAGCATCGAAGCAACCCCTTTGCCACCACAAAGCCACTCCCTCTACCCTTCACTGCCACGGATCACCTATAGCAGCTTCGAAAAACCAGTCCACGTAGCCTCTGTTTTCATATAACAAAAATAAAGCAACTCCATGCAACGAAAGCTCGAACGGACAGCCGCATATCTTTCACCCTCGACCAACAAATTGCACATCAAGAACTATCTGCCACGCCCTCTATCCGTTGCATCTCATGGTGAGCTTCTCCCTCACATTTTGCTCTCTCTTTCACCCCTCAATGGACGATGCTACGCTGGTTACTTGTATTTCCTATAACTGAATTCATTGATATGCTTTTGTTGTGTTTTATATAACTTAGATACATATATGTATATATATATATATATATATATTAAATAATATTAAAAAGATTAGATATTTTATTAGTAGTAAATAATAAATATTTAATCTTTATTTTTTTAAATACTTTCAAGCTCAACTGTCAATCGTATGAAGATAATTTTTTTTTCTTTTTATAGTAAGTTTTGATGTTTTACGCTATTAAAATCTTATATTTAAAATAATATGTTAAAGTTGGGCTTAATTTTTATTAGATAAATATGTTAGCCCATAATTTTATTTGTTACATAAGCTCTATTTCCCTATAAAACATAGTTAAGGATTTAAATCATATTATTTTCTTACAAATAAATTTTGTAGTAAATAATAAGCTTTTAATTTTGAAACACTTTAATATCCAATTTAAATATATTTTATGAAAATGATTCCGTCGGTTACCTAAATAGGTTCTTTTATATAGTTGGCATATTAAAGTCGTAACTTGAAAATAAAGAAATAATAAATTAAGGATGTTTTAATGATATTACTTATTTTCAAATTTACTATAAGATTAATAATCGTGTTAACTAGAAGAAAATGAACCTATTTCAAGAGTTGGGGTTTTCACTACTTATTTTGATAGAAGTGAATATAGTTCGAAATATTTCAACTATTATTTTATAGATGTAGATAAAAATATATTAATTACTAGATTGTATTTGAAAGGCTAAACACGATATTATTATTTAAATAGAATGTTATGATACGCTATTCTAGAAACATTAGTGACGATTTATACTTCATATAGGTTGATTGAACTACGAAGGAGAATTTAGGAAGCAGTGTTATGAGGTAAGTGAGTTTGATCACAAAATTAAGATAATCATAGTTAGCTTATATTATTAGTAAAGCCAGTTCTTTAATAGTTCTTTTCAAATACCCTCATATCATGCAAAAATGTCATTCGCATAGCACAGTACACAATCATGTCATTTAGTATCATATCTAGATTTAGCGAACTTATTTATTTATATCAGTACATATAAGATATGCATATCATGTTACATAGGTCGCATAAGTTAAGTTAAGTTAAGTTTGAGTATAATATTAGATCAGATCAGAAACCAAATAATCAATTATCCAATTAATTAGTTCAGTAAATCAATTAATTCTGATGGCCATTAAAATGCATAGTACCAATGCATATTAGATCAGGATGGATGTGCAAGTCACAAACTTAAGCGTGGTCCACCATAGTACGCTAGAGTACTATCAGCAGCTCCCATTGCTGCAACGAGACGTGGGGCCGGAGTGCAACTTTGCACACAAGGTTAAGTGTGTTAGCTAGTCAATTCAGTTAAATCAGTTCAGTTGAATCAGTTTAGTTAAATTAGTTTAGTTTAATCAGTTTAGGTAAATCAGTTCATTTAAATCAGTTCAGTTAGATCAGTTCAGTTAAGTCAGATTAGTTAAATCCTTTAGTAAGTTTAGTCAGATCAGTCAGTTAGTTCAGACCAGTCATTTAAGTAAGTTGGTTAATTAATTCAGATAGTTCAATCATGCATAGCATAAACATCAGCATATACAGTCATGTTTCAAATCTCAGTATAAAATTTATAAAAATTTCCTATGATCATTATTTACATGTTGTGGTGAATTCCTTACTGAGTCATCGATTCATTTTAGTTTATTTCTTATTTTTAAACCACCCAGGTGAGGAAGATGATCAGTGCAAGCAGACAGGACAGGAGTAGACTGAGTGGTTATTGAAATTTTTTAGAAGTTTTAGAAATTAGTGCTTTATGACCCAAGGTTTAAATTCAGTTATTTCAGTTAATGTTTTGGAAAGACATTTTTATTAGAACATTAGTTTTATAAGATAAATGTTATTTAGGTTTGTTATAAAGAAAATGAGATTCTCATACTGGATTAAAAGTTTTAGAAAAATCATGTAATACTCCTTAGCCAACGGAAAGGGGGTGTTACAGTCTAGATTTGCTTGCGTTGTGCTTTTAGGCCATGGATTTGTGCTTTTGACTTCCTCATTCAACCGGTAGTGGCATGAGATTGGGAAGAAGATGTTCGGTTAGTGGTCCTACAAGTGCCTCCCTCCAGGACTCCCAAAGTGCCGATCTATCAAACAAAGGCAAAACTACGCTGAACGAAGCGCCGCGTGTGCTACACGTGCACCCCATACCGAGAGCTCAAAAGTCACACACCCCTCCAGAGGTGCCTTACAGCCGCCACGCACGCCCCATCTGGGTCCAAAACCTTCTGCGTCATGGAACTTGACTATCCGATGTCCTCCAAGAATAGCGCATGTTCTACACACGCCACTACTGTTGTGCTTAATGGTTGTTTGTGTTATTGATTTCCTATTTTTAGTTTCGTACATTCTTGCCAATACATTATCCTCATTTTGTTCCGGATTGTAATCTCTAATAAAAAATATAGCTCCAGGAGCAAAAGCTCCTGTCATAATGAATCCTGCAATGTATTGGTGATGCGTATATAACGCAGCTTGAGTAGTAAAGTCTTGGGCTATGAACGCATAAGCAGGTAAAGAATACATATGTTGAACTACCAAGGAAGTGATAGTGTGTTTTGTTTGTTTGTGTTGGTGTTTTTGTTTTGTTGGTGTTGTTGTTTGTTAAGTAACAATAAAAAGGGAAGTGACTAATTCCTTTAGTTGTTGTCCCACTCCTCTTTGGAGGAGAATGATTTTGTCCCTTTCCTCCTTTGAAGGAGGAGGGTGTTGTTGCTCACTCCCTCTTCGGAGGGAGGGGATTTGGTTATCTCTATTTAATAGAATGATTTACTCTCAAACAAATCGAAATTGAAATCTCTAAATAATTTTGTCATATGAGGGTGTATAAAAAGTTAAGATAATGTCTGGCAATTTGTACGCAGAGTGCCCTAAACAATTAAGTAGTTTCGTTGTAATTTGGGTTTTTTTCTTGTGTTTCAGTCATAGTTATAACTTTGACTTATTGAATGCAAATAAGTTTTTCCTATTAAAAAAAAAACTTGTTTAGACATAAAGTTGGAAGATAATACATAGAGTAAATGGAAGAGACTTAAAGAGGGAGTAGAGGCAATAGAGAAATGCATCCTCTTTGGAGGTTTGGAGGATTGCTAGAATGAACAAGAGAACCAAAGAGTTCGAAGATCTTTTTATTTTTAGAGAGAATTCCATGGGATTAATTGTAGAAAGCTTAACGAGATGTAAAACTAATATCAGACACTACTTACAGTGAATTTCATAATTTAGACTTGTAATAAATTTAACACCAAGAACTGCCATTTGAGAGAAAAGGATCCGACCATATTGTTTGGATTGAAAAATGCATCTAACCTCTATTAGAACTTATTCATATACTTTGTGTTTTTCTTATTTGAGACCAATCACGGAAAGCAATAACGATGATATTATGAACATTTTACATGGCTTATTTCAATGTTACAAGAATCTTTTGACTACAAATGAAAAGTGTAAAAATATAGAGAGAATTCTAAAAAATTTGTATAAATGTATATTTTTGTGTATGTCAAATATATAAAGAAGGCCTATATATAGTGGAATAAAGCCAAACCTTAATAAGCAGATAATTACAATATTAACCCTAATAATTACAATATATATATACTAATATCGCCTCTCAAACTCTTGGTGACGAAATCAACTGGAGTTTGGAAACGAGATCACCAAGTTGATCAGGTGGATGTGATTTTATAAAAATATCAGCAAGATTATCTTCAGAAGAAACTGAATGTACCTGGAGAACACCATGCTGAAGATGGTAGCGGATGAAATGACAATTAATCTTAATATGTTTAGTACGCTCATGAAACAAATCATCATGTGCAATTTGAATGGTATTACGATTATCACAATGAATAGGAGAACTTATGGATTAAGGAATACCCATATCTTTCAAAAACCAACATAACCACAAAAGTTCAAATGTCATATCAGCAAGATAATGATACTCAGTCTCAATGCTAGAACGAGCAACAATAGACTATTTCTTATTATGCCAGGAAATCAAAAAAGTACTAAGTAAGAAACAAAAACCAGTGGTGGAGCGACGATCAATAGGATCACCAACCCAATCTGCATCAGAATAGGCCTGTAGTTCCATAGAAGAGTGGGATGAGAAGTGCAGACCATGAAACATAGTACCATTGATGTAGCGTAGAATCTGAAGAACTACAACAAAATGGGTAGATTAAGGCACACTCATAAATTGACTAACTAGATGAATAGCATATGCAATGTTAGGCCTAGTGGTAGTAAGATAAATAAGATTGTCAACTAACTGTCGATAAAGTTTACATCTGCAAGTGGGGAAATGTCAATAGCCAGAAGCTTAGTATTATATTTAAATGGACTAGTGGCTATCTAGCTATTTGTCAACTCAGCTTTAGAAAGTAAATTAGAGGCATATTAGGCTTGAGTGAGACAATAATCATCTTGGTTCAAAATAACTTCAAGGTTGGGAAAGAAGTTAAGATGCCCCAAATCCTTCATCTAAAAATTATGACTAAGAAAAGTCTGAAGATCTCGAAGAATAGCAACATCATCATCAATAATAATCATATCATCAACATAGAGAAGAAGAAAGATAGTACCTGCCCTAGTAGTGCGAACAAAAAGTGCAAAATCAAATGGGCTAGAAAGAAAGTCTTGTTGATAAACTACCGACTGAAATTTTTCAAACCAAGCTCGATGAGCCTGTTTGAGCCCATAAAGTGAATGATAAAGACGTTAAACTTTATGTGGAGGGTGCTCATTTCTAGGTGGAGGTTGCATGTAAACTTTTTTAGTAAGGTCACCATTAAGGAAGGCGTTTTTAACATCCATTTGAAAAAAATTTCAACGCTGGACAGCAACAACTGCAAGTAAAGATTTGACAGAGGTATGTCTAGCAACAAGAACAAAAGTCTCCTTATAATTAATCTTTTACTCTTGGGTGAATCCCCTTGCAACAAGCCGAGCCTTGTAGCATTCAACTGATCCATCTCCTCGAGTCTTGATTTTTAAATCCAATTGCATCCCACTATATTTTCCAGGAGGCAAGTCCATCAGATCCCAAGTATGTACTTTGACAAGAGCATCCAATTCATCATACACACTTGCTACCAAAAAGGGTTAGTATGAGTCTCACGATAATTGTGAGGTTTGTGTAGGGTGGCAAAGATAGAGAAACTTTGATAATCACAAAGATGAGTAGGAGGAACACTTACCTGATTGAAACGACGAGGTTCAAGAAGTGGAGAAGACTGGGGAACGGGTAGTGTTGCAAGCAGTCCATCAAACACATTAATTGGATTGGGTGCAATAGTAGAATGACTGTCAGATGAGCTTAAAACCACTGTAGTTTTGTCAAAATAGGATAATAAAGGGATCAATGGATATGGGGGAGTGGGAAGGGGAGAATGTGGAGATGCTAGTAAATGGTTTGTGTTCCCAAAATTCCATATGACGAAAAACTCGAAGATGTTTGGAGATAGGATCATAACACCAATAACCTTTTTTAGTTAAATAATAGCCAAGGAAACAGCATAACGAGATCCCCCCTTAGTGGGAGTGGGTGCAAGACCCTAAATATCAGAGTGAACTAAATCAAAATTTGTAGTAAAAAAATTCACTTATATTAAAAGGTAAATAAGTTTGTTTTCCAACTTGATAGGAGACAATGAAAAAGCTCAAACCCTATAGAACTTGGGTGACCTTAAAATACCAAAAGAGGAACACGAGGAAGAGAGGCATGACCCAATCAAGAATGCCATAACTAGGACGAGGCTACAATAGCAACAACGGAGCGAGACAGATGTGATGGAAGTTGCAAAAAAAGGAGCTCGAATAGATGTCTAATCTAACAGCCTGTCCCAATGAGTTGACCCATTTGTAGATCCTGCACATCAACACCAGCATTAGAAAATGTAATTTTAAAACCCAACTCACAAAATTGACCAATTGAAAGGAGATTTAAAAACAATTTGGGAACAAAATAAGTGTTGTCAACAATAAGGTGGGAGAGAAAATAGACCCAAGTGACAAACAGTTAAATGAGAATCTTCAACAGTATATATGGTAGGATTGGGTGACAAAGCAGACTTCTAAGAAAAAGTACTAAAATTAGAGGTCATGTGATTACAATATGCAGAATCAAAAAACTAAGGAGATATACTTGAGGTGACAGACAAAGTACTAGGAAACTGGAATAAAACATGTCAGTAGTAGTAAGAGAAGTAGACACTAAAGATGACTCAGCAATATACTCAAGAGCAAAAGGAGCAATTGAAGCCACTGTAGCAACTTGTAACAAGAGGGCCTGAGACTGATTTCTATTCTGTAATTTATGACATTCCGTAATAGAGTGACCAAGGTATTTGCAATATTTACAAAAGACAGTCTTGAAAAACTAAGAAGGAGCACGACCTACAACTGTAAAAGATCCAAAACTAGTCTTGGGGATGGCAGAACAACTGAATCTTGAGTCTACATCTTCATAGTTGAACGACGATTCTCTTCTAAGATAAGTTCAGCACCTGTAACCTTAAGAGATGCCCGAGTAGATTCAAAATCATTACAAAGTTCCATCATAAAATGCATAAATTTGTGACGATCATGATAGGTCACAAACAACTCAATGTCCTGATTCCTGACGCATTTGATAAAGCTTAATCTCAAGCTAGAACTACAATGAAGCATCATGAGTGTAGTTGTAATGTTTAGCAAGAAAATCCTAAGCAGCTTTAGCATTACCAAGTCTGGGAATCAGGCTATGGATAGATGAAACAGAAGTATTGACAAACTAAGACAAAATCTTGTAATGAATACAATGCCAATTTTCAAGTTGACATGCAAACATATCAAGGCTCTCACCATCATTTTGCTTTGATTTAGGGATATCACCAGAATCATAGTGCCAAAATTTTTATTCTATAAGAAAGACTTCTATATTTTGTGCCCATATATTATAATTAGATCCATCTTAAATATTATCAATAGGATGAACAATGGTGTCCAGGTTGGGAAAGGAGTGAAACATGCTGTAAGGTTTTTTCTTCTTGGTCAACAATCAGAGTCAATGGTCAACAGTTGACTTGGTGGGGCCAACAGTTAATAGCTGATTGGGGTAGGGTCAAAGTGGCAACGGGTCAGGCTAGGTAAAGTTTGGTTGAACAATGGTGGGCCAATCCACGAGTTCCTTTGAGTTGGATCAACTAGTGGGTCAGTTTGGGTTAACAGGAGGATGGGACTTTGGTTCGGTCTGGACTTGGCTTGAAGCCAAGTGAACTGAGCCGAATGAGTAAAATGGCCCAAAAGAAAAGAGAAGAGTGGGAAGGCTTACTTAGGTTGGGTTGCCGAAATGGGCCAATCTGAAAGCTGATGGAGGTTCTGCGGTTCGTGGGGCACATGGACATACGTGCAGAAGTTGTGGGCGATGCGTGGGGGCGCATACAAAAGTAGAATAAGACGCGGTTTGCACAAAATTGTCGATAAAATTCTCAGGACTCCTCTTCGAATCTAATTTGATGAAAAACTGAGTGAAAAAAGAACAAAAATTCATGGGAAAACTTCTGTCAAGTGCAAAGAAAACCACTAATGGTGAAACGAGAAAACATCAGAAAATGGACTTGCACAAACATAAAAGAAACTCAGAATAGGAGCTCTAATGCCATATAGAAATATAGAGAGAACTCTAAAAAATCTATAATTGTATATTTCTGTTTATGTGAAATATACAAAACGTGACAACCCCGAAAATTTTACTAGACTAACTACTTATTTTTAATTAATAATATTGGTAAATTAAAGTGGTAAGGGCAAGGGCATGGGCTTAGAATTAAGTTTGGAATGGTGTTGGCCCAAGGTATGCTATGTAAGCCCAAAGGCCCATAAAATGAACCCATTAGTCAACTAGGCCAAGATGGAAGGATACATGTCACACTTAGCTTTAGTTAGCCTCCAAAGACTAGTAGATTTGTGGGAGAAAGAGCTAGAAAATGGTAGGTTTGACTAGGAGTTTTCTTGGAAAAGGATATGTGATGGAACAAGAGAAAGAGCCCCAACATGGGAAGCTCCAAAACCGTGGGCAAGGGGAGGATTTCCAATTTAGTTTTTTTAGGAAGTCATCTTACCTAAGAGCTTGACAAATGGCATGAGTAAAGGTTGTGATGGAGACGTTTTTTATAAAAAATAAAAAAAAAGGAGAGGGGGCCAGTTTCAGTGTGTGTGTGCGTGTTGGCAGACTCCCTTAAGTTTCCTTTTTAGATCAAATCTCAAGTAAGATCTTATAAGTACTTAGAAGAGTGTAGATGAGTGATTGATTGACTAGAGCATCATTGGAGAGATGAAAGAAGAAGAAGGGAGAGGGAGGATTTGGTGAAGCAAATGTGGAAGGGTTTAGCCGATTCTTCCATTGAGATTTCCATGGAATCTCATCAAATCTAGGTGAGTGACATGTGGGAGATCTTGTAATAAAGGATGACTAGTGATGTAAGGTTTGAGTGGTGTGTATGTAAGAGAGTTGGAGCGGCAAGAGAATGAGACATAAGGGATGAGAGTTTTGGAGATGGCAGTTTTGGGGAGCTTGGAGCTGTGTGCTTAGAGTTTTGTTTTTCCCTTGAGTTTTCACATCAAAGTTTGAAGATCTTCCAAAGGGATGGTCATGATGTGATGTTAGATCATAGGGATATCTTTACAATGGGATAGGATCTTACTATTCTAGTCCATCTCCCATGAGAAACTCGGCAACCACAAATGGAAAACACCAACCGGTTGCTTCATTCCACACTTCCATCTTTTATTTTCTTTTCCCAAGCAACCACTCTTGTCAATCAAGTGTCTTTCAATCATAGGTATGGTGGAGTGTCCTACAACCCTAGGAGAGAATGCCATGCCCGAATGGCCTATGCCTTGCATCCCATTTCCTTTTCTTCCCCACATCTCTCGACAACTCACTATTCCAACTCTCTCCATTTTCCTCTTGTCTTTCCACCTCATTTCAGCCCACTCTCTCTAAGCTAACTCAAGAGGAAGCTTTACTTGGAAGAGGTAAGTAAACTTAGACTTAATTTTTCCCAAAACCCTTTTCTTCATAGAACTTAGGGATTTCAAACCACCCATTGTTTCCTTGATCATCTTTTGTATTAAATTCTTAATGTAAGATTAACCTTGTGTTTTCTTATTTCTTTAGGCTATATTTCTTCACACTTGGAATATTGTAAATATAGCTTTGTGACGACCCCGAATTTTCCTACTATACTTTTATTTAATTAAACAAGTAAAGCATGGGTGACCTAGGTAATTTAGTGGATAAAGCCTTGAAAGGTGGGCTTAGAAGTTGAAGGCCTTAAGGCCATAACTAAAACTTTGGGCCCAAGTGGAGATGACAAACCCATAGGTCCATAAAATGAAATCTAATAGTCAACCCAAGCTCATACTTGAGGACACATGTCAAGCTAGAGAAAGTTTTGCAAGTTGACAAAGACTAGTATGTGAAAGAAGGAGAATACTAGTAGGTGAGAAGGTTGACTAGTTGTTTTGATTGGAGAAAGGAAAGAGAAGATTAAGATGAAATCTCCACACATTTTCCTACCTAGATAGGCGTGTGAGACAAGGGATTTTGCCAAAGAAGATCATCATAGGATTTTACCATATCTAGCCAAATGATGAGGCAAGATTTGAGAGGATTTGAAAATGAGAAAAAGAGAGAGGGATTCGGTGGGCTATAGCCAAATAGCCTTGGGGGTTTCCTCATAAGCACATTTCCAAATTTTGTGGAATGATTGCTAAGAGATCTTGAGAAGACAAGTAAGGGTTTGATAAGTTGATTGAGTGAGTGATGAAACAAAGGGGGAAGAAAAAGAAAACAAATGGAAGGGAATGGAGGGCTACGGGTAAGCATGTAGCCGACCACCCCCCCCCCCTTTGTGTGTGTTTTCTTTTTGCCTCCAAATCTATATGGAATAGACATGTGAGATTATTTAAGAATAGACAAGATATGATGTATAAGAGGGTGGAAGAGAATGATGATTTGAAATGTTGATTGATGGGTGCCAAAGTGGGAAGAAGAAAAGGAGGGTTCGGGTGAGGTGAGTAGCCGACTCCTCCTCCCCTTTTGGTGTTCTTCTTGCCACCAAATCTAGACTATAGGATTGTGTAAGAGTGATAAGACAAGTATGTGTAAGAAGTGAGGTGAATAGTTGATTGATTGAGCATGTGACAAGAGGGGAAGGAGAGTAGGAAAAGGAGAGGGTTTCGGATTGAGGCAAGGGGTCCGAACCCCACTCTTGCCTTCTTCGAAGGATTTGATCCTCAAATCTCTTAGAGTGACCTATGAGATGATGGTTGGGAGACAAGGAGGTGATGTGAGGTGATGGAAAGGGCTTGGAACCCTTGAGAGAGAGGCTGACCATGTGGGGAAAAAAAGGAAGCTAATTCTTCAACCTAGAATGAACTAGATTAGGTTTGATGTGATCAAGTGATGGGAGTCACTCAAAAGTCTTTCAAACCCATCAAGTGTCACTCCAAGCTTAGGGGAATGAGTGGCTTAGAGCCTAGGAGAGTCCCATGGCCGAATGGCCTTGCTCCCTTACCTTTTTGGGTTGCTTCATTCGGACACACACACACACACATCTCTCACTCTACCTCACGACAACTCACCCTCCCATTCCATTCTCTTTGCTTCACTTCACTTCACCACGTAAACACTTAAACACTCTAAGCCTAGAGGAAGAAGAAGCAAGTGGTTTTGGAAGGAGGAATCCTAGAAGAGGTAAGTAACTTTGTTAAGTTAAGACAAACCTAGAAGTGTAGGGAAGAATACTTTCTATGTTCATGTTTTCTAAAAGAAATCTCCTCTTTGAAAATGGTGTGTTCTTAGCCTAATCTAATAAAACATTTCTCATATTTTCAGAGCTCATCTAAGCTAGCTAGGAGAATTGTAAGTATATCCTTATTTTGCCTCCAGCATCTCTAGTATATTTTTGAGTGAATGTGCTTGAATATACTTGTATATACTTGTATTGCTTGGTTTGCTTACTTGATATGCTATGATGAAGCTTTTGGGTAGGAATGCTATTTTAGTTAGATGCAAATTTATGCTTAGAACCTATGTTCCTTTTTAAGTGAAGGGCTATAATATGTTGATAATCTTAGTGGATGTCGTTGAGGAAAAAAATGTAAGCATGATTATGTTTAAAATTGTTAAAATGTTGGGTGATGCAGGATAGATCATTTGAAGAAGCATCTTGATTTTAGTAGCAAATATCTTGTTTATTGAAATGCTATGCTAGGATGATTATCTATAAAATATTGGTGGAATCTAGTTATATCGTTCTTGGATGATATAATTGCTATTATTGATTGATGGTTGATAACAAAATACATGCTTGGTAAAGTAAACGTTATAAGCTTGAAGAAAAAAAAAAAGAAAGGGAGAATATGCTTATGGAGTTTCGGTTTGGAGGGTTTCTTGGAGTGAAAATCTTTAGAAATTATTTTCCTTTCATGAAATACTTGTATTGGAAATTTTGGAGTATTTAGAAACATAAAGAGTAGGAGAAAATGATGCATACTCTCGGATTCCACATGAGTTGTGACGCCCACGAATCCCCCCTGGGATTTAGAAGGACTCGCGACATCAAGACGATCATCTCATGGATCAATCATCCCATCGAATAATGTTTGAAGAGTGTGTGAAGCATGCACCAAGTGTACAATAAATATCGCAGCGGAGAAATAAATAAAAGTCAGTCGTTCTAGTACCAAAGATTCTTAAAAATTACAAATCAATTTAAAACAATTTCTCCAACAGGAGATTATACAGTCTTTCAAAATAAAAAGATAAGCAACACTGCTTTCGAGATCATAATCTCGATCTTCATCCTCTCAACAAATTTCCTTTCTTGTGGAGTCTGTATTTTGGGCCAAATTTCGTTTTCTGCAATCACAAACTACGATCCCGTAAAATGGGGGATCGGAAGGTAGGCGCGATCCACCGACGTGAGATGTGAATCTCAGTAAGCAACAGACAACAAACAACATACAACCAATTCACTCAATAGAACATCATCAGCATATACCAGTAAACTCAATAGGTGCATGTACCATGAATATGAAACTTGCAACATGACTGATGCACATGCACTTTCATATAAAAACTTTCATGATCCTTGACAGTTTTCTTCAACACTTTGCTTCATGTACGTGCTTTTCATAAAAATGCTTTCATATAACTACTTCTTTCATATGTACTGTTTGAACTTCTTTTCAAAAGTCATCTTTTTAAAAAATACTTTTCGTTTTTTCTTATCTCAGGCGCCACTTATCATATCATATCATCTGTGGTTCGAAAGCCCTTTTCTTTTGTCATGACATCTGTTGGACACCTCACGGTTCCCCTACGCACCGTGTGTTCCTGCTAGTTACTGTAGCACCTGACGACCGTATCAAACCAAAGTAGTTATGTTTCGCACCCTTTCACGCTCTTCATCACTTGGCTATTGATCACTCCCCGAGCGACTACAAACTTTTCTGTCGGTAAAGCTGAAGCCAACACCGTCTGTAGGCACCCACTAGCTTTAGGTGCGACCACGCTCCGGACATCCTTTTGGAGCCATACATGGTCTACCGACAGTTCTTCGTCGACCCAGGGGCTTTCACTCGACTTTAATCACTCCTAAGTGAACAGGGAGTTCCACTGGGGCACTACCCCGTCCCAGCCTTTGGGGTTCTTATAAAACTTTAATGATTTTCTTTTCCTTTAAAAACATGCTTGACTTAAAACATGTTTTTCGTGCTCATGTATGAGACATGCATGCGACATGTGACTTCTTATGCAAAACATGTAAATCATGAAAGATATGAATCATATATTCACAAATCATATCTCATACATAACAACATACAAACAGACATCCCTTTCTAATTTATCTTCTATTTCACACGTCGTGCTATTCCAATGAAGAGATAGTCAAAACCTTAAGTCACATCACATCAAACCAACATTCTCTTATAGGGGTTAAGGACGCAACTTATAATGAAGTCAAACCTAACTTTTCTTCCATTTTCTCTTTACCCAAATCACGCATATTTTCTTAAGATCTTTTCAAAACTTAATAGCTATATCATAACCCATCATTAATCACCACATTTACATTGCCGGTATAGTTATTCTCTTCAACAAATTATCATCACATAATATTTTCTCTAAGCCCAAACATTTCTCAATCTATACATCAAGGGAATCTAAGAATACACATCAATATTTCATCCAAAGATTCAAGTCATATCCATACATCATATCATGAGTTAAAGCCTAATGTTTTCCCAAAGAAGTATACCAGGATTAAACTTATGAACTCCCAAAAATAAACTTTTCATCATCCAACCTATTACGCCATTGTTTCAACCCTTAACTAAATTTTACCTAACTGTACTTATTAAGTTCCCTCCTCAATTTTTACAATTTTCTTCCAAATATCTTTTCAATTAAAATCCTAGTGTATCACCTTATTAAAACATAGTGAAAAAGTAATGAAATCATCCCACCAAATCATTATATCACCAATTTTTACCCAGATGACTAACACAAGAGGGGGGGTGAATTGGGTTATATTAAAAAATTAATACTTATAAACTAAATATACAATATAAAATATAACCAAAATATAAAGTAGTAGGAAATATAAAGAGTAGGGTAAGAGAAAGCAAACTCAGTATTTTTACGAGGTTCAGCCCCACTGCCTACGTCCTCGCCTCAAGCTACCCCTTGAGGATTCCCAAATCCACTATTCAATCTCCTTTAGGTGGAGATAGAAACCTATTACACCTTTGAGCAGCACCACTCCAAAGAATCCGTGTAGAACACCCTCTACACTTCCAATCACCTCACACTTGGTGATTCAACTATTCCCTGTGTAGAACACCTTCTACACACACAAGGGTTATACGCACCCTCTTACTTCCAATCACCTCACACTTGGTGATTTAACTATTCCCCGTGTAGAACACCTTCTACACACACAAGAGTTATACACACCCTCTTATTGATACAAGAATTGATAGTGGGTAGGCTATCAGAAAACACTCCTCAATGAGTGAAATAAGAACAATACAGCACAAACTATATATCTCTCAACAAGAACAAGAATTAAGGCTCAAAACTTTAGAAAAGAGAGAATGAAAGCTTTGAAAGAATGATGCAAAATTTAGCAATAGATGTGTAAGCTCTTGTTGTGATTTTTGCAAAACTCAAGTGAGCTATTTATAGGTAAATGAGTCTTCAATTTCAAATTTGAAAAGATTCTCATGTCAAATAAGAGCACTATTCACTTTTCAAAAAATTCAAATAAAAACATTTCCTTTTTGCATTTGTCAAAGACAACTCCATTCATTTTTCAAAGAAATCAAACCTAATCTTTTGCTTTTCATACAAGACAAAATGAGCATGATTTATTTTTCAAACCAAATCATCTTCTTTTTGCATATGTCAAAAAAACACACAACCACCCTTTAAGATTTTCAAACAAATCATCTATCTTTTATATTTGTCAAAAAAACACACAACCACCCTTTAAGATTCTCAAACAAAATCATCTACCTTTTGCATTAGTCAAAAAAACACACCACCTCCCTTCAAGACTTTCAAACAAAATATGCACATGTCAAATATGATAATCAATCATCTTATAAAATCAAGTTTTTATAAAAAATATAATTTTCGAAATTATTTTGTTTGATGGTGTTATGCACATGTGAAAAACATAATTTTCAAAACTAAGACATTTAAAAATGTCTTGCATATGTGGAAAAAGTAATTTGATGTTTTATGAGAAAAAAGAGTAATTTGGAGCCTTAATCCAATTTCTAATTTTATCAAGAGATGTACAAAAATAATCTATGAGCTTCATTTGTAGACTTGATCTCTTTCTTGCTCATGCTTGATTTCTTGATGTGTTTAGCTCCTTTCATGCATAGACAACTTGAACTTGAATTTTCAATATTATTTGTTATCATCAAAATTTATACGTAAATACGAGACTTGAAACCTTGGGTTCAACAATCTCCCCCTTTTTGATGATGACAAATACTTAGTAGAAATCTGCGACCTGCAGTAATACTTAAGCTCCCCCTGAAAATATGGGTTAGTATTTCAAGAAAAATATAAACATGATTCTAGCATATATAACAGGGTAGTATAATACTAGTATAAGACTTCTCCCCCTTTTGGCATCATTAAAAAGGAACCGTAATTGGTTTCAATAAGATTTTTTTTTTTTTTTCGTAATAAGCAATAATCAAATAAAACGGTACGTTAGAGAGTAGAAGTTGGAACCACCCGTGCCCGACAAAACCTGCAAAGGTTGAAGCCGAATTTTATCATCTCGGTGCGGAAGAAGATTTAAATCTACTTGATGTTATTGACGAATTAGATATTCCAGAGATTTGAAGTTGAATAATTAAAATTATCCGTGTCCGACAAAGACAGCAAAAGCTGCAAGCCTAGCTCTGGCAATGCGGTGCAGAGCCATGCATGTCTGACAAAACCTGCAAATGTTGGAAGTCTAACTCTGACAGTTCGGTGCGGAGCCACGCGTGTCTGATAAAACCTGCAAAGGTGGCCTAGCTCTAGCAGTCGGTGCGAAAGCAGATTCAAATCCGCGTGATATTGTTGAAAAATTAAATATTATCGAGATTTGAAAGTTGTCATTTAAAAGACCGTTTTCACCTGTTGGATACTCAAATAAATTTTCACCCCACTCATTGATCCGGTTTCTGTTTATTCAAAACGATAGAATGGCGGAGAAAATTTCATCTAATAATCTTCCGGATTTGAATCAGGAACCGTCTCAACCAGTCATTTTATCTCATGAGGTTGTCAATACCATGATAGAAGCAGAGATGCATTTTTCAAATAGAACTGATTCTGAGGTTGTTGCAGCATCAAGAACTCTCAGTGCTCAATATGCTGCCTCTGTTACGACCATGTCTCGGAGATTACTAGCGAGGGCAAATGAGGTTGATCGACTTAACAATCAAATATCTGTTCTGCATCAAAAGCTTGTAAATAAAGGCAGAAAGAATAAGAGGTTAAAGCAAGAAAATAAAGATTTGACGGAATTGGCTCGTATTCTGAAACTTCAAATAGAGGAATCGGAACGAGTAAGAGTTCAAGCACAGAGTCAACATCAGCAGATAATGGCAGCGTTTCACGAGAGAAACAGGGACAATTATAATTAATCTCGCTAGCTTAGTTCGGTAACTTTTGACAATATGCATCCGGCATATCTTGTAAGCTTGACTAAGTAAGATTTGAAGAGATGTCAGTTTGTCTTTTACTTATTTCCATCTTTATAAAAGCAATCCTTAGTTTTATCTAATCCGCATCGAATCTTATTCTCATTGTTGTAGTTCATCTTCATTCTCACTTTACAAAATCTTAATGGCTCATCAATTCTCCTTCAGTGCTTCTCGTGATCAATCTATTTCTGCATCTGTCGTAGGTGCCATGAAGCAGCAAAACACTGATTTAGCTAATAAATCAGATCATGATGCCATTTACGAGCTTGTGGGTCTCGGGACTCGATACTCATCTTCCATTGTTGCTTTTTCCGCTCGGTTGCAGTCCAAAACCCGCGAGATAGAGAAGCTTAATGAGAAGATCGATATTCTTCAACGACTTGTTCAAGAGTCTAACAAAAAAATAGTAGACTTAAAACAACAGAATAAGGATTTAAAATCCTTACTTGCCTCTGCATTTCGATTGCCTAATCCTTTAGATAAGGATGGCATGATGATTTATGAGGAGCAAATGCATTTGAATGATGAGGCTAAACGTCTCAAGTTTCTGTAGGTCATTTGAGTTAATGGAATAAAAGTATCTAGCAGATATTCATGGCATGCATAATTCCTATTTCTCTTCTAATCATGCGTAGTCTATCTTTTGATAGGGGTTTTGTAAAAATGTCTGCCAATTGATCATGTGTACTAGTGAATTCTAATGCAATATCGCCCTTCTGCACATTGGTCCGAGATTGTTGTATTGGATTCTTTGAAAGATTTATAGCACTTGTATTATCACATTTGATTGGAATGTGATTGTACATACGTTTAAAATCCTCAAGTTGTTGCTTCATGTAAAGAACTTGAGCACAACAACTACCCGCAGCAACATATTCTGCCTCAGCAGTAGATAGTGCAATAGAATTTTCTTTTTACTAAATCATGAAACAAGTGCATGACCTAAGAAATGACATGTTCTACTAAAACTTTTTCGATCATCTTTGCAACCAGTATAATCGGTACCTGAATAACTAATAAGATCGAAAGAAGTGTGTTTAGGATACCATAACTCTAAGTCAATGGTACTGGCAAAATATCTAAAAATCTGCTTGACTGCAATCAAATGAGATTGTTTCGGAAATGATTGAAAACGTGCACATAAACATACACTGAACATAATATCAGGTCTACTAGTTATCAAATATAATAAACTACCAATCATACCTCGATATACCTTTGAGTCAACTGGCTTACCGCTTTCATCTTTATCAAGTTTAGTGGTTGGACTCATTGATGTTCCAATTACTTGATTTGCAATCCGAGAAAGAAATTAAGTTCTCCCATTATGCTCATTTCAAATTCTTTCTGCATATTCTTAGCAAAATCTTGACACATATTTTCATTAGTAGCACCAAATATTATATCATCTACATAAATTTGAACTAGAAGAATATCATTCTATTCATATTTGATTAAAAGAGTTATATCGATCTTTCCTCTTGAAAAACCTTTTAAAAAAAACTATTTAAGAAAACACTTTTAACAACCATTTGAAAAAAATTTGAAATCTTTATAACAAGCATATGCAAGTAGCATTCGAATAACTTTTAATCTTGTGACTGGTGCATATGTCTCATCATAATCGATTCCTTCCTCTTGATTGAAACCTTGGGCTACAAGTCAAGCCTTGTTTCTAGTGATGATTTTAGACTCATCTTTCTTATTTCTAAAAACCCATTTTGTTCCAATAACAGCATAATTTTTAGGTCTAGGAACAAATGTCCATACATTATTTCTTTCAAATTGATTTAACTCTTATTGCATAACTAGAATCCATGATTTATCAATAAGTACTTCATCAATATTTTGGATTTAATTTGAGATAGAAAAACAGTGTGATTATAAATATTTTTAAGAGACGATCAAGTACTTACATATCGTGAAGGTTCTCCTAGAATTTGTTCTACTGGATGATCTTTCACATATTTTCACTGTTTGGTTGCATCTTGTACTAAGTCTTGATGATCTTTCTTTCTATTTCCACGATCTTCCCTTTTGAATTGTCTCCAAATATCATGCATCCTTCTTCTTTAGAAGTGAAGTCAATGAATTTAGTTTTGTCTCATGTCATGTATCTTGAGCATCCGTTGTCTAAAAACCATTTACTTTTACCTGTAGACGACTTCATGCATACCTACAAAAGCAATTAAAAAAAAATTCTTGGTACCCAAGTTCTTTGGGTCCTTTATTTATTAGTATTAGAATAAATAAAATTTTTAGGTACCCATATGGCCCTAATAGTCATTGTATGTTTTCTTTTAATAGGACAAGCAAAATAATTATGACCATTGCTATTACAAAAATTGCAAATAGCATGTGACATATATGAATAACTTGAGTGATTATAATAGTATCCTTTTTTAACAAAATTATTTTTATGAAAAGAATTTTGAATATTGGACTTTGATGTAGAAGGATTATCAAAGAAGTTTTTATAAGATTTGTATTTTTGTTTTGGCATATATCCCAAGCCTGCCTTGTCAAAAACACATCTTTGACTACCAAGAAGTTTTTCAAAATTTCTTTTTCCATTCGTAAAGTTTTCAATAATATTTTCTAAATCAGTTTTCTTTTTCTTCAACTCAAGATTTTCATCTTTCAAAACAATACTTTCTTTTCTTAAAATGTCAATTTCGTTTGTTAAAGAAGAATTTTTCTTTTTCAAAGCAGTATACTTGATACCCAATTTTTCAAATTCCTCATATACCTCTACTAAAACATTTTGCAATTCTTCATATGAAGGATCTTCAATATTATCAAAATTTGTTACCTCAATGTCATCTTTAGCCATAAGACAAAGATTTGCTGATTCTCCATTGCTTGTTTCACTATCTGAGCTACTTGAATCATCATTCCACGTAGCTTTCATTGCTTTTTTGCCTTTGTTTCGATCTTTCTTTAGCAGAGGACAATCTGGCTTGATATGACCAGGTTTATTGCATTTATAACAAATTAAAGTGTCATTTTTACCTGAATCTTTCTTGGAAAACTTATTGAAGGATTTCCTTGGAGGAGTTTTATTTTTCTTTAAGAACCTCTGAATTCTTCTTATTATCATCGCAACTTCTTCATCTTTGTCGTCACTTTCCTCATCTTCATCACTTTCACTTTCATGTGGAACAGCTTTAAGTGCCAAACTCTTCTTTGAATTTCCTTCTTCTTCTCCTCTTTTCAATGTGTACTCATGGGTGATAAGTGACCCGATGAGTTCATTCACTTCGAGCTTCTTGAGGTCTCTAACTTCAAGAATCGCTGTCACTTTTGACTCCCAACGTTTTGGTAGAGAGTTGAGAATTTTTCTTACTATCTCCACTTTGGAATAAACTTTGCCAAGAGCTGTCAAGCTGTTTATGATGTTAGTAAAACGAGTGTGCATAGTAGAAATAGATTCATCATCATTCATCTTAAACATTTCATATTCATGAGTAAGAATATAAATTTTTGATTCCTTGACTTGAGAAGTTCCTTCATAAGTAACTTCCAAGTTATCCCAAATTTCTTTTGCTGTAGTGCAAGTCATTACTCTAATAAACTCATTACCATTAAGAGCATTATATAATAAATTCATAGCAGTTAAATTCAAAGTATAAAGTCTATCGTCTTCACGATCAAACTCTTCTTCTTCCTTTTTGACCTTTACTCCATCAACCACTTTTGTTGGAATATAAGGTCCATTTACAATGCATTTCCAGATTTCTCGGCCTTGAGACTGAAGAAATATTCTCATTCTAACTTTCCAGAATGAGTAATTGTCTCCGCAAAAGAGTGGAGGCCGACTGCTAGATTGACCTTCACCAAATGAAGCTGCAATGTTAGCCATAAGATCTTAACTCAAAAGATAGTTAATCTTATAACAGAGCTCTAGCTCTGATACCAATTTTTACCCAGATGACTAACACAAGAGGGGGGGTGAATTGGGTTATATTATAAAATTAATACTTATAAACTAAATATACAATATAAAATATAACCAAAATATAAAGTAGTAGGAAATATAAAGAGTAGGGTAAGAGAAAGCAAACTCAGTATTTTTACGAGGTTCAGCCCCACTGCCTACGTCCTCGCCTCAAGCTACCCCTTGAGGATTCCCAAATCCACTATTCAATCTCCTTTAGGTGGAGATAGAAACCTATTACACCTTTGAGCAGCACCACTCCAAAGAATCCGTGTAGAACACCCTCTACACTTCCAATCACCTCACACTTGGTGATTCAACTATTCCCTGTGTAGAACACCTTCTACACACACAAGGGTTATACGCACCCTCTTACTTCCAATCACCTCACACTTGGTGATTTAACTATTCCCCGTGTAGAACACCTTCTACACACACAAGAGTTATACACACCCTCTTACTGATACAAGAATTGATAGTGGGTAGGCTATCAGAAAACACTCCTCAATGAGTGAAATAAGAACAATACAGCACAAACTATATTTCTCTCAACAAGAACAAGAATTAAGGCTCAAAACTTTAAAAAAGAGAGAATGAAAGCTTTGAAAGAATGATGCAAAATTTAGCAATAGATGTGTAAGCTCTTGTTGTGATTTTTGCAAAACTCAAGTGAGCTATTTATAGGTAAATGAGTCTTCAATTTCAAATTTGAAAAGATTCCCATGTCAAATAAGAGCACTATTCACTTTTCAAAAAATTCAAATAAAAACATTTCCTTTTTGCATTTGTCAAAGACAACTCCATTCATTTTTCAAAGAAATCAAACCTAATCTTTTGCTTTTCATACAAGACAAAATAAGCATGATTTATTTTTCAAACCAAATCATCTTCTTTTTGCATATGTCAAAAAAACACACAACCACCCTTTAAGATTTTCAAACAAATCATCTATCTTTTATATTTGTCAAAAAAACACACAACCACCCTTTAAGATTCTCAAACAAAATCATCTACCTTTTGCATTAGTCAAAAAAACACACCACCTCCCTTCAAGACTTTCAAACAAAATATGCACATGTCAAATATGATAATCAATCATCTTATAAAATCAAGTTTTTATAAAAAATATAATTTTCGAAATTATTTTGTTTGATGGTGTTATGCACATGTGAAAAACATAATTTTCAAAACTAAGACATTTAAAAATGTCTTGCATATGTGGAAAAAGTAATTTGATGTTTTATGAGAAAAAAGAGTAATTTGGAGCCTTAATCCAATTTCTAATTTTATCAAGAGATGTACAAAAATAATCTATGAGCTTCATTTGTAGACTTGATCTCTTTCTTGCTCATGCTTGATTTCTTGATGTGTTTAGCTCCTTTCATGCATAGACAACTTGAACTTGAATTTTCAATATTATTTGTTATCATCAAAATTTATACGTAAATACGAGACTTGAAACCTTGGGTTCAACACCAATAATCACTAGAATAACCGAGTCGTCCAACCAAATCATTTTATTACTAATAATCACCACAATAACCGAATTATCCAATCAGATCATTTTATCACTAATAATTACTAAAATAACAGTCATTTAACCAAAACATTATATCATCAACAATTACTATCCATACAATATTCAACCACAGTAAGATTAACTCGGGGTAATCTCAATCTCCATTAAATGGCCTCAGGCCCAACCAATCAATCTACTCTTGAATTACTCATTATCACTAAATAACACATCAAGCAAACAAAAAGGAGATTAGCACTCAATCAAACAGTCAGTCAAACAATCAAACAAGTATCTGTTACTTACAGCGCACAAACGGACGCCAATCGAACATCGCGGCGATTCCCCATCCCAAGCAGTTAAATTGTGCACTATTCATCTCCGGGCACGGCAAGGTGACGGGTTGGGCTCGGGTACTCTGTTTGACACCAAAATTTAGGAGAATACTCCTTAAAGGATGGGGAATCTCATGGCAGTGGTAGGGAGGCGGTGCAACCACTGGAAGGCGGTGGATCTAGTTCGAAATGGTGGAAACCCATTTTCAGATTTTCCCTGTACAAGGGAGGTGTGGCTATGGATGGGAAAACTATTTTAGGGGTATAACAATATGAGATAGGAGAAGCTTTTGGCAGTGGAGGTGAGAGCCACGGTGGCCGGACGGCGGTGCGGCAATGGACAGTTCATTTGGAGACCCATTTCGGTTTCATGGGAGGAGAGAGAAGGTGGGTGCTCCGTTGGGGGTGACATTTCTGGGGGTGAGTCGCCTATGGGTGGCGGATCAAATGACGGGGGTGGTGTCATGGTACGGTGACTGATGGCGGAGCTATGGGCGGCGAAAGGTACGGCGTAGAGAATTAAACACCTCTCGGGTTTGGGGCTGCCAACAGGACGTGGGGCTGCCAACAGGACGTGGGGCTGCGGTGGTCGACACCACCGGTGGGGTTGGACTCGCCGGAGGGTGGCGGTTCAGGTGGGGTCGGAGGTGAGGCTTGGCGGCCAGGGGTGGCGCCGCCATGAGCCAGAAACCGAACTGCCTTCCACGGTTACTGTGGCACGTGGGAGAGAAAAGAGAGTGGAGAGAGAGAAGAGGAAAAGGGAGAAGGGAAAAATGAGGACTTGACCCGTTTCCGTGCTATTTATAGGGCCGACGCTTTTGAGTCTTCAAACGGACAACAGATGAATTTAAAACACTGATCTGAAAGCGTATAACATCAATTTAACTTTAAACTCTCAAAATAATTAAATAAGATATTATTTTGACTTACTTAATTTTTCAACATAATATTTTTCATCAATAATTAAAATGATGAAACTTATTTAATTATTCAAAAGGAATAAAGCCATATATTTAAATCAGATATTTAAAGCACGTTTAAAATCTCGCAATATTTCAAATAACTAAAATCAAGGTAACAAAAGAATCCTGCATAATATAATATTTTTGGAGCTATTCAAAAGCTACCAAACCAAAATAGAATAAACATGATAAAGACTTAATGATTTAATAAATTTAAGATCAATAAATCAGATAATGTCAAATAAAATAGAATCAATATTCATCAATAAAATACGGTAAATCAAACCATATATTATAATAATTAAAACCAAAAACGCTAAAAATATCATTTCAGATGGAAAGACCAGTAGCAACAATTAATTAAAATAATTAAAAGTACCATTATTCAAGAATCTCACAAAAACTTATAATAATAATAAAATCAAAACCACTAAATCAAAATAATATTCATAACAATTCAAATAATAAAACCAATAAAAATCTTTAAATAACTATAAATATTAAAATCGTAGATTTCACAAATAATTAATCTCAGTCATAAACAAAGCGTACCTGAAATAAAATAA
The DNA here is from genome assembly GCA_036559045.1 of Platycarya longipes. Classification (NCBI taxonomy): domain Eukaryota; kingdom Viridiplantae; phylum Streptophyta; class Magnoliopsida; order Fagales; family Juglandaceae; genus Platycarya; species Platycarya longipes. Next base: position 32,006,452 of record CM071791.1, read on the forward strand.
GTGGGATATCATTTTAATTTATTAAAATAAATTAAAATATCCAATGATAAAATATGAGTAAATAAAAGTAAAAATTCAGGGTCTCACATGAGTGTTCAAGTAGGATACTCGCTTTGATGAAATAAGATAGGAAACATAGAGTCTAAAGACTATAGGGTTTCGAATTGCTCTCTTGGAGGGTTAGAAAAATTGTCGTAACCATTGAACTAGGGTTTGAGAGTGAAAGGAAGATGAATTGAGGAAGAAAACACTAAGTGGAGACAATGAGAGTCTCGGCCCAAACCCTAGGGGTGGAAGCGGAGCACCCTACTTAACCCATTAGGACCATTCAAGTGTTTTTGCATGAGCGATGAATCGAATAAGGAAGGGGTTTTGCATAGAAAACAACCAAATGTGTGTACTCGGGTTCGTCTTGAGTTTTGCATCTTAAAGTTAGAAGTTGCATGTCTTATGCATGAGCACGAAAACCATGTTTTGAGTCAAACACGTTTTCAAAAGAAATGAATTAAAATTTTAGAAGAACTCCAAAGGCTGGGATGGGGTAGTGTCCCAGTGGAACTCCTTGTTCACTCAGGAGTGTCTAAATTGAGTGAAAACCCCTTAATCGACGAAGAATAGTCGGCGGACCATGTATGGCTCCAAAAGGTGTTCGGAGTATGGTCGCACCTAATGCTAGTGGGTGCCCTAAAAACGGTATTGGTCTCAGCCTCACCATATGAAAAGTTTGTAGTTGCTCGGAAAGAAATCCCCAAGTGACGAAAAGTGCGAAAGGGCGCGAAACGTATTCACCTAGGTTTGACATAGTCGCCGGGTGTGACGATAACTAGCGGGGAGCACATGGTGCATAGGGGAACCGTGAGGTATCTAAAATAAGAAGTCATGACAAAAAGAAAAGGGCCTTCGGGCCGTATATAATATGATAAGTGGCGCCTAAGACAAGAAAAGACGAAATTTTTTTGAATAAAATGTCTCTTTGGAGAACATGAATTAAGAAAATTTTGCTATATAATCTTATGAACGAGTATGCATTGGAAACTGAGAAAAGACAAGAAAGATGAATTTTGTCACGAGCATGTGCATCGGTCCCAGCATGAGTCCCATGTTACTGCATCTGTATGTAATTGCTTGTTAAAATATTAATGTACTTGCTGAGTTTCTCCGAAATCTCACCCCTTTCTATGTCCTTACTATTCTTCCCTCTTGGGAATGATAGAAGTAATTGCAGGTAACGATGGTTCAACCAAGTCTGACTCCCGATTGAGTCTGCCCTTAAGGGACCCGATTGAGTCTGCCCTTAAGGGGCCAGTGACTCTGAATCTTCCGGACCAGTGGGAGGTGGAGTCTCTGAAGATGGTGATGTACCATTCAATTGGTCTACGCCCTACGGGGTGTTGCTTAGTGTTAGGAGTAGACGAGTCCCTTCACCTGGGACGTGTTTTTGGATTGCCTTCTAGGGTGATATGTGACGTAGAGCTTAGCTTAGACCTGGATTGGCTTCGCTGGGGCCCAGGCCTTAAGAAGATAAAGAAGGAGCCTGTATAACCTAAAGGGCCAGTGGTAATGCCCACTCTATTTTGTAAAACCAACTATTTATGTATTTTGTAAAGCCTTCCTGCTTGTGGGAAGTGCTCTTTTGTTTATCTGTACAAAGTTATGTAACTTGAATTTGGGCTATGCATGATATTTGTTTTGGGATCAATAGCGTAACCATGTGATACATATTGTAGAAGGCTTGACCTTTCTTTTTTGCTGGGAGAATCTTTCTTCGACGCTTTAAAAAAAAAAATGTACCCACATGATATGACGATGGGTGAACTTCCTTGTGTTGCTCATCCTCGACGTTTTTATTCACGTGCGATCCCAAGTGTGGACGAGGGCATCGACAACCTTTATCTTAGCTTTTATATTACTTGTATATGAGAAGTGAACATGCTTTGTTTGATTATTTTGTTGAATGAAGTATGTGCTAGTATAACTTTTAGATTTCTTTTACTTTTCTAAGATATCATCTAGGCTTTAATCATTTGGTTGTAATGATAATTTGATGAACCTATATTGTTCAAAATGTTGGAAGAATATCATGGTATTCAAGGAAATAAAAAGTGTAAGGAATAGGAAAGCAAAAATGTAACCTAATAACTAAAGGGACTCATGGCCTTGGAAAGATTTTTGGGCTACAAATTTGCATGCTTGTATTACAACATTTCAATGATAATATCGTGAGTATTTGATGTGTTAGGAACTTGAAGTTTGTAGAATCTTCATGAATATATCCTGGATGGTTGTTAGTAGAAAAAAATTGATTCAATTAGTGATGGTTTGATGAGGAATTGACCAAGGAACAATTAAAACAATTTTTGAGAGGTTATAAATTTTGTAACGCTTTTACTAAAGCATGTATTAATTTAGGAAGATGATTAGAAGATGAAATTGTGGAGTAAGGAAGGGAGGCTCTCGGCCTAACCTAAATGGGCTAGGGCCGAGAGGTTTGCCTCACTAAGTTTGAGTTTTGATGACTTTTCCTTGAATGATATTGATGGTTTTGATGCATGAATGATGGAAAAGTGTTATGACATAAGTTTACATGTTGCCTTGTATTTTGCATAGGAGTTCATACATTGCATGCATAGGCATGAACATAAGTGACATGGTCCGTCATGTGAGGAAAGAAAGTCAAAGGAAGCAAAAGTTTCACTTGTTTCTTGTTTTGTTTTTTTTTTTTAAAGAGTAAGATTTCTGTAAGGACTCTAACCCTACTTTGATTAAAGTTGAGTAGCGGGGTAGTGTTCCAGTAAAAACTCCCTATTCACTCAAGAGTGACTAAAGTCGAGTGAAACCTCTAGGTCGACGAAGTCCAGTCGACGGACCATGTATGGCTCCAAAAGGTGACCGGAACGTGGTCGCACCTAACACTGGTGGGTGCCAAAAATGGTGAAGGTGTAAGGGCCTGCCGTAATGAATGTGCTATGTGACATACTCACCTTGAGGTGATGCGGTAACCAATAGGGAATATGCAGTGCTTAGAGGAACTGTGATAAGTCATGACAAGAACGGCTTTCGAGCCCTATGTATGATGTGAATATGTGTAACGGCACCTAAAGATTCTTATGTGATGAAATGGTATTATATGTTTTTTTTTTAAAAGTTTCCAGTGTATGTATAAGTTGAAATGACATGAAATGTTTTTAAGTGAGATGTGCACATGCATGAGTTTTACTAAAAATGTGAAGATGTCATTGTTCGTTGAAAAGTACATGTGCATGCGTCAAGGCATAAGTCTTATGTTCACGAAGGATTTTTTTGTTTTGTGTTTGCTTATTATGTGCTGATAATATTTTTGATAAGATGCTTGTGTACTTACTAAGGTTTCCCTCAAAATCTCACCCCCTTTTGTATCTTCACTATCGCTCCTCTTTTCAGGATGATAGAAGTAGTTGTAGGTGAAGACGGATCCACCGAGTATGATTCCTAGGATGACACTTCGGACCCCCAAGGGCCCGACTAAGTCTACCATCACTGAGCCGGTGACTTTCGGTTTGCTAGGCCGATGGGCGGCAGAGTCACTGCCAATGACAACGTATTTTTTTGCTGACCTACGCCCTACGGGGTGTTGCTTGGTCCTAGGAGTAGACGAGTCCCTCCACTTGGGACGCCTGTTTGAGTCATCCTCTGTGATGAGTTGTGACGTAGAGCCTAGCTTGAATCTGGACTGTCTTCATTATGGCCCTGATTTCAAGGAGGTAAAAAAAGAGCCCTTGTTTTAGAAATGGAGGGCAATGCGAATTGCCTACGCAACTTTTGTATCTATTCGTTTATATTTTGAGAGTTTTCCCACTTTTTTGGGGATACGCACTTTTGTGGAACCAGATACATTGGTAATATTGACTCTAGATCTGTATGAAGTTTAGTTTGGATTTGAAATTATGTTAACCATGTGATGCGGGCAAGTCGTAAACGCCTTGCCTTAAAATTTTTATTTGGCTTAACCTTTTTCACTGCGAGATTTTACTATTTATTGTCTTTATTTTAGCACGCTTGTTTTGTTTGTATTACGAACGAGGGGTGAGCTTTCGTGTGATGCTTATCCTCGACACTTTCGCTTACGTCAAATCCCAAACGTAGGCAGGGGCATCGACAACGGTGGTATTAGAGCAAAATTTTTGTCTCTGGGAAAACCACAAGTCCTAGGAAGAAAATTCACATGGTATTAGTCTAGGTTATGATCTCTTAGAGACAGGCTTGAACCCTTAGAAAGGTTGGTTGAAGATGAATGTAGAATTCTAAGCAGTAAGAATTGATGTTGCCTAAGTTAGGGTGACTCATGTAATGATTCTGTGCATTTCATGATATTCATGGTGGGAGGAAAACGATGCGCTCCTACTCCGAAATCCCCAATGCCACTGGTAGGAGGTGTTTCAAATCCTATCACGCTAATGACAGAAAATACCCCGTTAATTACTCCTCCAAGATCCAACGCGAGGGAAGCGCAGTATACCCCTTTAGAAGGAGGGCAGGCGATAGCGGAAGCTATCCGCCAAATGACTGAATTGGTAAAAACCCAGATGGAACAAAATTGATGTTCTCAGAATACTGGAGAAGGAACGTCTGGTTGTCCCTATGAAAGATTTTTAGTCTATCGGTACCCGAGTTATATGGGAACAGAAGGAGCCATAAAAACAGATCGATGGATCATGGACTTAGAACGGACTTTTGAAATCAGTGGATGCACGGAAACTCAGAAAGTGCAATATGCTGGCCACTTACTACAAGGAAAGGCCGGATTATGGTGGGACACCAAGCGAAAACTACTAGAACAAGAGCTTGGGGAAAATGTGACCCTTACTTGGGAGAGATTCAAGCAGGAATTCGACAACCGTTTTTTCCCAAAGTCTGTAAAACAATATAAAGTGATGGAATTCACCACACTGGTACATGGAAGCATGACAATGGACTAGTACTCTGCTAAATTCATGGAATTGGCCCGATTTGCCCCTCATCTAGTGACCACTGAGAAAATGCGGGCAAAGGAATTTCAGGACGGGTTACAACCCAAGGATCCGTAATCAAGTACCATGCCTGCAGATCGAAAACTTCCAAGAATTAGTTAACGTGGTGTCCATTGCTGAGGCAGAACAAAGGAGTCTGATCACACAGACTCAGATGTATAAGAAAAGAGGATTTTCTTAATTGTTGAGGAAGGATGCCAACAAGAAAAGGAACTTTCCCCCTGCAAGTAGGGAAAAAGGAAAGGAGGCTGAATAAGGAGGACCACTGGCGCTACTACCCTGCAGGACGTGTGGTAAGCCACACAAAGGCGAATGCTGCGTAACGACAAGAGCTTGCTTCAAATGTGGCCAGATGGGCCACCGGATTCAAAATTGCCCCCAGATGGCTTCTAGCGAAGTGTTAGCACCTGTAGGAAAGGCAAGGGCCTCTACTAAGGCGAAGGTGTACGCCATAACACCAGGAGAGGTAGACGTTGAAGATGAAGAGGCCGTCAACACTGGCATCATCACTGGTAATATAACTAACCCTACTTTGATTTGAAGTATATGATAAATTGCATTGAGATAATGTTAGGGTGGATTCTATAGGTGAGGTTATTTTGATGCATAATGTAGTATATGCACTGTTTGACTCTGGAGAGACAAGGTCTTTTATTTCGTATGATTGCGTAAGAAGATGCGAGCTGGAGGTAGAGACTCTAACTCAAAAGGTGTTAGTATCAATCCCGGATGATTGAGTGCAATCGAATAATAAGGAACTGTCCATTAAAGGTCGCGGCTTAAGACTAAACGCCAATCTAGTAGTTTTTCACCTATTGGGATTCGACATCATCTTTGGAATGGTTTGGTTACTCGAGCATTTCACTAATGATCAACTGTCGTAAGAAGGAGATAATATTCGACCTACCTACGAAAAGGGAATTGCGATACGAATGTGAAATAGTTAACTTTGTACCCTCGATCGTGACGGCAAAGCGGCTAGCTAGAGGCCTGAAAGGCGAAGTAGTAGCATACTTGGTAGTGACACTCAATGCGCTAGAAGAAGTTAAGGATATTAAAGGGATTCCAGTAGTGGAAGAATTTCCTAAAGTATTTTTCGATAATTTGCCTGGATTGCCCCCGGATCAGGAAACAAAGTTCGCCATAGAATTGGAGTTGACTACAGCTCTAGTTCACAAAGCACCTTACAGAATGGCGCCAACCGAATTGAGGGAGTTGACGTAACAAATCGAGGAATTGCTAGAAAATGGCTTTATACGGCCTAATTCATCGCCGTGGGGAGCCCCAATCCTGTTCGTGAAAAACAAGGATGGGACGATGTGTATGTGCATTAACTTCAGAGAGCTTAATAAGGTTACTATCAAAAATAAATACCCACTACCTTGAATCGATGATTTATTGGACCAATTACAAGGGAAACAGTATTCTCAAAGATAGATCTCAGATCAGGGTACCATCAACTTAAGATCAAGGAGCAAGATGTACCCAAAACTGCTTTTCGAATATGAGATGGGCATTTCAAGTTCCTAGTTATGTCATTTGGACTGACTAATGCCCCAACAACGTTTATGGATCTGATGAATCGAATCTTCAGGCAGTATTTAGACAGCTTCGTGGTGGTATTTATTGACAACATTTTGATATACTCTCAAGGTGATGAAGAGCATAGAGAGCATCTGAGGACAGTGTTAGGAATTTTACAAGAGCATCAGTTATATGCCAAACTCAGTAAATGTGAATTTTGGCTTCAAGAAGTTAAGTTCTTAGGCCACGTCATTTCAAAAGGAGTGGCAGTAAACCCAGGCAAGATCGAGGCAATAATGGAATGGCAAAGACCTACGAATGCACAAAAAATACGGAGTTTCCTCGGATTGGCAGGATGCTACAGAAGGTTCGTAGAAGGATTTTCCAAGTTATCTGACCCTCTGACAGCCTTGACTAAGAAAAATGCCAAGTACGTTTGGAGTGATCAATGCGAGTAGAGCTTTAAAGAGCTCAAGAAGAGACTAACTTCTGCACCGGTACTAACTTTGCCAGAACCCCACAAACCGTATATGGTTTACAGTGATGCATCAAAGAGGGGTTTGGGATGCGTATTAATGCAAGCAGGGCGGGTGGTCGCCTACGCATCTCGGCAACTCAAAGAACATGAACGGAACTACCCGACTCACGATTTGGAATGAGCAACAGTGGTGTTCGCATTGAAGATATGGCGACACTACTTGTACAGGGAAGAGTGCGAGGTATACACGGATCACAAGAGTCTCAAATACCTATTCAGCCAAAAGAACTTGAATATGAGACAGAGAAGGTGGGTAGAAACTATAAGTGATTTTCAGTGTGAGATCAAATACCACCCGGAAAGGCTAAAGTCGTGGCAGATGCTTTGAGTAGGAAGACTCAAACAAACAAACCAACTTTATTTACGGCAATGCGAGATCTGTTGGTCAAAGATCGGCCTAAAAGAGATGTGATGACGGCAATTCAAGAGATCGTCTCCTTAAGTGATGAAGAAATCAGGGAAGGACAGCGAAAGGATGTCCAGCTAGAGAAGATCCAATAGAAATTGCTAGAAGGGCACGGATCACCGCATTTCACGATCTTCGATGATGGGACATTGTACTTTAGAAAGAGGACAGTGATTCCAAATGATCTCGAGTTAAAGGAGAAACTTATGAGAAAAGCTCATTGCATGCCATATACAGCGCATCCTGGTAGCACTAAGATGTACCAAGACCTAAAGGAAATATTCTGGTGGGAAGGCATCAAAAAGGATGTGGCCACTTTTGTGGCTAAGTGCTCGGTGTGCCAACTAGTGAAAGTAGAGCACCAACGACCGGTGGGAATGTTGCAACCCCTACCGATTCCCGAATGGAAATAGGAAGATATCTCGATAGACTTTGTAGTGGGATTTTCGAGAACGTCAGCACGAAAGAACACAATCTGGGTGATAGTTGATAGACTGACCAAGAGCGCTCATTTCTTACCGATAGCTAATACGGATTCAATGAAGAAGTTGTTACGAATCTATGTAAAAGAAATAGTTCGTCTACACGGTGTACCCAAGACGATTGTTTCAGATAGGGATCCTAGATTCACGTCTCGTTTCTGGCAAAACCTACAAAAGATGATGGGATCTAACTTGAAGTTTAACAGTGCCTATCATCCACAAGCTGATGGTTAGATGGAGCAGACTATTCAAACCTTGGAAGACATGTTGCGGGCATGTGTATCAGACTCAAGCGGTGATTGGGAGAGAGAGCCTTCTACCCTTGATCGAGTTTGCCTACAAATATAGTTTCCAAACCATTATTCAAATGGCACCTTATGAAGCATTGTATGGAAGGAAATGTAGATCACCCCTATAGTGGGATGAAGTCGGTGAAAACAGAGTGTTAGGGCCTGAATACTTACAGGAAGTCAAAACCCAAGTAGAAATGATATGGGAAAGAATGAAGACTGCTCAAAGTAGGCAGAAGAGCTACGCAGATCGACGTAGGAGACCACTGGATTTCGCAATTGGCGATTGGGTATATATCAAGATTTCACCGATGAAGGGAGAGTAGCTCGGTTGGGCAAGAAATGGAAGTTGAGTCTCCGTTATGTTGGACCTTATGAGATTCTTGAGAAGGTCGGGCTGGTGGCTTACCGTTTGGACCTACCCGTGAGCTTGCAACGAGTCCACAATGTATTTCATGTGTTATCGTTAAAGAAAATCCTTGGTGAAGGACCGGCGACAGTGATGGATACAAGCAGTATTAGGTTGCACCCTAATCTAACTTATGAAGAGTGGCCTACACGGATTGACAACCGCAAGGAACAGGAGTTGAGGAATCGTAAAATTTCCTTGGTTAAACTGTTGTGGAACAACCCGACTTTTCAAGAGGCAATTTGGGAGCGTGAAGACGTCATAAAGACTAATTACCCTCATTTATTTGTAAATTTGTAATGTGTACATTGTTCTATTGTTTGAACCTTGCTGTGACTTTATGGATGGTTGTATACATACAAATGTATAAGTAATTGATTGATATTTTTGGTGTTAAATATTTCTTAAATTGTTCCTTAGAACCATAGTAATTTCTGGGTAAAAATTTAATCAGGTTATGGCTCGAACTAGAAGAAATCCACGTATGTCAGTAGCTACAATAGCACAATTAAGAGAAAGAAGAGAAAACAGACAAAGAATACTACGTAGAAGAAAAGAGAGAAAAACTGCAAAGACTTCAATATTTGGATCGGTACAAAAGGCATCGTACACATATTATGAGCATAAACTCTCGGGGAGTGCACATATGCCGTCGAGCTATGCCACATGAAGAGAGACAACCACCTAATCAATGGTTAAAAACAGAAAGAGAGAAATTACGAAAACTGATTCGAGGGGAGATGAGCGAACCTAATGCAGAGCCCGTAGATTTTTCTGACACCTGGAATAACCATATTAGACAGAAGGAAAAAGGAATACCACGAATAGATACGAAGGTAGAGATCATGCATAGGCTAAATGAGATAAGGACAAACATGTACTATGATCTCGACGTGGATGCCGTATTCTACTTCTTTCAAGATTCAGTGATAGAGGAAGATGACGTACCATCATATTCATTGTCCGAGGAATCCACCGCCTCTAGTGCTATAGGTATAACAATTTCCTTACATAGTTTCTATATTCTTGTCTTTATGATTTCGAGGATGAAATCCTTTTTTTAATAGGGGAGGATATGACGACCCCTGAAATTTTACTAGACTAAGTACTTATTTTTAATCAATAATATTGGTAAATTAAAATGGTAAGGGCAAGGGCTTAGACTTAGAATTAATCTTGGAAATGGTGTTGGCCCAAGGTGTGCTATGTAAGCCCAAAGGCCCATAGAATGAACCCATTAGTCAACTAGGCCAAGATAGAAGGAAACATGTCACACTTAGAAGAGCTCTATTTAGCCTCTAAAGACTAGTAGATTTGTTGGAGAAAGAGCTAGAGAATGGTAGGTTTGACTAGGAGTTTTCTTGGAAAAGGATATGTGATGGAACAAGAGAAAGAACCCCAACATGGGAAGCTCCAAAACCGTGGGCTACAAGGGGAGGATTTCCAATTTAGTTTTCCTAGGAAGTCATCTTACCTAAAAGCTTGACAAATGGCATTAGTAGAGGTTGTGATGGAGGCAAGTTTGTTTTAAAAAAAAAAAAAAAGGGGGACTAGTTTTGCTGTGTGTGTGTGTGTGTGTGTTGGCCAACTCTCTTGGGTTTGCTTTTTAGACCAAATCTCAAGTAAGGTCTTATGAGTACTTAGAAGAGTGTATATGAGTGATTGATTGACTAGGGAATCATTGGAGAGATGAAACAAGAAGAAGGGAGAGGGAGGACTCAGTGAAGCCAATGTGGAAGGGTTTAGCCGATTCTTCCATTGAGATTTCCATGGAATCTCATCAAATCTAGGTGGGTGACACGTGGAATATCTTGTAAGAAATGATGACTAGTGATGTGAGGTTTGAGTGGTGTGTGTGTAAGAGAGTTGCAGCGGTAAGAGAATGAGACAACAGGGATGAGAGTTTCGAATATGGCAGTTTTGGGGAGCTTGGAGCCGTGTGCTTAGAGTTTTATTTTTCCCTAGAGTTTTCACATCAAAGTGTGAAGATCTTCCAAAGGGATGGTCATGACGTGATGCTAGATCATAAGGATATCTTTAGGATGGGATAGGATCTTACTATTCTAGTCCATCTCCTATGAGAAACTCGACAACCACAATTGGAAAACACCAACCGGTTGCTTCATTCCACACTTCCATCTTTTATTTTCTTTTTCCAAGCAACCACACTTGTTATTCAAGTGTCTTTCAATCATAGGTATGGTGGAGTGTCCTACAACCCTAGGAGAGAATGCCATGGCCGAATTGCCTATGCCTTGCATCCCATTTCCTTTTCTTCCCCACATCTCTCAACAACTCTCTATTCCAACTCTCTCCATTTTCCTCTTACCTTGCCACCTCATTTCAGCCCACTCTATCTCTAAGCTAACTCAAGAGGAAGCTTTACTTGGAAGATGTAAGCAAACTTAGACTTATTTTTCCCCAAAACCCTTTACTTCATAGATCTTAGGGATTTCAAACCACCCATTGTTTCCTTGATCATCTTTTGTACTAAATTCTTAGTCTAAGATTAACCTTGTGTTTTCTTATTTCTTTAGGCTATATTCTTCACACTTGGAATATTGTAAGTATGCTTTTATCTTAACTTTTATATTACTTGTATATGAGAAGTGAACATGCTTTGTTTGATTATTTTGTTGAATGAAGTATGTGCTAGTATAGCTTTTAGATTTCTTTTACTTTTCTAAGATATCATCTAGGCTTTAATCATTTGGTTGTAATGATAATTTGATGAACCTATATTGTTCAAAATGTTGGAAGAATATCATGATATATTCAAGGAAATAAAAAGTGTACGGAATAGGAAAGCAAAAGTGTAACCTAATAACTAAAGGGACTCACGGCCTTGGAAGGATTGTTGGGCTACAAATTTGCATGCTTGTATTACAACATTTCAATGATAATATAGTGAGTATTTGAGGTGTTAGGAACTTGAAGTTTGTAGAATCTTCATGAATATATCCTGGATGGTTGTTAGTAAAAAGAATTGATTCAATTAGTGATGGTTTGATGAGATTGACCAAGGAACGGTTAAAACAATTTTGAGAGATTAGAAATTTGATAAACCCTTTTACTAAAGCATGTAATAATTTAGGAAGATGATTAGCAGATGAAATTGGGGAGTAGGGAAGGGAGGCTCTCGGCCTAACCTAAAATGGGCTAGGGTCGAGAGGTTTGCTTCACTAAGTTTGAGTTTTGATGACTTTTCCTTGAATGATATTGATGGTTTTGATGCATGATTGATGAAAAAGTGTTATAGCATAAGTTTACATGTTGCCTTGTGTTTTGCATAAGAGTTCATACATTGCATGCATAGGCATGAACATAAGTGACATGGTCCGTCATATGAGAAAAGAAAGTCAAAGGAAACAAAAGTTTCACTTGTTTTTTTTTTTTTTTTAAAAAAAAGAGTAAGATTTCTGTAAGGACCCCAAAGACTTGGATGTGATAGTGTCCTAGTATAACTCCCTGTTCACTCAAGAGTGACTAAAGTCGAGTAAAACCCCTGGGTCGATGAAGTACAGTCGGCGGACCATGTATGGTTCCAAAATGTGACCAGAGCGTGGTCGCACCTAACACTAGTGGGTGCCAAAAATGGTGAAGGTGTAAGGGCCTACCATAATGAATGTGCTATGTGATGTACTCACCTTGACATGATGCGGTAACCGATAGGGAACACTCGGTACTTAGGGGAACCGTGATAAGTCTCATATGTGATAAATCATGACAAGAACGGCTCTGAGCCCTATGTGTGATGTGAATATGTGTAACGGCGCCTAAAGATAAGAATATGATGAAACTTTATTTTTTTTTTTTTAAAAGTTTCCAGTGTATGTATAAGTCAAAATGACATGAAATATTTTTAAGTGAGATGTGCACATGCATGAGTTTTACTAAAAATGTGAAGATGTCAATGTTCGTTGAAAAGTACATCTGCATGCGTCAAGGCATAAGTCTCATGTTCACAAAGCATTTGTTTGTTTTGTGTTTGCTTATTATGTGCTGATAATATTTTTGATAAGATGCTTGTGTACTTACTAAGGTTTCCCTCAAAATCTCACCCCCTTTTGTATCTTCACTATCGCTCCTCTTTTCAGGATGATAGAAGTAGTTGTAGGTGAAGACGGATCCACCGAGTATGATTCCTAGGATGACACTTCGGACCCCCAAGGGCCCGACTAAGTCCACCATCACTGAGCCGGTGACTTTCGGTTTGCTAGGCCGATGGGCGGCGGAGTCACTGCCAATGGCGACGTATTTTTTTGTTGACCTACGCCCTACGCCCTACTGGGTGTTGCTTGGTCCTAGGAGTAGACGAGTCCCTCCACTTGGGATGCCTGTTTGAGTCATCCTCTGGGATGAGTTGTGACATAAGGCCTAGATTGAATCTTGACAATCTTCTTTATGGTCCTGAGGTAATGGTTTAGATTTCAATGAGGTAATGAAATAGCCCTTGTATTAGAAAGGAAGGGCAATGAGAATCGCCTACGCAACTTTTGTATCTACTCATTTATATTTTGAGAGTTTTCCTGCTGTTTTGGGAAAACGAACTTTTGTGGAGCTAGATACATTGCTAATATTGACTCTAGATGTGTATGAAGTTTATTTTCGGTTTGAAATTATGTTAACCATGTGATGCGCGGCAAGTCGTAAACGCCTTACCTTAAAATTTTTATTTGGCTTGACCTTTTCCGTTGCAAGATTTTACTATTTACTGTCTTTATTTTATCACGCTTGTTTTGTTTGTATTACGAACAATGTGTGAGCTTCCGTGTGATGCTTATCCCCGACACTTTCGATTACGTCAAATTCCAAACGTAGGCGGGGGCATCGACACAAAATATGTAGTGGAATAAGGCCAACCCTAATAAGGAATTACAATTTAATCCTAATAATTACAAGGTATATATATATATATATATATATTCACTAACAAAAGGTTAGGGAGTTAAAATTGGTTAGATTATATGGCAAGATCAATAGCTAAAAATATCTATCATCCTTTTTTGTGAAAAATGCCCAAAATTAAGTCTTCATATTCCTTACCCTTCTTCAAAAAAAGAAAAAGAAAAGAAAAGAAAAGAAAGATGATAGTGTGAATGCTAAACTACTTAAGAAAATAATTAATTACACTAGCAGAATACAAGTAAGAATTGCATTGGAGTTGTTGATGTCGTGTTTCATAACCTAGATAGCTCCACTTAATTGAGTTTGATCGGACTCGAGTTTACTCATACCCCAACTGCATCCCATGCCAGCTTTCTGTTAGGTGGCAGGGCACTATGCCTGATCGTGGCAGCCACTAACACCTCGGTCTGTCTCATATCGTCCTCGTCTTCATCTTCCATTTAATGTGGTGTGACCTCAATCAGGTGAGTTGTACTGCTCAGGTCTGTCTAGCCATTGGCACTTGAGTACAAGGATTGTCCTGGACACCTGCGCTCGAGTTGTTGGCCAATTGCTCGGTTCCCCAGTCTGCGCCCCCATCAGTACATAGGTGTCAAGATTGTTCCAAACATCTTGGTCGTGGGTTGTCACCCATCAGTCCTTCTGGCTAGGCCTCATGCTCGGCACATCTCTCTCATTTTCCTATTGTGGGCTTTTTGGGCTTACCTGGCCCTCCTCCGTGCATTCTTAGTTCATACTCCCCTTATAATATCTCGCGAATTCTCAACATACATGTATGGTAAGAATTAAAAATAATAATAAGAAAAGAAGTTGTGGTCTTTTTCGTAGCCCATGATTGTGCGTCTACTGCATTGAAGCCTTTGTAACACCTTAAGTCCTACATGTCCACATGTGTTGGGGTGCATGCCTTCCACACACATGTTATCCGACCGTTTGAATTCTCGTGAGCTAGTCGTCGGTCAAAGTACTTGAAATGACCCATTGAGTACTTGGTTGCCCCTTTAATGGAGGGGTGTCACATCGAATCCTCCCTACCCAACATGTCGACCAATTTCCCGCCCGTGCACATGATCTTTGATTAGGCCATCACCTTGCATGTTTCTTAAGGGTTGTCAGATCCCTTCAATTTCTGTCCCGCAATCGGTTTATTACCCACCGAATGCCAATCATCGCTCATTTCCCTATTTAAGCCTTTGTTCTCCCCTCCTTTCTTCGATCTCTAGCTCTACACCTAATTTCTCAAAATCCCTTTGCTTCTTCTTCAAGCTTTCCTTTCCCCTTTGTTTCCATCATCTCTCTTGCCCATTTCACCATTGTTGTACCCAATCAATCAAAATCAGTCACCTATCCTTTGCTAGGCAAACTTGGGAGTCATCACTCACCGTCGACTACCTTCGTACATGGTAAAAGTCTTACAATATTCCCCAGGAGGCATTCTAGAGATCCCCGGCAGTTGTGTTCCCGTGGTGGGCAGTTGTGTTCCCGTGGTGGACTCGTATAGGATGGCGTCACGTGTGGCCCTCTTCCCATTGATGTTTGCGAATGGGTTGCGACCACTGTTTTGCTGCCCTATCTGGGACATCCTTGACTTGTTAGGTCTGATCCCTACTCAACTCCATCCCAATGTCTAGCGTCTTATGGTTGCCAGTTGCATAATTTACCAAAGAGTGTTAAGCGAAGGTCAAAAGGAGTATCTCGACCTTAAGGCTTGGGAGTTTTTGTCGGTGTATTGAGTTCTGAACCTCAATCGGAGCTTGTGCAGTTTCCAGGTTTCATATGTTGAGAAGTGTTTCGTTATCTTAGGGAGCTGCTTATCCTATATTAAGGATTAGTCCTGATGATTTTTCTTTCTTTTCGATTTGGGTTGGAAGGATCTTGAAGGGGAGGAGGTCTATTAAGAATTCCCCGTTTGTGTCGTTTGTGCACATGTGCCTAACAACAAGTTCCTCTCAATTAAACTTACCAAGAGGGAGGAGCTCAAAATTGCAATTGTGCTATCTTGGGCGGCCGCCTACCCTCTCGAGACTAAGACAGATGTGGTGTTGTTAAAGCTTAACATCAGGAAGCACTTGACACTTTTGATCGTTCTTTTGTGCTTGGTTAGGACTTTTTGGTTGTCCCCCCCCCCTCTCGCGCTCTCTAAGAAGGAAGCGTCAGCCTTCCCTCCCAATAGTTGGTGACCAGGACAAACGATGCCGAACCAATGATAGTGCTACTGGAGTCACATCTGGGACGAGGGTAGTGGGTCTTCACCTTCGCCCCCTAGCTCACATGTTGTTCTGTCGAGTTCCTCACAAGGGGCTCTGGCTAATTCATCCCGTCAAGCTCCAGTGAAGACCCTATTTAGTGCCTTTGGCAGTACTTCTCATCTAGTCTCATCGGGCACCTCCCATAGAACCTTCGTTCGTACCTCTTGCCTAATCCTAGTAGTTTCCACCCACAGCACTTTCGACAGCATCTCTCACCTACCTTCAGTGAGCACCTCCCATCGATGCTCAGCTAGATCTTCTCACCAAGTCCTAGTCACTAAGGCACCTCACAATCCATTCACAATGCTTGTGGTCTCATCGCTACCAATTAGTTTGGCCAACAATGATAAGGAAGATGAAATCACCATTAATGACGCCTTCTTCAATGCCTTTGTCAATCCCACTCCTTGTAGGTTCATCTTAATGGTTGAGTCCCTTCACTCTTTTAAAGAGACACTCACCTAAGTGGAGGCCACTCATACTGAGCCCTCGGTTGGGAGAATGACTCCCTCATCTTCCCCAACATCTTAGATCCTAGCTGGCTATGAGGAAGTTGTATCGAGCTCTCCCAAATACCAGAGCCTAGCAACAATCGGGTATCTATTCTATCACCTTCGCTGGGCCATTCCCTTGAACCCAACGTTAACTCTTACTTGGTCTCGAGTGACTAAAATCAATAATCTCACTCCTTGGGCATGGTGGGCCCTAAGGCACGGGAGGTCGTTCCTCCAATTGAAGCTACACCTATAACCATTGAAGAGCTCTCCTATCCAACGTCGGTCATATACGGGGAGGATGTGACCTAAAAAGTGGGAGTTGTGCAGGGTAGTTTAAAAGGACCTCAACTGAGGACGACTTTATAAGGCAAGCCAGAATTGAGGGGTCGGAGCCTAGGTTATGGGACTCCGTCCCTACGGAGCTCAAGTGGGTTCAAGGCAGTTCCTCTCGATACTGCTCCTAGGGTGTCTGGGTCTTGTTTATTGCTAGTGGGAGTGGATTCGTCCTTTCATCCCGAGAGGGACAACACACAGGCAACAAACTCGAGTTTTGAGAGGGCCCAGACCGAGGCGATCGAATGAGATTTTCAGAAGCTTAGGCCTATCTTTGCTTAGTGCCTTTCTCCGCTAACATTGCCTTTTGATATCAGGATGCAGATTAGCTGGTGGTCATGATAGTAAGCAAGCGGGAGACTCGCGAGGGAGAGTACAGGGCACTTCTCCCCCTAGCCCTTCTTATATGCATGGGGACTCGCAAGGTGAACTAGAGGTGGCCGTGCTGACCTTAGAGCACAATGGCCTGGTGGAAATTCGATGCTCTCACAAATTCCAACTAAATTATGCACAAGAAGAACATGGAACTTCTACACCAGAAGAAACTAAAGCATCGGGATCTAAAGTCTATAAGGGAGGAAATCTCTTAGCTTATGAAGGAGCGCCAACACCTTGGCGAAGAAGGAGGCTGGGCTGGAGGGGAAATACTGAGGTTGGAGGGCGAGCTACAATCCATCCTGAAGGAGCGAGCCTCGAATGCTACACGGTGTATGCGACTGCTATTTCGGTACTTTGAGCTCACCCAATTTGTTCGCTAGCTGAGCGATTTAGCATAGCGACACCAAGACTGGGTCAATTCCTTGGAGGAAATCTAGGTCGTGCATCGAACACTATCTTGATTCGAGACCTCACAATCTCGACCTTGGAGTCTTCTTAGGAGGCTAGCCTCAAGTATTGGCGAAGGACCAGGTGCCAAATTCAAAGCGCATCGTCTATTCAGAATGAGGACTATAGTTATGATTATAAGAAAGGTCTCGAGTGCTCTGAGGGAGAACCTTTTGGATGACCTTAGCACGCTCAAGCTTTCCCCCCTCAAGCCTATCGGTTTATCAAGAGCCTAGGAAAGAAGGAGATGCAACTAGCCTTCCCAAACACTCCTTTTTGCCCTAACTTTGTTGCTTTCTTTGCTGTATCTTTTGATTTATCTTCTTCCTGCCTGGTTGGGTTTTCAATGTAATTAGTCACCTTTATGAATGCAAGTGTCTCCTTTGTCTTTATTGCCATCATGTTCCTCTTACACTTGAACATTTTTCTTCTCCTTTTCCCGCTCTCTCCTTTTTCTTTTTTTGTCAAGTCGGCAAGTTAAGGGACATATGCGCGACTAGTTGTTGGTGGCACAAAGCTCATGAGGCTCTAGCCCTAATCTTATTTCACAGCGAGTTTAATGAATCGACTTGTAGCATAAAGGTAAGCAAGTCAAGGGATTTGTGCCCAACTGGTTGTTGGTGGCATAAAGCTTAGAAGGCTCTAACCCTAACCTTACTTCGTGGCAAGTCCAATGACTCAGCTTGTAGCAATAATGTCGAAAAATCAAAGGACTTATACCCAACTGATTATTGGTGGGGTAAAGCTTGGGAGGCTTTGGCCCTAATTTTACTTCTTGGTGAGTTTAGTGACTCAGCTTGTAGCACAAAGGTCGAAAAGTCAAGAGTCTTGTGCTTGATTGGTTGTTGCTAGGGTAGAGCTCGAGAGGTTTTGGCCCTAACCTTACTCTACAAAGAGTCTAGGGACTCATCTTATAGCACGAAGGTCGGCATGTCAAGAGAATTGTGCCTGACTAGTTGTTGGTGGGTAGAGCTCGAGAGGCTTTGGCCCTAAACCTTACCTCGCAACAAATCCAATGACTTGGCTTGTAACACGAAGGTCAGCAAATCAAGGGACTTCTACTCGACTGGTTGTTGGTAAGGCAGATCTCGGGAGGTTTTGGCCCTAACCTTACTTCGCAGCAAGGCCAATGACTCGGCTTGTAGGACAAAAGTCGGCAAGTTAATGAACTTTTGTTCGACTAGTTGTTGGTGGGATAGAGCTCAAGAGGCTTTGGCCCTAACCTTACTTCACGATGAGTCCGTGATTTGGCTTGTACCCCATAGGTCGGCAAGTCAACGGACTTGTGCCCAATTGATTATTGGTGGGGCAGAGCTCAGGAGGCTCTAGCTCTAACCTTACTTTGTCGCGAGTCTAGTGACTCGGCTTATAGCATGAGATCGGGACTTATGTCCAATTGGTTTTTGGTGGGGGTAGAGCTTAAGAGGCTCTAGCCCTAATCCTTTGAGGTGAGTCTAGTGACTCAACTTGTATAATGAAAACCTACAAGTCAAGCAATTTGTGCCCAACTGGTTGCTGATGGGGTAGAGCTCAGGAGGTTTTGACCATAACTTTACTTTGCAGTGAGTCTAGTGACTCGGTTTGTAGCATGAAGGTTGGCAAGTCAAGGGACTTGTGCTCGACTAAGTGGTGACCCATGTCTACTTTAGGACCAAGTCCCCTACATTGAGGACCCGCAGTCCGTTCCATTTGTTGAAGATTGTTTGACTTTCCTTTTGTTGTTCAATGTCCATGTCTCCAGTTCTTCTCGCCTTTCTTCGTAGAGGTCTAGGCTCTCCTTCAATCTCCCATCATTGCAATTTGAACTAAAGTGTTGAAGTCGATACGTGGGCATTCCCACTTCCATTGAATTACCGCTTGAACTTCATAGATGAGTGCAAAAGGTGTCTCTCTCATGGGGATTCTGATAGACATTTGATAGGCCCATAATACCCTAGAGAGTTTTTCAGCCCATCTCCTTTTCTGATCAAGGTCTTGTTGGTTGCCTATGCCAACCCATTGGCTTATGGATGTCCATGAGACAACTTGGCTTTGATCCCGAGCTCCGAACACCACTCCCGACAATGTGAGCAGTTGAATTGCCTGCCATTGTTAGATATAAGGCTCTAGAGATTGCCAAACTAACAAATTATTGATCTCCTTATGAATCTTCTAATGCCCTGAGCCATGATGGCTGCTAGTTCTTCCATTTCAACCTTTTTTATGAAGTAGTTAATTGCTACAATTATGAGCTTTACTCCTCCTTCACCTACAGAAAACGGATTGATCAAATTGAACCCTCATTGGCGAAAGGCCAAGAAACATGATGAATGTTAGATCCTCCGATGGACAGTGGGGGATGGGGACGGGCACATGTTCTAGGCACTTGGAGAACTTCTTTGCGAAGTTCTCTATGCCTCAGAGGGAATGGGGCCAATAGTACTCCGCACCCATAACTCTGGCAGCCAATGCTCTTCCTCTAGAGTGACTTCTATAAATTTCTTTATGTATCAGCCAGGACATTCTGGGCTTCCTCAGAGAAAACACACCTTAGGAAGGGTTTGGAAAGACCTCTCTTGTTCAAAACCCTCTAGTAGTGTGAAATGTGTGGCTCTGTTTTTGATCTTCCGTCCCTCTTCTTGGTCGACCAAGATCTTGCCTTCGGTAAGGTAATTTATAATATAAGCTGTCCATTCCAATGGTGCTGGTGAGATGATCAATACATCGATCCAAATTGCTAGCACATCAACCATTCAGACATAGTATGATTCAGAAAAGGGACCTTTTCCTAACCCAAGATGGTCCTTTTAATCATTCTACTTTGTGATTTGTTGGATGTGAAAGTATTGAAAAATATTGCGTGCCTTGCCCACTTGCTAGAGGTACTTCTTCAACTTTTCTGCTTTAGTGGCAAACTTCCTCATCACCTAGCCTACTACCACTTGCGAGTCAGCCCTTACTTCAATCTTAATGGCCCAACGACCTAGCTATTGACATTTTCGCCAATAGTGCTACTTGATCTCGTTGTCATTTGCACTGAAACTAAGTTTTATCGCATAATTGTGCCCTTTTTGAGTTCTATGATGATGTGAACCCCAACACCTCCTCAAGAATGCCTCATACTCAGTCTCGTTAACGTAGACTTGCATAGCATGCCTTGGGTGCAATGGGTGTTTCTTTCGAAAAGTCAATGAAATATGCCATAAAATCTTTCAGTACCTATCCCTTAATTGTCGTACGAAACAGGTACTCAATGTCGAACTCACTTAACTCAATTGCCCAATTCGTCATTCAAACGGACACATCAGGTTTATGCAATATCTTTCTGAAGGAGATCTTTCTGAAGGAGCTTAGAAGTATAGCCTTAGCCTCTTGGCACGACAACCACTGCAAATGCCAGCATCTTAGTTTGTGGGTACCAAGTTTCAGCTTTTTGAAATACTAGGCTTGTGTAGTAGACAAGTCGTTATCCTTTTTTCTCATCGTAGACCATTATATCAGACACGGTGTGTAGGGACACAACGAGGTACACGATCAAGCTTTCTACTTGCTTAGTTTGGCTGAGGACTGGCGGGTGGGCCAAGTACTCTTTTTGCTCACCAACCGCCTAGTCACATTCGGCATCCCACTCCTACACCTTCCTAAGGACCTTAAAGAAAGGAAGGCAATGGTCAGTTGACCATGCAATAAAATGGTTCAAGGCTGCTGCTACCTTCCTTGTAATCCTCTAAACCTCGTTTAGGATTCGCAGTGGTGGTATGCTCACTATTGCCTCGACCTTTTTTAGGTTGGAGTCAATCCTCCATTTCGAAACCATGAAACTCAAGAACTTCTGATTCCGCACCAAAGGCACACTTTAGCAGGTTGAGTTTCATTTGGTAGTGACTCAGCACCGTGAATGCTTTCAGAGATCAAACAAATGTTGTTCAGGTCTTTTGCTCTTAACCAAAAGGTCATCCGTAGGGGTGTAAATAGTCAGGTCCGGTCCGGTCCGATCCGAAAAATTTGTGGACCGGTTCCATTCAGTCCAATAATTCTCTCACCTTGGACCGGACCAAACTCTTATTTGGTCCATATCGGTCCGGTCCAATTTGGTCCAGGGACGGTCAAGTCCGGTCTAGGGGTACCCTATATGATTTAATGGGCTAAATTTAATCTAAAATTCTACAATGATCAATTTCTTTTTTTTGCCTAAATTTAATTATTTTCAGCCCAATTTACATATTTATCACAGATTTAAGCCAAAAAATATTAGAAAAACTTACTCTTAAAAAAATGACAAAAGAAAAATAATCTAAAGAAAAAAATAGGAAAAAAAATATTACTAATAACAAATAACATTAGTATATTATATATTTATATGTTAGTAAATAGTGATAAATTAGTAATAATATATTAAATAATAATATACCTATTACTTATAAGTTATTACTAATACTTTATATAGATATACTATAATTTATATTTTTATATTACAACTAGTCAACTACTATAAATCATAGTATGTTAATATTATAAGAGTATATATTATATATTAATATGTTATTATATTAATCTATATTAATAATAATAATATAATTTATATACTATTATTTATATGTACATATATATAAAAATATATATATGGTGGGGGTTCGGTCCGATCCAGTCCAGTCCAGGGGGGGAAATCCCCTGGACCAAATTCCATTTGGTTCAGTCTTTTTACAACCCTAGTCATCCGCATATAACTCTATATTCTGATTTATCTGCTCTTTAAACATTTGGTTAACTAGCCATTGGTAGGTTGCACTAGCATTTTCTAAATCAAACGACATGGTTTTATAGCAGAAAAGGCCGAATCGGTGTATTGAAGGTTGTATTCTACCTATCATCCGAGTTCATTCTGATTGGATTGTATCTTAAGCATGCGTCCATGAAATTGGGTAGGAATTATCGACCGTCGAGTCCTTATTCAGGTCGGTAGGGGAAAGTCAGACCTTATTCAGGTCGGTGAAATCGATGCACATCCTCCATTTTCCATTTGCCTTCTTCACCAAAACCATGTTATAAAACTACTCAGGATTGTGGCTTCTCTAATGAACCCTATGACTAGAAGGTGATCCACTTCTCTACGTTGAAGCTCCGACACTTCTGTTTAATCTTCATGGCTACGAAGTCCACACATAGGTGGTGCTCTATGATCGCATTATCAATCCCAGGCATCTCATCGTGGCTCCAGGCAAACACATCTTGATGTTCGACGAGGAGTTGCTTCGTAGACTTCCTCAACTCGGGAGCTATTTTAGTTCCCAACCACATAGTTCATTTAGGCCTTTGCATCCATTGACACCAATTCCAAGGGCTTGTTGGGATTTGCTTGTCATAGGGCTTGCTCATCCTTGACTTCTTCATCCAGCTTGATCAGGGTCGGTGGTGGGCATAGGTTAGTAGCCCCTCGCACTTCTTCATGGGCTCATATCTCTTTGGCCTCCTGCCTCAATTCCTGCCACAACATTCCTACCACGACACTTGTTCACCTCAGACATCTCTTATCTCACACTGATTGGTAACTTAATCTTGAGATAGAATGTGGAAGTCACAACCCTGAGGTTGTTCGGTCGGTCGCCCTAAGATCGTGTTGTAGGAGGAGGGAGCCTTCACTACCAAAAAATCCACCATGGTTGCTAAAGTTCTTGGAGCTCTCCTTACCAATGAAGCCTTTGTAGGGTGTTGGGGTAGGGCGCAGTTGGTTGGGGGTGATACTCATTCGGATGAAGGCCTTCCAAAATAGGATATAGGTAGAATTGTCGTTGTAGATTAAGACCTTTCTCGTTGAGTAGTTGGCAATCTTTACATTCCCCACCAAAACGTCATCATGGAGGTGGATAATGCGCTCCTCATCTTTCTCACTGAATGTTATGGTTCTTCTCCCGGTGTGGTCCTTGGAGATTGGGGCAACTCTTCCAATGGTGAACACTTCTTTGTGCTATGCCCTTTGGGCGTGGGCCTTTCATGCCGAGGAGGTGGTCCCCCAAGGTGTATCCTTCCCATAATTGTGCAAATTTCAGGGTCATCTCCCCATGTTGGGATCCTACAGTGTGGGCTTACTTTAGGTCATCTCCCAGTCTTGCGCCTTATTGGGCTTTCACTTGTCCAATGCACCATGCAATCATTAGGTTGTCATGTGTCATTCATCACCATGATGGAGTTGGCTAGCAGAGTTTCCAATTTTTCCAATCTTCAATCCGGTGGTTGTCTATATAGTGGTAGGTGGAGTATATGTGGAGAGCCGGGCTTTGCTAATGTTGCTCCCACGAGCTTGGGTTCCTCTCGGCCTCTAATGCCATGCTGGTGTGTGTGCATGGTCCGACCTATCCTCAAGTAGACTGTTCATTCTTGAACTTAGTCTCAAGCACCGTCTTCTTGTTACCTTTGCAAATCATTCTACCATTTTGCCCAGCGACCTTTTTGTTCGCCTACTTTAATTCCGTCTTCTGGGGGACATTAGTGCCTAAAGCATATCTTCGGCATTAATGAAACCATCGGCTTGGTCCATGAACTCCCTCAATAAGGTGGTCATTTTTCATTTAATATCTTTCCCAGCAAGGTTGCTAGGGTGATCTTTTCATCTTGATCATCAGTTCTCTTGTGCTTTCAGTTGAATCGGGAGAGGTATGACTTCAGACTCTCGTAATCCTGCATTTTTACCATCAAGAAATACACAGTACGGCGCCTTCTTCAACCCGTCATATGAATCTACTTGGGGAAATTTGAAACTTGGGGGAGAGGAAACGTCATAACTTTAGCACTATATGGTAGGTTCGTGCTGATGAGCAGCTGTTTGGCCATCTCGGTGTATTTATCCCTGAGCTCCCGAAGCTTGAGATGCATTATATGTCTTTCTTCTCCATTGATCCTCCCTCTAACTCTCCATTGGTTCTCTATAGGGTGGCATCCTCCTAGCAGAGAGCCGCTAGTTCCTCCATCAATTTTCCTATAGCTTCACCCATTTTGTTGGTCCTTACTTCCATTACTTCAAATTGTTCTTCTTCTCGTTCTGAGGCTTGGAAACATGTTGTTATCGACATGCGAAGGACACACTACTATAAGAAAAAAGATCTCACAGACAACACCATAGCCTAGGCAACTCCACTTAGCTGAGCTCAGTTTGACTCCTGTTGAGATAGAGGAATGGGGGGCTCAAGGCAGTTGATTTACCTCTGATGCTTAAGTTAGGCTTGGAGAGAATATGGAATGTCGGCGCCCCAACTTGCGCTTAGGATTGTACGCAAACCTTGACGTTGGAGATGAGCATCACAGGGAAGTTCATCCCTTGTCTTATGTGTACTATGATTTTTTTTTAAATAGATAATAAAGGTTTTTGCAGCGGATGAAGGTCAAACATTTATAAGCGTACATCACATGGCTTAACAAAATAATATCCCAAAATATTGCATTACTATTAACATAAACATAAAGATCATCCATAATTGTTCATTCTTCCAAAATAACGGAAGATCAAAATATCTGCAATACATACAAAAGCTGCATAGTAGATCCTCTATCATCTCCTCCTAATCCAATGGCTCATTCTTAATCCTCTTGGTATTTGGACCATAACGAAGACGGTCCAAGTCCAGGATCGGCCCCACCTCACAACTCACCCCAAATGATGACTCATACAAGCGACCCATATGGAAGGAATCATCTATGCCAAGGACCAAGCAACATCCAATAGGGCGAAAGTCCCTCAAAACATAAGTAGCTAAGGGTAGTGACTCCGCTGCCCATCGACCTAAATAGTCGAGAGTCACTAGCTCAGAAGTAACGGACTCAGTCGGGCCTACCCGTCGGGGTCGTCATCACCTGCAACTACTTCAACCGTCCCAAAAGTGGGCGGTAGTGGAGAGATAAAAATGGGTGAGATTTCGGGAGAAATCTCAGTAAGTACATTTATATCTCAACAAAAGCATTTTTGGCATACAATTAAATGAATAGCAAACAATCAGCTATATATTATACATTATGGGACTCATGACTTTACTCTTCACATGCTCATGCTTATGCCATTTCTTTTTCAATTTCTTTTCTTTATTTCTTTCATGTGTTTGCTCGTAACCTCATAAAACAAAACGTTTGAGCTTCTTTTCAAAATTCATTTTTTCGCAAATGCTTTTCGTTTTCTCTTATCTTAGGCGCCACTTATCATATCATATATGGCCCGAAAGCCCATCTTTTCATCATGACATCTTATTGGACAACTCACGGTTCCCCTACGCACCGTGTGTTCCTGCTAGTTACCTTAGTACTCGGCAATTGTATCAAACCTAAGTAGCTACGTTTCGCGCTCTTTCGCGCTTTTCATCACTCGGCGATTCACTCACCGAGCGACTACAAACTTTTCTGTATCGGTAAGGCCAAAGCCAACACCGTCCTGTAGGCACCCACTAGTTTTAAGTACGATCACGCTCCGAACACCTTCTAGAGCCATGCATGGTCTGCCGACGGTTCTTTGTCGATCTAGGGATTTTCACTCAATTTTAGACACTCTTGATTGAACAGGGAGTTCCACGGGGGCACCACCCCGTCCCAGCCTTTGGGGTTCTTATAAAACTTTAATTATTTTTTTTTCTTTTAAAAACATATTTAAAACATGATTTTTGTGTTGCATGCATGAGACATGTGACTCATACCACTGAACATGTGAAATGCGAGACAAACATAACGCGTATTTTACGTCAAGCTCTTTCACAATTTACGCACCACATAACTCTACTTCTTTTCTACTCAAAAATAATTATTGGGCCTCACACAGACCTAAAGGTACTAGGCCCCTTCCCACTAAGGTTGGGCCGAAACCCTCCCTTAGTGATTCCTAGCCTTTTCTTTTCCTATTCTTCTCCAAACACTCCAATTTAACTTCAATAATTTAAGTATATTTTTCTAACCCCAAAAATATGTTTTGGCCAAATCCCTATGTCCTTTAAATTATTATTTTCATCACTTCTCCTTTCATCATGATAGATCACTCAATTACCTTGATGACAACCACAAATCGTGCTAGTATAGTCCTTTAGTTCTTATACTTAATTTCTCTAAATGTTTAAATATTTAACCAAAACATAAAAACAATAATTGAACCAATAACTCAACCCAAAAACCCTTAAATCCGAAATACCTATATGCACAATCCAACCTTTTTCACTCCAAATCAGATTTTTAACAAGCATACGTAACATTATCACCCACCATGTTGGTCATACCACAATCATCCTTTATATCAAGTATTCAAATCCACAACATGATAAAATCTTTATTCTAACAAGATACTTGGACTTTAAATATAGATTTTGCCACCAAATAAACAATACCACTATCATCATCCAATTTTCTACAATTTAACTTAAAGATAAGCATGCATTTTCTCCATTCCACCTCATGTTGAGTAAGTCACTAAATCCACACATCATTTCATGTTCTTAAACCTAAAGAAATTATAAACTTAAACATGGATTTTCTACCTAACTAAGCATGGCATTTTTCTCCACTAAAGGGTTTCATTTTAGCATACACAAGCAAATATTCAAACAATCCAACCAAATTCATTCAAGAGTATACTAAAATTGCTAAGGGTAAGATAAGAATATACTTACAATACTCCTAGCTAGCTTAGATGAAAATCTCTTCAAGAGCAACTCCTCTTCAAAATATTTGTTCTAACTCCTCTAAAATTAGGATAATTTGATGTTTAAAAGGTAGAAGAAAGTGAAACAAAAGAATATTGAGAGAGAAATGGAGTTGGCCAAGAGGTAGAGAGAATGAGAGAGCTTGTGAGAATGTGAGATGGCCAAGTGAGGTATGAGCCTTCTCAAAGTCATTCGGCCATACCCATTTTCCTAGGGCTCAAGGACACTCCACCATACCTTTGGATTGAAAGACAAATGATCGGACAAGGGTGGTTACATGGGAAAAGAAAGCAATTGATGAAAGTGTGAGGAAGTGAGAAACCGGTTTGTGTTTCCTAAGGGTAGCCGAATTCCTCATGGGAGATGGACTAAAATGGCAAGGTCACATCCCATCCTAAGGATATTCCTAAGATCTAACATCACATCAAGAACATTCCTCTAGAAGATCTTCCCATTTTAGAATGAAATCCTCAAAGAACAACAAGACCTAAGGCATTCGGTTTCCTTGCCTTCCTAGTTGTCTCAACCGAAATTCCTATCCCTCTTGTCTCATTCTCTTGTCATTTCAATCCTCTTACACACTCATCTAACCACTCTCATGTCAATCCACAAGATCCTAAGACCATGCTTTTGGGAAAATGACCATGCATGGTCCGGCCATGCCTTCCCCTTGGTTTCATCTGAAACCTCTTCTCATTCTCCCTTAGTTTCCTTCCTTTACAAGCAACCCTCAATCATTTCCTTACATCACCATACCTTCTTACACCTTGTACTTCATCCTATTACATATATCTAAAGTGTCCCCTCAATTAGATTTGAAAATGCTCTAGCAAATCCCCAATGTAGCTCACGGCATGCCTCACCCGAACCCCTTAGTTTTCTTTTCTTTTCTTTTCCTTTTCTCTTCCTCATGACACCTCTCCTCACTTGTCAATCATCTTGTCACATTTTTCTTACATGATCCTATGTGTGATCATTGACTTGGATTGTGAAAAATCACATGGAAAACACCCCAAAGGAGTTTCGGCTACATGCCCAACCGAATCCCTCATTCTCTTCTCTTCCACTTCTTATTTCATCTACAAGTGTCACTTATCTAAATATGGCATATACTCGATAGACTAAAATAGACAATATCTTAGTATTTTTCCAAGATATCCCAATGATGGAAAAATCTCATCATGAGATTTCACAACCTACCCTACTAACCATCCACTAGTCAAATTCCTACCTACTAGTAATTTTCCATTTTCACCTACTAGTCTTAGGTGACCTACTAAGGTTTTTCTAGGGGTGACAAGTGTCTCATGTGTGGGCTTGGTGAGTTATGGGTCAACCTTATGGGCTTGTGGGCTTGTTATCCCTTTCTAGGCCCAATGACTCACTCTAGACTTTCAAGGCTCAAATCTTAAGCCCATGCATTCACCCTCACCTCTCAATATTATCAATTAAATTAATTAATCACTTGATCAAAATAATTACTTAGTTAAAATAATATGAAATTAAAATCTCGGGTCGTCACATGAAAAAATCGAATGGAAAACAAAAAATGAACTTAGAGACCCTCTTAGGAGGTGAGAGGGGTTACTTATATACCTGGCCATAGAAATTTTCTATCAAAAGGATTCAAGATGGTGTCCTCCACACCTGCTAGTCAAATCGTGGCGATGTCGTTGTACCCTAGCTACATCCCGGGCTAGCTTTTTGTCAGGTAGCAAGGTACCCACACCTAATCGTGGTGGCCATTGACACCTCAGTCTGTGTCGTGTCGTGCTCCTTGTTGTCTTTCACTTAATATAGTGTGGCCTCAATTAGGTGAACCTGTACTACTCAGGCTTGTCCAACCATGCGAATTGGATACAAGGGTTGTCCCTAATACTCTGTTCCCAAGCTGTTGGACAATCGCTTGGTGCCCCAATCTACACAACCATTGGTATTTGAGTGTCAAGGTTGTTCCTGAGACCTTGGTTGTGGATTGTTAGATCCATGCTTTTGGCTGGACCTCACACTTGGGGCATCTCCCTTCTTTTCCTACCATGTGTAGGGGTGAAAATCAGTCCCAGGGAGTGATGGATCGAAATTTTTGATCCATTATTTTCTCCGGACAGGACTGAACCGAACTTCACTAGGGATTGGACTGGAATGGTGGCTTTCGGTCCAGTTCGATTCAGTCAGTCTACCCATACATTTTTTTTTTTTGTTTCTTCTTCTTTTTTCCAAATAAATTAAGAAAAAATTTATTTAAATTTAAATTAAATGAATAATTAATGTGGGTTACAAAAGTAACTCAATAAAGAAATATTTTATATAGTCAATGATAATAAATTAAATGAAAATGATATTATTAACTTATATAATTACTATATAATTAGTTAATTGATATAATATTAATTTATTAATAATATATTTAAATTTTATATAATTAATGATAACAGGTTAATTGGACTTACATAATTAATTATACAATTATTGTATAATTAATATATGTATTTTTTTAATTTAGTTCATTTAGTGCGGTATGAATGGGAAAACCCCACTTCGGGACCGAACCAAAAACCACTCAGTCCCTACCTTATGGACCAAAACCGATTGGCCTATTTTTTGGACCAGACCGAACCACTTGATCAGTTCAGTTTTTCCAGTTGGACCGATCGACTTACACCCCTAACCATGGGCTTCCTTGGCCGACCTAACCCTCCTCGACCCAGTCTTAATTCATATCACTTGAGCCGCGCGGGCTGGCTTTGCATGGCCCGACCCAAGCCTTGGGTACTCTCCTTACAAGAACACTCTAACTCTAGTGCAACATTTTATAGGCAAATTGTTGGCAAAAGCATTTAAGTTTGTGAAATAAGATAAAAGAAAAAAAAAAAGACGACTCCCAATATAAACTCCACTTTGTGGTATGCTTAACTTGTTTATACATAATAATTATCATTGACTTCTCTATTTATTTATTTATCCTCTTGCCTTGTATTTTGTTTATAATAACTTAAATTGGTGCTTAGTTAAAAAATGAAATTGTTGGACGCATGATACATCACTTGGAATCATGAAAAGTACAAAAGTTGCAAGCTGTATATACAAGAAGAAATGATTCCAACATCGTACTTTTATTTGATTTTTTTGAACTGATATCTATGAATTCTCATAATTATACAAATCTTGGTACGAAAGATTCGAGGAGAGCAAGAATTTGAAACAATTCACTTTTATCTATTAATATTCATTCAAGCAATTACTAAATTATTTGATTGGAGGTGCGATGTGGGACAAAACCGAAGGTTTCCCCTGTCTTCTCCAAAATGTCCAAACAGAGCATTCCCACCCATTTGATGTTTTCAGTATGTATATGAACACCTAGTCACATAAAAGGCTAGCATAGAATACAACTGGAGTATGGACGACATTGCCACAATCTATTTGTCAGGATATAAACAATAGCAGCACAATTTGTTAGTCAGTAGATCACCCAAACTAGATATATAAATACCCCCTCACTTGGAGAGGCTCTCTAAACTCATTTTTTGCTCTCATTCGATACACCTACACATCTAACTTAAGAATTAGAGATATCCTGGCTATCCCAAGCCCCCCATTCTCTACATTGGCAAGAACCAAGATGAACTAGCTAAGTGGAATTGCTCAGGCTGCGAAATACGACCTCAATAGTGGCTCTATCTATGAAATTTTTTTAATAGTAGCATTCTTTTGAATGCAGGCAATGACACATTCTCAGGCCTCACGAAGAGGAGAAGAACAATTTGAATGATGGAAGCACAGACCAATGAAATGGGTGACACGATACGAGAATTAATGGAATAGATGGGAGCCTGTCACCAAGAGAATGTCACGTTATGGAGCACTAATAGAGAACGTGAAGAATAAGAACCCAACTAGAGAGGGCACAACTAATTATGTTGCATCCTAGAGGCTAGCACAGCCGAAGAAGAGAAGTGTAGGATGCACCTCGAGCTTTTGCACCTAAAGGCTAGGCTCATTGTCCTCCATGGACCAGCTGCATACTAACACTGACTTGTTGTATAGCGCCAAAGTCATGAAGGTCCTTCTCCCTCCCAAATCAAAAGTCCTCCAAATGGATGTGTATGATGAGCCCAAGGACCCCCTAGATCACTTGAAAACATTCAAGACCCTCCATGTGTTCCTAGGAGAGGTTGTCGCATTACAAAATAGTGAGACGAGCCCCAAGGGCGGCAAGAAAAAGGTACTAGAAGCCAAGCGTAAAAATGAGTCGATTGCTTTAGACCACACACACATCTTAGAGGCCAAGTGTGTTCCAAGCCTACTGGAGGAACAATAGCAAGGTTTAGTCAGCCACAAATACTCCGCCTACCACCAAACGGACTGGCACCGGATCGAGGACTGCTTCTTGGGATGGAAGAACTAGAAAATCTGTTAGACCTAGTGTCATTGGGGAGATGAGCGACAAATACTATGGACTAATGACCGCTCGAGATGCTGACAAAGTGAGAGCCTAAATAGGCAAAGGAAAGGGAGTAAGGGCTGAGCGAAACTACAGCGTAGGAGCGCAGTAGGGGCAGATGGCCCAATGGGTGAAATCTGCACAATCACTAGAGGGTACGCTTGGGGGGGTAGAGGGAACCATCTTCTTAGCACGACGAGCCCACCCACGTACGGTGTGGTACGAGGAAGTGTTCACAGCCGGAAGGGTTGCCGCAAGCTCCAGGGGCCATTCGAGGGAACGCCTATAACATTCAATGAAAAGGAAGGAAAGGGCATCCTTCACCCCACAATGATGCCTTGGGGGTCACTTTGCAAATTGCCAACTTTACAATGTAGAGAATCCTGATCGACAATAGCAATTCCGTTGATATCCTGTTCTAGCAGGCATTTTTCCAAATAGGGATTAGTCCTAATCGACTATGCCCTGTGAAGAGAATATAAAATGCCATATTTTTCTCTCTTAATGTTTAACATTTTATTCTTATTTGATGCCTAAATATACTCATTATTCTTATATTTTGATTTAGGATACAAATAGAGGCATTAGGAGCAAATGAAGATAATTGCAGAATTTTAAACAGTTTTGACGTCTCTTCATAATATAGGCATAACTCTCTCATCCAATCTCCGATTAAGCTGATTCAACATAATATAGAACCCCAAGAGAAATATCTATAAGTTATATGTTTTATGTTTTGAGAGATATCAGCTCAATCCAAGACAAAATCGACCATGAAGTGGACACATCTGCACTTAACGTTTCTAAATATTCTTCAGCCACAATTCCAACCAATTGCATCAAATCCACATGTTATCACAACATTTTCCAGCAAGCACTCCTGCACCAACTTGCAAATTCAATGATCAACTTATATGCAAGATTAGGTGTACTCAAGTTTCTTAAAGACAAATTGTTTGAATACAAGATACAAAATCATACAACGCAACTAATGAAGAAGAAACAAAATTGAACACTCAAGCTACAAGCAACTTTCAGCTAAGGGTGGTGGAAAAACAAATTATCAAATGCCAACTTACAAACCACTTGGATTCAAAAATGACACATGGCAAAATAATTTGAAATTGTGATGATTTTGTCATGACAACTTGCATGAAGGATGCTTATAAATAGAAGAGAGGGGTGTGTGTTCTAAGACTATGCTTTTGATGTTTAGTTGAGTTATTGTGTTATCTTGAAAGAAAAACCAAATACCTCATTTCTCTTCCTTTTCTTTTGATTGATATTTTTGTTATGATTTTGAGTGGCTAAACTTTTGTAATTGGTCAAAGGAAACGAAAGTCTCGAAATTTATATAGCTGTGAAATCTAAGTTGTTCTTATCATTCAATTTATGCTTTGAGTATTAAATGTTTTTTTGTACTTATTTTCATGATTATTTCGTTTAATTACTAGAAGGTCGGCTAGTTTACTATTCGTTATAGTCTATTGCTAGATTAGATATCAAATCCATAATTGTTTGATCTCTCTAATCTGTGAACCAATTAATGTTTAATGATCTGCTGCGTCAGAAATTATTAGAACTTAAGAAGAACACTCGACTAAATTAAATGCAACTGCTTGTGTTTGTATTGTTTAGTTTCATCGATCTCTTTAATTCTTAAAACTACTACTAGATTAAATCCTTAACGCTTGTCTTGGATTGTTTAGTAGTTAGGATTAATTAGATCGCTTATTTTCTAATTAATTACAACTAAGGAGAGATAAGAAAATGGTTCTAACGGTGAATATTCAAAGTATTAATTGATTTATATTGCATCAATGATCAGTTATAAAATTTCGATGGTGGACGTTGACTTCGACCAATGCTTTTTCCTTTGATTAATATTTTGAAATTAAATTGCTATTTAGTTGTTTTTATTTCCTTTGAAGATATTCTCATTACAATAAAAAACCCCCTCTTCCTTGCTTAATAGTATAAAAATAAGCTAATCACTCTCTGTGGGATCGACCCTTACTTACACTACTATATATATTTTTTTGAGTACAGGATTTTATTTTTGGGTGCTTGCAACAACACGCCAAAATTTTGGTGCCGTTGCCGAGGATTGATTCTATTTAATTTTTGTGCTTATTGTGATTTTTATTTTTTTTTTTAAAAGTATTTGGTAGTTTTTTTTTATGGTTTATTAGCGTTTCCTTAATTGTTTATGAATACAACTCGATCTTCTAATCAAGGTGATTTGTCATATGATCAAGAAATAGAAAGGACTTTGCACAGATTAAGGAGGGAAAATCGAAGAAATTCTAAAGAGGAAAACTTGGCTTCTGACTCCCTGTTTGCTAGAGATTCTGATTTAGAAGAAGAAGTCATGGCTGGAAATTGGACTTTGAAAGAGCTTGCCGCTCCTGATTTGAACCAACAACCTTTATACATAATGTTTCCTACTTTAGATGCTACTACTACTTTTGAATTAAAATCTGGACTAATACACATTTTGCCCACTTTTCATGGCCTTGCAGGTGAAGATCCGCACAAGCATTTAAAGGAACTTCATGTGGTATGCACAAGTATGAAACCCACAGGGGTGACTGAAGATCAAATTCAATTAAGAGCTTTTCCATTTTCTTTGAAAGATTCAGCTAAGGATTGGCTCTATTATTTACCCTCTGGGAATATTACCACATGGAATGAGATGAAAATGTTATTTTTAGAAAAATACTTCCTAGCTTCAAGGGCAGCCAACATTAGAAAAGAAATTTGTGGTGTAAAACAGTACAACGAAGAGCCCCTACATGAATACTGGGAACGTTTTAAAAAATTATGTGCAAGCTGTCCCCATCATCAAATTAGTGAGCAACTACTAATTCAATATCTCTCTGAGGGTCTTCTACCCATTAATAGAGGTATGATTGATGCTGCTAGTGGAGGAGCTCTAGTAGATAAAACTCTTGAGGCCGCAAGAAACTTGATTACAAATATGGCAGCTAATTCTCAATAGTTTGGCACTAGGCTTGACTTTCCATCTAAGCAAGTTAATGAGGTAAATGTTTCCTCCATTGAACAAAAAATTGTGAGTTTAACTTCTCTTATTCGTCAAATGGCTGTAGGTAATATGCAAACTGCGAAAGTTTGTAGGATTTGTTCAGTAACAGGACATCTAACCGATATGTGCCCAACTCTTGAAGAGGAACCCATTGAGCAAGTGAATATGGCAGGTAGTTTTCTTGGACAATCACAAAGTAAGTATGATCCCTACTCGAGCACATATAACCCAGGATGGAGGGATTACCCCAATCTTAGCTATGGGAATCAACAAATAAATCAACTTGTTACTCAAAATCGCTCAAATTTCAAGCAATATAAGCAGTCATATCCCTCTAGACAACAACATGGTTAAACTTCTAATTCTGGTATGTCTTTAAAAATATTGTTAAGTCTCTTGCCACTAACACTTTGCAAGTTCAACAGGAGGCAAAACAATTTCAACAAGAGGCGAGGGCCAGTGTTCAAAATTTAGACAATCAGATGGGTTAGATGGCAACTGCAATTAGTTAGCTAGAGGTGCAGAGTTTAAGAAAATTACCCTCTCAAACGATAGTAAATCCAAGAGAGAATGCAAGTGCAATCGTCTTGAGAAGTGGTAAAGAAGTTGAAATTCCAATAAAAGCAACTTCTGTATCATTGGAACAAGAAAAAGAAAAAAACGTTGTAGTAGACAAGAACATTCTCAATGAAGATGACGGACATAAACGTAAGTTTTTGCCTCTATCTGATTATAAACCAATACTCAGTTTTCCCCAAGCTTTAGCTGAATCTAGAAAAGATGAGTAAAATAAAGATTTATATGAAACTTTTCGAAGATGCGAGGTAAATATTCCACTATTTGATGCTATTAAACAAGTACCTCGTTATGCTAAATTTTTGAAAGAATTATGTACACCTAAGAGGAAATAGAAATTTAAAGGATGTGAGAAGGTGATAGTAGGGGAGAATGTTTCTGCAGTTATTCAAAGAAAACTGCCTGCAAGATGCAAAGATCCAGGTATGTTTACTATCCCTTGTACTATAGATAACACTAAATTAGGAAAGGCCATGCTAGATTTAGGAGCTTCTATCAATGTCAAGCCATATTTTATATATGCTTCTTTGAAACTTAGACCTTTGAATAAAACTAGTATTGTAATTCAATTGGCTGATAGATCTAATGCATATCCTAAGGGTGTAGTTGAAAATGTAATCGTACAAGTTAATGGTTTATTTTTCCCTACTGATTTCTATGTGCTTGATATGGAAAATGGTGATCAAAATGCTCCTATTTTGTTAGAAAGACCCTTTCTAAAGACATCCAAGACTAAGATAGATGTTCATAGTGGCACACTTACCATGGAATTTGATGGTGAAATTGTTAACTTTAATATTTATGATACCATGAAATATCCCGATGATGATAATCCTGTTTATTCTATTGATGTGATTGATTTTTTAACATAGGAAGTTTTTGAACTTAATGGAAAAGATGGTTTGGAAGTTGCCATTAGTAAACATCTTGAGAAAGAGAATGAGGAGTTAACCTTTAGTACTGAATTGCAGGAAACTGTTGTAGCATTGAATGATTCTCTAAAGTTACAACAGTCAGGTAACTTTCCTTATATTACCTTGCCAGTTTTTGACAAAAGACCTTTATTCTATGTTTTGCAGACCATTATTCCAAATTTGAAGCCTCTCCCTAGTTACCTCAAGTACATTTCCTTGGAGAAGGAGAAATATTACCAGTGATTATCTCCAATAAACTTAGTACACTGCAAGAAGAAAAGCTTATGCAGGTCCTTAAGGAGCATAAGATGGCTATTGGTTGGACGATTGCGGATATTAAAGGAATTAGCCTATCTACATGTATGCAT
Source organism: Platycarya longipes (assembly GCA_036559045.1). NCBI lineage: Eukaryota > Viridiplantae > Streptophyta > Magnoliopsida > Fagales > Juglandaceae > Platycarya > Platycarya longipes. The sequence goes on from CM071791.1 coordinate 32,042,911, forward strand.
CGTATCTTACTTGAAGAGGGAGCAAAACCTTCTCGTCAACCACAAAGAAGATTGAACCCGCCCATGATGGATGTAGAAAAAACGTGATCCTCAAACTTCTTGAAGTTGGAGTGATTTACCCTATTTCGGATAGCAATTGGGTTAGTCCGATTCCAATGGTTTCAAAAAAGACTAGAATAACTGTTGTTAAAAACCAGAATAATGAGTTAGTACCCACTCGTGTTCAGAATGGGTGGCAAGTTTGTATAGATTATAGAAAATTAAATGTTGTAACCCGCAAAGACCACTTTCCTTTACCTTTTATTGATCAAATGCTTGAAAGATTAGCTGGTCATTCTTACTATTGTTTTCTTGATGGTTATTCAGGTTATTTTTAGATTGTAATTGCTCCAGAAAATAAAGAAAAGACGACTTTTACATGCCCATTCGGGACTTTTGCATATCATCGCATGCCCTTTGGCCTTTACAACGCCCCAGCCACTTTTCAAAAGTGTATGGTTAGCATATTTTTAGATTATATTAAGCATATCATAGAAGTCTTATGAACGATTTCACAGTTTATGAAAACTCGTTTGATAATTGTTTGCATAACCTTACAATTATTCTTCAAAGATGCATAGACACTAACCTTGTGTTAAATTCTGAAAAATGTCATTTTATAGTTGAACAAGATTTAGTTTTGTGACATGTTGTTTCATCCCAGGGAATTGAGGTAGATAAAGGCAAAGTTGATATTATTCAATCTTTACCTTATCCTACTAGTGTGCGGGAAGTTCGTTCTTTTATTGGACATGCAGGTTCTTACCGCAGATTCATCAAGGACTTCTCCAAAATAACATTACCCCTTTGTAAGTTGCTACAAAAAGATGTAGTTTTTGAGCTTGATAAGACATGTAAAAAGGCGTTTGATAAGCTGAAAGAACTATTGACTTCTACCCCAGTTATCCAACCCTCTGACTGGAATGTTCTTTTCGAAATAATGTGCGATGCAAGTGATTATGCAGTAGGCGCTGTTTTGGGACAAAGAATTGGAAAAGCATCTCATACCGTTTATTATGCTTCAAGAACTTTGAATGATGCCCAGAGAAATTATTCTACTACAAAAAAAGAACTTTTAGCTGTTGTGTCTGCTTTAGAAAAGTTTAGATCTTATTTGCCCAATACTAAAGTCATTGTTTATTCTGATCATGCAGCTCTTCGTTATTTGATGACGAAAAAAGAAGCAAAACCAAGATTAATAAGATGGATACTTCTCTTGAGTGAATTTGATTTGGAAATCAAAGACAAAAGAGGGAAAGAGAATCTTGTCGCAGATCATTTGAGTCGTTTAGTTCATATGGAAAATGAACTTTGTTTGCAGGAAACGTTTCTCGACAAACAATTGTTCTTCACGAGTGTGACATTACCTTGGTATGCGAATATTGTGAATTATTTGGTTATTAACATTTTACCTCCTAGTTTGTCTAAGGCTTTAAGAGACAAGATTAAAAGTGATGTCAAATACTATGTGTAGGATGATCCATACTTATGGAAGCATTGTGCAGATCAATTGATAAGAAGATGCATTCTTGAAAATGAAATTTTTTCTATCCTCACATTTTGTTATTCTTATGCTCTTAGAGGTCATTTTGGAGCTAAGAGAACGACAAAAAAAGTACTAGACAGTGGTTTTTTTTGCCATCTTTATTCCGAGACTCATATTCTTTTTATAAGTCATGCGATCATTGTCAAAAGATAGGTAATATATCCCGAAGGAATGAGATACCACAAACCATCATACTATTTTGTGAAATTTTTGATGTTTTGGGCATCGATTTTATGGGACCGTTTCCTATATCTTTCGGTTATGTTTATATTTTGCTTGCTGTTGATTATGTCTCGAAATAGGTGGAAGCTAAAGCCACCAGGACTGATGATTCTAACGTTGTTACAGATTTTATCAAGTCTAACATATTCTCCAGGTTTGGAATTCCAAGAGCTTTAATAAGTGATCGAGGTACTCACTTTTGCAATCGAACTGTGGAGACTTTGATGAGAAAGTACCATGTAACCCACAAGGTGTCAACTGCCTATCATCCGCAAACTAGTGGACAAGCAGAAGTGTCAAATCGAGAAATCAAGTCCATCCTTGAAAAGACAGTCAATCCAAGTAGAAAAGATTGGAGTTTGCGTTTGGATGATGCATTGTGAGCATGTAGAAATGCAAATAAGACACCCATTGGTATGTCACCTTATCGATTGGTCTTTGGGAAACCGTGCCACCTTCCAGTTGAGTTAGAACACAAGGCTTATTGGGTTATCAAGACTTTCAACATGAAAATGGATTAAAGTGGAGAACACAGGAAGTTGCAATTACAAAAGTTAGAGGAAATTCGCAATGATGCCTATGAGAATGCAAGGATCTACAAGGAAAAGATGAAGGCTTTTCATGACAAGATGATCTTTAGGAAGGAATTTAAAGTTGGTCAAAAAATCCTTCTATACCATTCACGGCTACGTTTGTTTCTGGGTAAGTTGCGTTCTCGTTGGATTGGACCTTTTGTCGTTACTAATGTTTTTCCTCATGGTGCAGTTGAAATTCAAAGTTTAGCAACTTCCAAAATATTTAAGGTAAATGGCCATAGACTTAAGACTTTCCAAGAAGGATTCCAAGTAGAGAATGCGGCAAAATTGGATCTTGAGGATCCAATTTATTCTGATTAAAGAAGAAAAACCTTGAGTCGAGACAATAAACAAAGACGCTGCTTGGGAGGCAACCCAAAGGGAGTTTGTTTCTTATTCTCGCATTATATTTTTTTTGTCTTTTCTTTGCATTTAACCTTACATTGAAGACAATGAAGTTTTAAGTGTGGGGGAGGGAATTTAGGTTGTGTTTTAAATATGTTTTTATATTAAAAAAAAAATTCATAACATGATTGAATAAGTAATCTTCCAAATTAATTAGTCTAGTTATTTTCCTTGAAAAATTATAGTGACTAAATTTGGTAGACAAAAGCCAATGCGATTTTGAGCCTGTAGACTGACATATCCATATCAGTCTCACCATTTTCTTTCATGTGAGATATTCTTTCATAGATTTATTTCTCTAGAACTTGCCTTGATTCTCTTTGAAATCACATTGATACATGCATGCATGAACATGATTAAGGCCCTCTTTGTTATAAGGTACATAAGTTAAACAGCCTACCTGATAATACTAAAACCCCTTTGAGCCTTATTAATCATTTTCATTTATTGTAAACCCACATTACAAGCTTTAAACCTGAAAAATAATATCTATACCTAAGTTATAGAGCTAGTGGAAAATTGTTCATGGATGTGCAAGAAATAAGTGTGGGGGTATTTGGATTTGTGATATGGCTATAAATGGTGAAATGGAATATGTTCTCACTCTCAATTCATAAATTCTATCTTCAAAAAAAAAAAATTCAAGAAAGGTTTCTGTTTACTTATGTTATATGCAAGGTGAAAGTTGTTGCAAATGATCGTTCCATGCTACAAATAAAAAAATGTTCATTTTGAACGATCTCTTTTTCAACACAGGAGTTTTATTTGGTTTAAATGCATTGAAGAAAAAATAAGGAAGCTGCAGAATGAGGAGATTGGTTTTACATGTCTTATATACTCAAATTTGAGTTGATTAATTTTTACTCCACTAGCTTCTATAACTTTTGAGCTACACTCCCAAATATTTCCTACCTTAACCCTAACCCCATTACATTCCTTGGAAAGTCCTTATGATTCGTATTATGCATGTAATCCCAGTGGTGGAGAATGAGAAAATATGCAAGCTTATGGTAGATCATTTCCATTGAGATGAATTTAAGCGAAACACATACCTTTCAAACACATGAGAATTGAGCGTTAAATTCCGTGAAGGTCTGCGTTTTTAGTTTACTTTATCTTCAAGTGAAAATGATAACTAAAGTTGTTTGTTCATGATATGTTATGAGTTCTGAAAAAATTTGATTGACCTTTATTAATAGCATTGCAACCTTGGTGTTTTTTGGAAAAGTAGATTATAGTTTTGCCCAAGTATGAGCAAAAGTTAAGTGCGGGGGAATTTGATGAGAATATAAAATGCCATATTTTTCTCTCTTAAAATTTAACATTTTATTCTTATTTGATGCCTAAATATACTCATTATTCTTATATTTTGATTTAGGATACAAATAGAGACATTAGGAGCAAATAAAGATAATTGTAAAATTTTATACAGTTTTGACGTCTCTTCATAATATGGGCATAACTCTCCCATCCAATCTCCGATTGAGCTGATTCAAGATGATATAGAACCCCAAAAGAAATATATATAACTTTTATGTTTTATGTTTTGAGAGATATCGGCTCAATCCAAGACAAAATTGACCATGAAGTGGACGCACCTGCACTTGACGTTCCTGAATATTCTTCAGCTACAATTCCAACCAATTGCATCAAATCCACATGTTATCATAACATTTTCCAGCAAGTACTCCTGCACCAATGTGACGTCCACGAATCCCCCCTAGAATTTAGAAGGACTCGCGACATCAAGACGATCATCTCTTGGATCAATCATCCCATTGAATAGTATTTGAAGAGTGTGTGAAGCATGCACCAAGTGTACAATAAATATTCGCAGCGAAAAAATAAATAAAAGTCAGTTGTTCTAGTACTAGAGATTCTTAAAAATTACAAATCAATTTAAAATAATTTCTCCAACAGGAGATTATACAGTCTTTCAAAAGAAAAAGATAAGCAACATTGCTTTCGAGATCATAATCTCGATCTTCATCCTCTCGACAAATCACTTTTCCTGTGGAGTCTGTATCTCGGGCCAATTTCATTTCTGCAATCACAAACTACGATCCCGTAAAAATGAGGACCGTAGGGTGGGCGCGATCCACCGACGTGAGATGTGAATCCCAGTAAGCAACAGACACAGACAACATACAATCAATTCACACAGTAGAACATCATCAACATATGCAAGTAAACTCAATGGGTGCATGTACCATGAATTTGCGACTTGCAACATGACTTATACACATGCACTTTCATATAACAAAAACTTTCATAATCCTTGACAGTTTTCGAAACTTTGCTTCATATACGTGCTTTTCATAAAAATGCTTTCATATAACTTTGACTTCTTTCATATGGACTGTTTGAACTTCTTTTCAAAAGTCCTCTTTTCAAAATACTTTTCGCCTTTTCTTATCTTAGGCGCCACTTATCATATCATATCATATCATGTCATATCATATCATTTCATATACGGCTCGAAAACCCTTTTCTTTTCGTCATGACCTCTTATTTTGGACACCTCACGGTTCCCCTATGCACCGTGTGTTCCTGCTAGTTACCGTAGCACCCGGCGACCGTATCAAACCTAAGTGCTACGTTTCGCGCCCTTTTGCGCACTTCATCACTCGGCGATTGATCACTCACCGAGCGACTACAAACTTTTCTGTATCAGTAAGGCCGAAGTCAACACCGCCCTATAGGCACCCACTAGCTTTAGGTGCGACCACGCTCCGGACATCTTCTAGAGCCATACATGGTCTGCCGACGGTTCTTTGTCGACCCAGGGGATTTCACTCGACTTTAATCACTCCTGAGTGAACAGGGAGTTCCACTGGGGTACTACCCCGTCCCAGCCTTTGGGGTTCTTATAAAACTTTAATTCTTTTCTTTCTTTTAAAACATGCTTGACTCAAAACATGCTTTTCGTGCTCATACATAGGACATGCATGCGACATGTGACTTCTTATACAGAACATGTAGATCATGAAACATATGAATCATGCATTCACAAATCATATCTCATATAAATTAACATATGAATAGACATCCATTATTAATTTATCTCATATCCAACACGTCATACATATTCCAATGAAGAGATGGTTAAAACCTTAAGTCACATCGTATCAAACCAACATTGTCTTATAGGGGTTAAGGACGCAACATATAATAGAGTCAAACCTAACTTTTCTTCTCATTTCTCCTTACCAAAACACTCATATTTCCTTAAGATCTTCTCAAAAATCAAAACCAATCATTAATCACCACATTTACATTGCCTGTATAGTTATTCTTTTCAACAAATTATCATTATATAATATTTTCTCTAAACCCAAACATTTCTCGATCTATACATCAAGGGAATCTAAGAGTACACATAGATTTTTCATCCAAAGACTCAAATCATAACTATACATCATATCATGAGATAAAACCTAATGTTTTTCCAAAGAAATATACCAGGATTGAAACTTATGAACTCCCACAATAAACTTTTCATCGTTTAACACATTATGCCATTGTTTCAACCCTTAACTAAATTTTACTTAACTGTATTTATTAAGTTCCCTTCTCAGATTTTCCACCATATTTTTTCAAATATCTTTTCGATTAAAGTCCTAGTGTATCACCTTATTAAAACATAGTGAAAAAGCAATGGAATTATCCAACCAAATCATTCTATCACCAACAAATAATAAAATACTACAGTCATCCCACCAAAACATTTTATCACCAATAATCACTAAAATAACTTAATTATCCAACCAGATCATTTCATTACTAATAATCATTAAAAATAATCAAATTATCCAACCAGATCATTTTATCACTCATAATCATTAAAATAATCGAATCATCCAATCAAAACATTTTATCGCCAATAATCACTAAGATACCAGAGTCATCCAATCAAATTATTCTAGGCCCAATAATTACTAAAATAACCGAGTCATCCAACCAGATCATTTTATCACTAAAAATCACTAAAATAATAGTCATCCAACCAAAACATTATATCGTCAATAATTAATGTCCACACAATAACCAATCATAATCATATTAATTCGGCTATTCCTATTTTCCATTAAAAGACCTTCAACTCAGTCAACATACTTCCGAATTATTTATCACAGCCAGCTAACACATTAACAGTCAAAACAGAGGTTAGCACACAATCAAACAGTCAACCAAACATCAAACAAATATTTGTTACTTACAGTGCATAAACGAATGCCAATCGAACATTGCGGCGATCCCCGATCCGTAGCGATAAGTCATGCACTATTCATCTCCAGGCACGGCAAAGTGACGGGTTGGGTTCAAGTACTCCATTTGACACCAAAATTTAGAAAAATACTCCTTGGAGGATGGGGAATCTCATGGCGGTGTTAGTGAGGCGGTAAAACCACCGGAAGGCAGGGGATCAGGCTCGAAACTGTGGAAACCCATTTTTAGATTTTCCCTCGTACAAGGGAGGTGCGGCCATGGATGTGAAAACTGTTTTAGGGGTATGATAAACTGAGGTAGGGAAAGCTTTTGGCGGTGGAGGTGAGAGACACGGTAGCCGGACGGCGGCGCGGTGATGGAAAGTTTATTTGGAGACCCATTTCGGTTTTATGGATGGCTAGGGAAAGTGAGGACTCCGTTGGGGCTGAAATATCTAGTGGTAGGTCGTCTATGGGTGGCAGATCAAATGGCGGGGGTGGTGTCATGGTACGGTGGCTGACGGCAGAGCTATTGGCGGCGAAAGATGCGGCGTAGAGGATTAAACGCCTCTCGGGTTTGGGGTTGCCGGTGGGACGTGGGGCTGCGGTGGTCGACACCACCAGTGGGGTCGGACTTGCCAGAGGGTGGCGGTTCAGGTGGGGCTGGAGGTGAGGCTTGGCGGGAAGGGGTGGCACCGCCACGGGCTGAAAACCGAACTGCCCTCCCACGGTTATTGTAGCACGTGGGAGAGAAAAGAGAGAGGAGAGAGAGAAGAGAAAAATGGAGAAGGGAAAAATGAGGACTTGACCCCTTTCTGTGTTATTTATAGGCCCGATGCTTTTGGGTCTTCAAACGGACAACAGATGAATTTAAAATACTGATTTGAAAGCGTATAACATCAATTTAACTTAAAATTCTCAAATTCTCAAATTAATTAAATAAAATCTTATTTCAACTTATTTTATTTCTCAACATAATATTTTTCATCAATACTTAAAATAATGAAATTTATTTAATTATTTAAAAGAAATAGATCCATATATTTAAATCAGATATTTAAAACACGTTTAAAATTTTGCAATATTTCAAATAACTAAAATCGAGGTAACAAAAGAATCTTGCACAATATAATATTTTTGAAGCTATTCAAAAGCTACCAAACCAAAATAGAATAAATATAATAAGACTTAATGATTTAATAAATTTAAGATCAATAAATCAGATAATGTCAAATAAAATAGAATCAATGCTCCTTAATAAAAATACGGCAAATCAAACCATATATTATAATAATTAAAACCAAAAATACTGAATATATCATTTCAAATGGAAAAACCAGTAGCAACAATTAATTAAAATAATTAAAAGCACTATTGTTCAAGAATCTCACAAAAGCTTATAACCATAATAAAATCAAAACCACTAAATCAAAATAATATCGATAACAATCCAAATGATAAAACCAATAATAATTTTTAAATAACTATAAATATTAAAATAGTAGATCTCACAAATAACTAACTCTAATTATGAATAAAATGTACCCGAAATAAAATTTATGAGATAACAATTTAATTTATTAAAATAAATTAAAATATCCAATGATAAAATATGAGCAAATACAGATATGTAAAAATTCGGGATGTTGCAACCAACTTGCAAATTCAATGATTAACTTGCATGCAAGATTAGGTGTACTCAAGTTTCTTGAAGGCAAATTGTTTGAAAACAAGATACAAAGTCATACAAGGTAACTAATGAAGAAGGAACAAAATTGAACACTCAAGCTACAAGCAACTTTCAGCTAAGGATGGTGGAAAAACAAATTATCAAATGCCAACTTACAAACCACTTGGATTCAAAAATGACACATGGCAAAACAACTTGAAATTGTGATGATTTTGTCATGACAACTTGCATGAAGGATGCTTATAAATAGAAGGGATGGGTGTGTGTTCTAAGACTATGCTTTTGATGTTTAGTTGAGTTATTGTGTTATCTTGAAAAAAAAAAAACAAATACCTCATTTCTCTTCCTTTTCTTTTGATTGATATTTTTGTTATGATTTTGAGTGGCTAAACTTTTGTAATTGGTCAAAGGAAACGAAAGCCTCGGAATTTATATAGCTGTGAGATCTAAGTTGTTCTTATCATTCAATTTAGGCTTTGAGTATCAAATGTTCTTCTGTACTTATTTTCATGATTATTTCGTTTAATTACTATAAGGCCTGCTAGTTTATTATTCGTTATAATCTATTGCTAGATTAGATATCAAATTCGTAATTGTTTGATCTCTTTAATCTGTGAAGCAATTAAGGTTTAATGATTTGCTGCGTCAGAAATTATTAGAACTTAAGAAGAACACTCGACTAAATCAAATGCACCGCTTGTATTTGTATTGTTTAATTTCATTGATCTCTCTAATTCTTATAGCTGCTACTAGATTAAATTATTAATGCTTGTCTTAAATTGTTTAGTAGTTAGGATTAATTAGATCACTTGTTTTCTAATTAATTACAACAAAGGAGAGATAAAAAAAAATGGTTCTAACGGTGAATATTCAAAGTACTAATTGATTTATATTGCATCAATGATCAGTTATAAAGTTTCGATGTTGGACGTTGACTTCGACCAATGTTTTTTCCTTTGATTAATATTTTGAAATTAAATTGCTATTTAGTTGTTTTTAATTCCTTTGAAGATATTCTCATTACAATCAAAAACCCCCTCTTCCTTGCTTAATAGAATAAAAATAAGCTAATCACTCTCTGTGGGATCGACCCTTACTCACACTACTACATATATTTTTTTGAGTACAGGATTTTATTTTTGGGTGCTTGCGATAGCACACCACCCTACCCCAATACCTCAAACCTTTTCACGGGGACATTCTCCAACCAATGGGTGCCATAAATCCATCTGATCGGGAAGGCTCCCAAAACTTCGGCCATTATGGTAGACTTTCTCATGGTAAAAGCTCTCTCCCCCTACAACAAGATATTGGGTCAATTGACCTTGAATAACCTCAAGCCGGTCATGTCTATATACCAAATTCTGACATCACCACAGCCCACCTGGTTTTTTGCTCCTTGCTGCGGAGTGGCATACCAAAAAATAAATAGAGAAGAAAAAGCCACTTTCCTAAGCTTATTGATTAGGGTGGATTGCATGCTTTTTGATTATGAGACTCGACCCCCTTGGCGGAAAGGGAGCATAAAGCTCAAGATGAAGTTTTTGACCAACCTTAGAGTAAGAGAGATCCATGGAAAGCAGGTGCTGGCATAGGAATGTTATGCAGGGGATCTGACGCAAAAGGCCAAGGAAGTTTGTGCCCTTGGAGAAGTGCGGGAGGCTACCGACCCACCTCCACTACCAACTCTGATGAAATTGGATGAAAAGGTAGAGACGAGAAGGCAATATAGTAGGCAGAGCCTAACGAGCCCTTGGAGCTGGTTTCGATAGATCCACAAATGCTGGAGCTGGTTGGGACCAAAATGTCTATCGAGTTGAGGCAGTCCGTGAAGCAACTCATCATCGACCATTAAGATGTGTTTGCATAGAGACATGACAAGTGGCTTTCTAACATATTGCTAGTTAGGATGGCAAGCAAAAAATAAAAGATGTCTATCAACTTTATTGAATAGAACAAGGACTGCACAAAGGATAACTTCCCTTTGCCAAGAATCGATTTGATAATTAACTTAACAGCAGGGCACCTTTTACTTAGTTTCATGGATGCATACTTGGGCTACATCACATTAGAATGAACCCAGACGACGAGAAAAAGATAGCCTTCATCACTGATTAGGGACTTTACTACTATAAGGCCATGTCGTCCAGTCTAAAAAATGCTAGCACAACCTAGCAACGACTAGTCAACAGAATGTTCAAAGAACAAATAGGCCAAAACATGCAGATGTACGTAAACGACCTTCTAGTCAAGAGCAAGAGGCTTGAACAACATGCGTCTAACCTTCGTGAAGCGTTCAAAGTATTATGGTGCTACTAGATGAAACTCAAACCACTAAAGTGTGCCTTTGAAATAGAGTCAAGAAAGTGTCTAGATCTCATGATCTCAGAACGAGGAATTAAGGCCAATCCAATAAAGGTTGAGGCACTAGTAAGCTTGCCCCCGCTATTCAACCTTCAGGAGGTCTAGAGGCTCGTCAAGCAAGTTGCAACTTTGAACCATTTCATTGCTCGTTCGATTGACGACTACCTTCTCTTCTACAAAGGCTTCATGGTCTAGAGGCCAACAAGGCGTGAGAATGAGATGTCGGATATAACTTGGTGTTCGGAAAACTAAATGAGTAACTGGCCCACTTGTCGTTCCTCAGCCAGACCAAACTAGGAGAACCTAACCATATACCTTGTCATTTCTCCACATATAGCATTCACCATAATAGTCCACAATGCGGAATAAAGAAAGTGACCCATCTATATTACACAAGTTGGGATCCACGAAGCTAAGGCCAAATACCCACGAACCGAGATGCTAGTGTTCGCATTAGCCGTCATCACCAATGAGCTAAGGCCATACTTCTAAGCCCACTCGATGGAGATGCTCACCGATTTCCCCCTCAGAAAAATATTGCAAAGACCTGATGTGTCTAGGATGAACTAGGCAATTGAGTTGAGTTCGATATAGAGTACTTTCCTCATAAGGCGATAAAGAGTCAAGCACTAACAAATTTTGTAATCGAATATATAGACTTCTCCGAAGAAACATCAGTCACACCATAAGGAAAGTTCTGGTAGGTTTATATCGACGGATTGTCCTACCGGAGTGGAGGGAGTGTGGGGGTGCATATTGTCATAGAGTTTGGGGGGAGCATGACTACGCAATAAAATTCGATTTAAAAATTGACCAACAACGAGTCCAAGTACGAAGCACTATTGGAGGGAATTTTGGTTGCCAGGTCGTTGGGAGCCACCGAGATCGAGGTAAAAGCTAACTCTCAAGTGGTAGCCAGTCAAATGTCAAGAGAGTTTGCTACGAAAGGGAAAGGTTGAATACGTAACTTTAGTAGGTGGGCAAGGAACACGAATATTTTCACTACTTCTACAGTAAGCAAATTCGAAGGGAGAAAACTGTAACGCAAACATATTGGTAAGGGCCGCTTCGGGACAAGAAAAGATTCCCATCCCAGAACATATTATGGTCCAAAGGGTTGATGCACTAGCAATCGAGATCAGAGTGTCAGTCGTCTCCCTAGCACTACCCGAATGGGCCACAGATGTTGTAAAATTTCTTATCGAAGGTTGGCTCTCAGGCAACCAAGAAAAAGCTCAAATGGTTAAGTATAAAGTCGTGCGTTTCATGTTTCTAAAAGAGGTCTTGTATGAGAGGGGCTTTTCAAAACCCCTCCTAAGGTGCATTTCGCCTAAGGAAGTCTAGTAAGTGCTAGCTGAGATACATAAAGGAATTTTCATGAAGAAGTGCTCCAGGTGCCAAGAACACGTATCGATCATCCACTGATTGCTAGAGGATCTAACGTCCATCGTGTCCCTCTAGTCTTCCGCACAATTGGGATTGACTTAATCAGGCCTTTTCCTACAGTTAAGATGGAGTGAAGTTCATAATTGTGGCAGTTGACTAGTTTACAAACTAGGTTAAACCAGAAGCATTGGTGACCATCACAACTCAGGCCATCATGAGATTCTTGTGGAGATAAATAATTTGTTCGTTTGCCATTCCCCAAAGCTTGATATCTGACAATGGTCGGTAGTTCGGTTGCTCACACTATTAGAAATGGTGCAGCTTGGAATTAAAGTCAAGTACTCATTCCTGAAACATCTGCAAGGCAATGGACAGATTGAGGCAACCAAGAAGACTTTATTAGGTATTCTAAAAAAATGATTGGGGGACCCAAAGGGAAGATGGGCTGAAAAGCTCTTTGGAGTATTGTGAGCCTATCGAACTTCCATGAAGACCCTCACGTGAGAGACACCTTTTGCACTCATCTACGGAATTGAGGCGATGATCCCAGTGAAAGTGATAATGCACACTTACCGAGTTCAACACTTCAACCCAAGTCAAAATGATGAGGGAATGAAAGAGAACCTGGACCTCCTGAAGTAGAAAAGAGAAGAAACTGTAGCACATACAGCAAATAACAAGAGGAAGGTAGAACAATACTTCATTAAACGGGTCAAGTCATGATCCTTCAAAATAGGGTACCTAGTCCTGAAGCAAACTAGGCTCACTACGCACAAAGAGGGAAAGCTAGGCCCTCGATGGGAAGGACCATCAATCATGACTGCTAAAGTAAGGCCTAGCGCTTACCGTTTGAAAGACGATGGAGGCTGCAAACTCCCATAGCCATGGAACCTTAGCACTAGAAGGAATACTTCACCTAAAGGTTATAGCCTCACCCCGTAAATGTTTATTCATATACAATGAATGAGAAAGCATGAATTTGCCTTTGTCTAAAAACTCTAAACAAATAAGTTGAGTCCTTAGACTCATCGGAAAGTAAGGTTCGGCTTTGCACCAAAAATAAGTTGAACACAAGTCACTTGACTTGCCGACCTTCATGTTATAAGCTAAATGCTTGGCCTCGCTGCGAAGTAAAGTTCGGACCAGAGCATTCTAAGCTTTGCCCCACAACCTAGTCGAGTATGAGTCCCTTAATTTGTCGACTTTCGTGCTACAAGCTGAATCCCTAGACTTACTACAAAGTAAGGTTTGGGCCAGAGCATCCCAAGCTCTACCCCACCAACTAGTCAAACACAAGTTCCTTAACTTGCTGACCTTCCTATGACAAGTCGAGTCCTTGAACTCATCATGAAGTAAGGTTCGGGCCAGAGCATTCTGAGCTTTATCCCACCAACCAGTTGGACATAAGTCCCTTGACTTGTTGGGTTTTGTACTATAAGCTAAGTCCTTGGACTTGTCATTAAATAAGGCCAAAGCATTATAGGCTCTACCCCACCGACGAGTCGGATACAAGTCCATTGACTTGCTGATCTTCATGGTACAAGATGAGTTTAAGGCTCGGGTGAGAACATCCCAAACTCTGTCCCATCAACCTGTCAGACAAAAATCCCTTGACTTGCCGACCTGCCAAATATCGCAAAAGATAGAAAGATGCATAGAACTGAAGAGAATACGATGGTAATAAACAAAGGGATCTCAGAGTCTCCAAGTCCTCCATCAAGGTATCGCGCTTCAGAGATATCTCATTCACCACCTAGTTCATCTTACAAACTTCCATGAGAGTAAGGTGGGCTAAGGAGCGAAGTGCCATGTTCTCTTCCTTGAGAGCCTCTCGTTCGGCCACAAGTATGCCAACCAGTTGATCTGTGGCCTGAGCCCAAAAGTGATGTTGGAAGGGAAATTTTCAGCGTAAGAACATAACGTACCTAAGCAAAGAGAGGCCTAAGTTTTTGTGCCATTCATTCGATTGCCTTGGCCCGAGCCCTTTTAAAGCCCAAACCCGTCACCTGGGTGCCCCCCATCCCAGAGCGGAAGGACTAACATCAACCCAAATTGGGATTCCTTTACATTACTCAACGCGTCTTCCACTTCTAGGATCCCCTCGTCCTCATGTACCGCCAACCCTAGTGGAGGTTCTTCCACGATCACCGACATAGCTTCAACTGACATAAGACTTCCCCTTTTGTGGGCCTGGCCTACCCGAAGAGTGGGATGATTGAGCTAGGTCCTCCTACACCAAGTAATAGTTGACATTCGGATTAAAGAAGTGGCCAAGTGAAGGTGACAGAGTGGACACAAGATTGTCGCTAAGCTCTAGAATTAGGGAAGTGCTCGGCCCAACCTCCTTCTATCTATAGGGCTGGAACTTGTTGGTGAAGAACGACTACCGCCCCCCGTCCTGGGCTCAACATGGACAACTTCCTCCTAGGCGACCATCTCCTCAAAGTAAGGGAGAGACTTAACCACAAGGTAAGGCTTGCGGGGAGTGGGGTTTACAAAGGCATTGAAGAAAGCCACAGTAAGGACAACCTTATCTTCCTAATCATCGGCGACATAGATTGATGATGCTAGAACCAAGTGTGGCACAAGGTGCCTTTAGTGCAGGAACTTGTTGGGAAGAACTAGATGAGTCACTAAGGGTGTAAACCGCTTTGATCCAGGGGGTGATGGGCCAAAATTTTCGATCCATCATTTTTTCCAAATCGAACCAAACCGAACATCCATAGGGACCCCAACCGGCCTAGAATGGTAGCTATCGGTCCAGTTCGGTCTGGTTAGTCCATTTTGTCTGACCCAATTATTTTTTTATTTCATTTTTCAAATAAATTAATAAAAAAATACTTAAATTTCTAAATTAAAAGTAGTGAATTACTTATGTGAATTATGTAACTAATTCATTAAAAAAATATTTTATATGGTCAATGATAATACATTAAATGAAAATTAAAGTATTGACTTATATAGTTATTATATAAAAATAATAGATTAAATTATCAAAAATATCTTTAAAGTATATATAGGAGTTTGGTTTGTTCGGTCCAATACAGTCCAAAATTTATATACTCCAGGATCAAATTGAATTTTCTCGATCTACAATTTATAAGACCAAGACTGAATGGTCAAGAGTTCGGTTCGATTAGGTCAATTTTTTCAAACCAGACTAAACTTCTTACACCCCCACGAACCATGGTGGAAAGCGCTGACACAGCTAATTGTGGCCTCGCAGGAGGAACTAGTCGGGATTTAACGGAAGCAGCTAGAGGCAACTTCAGCACAACTAGGATGCTTGTTGTCTTGAGGAGCCCCAGCCCTACTACCAACCATTTCGCCAATCTCACCACAATCTAACTAACGTTGTTTATCGTTGTCGCTAGTTGCCAGGGGGTTGGATGGTCGTTTCCTTCCCTAAGGTGTGGGAGGATCCTCCAAAAAGTCTGGATAGAAAACGAAGGAACAGTCGAGGAGGGTCAAGAACTGCCTAAATTTTAACATCCAATAACACCACGTTCATTTCAATATCAAAGAGATGGGAAACCACCTAGGACAACATGATCGCATGCCTAAGGTCATCTCTCCTACTTACTTTGATGGAGAGACTTTTGCCATTTTTCCATGTAAAGCCACCTCGCAGAAGGAATTCCTTATGTGCTCCTATCGGGATACTCCCAGTCCGAAGAAGAATTGAAAAAGAACCGTCAGGACCAGTCCTTGATGTGGGAGAAGCGCCTCTCCAGGATATTGAAGCGCTTCTTGGCGAGGTGCACCTAAAACCCGCACAATCTTTCATCTAGATACGAAACCTGGTGCACAGACAAGACATCTGGATCGTCATATCGGGATACTCCATCTAACCAGACCTAAGCACTCCCTGAAAGACTACATAGTTGGTGACCAAGATCTGCCATGCATTAGGTGGAGCTATGCAGAGGCCAACCCCAAAAAGTTAAGAGCATCTCAGATGGGGTGGCAGAACGGTAGTCGGTAGATGAAGGGTGCTTGCGAACACAATGGGTAAGTGGCACCTGTAACACCATCCCTTCAGAATCCACCACAGGGACATTATAGCTAGAATTCTCCAAAACCACACACTATAGAATGTTGTACACATTCCATAAGGCATGGAGATTATCAGCAGACACAGACAACTCCCATCTCTGCCCATGCCCAACAAAGTAAAGGTGGTGGGCATCAGACTGACTTGTAGCAGCCATTACAGAAGGGTCGAAGGAAAGAGTGAGAATGGTGAAGAAGAAATATGGGGATGAAGAAGAGAATTTTAAGAGGAAGCAAGAGGGTGAGAACCAAGAGGAATTGTGGGAACCAAAACAAGAAATGGGTAAAAATGGGGAGAACAATGGTTTATATAAGGTTGGCCTTCCATAGACAACGAAGCAACTGCAGGTCAGAATTCGAAGGGATGTATCAGTCATTGGGAAGCGTGTGAAGTGGCGTCGTGGTGTCCAATCGGCACAAACCAATAGAAAACTAGAAAGGTGATTAATGGGGCGTCTGGCAAGCATGACCCAATAACAAGCCTTGTGCATAAGTAGGAAACCCGCTAACAAATGAATATGAATGGGAGGAACACGAGGCAACGCCCCAACATTAATGTGGTTGCTAGGAAATCGCGAGGTGGCATTAGGAACTCCAACTCACGGGAGGCCCACAGGAAGTTAAATGGGCATGTAACATGGGCATAGCAAGCACGGCCCTAATTACGCCCAAAGTACTATGCAATGAAATAGTATAGTTTGAGGTGTCGATCTACGGGGAGTCGGAAGAAACACTACAAGATGCAAGTTTAAAAAAAATATTAAATGACAATATGACAAGAATCTACAAATTTTACTTAAAGCACGCAATTAAAACGAGATTAGGGCACGAATAAAAATAGGCAAGTAAAGCTTCAAGGTTCCATCAACCAGATGCAATACTCTCACCTTTTCAATTCAAACTATATATACAATTAAGAATTATAGCACCAAATTTCTAATTGGAAGATATGACATTATATTCATCTAATTTCTAAAATTTAATTCTAGAATCTATTATCACTTTACAAACCATAGTTTTCATGTACAAAAAGAAATATCTTATCTAAAGACGACCATATGTTCACAAACAATAGTGTAGCAAAAGATCACATCAATGACATGAAAAACTTGTTTGAGTCACAATCATTAATTCATAATCCTATAGCTCAACAAGATCAAATCATAGCAAGATTTAATATAATTGTCTCAAACTTATAAAAATTCAAAACCAATAGAGAATTGAAGTTGAAGTTGAAAGATCTTGTAAGTCAATATCTTGTCTTTAAAAAATCCTTTCGTCCACCAACCTAACTCCTTTTTTGAATTGGGCTTTAGTAGGCTTTGGGCTCTCATTTGACTAGGATTTTTCCTCCTCTTTTACAGACTTAAAATTAAATGTAAAAAAATGTGCTTAAAAGTTTTTCAAAATAAATAGAACCTAAGTTCAAAAAAATTAATTTCTATGATTTATATTCTTATTTTAGAATTTTAGTCCAATAATATGCTATTTAGTTAGAACTTTCATACACCATTAGGCCCAATGCCGACATCATGCGTGGAAGGGTGGAATGCACCCCGAAAGACATCATAGGGAAGATGTACGGTCACAAGGTACAAAAATGATGTTTTGAATTTTTACCATATATACATTGAAAATTTACAGAGTACTGTAAGAGGAGCAACTCTCCAGGCATGGGCCATACTGAGCGGGACCAACCCACAAAGCAAACATAATGTAGATTGGGTCTGGACTTGGGCCAAAGAAGGCAAGGCCAGTTCATGAAGCCCACGAAAAGTATAAGAGGGGAATGCACTAAGCTTGGAGCCCAATTTGGAGAACCGACATAATGGATGACTGACAACCCATGAGTAGGGTGTTAGGGACAACCTTGGCATTCCAATACTTACGGCTACACAGACCTGTGCACCAAGCAACTGGTCGACAACTTGGGCACCTAGTGTCAGGAAAAACCCCAGCACTCGAGTATTGGCAGTTGGATAGGCTTGAGCAGTGCAGACTCACCTAACAAGCACACCATGGCATGGACTAAGGGTGTCAGTAGTCACCACGACTGGGCATGGGTGCCCTACCACCTGACAGAAGGCTGGCATAGAACACGGCTGGAGTATGGACGACACCACCACAATTTGTTTGTCAAGGTACAGACAACAACACCACAATCTGTTTGTTAGAGGATCACCCAGATTGGGTATATAAATACCTCCCTCCCTCTGGGAGAGGCTAATTCTAAACTCATTTTCTACTCTCATTCAATGCACCTACCAAATCACTCATCTAACTAAAGCATCGGCAGTAGCTCAACTATCTCGATCCCTATGTTCTCTACATTGATAAGAATCCAGACAAACTAACTAAATGGAGTTGCTCAAAATGCGAAACATGACCTCAACAGAAAGAATAGCTCAAACTCCTACGTGGGGATCAGAATTCTTTTTTTTTTTTTTTAATCTCGGCGTGGGGATTAGAAGTCGTGATCCTATTATGGTCTTTCTCTGTATTTTGTTTATAGTAACTTAAATTGGTGTTTCATTTTTAAAATGAAATTGTTGGGCACATGATACATCACTTGGAATCATAAAAAGTATAAGAGTTGCAAATTGTATATAGGGCTATTCAAAATAACCATGTGTCAAGCTGACCATTTTCTGAATCGACTCGACCCAAAATTACCCGACCTGTTAGGGGTGAAATAAAAAACGGGTAATACCCGGCAACTGACTTTAGAGTATAGACCTCATCCCTCCTCTAGCCCCTCGTCATACATTGACCTCTTTGAAGGCCGCCTCAGAAAAAATCTAAAAAATCTAAAAAATCATTCCTTTACCGGAGTGAGCCTCTTGGATTTGCTGGAACCCCGTTTTGCCTCCCTCGCAAATGATGGTTTTCGGGCCCACTTGTTGAGATGCCAT
Organism: Platycarya longipes; assembly: GCA_036559045.1. NCBI lineage: Eukaryota > Viridiplantae > Streptophyta > Magnoliopsida > Fagales > Juglandaceae > Platycarya > Platycarya longipes. Next base: position 32,062,311 of record CM071791.1, read on the forward strand.
TTCTAAAACAAATAGGAAAACTGAAATGACAAAAATGACATTGAAGGAGAAGTGGAGAGCAGAGGCTAGTTTTTGTGGGTGCTGATTGCCTGTAAGTGAAAAAGAGAAGGGAGAAGAGTACATACAGGTTAGGATACAATTTAGAATCTAGGATGTTATCGGGGGGCTTATTATTTCTTCTAACTACAAAAACCACTGTTAGAAGAAGGATATGCCACCTAAAAGTTCAGGCTGGCAAAAGAGGACATAAAATCAATAAAGTATCCCCTTTACGTCTTATTCTTAACCACATTACTACATATGACATAAATACTAGACTATTGAATAATCGGCCTATCGAGATTTTGGCTAAATGATATAAGTTGAGATCGGATAAGGTCGGGTCAAAACAGCCTTAAAGTTTCGAGTTAGGTCGGGCAGGCAATTTTAGCTGTATCTACTAGAATAAATTATTCCAAAATAGTATTTTGATATTATTTCCTTTTTTGTTTGAATTGATGTCTATAAATTCTTATAGTTATAGCAAATCTTGTACAAAAGTTCCGAGGAGCAAGAATTCGAAACAATTCGCTTTCGTATGTTAATATTAATGCGGTTGCCAAATTATTTGATTGACTAGTAGGAGAGAGAAGATTTCTCCATCTTCTTCAAAAAAAATCCAAACAGAGCATTCTCCCAACCGTTTGACGGTTTGAGTCTGTATGCGACGACGCAGGCGCACAGCTCACTCAACTTCTCTCCTACCGACTAACCATAACAACCCGTGACTTTTTGAGTCTCCCCAATCCCCATCAATCTCCCGTGAACCCAACCCCGCCTTCCATTTTTCTTTTCCGACTAACCGCACCTTCCCTCCTCTTTCATGCTTACCACGTCCACCTACTCACACTACCATCCAAATTGAGATCTCTCTCTCTCCACTGCGCTCTATTTTAGTGGATCGATTAGATATGGCCACTACTCATCAAAGAAAATCCACAAAACTAGTCCATAAAAGCAGCTCTAACACCTTCTTCCTGTTTTCTAAGCCATCCACAATTGTTGTAATCTCCATGGCCTGCATCTTCTTTGTCTCCCTTGTCCTTTTTCTTTCCCTCTCTTCAGCCTCCCACCACCACAACCCCAGTCCTGCTCCTCCCTCCTCCATCTCTCCCGCGATCCGGCGGGCGTGTAAGGCCACTCGCTTCCCTAGCCCATGCGAGACCTCTTTGACCCAATCCAACCACGTGCCCCCCAATCCCACCCCTCTCCAGCTCATCCAGTCCGCCATCTGGGTCTCCTCCCAGAACCTCCACACCGCCCAATCCATGGTCAAGTCCATCCTGGACTCCTCCGCGGGGAACCTGAACCGCACCACGGCCGCCAACAACTGCCTCGAGTCCCTCAGAATCTCTGAGTACCGGATCTCTCGGACTACCGAAGACGCACTGCCACATGGCAGGATCAAGGATGCGAGGATCTGGATGAGCGCCTCCTTGCTCTACCAACAAGATTGCTGGTCCGCGCTCAAGTACGCGAACGACACCCAGATGGTGAACTCGACGATGTCGTTTCTGGACTCGTTGGTTGGGCTCACCAGTAACGCGCTGAGCATGGTGTTCTCGTACGGTATTTTCGGGAACGAGACCGGGTCGTGGGCCCCGCCCAAGACCGAGCGGGACGGGTTCTGGGAGGGAGGTGGCGGCTCTGGGTCGGAATTCCGGGGCGGTTTCCCGTCGAAGCTAACGGCGGACGCGTCCGTGTGTAAGGACGGGAGTGGCGGGTGCTACAAGACGGTGCAGGAGGCAGTGAACGCCGCACCTGACAACGCCGGGGAACGGAAGTTTGTGATACATATAAGCGAGGGGGTGTACAAGGAAACTGTCAGAATCCCGTTAGAGAAGAAGAACGTGGTGTTTTTAGGAGACGGGATGGGCAAAACGGTCATTACGGGGTCATTGAATGTCGGCCAGCCTGGGATTTCGACATACAACACAGCCACAGTTGGTAAGTATTTTGAATTTATATTACTTTATTGTGTTTGGCCATTCTTCTTTGTTATTGTTTTGTCTTTTCTTTTTGGATATATGTTTTGTTTTTCAAGGAGTGTATGGAGTCAATAAATACTGTTGGGGAGGTGCTCATGTTTTTTTTTTTTTTGTTTTTAGGAGGGAGGTGCTTATGTTCGGCAGTTATGAATAAATTATTCTAGTAGATTTTATTCTAGTAGATTTTACAGCCTTTTGCACTTAGGTTTTTCCATCAGTTTGTCACCTTACATTGTATGCATTCGTACCAAATATTTAATTCTTAAGCCTAATACAATTAAGTTCTTGAGTCAATATTTTGACCATTGACTTGGGCACCCTCCCCTGTCACACGATGTTTGGCTGTATTTCACTGAATAAATGAACAATCAATCTGTTCATTGATTGGCTGCAATCACAAGTCCATCCTTCCAGCTTGGTCATGGTGTCGAGCCCATGTGAATTGAAATTAGGTTGCAAACTTATTCACGGTTTTTTAATTGGTAGCAAGACTTAGGAAAAAGGGCTAGTTAGTACTAAAAACAAAAGATAAAATGTTGACTACAATTGTAGATGACTTGTTTTATGAAGTGGTAGAAGAAGTCACCGAGAGAACAGATGTTAGGACACCGTAAAATTTATGAGTTTGAGCTTTGCTTTGTTAATCCCTTCTTGCTCTTGATTTGCTTTGAAAAAAAAAATCCCTTGTTCTTATATTTGATACATTCTGGACAGGTGTCACTGGTGATGGATTCATGGCCAGCGGCCTCACAATTGAGAACACGGCCGGTTCTGATGCACACCAAGCAGTGGCCTTCAGATCAGACAGTGATCTATCCGTCATTGAGAACTGCGAATTCTTAGGCAATCAAGATACACTCTATGCTCGCTCCCTCCGCCAATTCTACAAATCATGCCGGATCCAGGGAAATGTGGATTTCATTTTTGGAAACTCAGCATCCGTTTTTCAAGACTGCCAGATCTTAGTCCGCCCCAGGCAATTAAATCCAGCAAAGGGCGAGAACAATGCTGTCACTGCGCATGGCAGAACCGATCCTGCACAAGCCACAGGTTTTGTTTTTCAGAATTGCTTGATAAATGGCACCGAGGAATACATGATGCTGTATCAGAGCAAACCCAAAGTACACAAGAATTATTTGGGAAGGCCATGGAAGGAATATTCAAGGACAGTTTTTATACACTGTAATTTGGAAGTTCTTATTACACCAGTAGGCTGGATGCCATGGAATGGCGATTTTGCATTGAAAACACTCTATTATGGGGAGTTTGGGAATTCTGGACCAGGCTCTAGTTTGTCCCAGAGAGTAACCTGGAGTAGCCAAATCCCAACAGAGCACATACTCACATATTCCGTCGAGAATTTTATCCAAGGAGATGAGTGGATTCCATCTTCTCAGTAATTAGCTTCAGATTTTGCAGATATATTGGCCGTAATGTGTCTGGAACTCAACAATATGAGGGAGATTCCAAATTTTTGGCTACATTTGATCTCCATCCATATGTGATATCTCTTCACAGTGGGGCTTATGCTTGAGCGTGTTTGCAGCTTTTGTAAATTTATATCATTGTGTTTTTAGTCGATCTCTAGACCTGGCATCTGTTTTGTAAGTTGTAACTCTGGGAAATAGATGAGAATTGGGTGGGTGTAATTTCTACTTCATCGTATAAAATGAGTGATGATAGGCGTACAACGCTTTTTATAATTATTTTATAATTTATAGTGTATTTCATTTTTTTTATCATTTTTTTTCAAGTATTTTTTTCATATTCTTAATTATTAAGAAAAAAATATAAAAAAATAATAATTTTATTAATATTCATATTCTTAATCACTAAGTAAAATTAAAAATTAAAAAGTAAATAAATATAAGAAAAATTATAAAATAATTATAAATAAGTAGTAATGTTATCATTTCTCATAAAATATTACGTGATACTGCTAAAATTGTTATTTATTTATTTTTATAAATTTTCACAGGGTCGCTGTCACTTATTGAATTTTTTATTTTTATAAATGTTGGAGGTTGCCACCCACTAAGTCGCACGTTGAACAAACGTAAAAGAAAGAAAAATGACACAAAAAATACCGAATAACACGGAATTTTTCAATGCTAGTAAAATGGTACAAAGGCAATGACATCTGGCCGTCAATTTCTTGACTTGCAGGATACGTGCCGTTGCAACAAGAAGCCCAATTTCACGGCATGCGCTCTTAATAGCTTGCCGACAACTTTAACGTTCCGTTAAAACGGTTTATTGCTGACCATTTTGTATGGCTCATTTCACTTTTCACTCTCTTTAGGGGCCTTAAATTCAAGCAATAACTCGAGAGAATATCTTTTTACTGCCCAGTAAATGTAATAACCTCCTTTTCCATGCCCATATGCCAAATAGGACCATGTTTCCATGTTTTGGAGAGGTGACCGTGACATGGGAGAATTGCGTGACTTAGTGGGTACTTTCACTTTGAATGGCGTTGCTTCATCGTGATCGACCATCATTGAGGCCAAAACTTGAAAGCCTGATGGGCATCTATCTTCTTTGATAATAACGTCTGGGACTGGGAGTCTCAAGTATGGGTCTTTAAAAAGCAGACACAGACTTGCGTCTTTTGAAATCACGGGCTTGATTCTATGCGAAAATGTTGGAAGCATTAAAGTTTATTCCCAAGTTCACATGATGCTATGCAAGTATGGTATGGGGCCACCCAATACAAGACAAAGACTTGAGTCTCATATGCAATCACATGATGCACAGCGTACGGTGAATTGTTTTCTAACGCCTGACTTACGGGTCTCGATTATTCACACGTGCTTTGGTGCCTATTTGGCTGCAAACTAACGGTTAAACTTTTGACACTAATACTCTACTTTTAGAGAAACGCTTGAGGGGTGTAAATTTCAATTTTACACCCGGCCAATCATGTGTCGACACATCAACTATTTCATTTTAGGAAGATTAGACCCGACCATACCAAAACATGAGCCACTTCTTTCGAATCCATCTCTCCCTCAGACCCCAAAACCCATCTCCCTAATTCGAAACCCACCGACGCCGACAAACATCCCATGACCTGTACTCCTCTTCAAAGTCGACAAAAGGTAAACATTTGAAACCCATTTGTTTTTTCGATTTCATCTGGCCCGTTCGAATCCATCTCTCCCTCAGACCCGAAAACCATCGATGCCGACGAACCCCCCACCTGCACTTCTCTTCAAAGTCGACAAAAGGTAAACAAAGAAATGAAATCAATGAAAGGAAAAACCAAAAAATAGGCTTTTGCCGAGGGAAAGAAATGAGCTTTTTGGGTAAATAAAAGCATGCATGACGAACTTCCCCATAGAATCAGTACTCTTCGCACAAGTATACCCAGGGGCAAAGAAGATATTTTTTTGTTGCTTATATACACCTCTTTGAAACCTACTGTAATAGCAAAACACATTGTTAAAATCCATTTTTTTTTGGGGTGAAGATTAAAGGTATTAAGGACTCACTATGTTGTTATCAACTATAAAAGTGCTCTGCTGACATTTGCTGGTATTGCCACCTAGCATACTGTTGGATTTTTTGCTCCTTGAATCCCATATGGGAAAGGAGTGGGAGATGGGCAATGCCAAGGGGGTTATAAAATGAGGCCTAGCCTTCTTGGTTTAAACACACCAGTTAGAAACTTATCTAGTAACTTCTGACTTTAGTAAAATTCCTCTATTATCCTTTTTGTATGTAAAAGGAAGAGAGGTGAAAGTTAGAGTTTTACTAGTGGGAGAAGTTTTTGTGGGTGTCGTTGGGGTGAGGAGAAAAATTGTGTGATTGTAACAATTTTTCACATAGTGTATTTTCTTCTCTGGGTCTGGTGGTTTTTCTCCTGTTTTGGAGTTTTCCACGTAAATTCTTGTGTTGTATTTATTTCTTTATTTTTCTTGTTATTCTGTTAAAAGTAGATCCTGGTGGGGGGAATTTGGAAGCCCGAATTCCCAACAAGTGGTATCAGAGCTACTAGGTTCTTTTTGCAGGGTGGAGCTTTGGTGTGGTAGTGTGAATACGTACGGTCTAAGGAGGTTCTGTCTAGGAGATTGGAAATTTTAAGTGTGTCCGTTGTGACCCTCCAATCTTTCCTGGGAACCTTGAAGTTCTGTCTAGGAAAGATCAATCTTTCCTGGGAACTTACTTAGTGGGTACTATTCATTTCTACGGTAAAATTCATCAAGGCGATGTCAAGAATGGAGGTAGAGAAATTTGATGGGAGAATCAATTTTGACTTGTGGCAAGTGCAAGTCAGGGATATTTTGATTCCATCAGGATTACACAAGGCGTCGACCAACCCATGAAGTCAGCAATTTGCTGAAGGTGTGGACAACCTGGGCACGTCAAGAAAAGTTGTCAAGAAGAGGTGGAGCCGGTTCGGCAAGTGGCTCCAAGTCAGTAAATGGAGATACTGGTATGAAGCTAACATTGTGTCTCTCTCCACGGAAAAAGAGATATGTATATCCTTATGGCATGCCACTAATCCCAAAGTTGCCATGATAGAGGATGTGTTAATGTTAGTTGTTCCACAAGTTTGCACACGGGCATTGGTTTGGCATTGATGCAAGGTGTGTGGTGGAAATTCATGTCGATGGCTGATGAACTTCCAGGAAAGCCAAACGTGGGAGTTGCACCATAATTTTTCAGCAAGGTTATTTTCGACATGGGCCGAAGTGAAATGCTTGGAATTGGTTTATTCTGAGTGAATATGCTTTTATGGTGGAGCATGATAGCGAAAGCTATGAATCTTCATTGCGGTGGAGCATGGCTGTGGGATCAGTCAAAGTCGCAAGGTGGAGATTGTTGGATTTTTTGCTCCTTGAATCCCACATGGGAAAGGAGTGGGAGATGGGCAATGCCAAGGGGGTTATAAAATGAGGCATAGCCTCCTTGGTTTAAACACACCAGTTAGAAACTTATCTAGTAACTTCTGACTTTAGTAAAATTCCTCTATTATCCTTTTTGTATGTAAAAGGAAGAGAGGTGAAAGTTAGAGTTTTACTAGTGGGAGAAGTTTTTGTGGGTGTCGTTGGGGTGAGGAGAAAAATTGTGTGATTGTAACAATTTTTCACATAGTGTATTTTCTTCTCTGGGTCTGGTGGTTTTTCTCCTGTTTTGGAGTTTTCCACGTAAATTCTTGTGTTGTATTTATTTCTTTATTTTTCTTGTTATTTAGTTAAAAGTAGATCCTGGTGGGGGGAATTTGGAAGCCCGAATTCCCAACACATACCTCCAAATATATCATCACCATTATAAGCCGAATCAGGCCATCAAAGCAGCTTTCCCTTGAGTTAATGTTAATTTATATACAGCTTGCCTCAAAAACTGAACCCCAATCAATAGTTGATGAAGAAAATCTAGATTCTAAACCCATCGAATCACATCCCAAAAACTCACTATTCATTATTATTAATAGTCCTCAAATCATCATTAAGAAACAAAACTATGCCACTAGTATGTCCAAACTAAGTCACAACCTCCAAAATAATGGGTGGTTGCTCCTAAAATCCCTTACCTTCAGCCTCCCGCTCTTCTCCATTCCGTCCGTTTTTTTTTCTCTTTGATTTCAGCTTTCTTTGTTTTCGGTTTCTTCTTTCCCCCAAGAAAAAAAAAAAAAAAAAACAGAAAGGAGATGGCTCGTTTGTGCGAGTGTGGATTGTGGCATCTTCGTCGTCGTCGTTTATATGGTGCGCGCAAGCCTTCAAGACTTTAATTTTCCTAATAGTGCAGATGGGGGAGGATGAGAAAGGAGAGATAGAAATTGAGGGATCACCTGTGTGCAGGTGTAACTTAAAATTTATTGAGATGCATACATGACTTTTTATAATTGGCAGATGTGAAAACAATATTTACACCTGTCCGACTGGGAGTGCCACTCTTACCTATAGTTTTAAGGTAATATTAATTCATATTTTAAAAAGAAAAATTACTCTAAATTATACATTAAACTCAAATTTCTTTTTATACATTGGAGGAGGGGTTCCTGTTGAGATTGTCCCATAGCAGAAGGAGTTAATAATTAGTTTATAAATGTGAGGAAAAATCTCATCTCTTGAATTAGTTTTTGAAGTTGAGAGAGACTCACGACCACCTAAAAGCACTAGCAATAGTATTGCTAAAATTTTCTTCAAAAAGTACAAATTTGCACACTTTCCAAAAAAATCTGGTCATATTTGATTAAAAGTAGGGAGAAAAAGGTGGAGAGAAGGGAAAAAAATACTTTTTTTTTTTTTACTTATAAATAGTAATCTTCCAAAACTCTCCAAATTTGGAGGGTTACTATTCACAAGTAAAAAAAAAATGGAATATTCTCCTTTTATTCATTTCTTTCCACTTTTTTCTCCTCACAAATAATCAAATATGACGAAATTTTTTTGAAAAATGTGCAAATTTATACTTTTTGAAGAAAAAATTTAGTAAGACCATTGCAAATGCCCTAACACTAATATCAAAGCTAGTTTTACCAACATTTTATGGTCCAACAGTCTGCGAGAAATAGTTTGTCGCCCCTTCGACCCAAGGCCCGATGTGTGAGGGGGAGATTGTTGAAGTTATCTTGCATCGATTGTGGAATGGGCTAGTTGTTAGTTTATAAATGTGTGAGGGAAAGTTTCATCTCTTGAGATAGCTATTGAGACTAAAAGAGGGTCAAGACCACCCAATATGTTTGACTCATGATCTCCATTTTAGAGATGTGAATTTTGTGCCAAAGGCCCAAGAGTGAAACTCAATAGAAATAATTGTTAATGTGAAAGAATTCTCTTTTTGACAACGTTAAATTCATTCGCTACCTTTCTAGAGAAATATGGTGTTACAATTTCCCTTCTAATATGTGTAATGCCCTTGCGAGGTTATGTTTTGACGCACTTACATTCCACACAATAAATGATCAGTTTGACTGTAATATCATTTGTAACAACATAAGAAAAGTTCAAACTACGCCGAGGCTTATATCCTAAACAAGAAGTTAAAAGTCAGAATTACAGCGTTAGTGAATCGTTATAAATGTCAACAAGTTCTTCCTTGTTATGAAACTAAAGAAGAATAGCAAATGATTGAAAAATTACAAATGAAAACAAGGAAGATTGAGAAATTGTAAAATACTTTGTTTTCAAGAGCTCAATATCATTCACTTCACTTCTTTTCATATCTCTTACAAAATAATCCTCAAGATCTCTTTTATAGGCAACTTACATGATGGTTTGTTGTGCTAATCAATTCACATGCTCAACAACCAAGTGACAAGTACAACAAACCCTCACATACTCAACAATTAATTGACAAGTATAACAAACTCTCACATGCTCAACAACCAAGTGGCAAGCACAACAAACTCTCATATGCACAACAACCAATTCACATCTATGAATGGTTAAGTTTACAACAAACCATGTGTGGTAATTGGTGGTCATCCACCTATTATACAACACCCCCCCTTGGATGACCATCTATAAAAAATCTGCCTCGTTAAAACCTTGTCAAGGAAAAACCCAGTGAGAAGAAAAACTAATGGCAAAGGAAAAATAGTACAGTATTCTTCTGTATTGCCAAGTACTTTAAGATTGCCTCATTAAAACCTTACAGAGGAAAACTCAGTGGGACAAAACCTCAGCGAAGGAAAAAAGAGTACAATCAGCACAAGTCTTCAGGACATTTACTCCCCCTAAAAAGTGTATGATGATAGATCTTTGAGTCTTCGCATTCCAATGTTCTGCACAATCTTATTGAATGTCACAGTTGATAATGCCTTTGTGAATAAATCTGTCAAATTATCACTTGATTGTATCTACTTGACATCAATTTTACATTTCTCTTGAAGTTCGTGAGTATAAAAGAATTTAGGTGAAATATGTTTGGTTCTGTTACCTTTGATATATCCTCCTCTAATTTGAATGATACAAGCAGGATTATCTTCATATAAAATTGTTGGGCTATCATTGATCATTGGAAGACCACACTTTTCTTGGATATGTTGAATCACTGATCTCAGCCAAATACACTCTCGACTTGCTTCATAAATTGCAACGATCTCTAAGTGATTTGAAGATGTAGCAGATAATGTCTGCTTGACAGATCTCCATGATATGGCAATATCTCCATAAGTAAATAAATATCCAGTTTGAGATCTACCTCTGTGTGGATCCGAAAGATAACCTGCACCTACATACCCAATCAATTTCGGACTTGATCCACGTTGATAAAATAATCTCATATCAACCGTACCTTGAAAATAACGAAGGACATGTTTAATACCATTCAAATGCCTTCGAGTTGGTGCAGAACTATATCTTGCAAGTAGATTAATTGAGAAAGTAATATCAGGCCGAATGCAATTTGCAAGATACATCAAAATTCCAATTGCACTGAGATATGGTACTTCAGGACCAAGAATTTCTTCATTGTCATCACAAGGATGAAATAGATCATTCTTCACATCAAGTGATTGAACAATCATTAGAGTACTTAGGAAATGAGATTTGTTCATATAAAAGTATTTTACGACTTTCTCTGTATACATGGACTGATGAAAAATTCCATTTGGCAGGTGCTCGAGCTGTAGACCGAGATAAAATTTTGTTTTGCTAAGATCTTTCATTTCAAATTCATTCTTTAAATATGTAGCAGTTCTTGAGATCTCTTCGGGAGTTCCCACAATATTTAAATCATCAACATAAACCGCAATAATGATAAATCTAGATTTTGATTTCTTAATAAAAACACATGGGCATATAGAATTATTCTCAAATCCTTCTTTCAATAGATATTCGCTTAGGCGATTATACCACATGCGTCCGGATTGCTTTAACCCATATAAAAATCTTTAAAATTTGATAGAGTACATATTTCTAGATGTACTTGTAAATGCTTTAGGCATTTTATATCTTTCAAGGATTTTCATATATAAGTCATGGTTTAAATATTAATATAAATATGCAGTGACCACATCCATCAACCGCATTTCTAATCCTTTTGTAACAACCAGACTAATCAAAAATCTAAATGTGATTGTATCCATAACGGGAAAATATGTTTTTTCATAATCAATCCCGGGTTTCTATAGGAAACCTTGTGCGACAAGTCGTGCTTTGTACTGCATAATTTTATTTTTCTCATTATGTTTTCTTACAAATATCCACTTATATCCAACTGGCATTACACCCTTTGGTGTTTGGACAACAGGTCCAAATATTTCTCGTTTTGCTAGGGCATTTAGCTCAACTTCATTAACTGCTTTCCATTTTGGCCAATCATTTCTACGTCGACATTCTTCAACAGTTCTTAACCCACTTTCTTCATTACTTCTAGTAATGTCAAGGGTCATTTTATATGAAAATATGTTGTCGACAATAGTTTTATTTTTATCAAGAATTTTTTCAGTACTCATGAAATGTATTGAGATCTTATTATTTTCATGTACCTGTTCCTTTTCAGAGGAAATAATTTTATGAAACACATCTTCAATAGGTCCATTTTTAGGAGATTTTGGAATAGAAAATTTGATCACTCCAAGGATATCAACTGTATTTATAGCTTGTGTTGTGGGTATCGGTTCTTCAGGAACACAAAATTCATTTTATATTCTTTTCTTTCGAAAATTTTTTTCTTTTGCACCAATAGGTCTTCCACGCTTCAAGCGTGTCTTAGACTCATTTATTGCTATTTTGAAAACTTATCCTTCAGGGACTTCAATCCTTACTGGAGCATTAATAATAAAAATATATGATTTTACTACACTTTTAGTATCAATAAATACATCCGGTAATTGATTTGCAACATTTTATAAATGAATAATCTTCTGAACTTCTAGTTTACATTCATTTGTAGAAGGTTCAAATTGAGACAGGGCTTTATTATCCCAAGTGATTTCTTTTCGTGCTTCAGGCACCGACTTTTCATTACCCAGTAATGGAAAAGTGGATTCATTAAAGTGAAAATTCTCAAAACGTGCTTTAAACATATCCCTTGTAAGTGGCTCAAGGTATCTAATAATAGATGGAGAATCAAAACCAACATATGTTCCAAGTCTATATTAAGGGCCCATTTTTGTACGTTGTGGAGGTGCAATTGAAACATATACAGCACATCCAAAAGTACGAAAGTGAGAAATATTTGGTTGTTGATCAAATGCAAGCTGTAATGAAGAATATTTATGATATGCAGACGGTCTAATACGAATTAATGATACTGCATGAAATATAGCATGTCCCCAAACAGAAACAGGTAATTTTGATTTTATAAGTAACATTTTGATCAAAAATTCAGTTAGACCATTTTGAGTATGTTTATGGGCAACAAGATGTTCAACATCTATTCCTATTAGAATGCAACAGTTATCAAAAGTTTGAGACGAAAATTCGCCTACGTTATCCAATCGAATGGTTTTAATTGAATACTCAGGAAATTGTACTCGTAGTTTGATTATCTGAGCAAGAAGTCTAGTAAATGCAACATTTCTAGTGGAAATTAGACAAACATGTGATCATCGACTTGATGCATCAATCAAAACCATAAAATATTTAAATGATCCACTTGATGGATGAATAGACTCACATATATCTCCGTAAATCCTTTGTAAAAAGGATGGAGATTTGACAATGACTTTTGAGAGAGATGGTCTGATAATCAATTTACTTTGGGAACATGCAGAGCACAGATATTCATTAGGTAAAAGAATCTTTTGGTTTTTTAAGGGATGTCCATATGAATTATCAATGATTCGTCTCATTATTATTGATCCTGGATGTCCAAGGCGATCATGTCAAGTCATAAATACTTTGGGATCAATGCACTTCTGGTGCACTACCACATATGATTCAATTGTTTTCATTTTTGTATAAAACAATCCAGAAGAGAGAGCAGATAATTTTTCTATTACGAGCTTCTGGCCCAATATTATTTTAGCAATGAGAAGATGCTCTTTACTGCCTTCATTAGTCGTTTCAATATGGTAATCATTACGACGTATATCTTTAAAACTTAATATATTTCTTCTAGATTGTGAAGAAAATAGAGTATCATCAATACAAAATTTGGTGCCATTAGGCAACACAATATAAACTCTTCCAGAGTCCTCAATTAGATTTGATGAACCTGATATGGTATGGACATAGGCTTTGCTTAATATTAGATTTTGAAAATATTTCTTATCTTTAAGAATTGTGTGAGTTGTAACACTGCCAGCCAGACATACATCTTTATCATTTAACTCATTGATAAAAAGTTCATCCATGTGATTCATGATTATACAAAATATACAAAATTTTCATTACAAATAATAAAGAAAATACGTTAATTGGGTGGAATACTTTCATCTTCAATCAAGTGATCAATTCTATCATCAGGATTATTAAAGAAATTAGAAACATCAATATGATTGATATCTACATTTAATAAATTATCTGATGGTTCTACTAAATTTGTTTCAACCCTTTTATTCTTCCCTTTTATAGAAGCTTGATATAAGTTCACCAAATGTCTAGCGGTATGACATGTACGTGACCAGTGTCTAATCATTTTATATTTATAGCACACCTCTTCATTTCTTTTTGAAGAATTATTTTAGGGGCTTTTACCCCTTTTTGAATTGTATCGCTTCTAGCGATATGGTATATTATTATTAGTGTTGCCCAGATGACTAACACACGAAGGAGGGTGAATTGAGTTATATTAAAAAATTAATACTTATAAACCAAATATACAATATAAAATATAAACAGAATATGAAGCAGCAGGAAATATAAAAAGTAAGGGTAAGAAGAAGCAAACTCAGTATTTTAACGAGGTTCAGCCCCACTGCCTACGTCCTCACCTCAAGTTAGCTCTTGAAGATCCCAAATTCACTATTCAATCTCTTTCAAGTAGAGATAGAAATCTATTACACCTTTGAGCAATACCGTTACAAAGAATCCGTGTAGAACACCCTCTACACTTGCAATCACCTCACACTTGGTGATTCAACTATTCTCTGTGTAAAACACCTTCTACACACACAAGAGTTTTACGCACCCTCTTACAAATACAAGAGCTGATAGTAAGTAGATTATCAGAGTACACTCCTCAATGAGTGAAATAAAAACAATACAGCACAACCTATATCTCTCTCAAAATGAATAAGGTTTAAGGCACAAAACTTAGATAAGAGAAAATGAGGGTTTTGAGAAAATGATGCAAAACTTAGCAATTGATGTGTAAGCTCTTATTGTAATTTTTGTAAAACTCAAGTGAGTTATTTATAGATAAATGAGTCTTTATATTCAAATTAAAAATGTTCATACGTCAAATAAGAGCACTATTTACTTTTCAAAAGATTCAAATAAAAACATCTCCTTTTTATATTTGTCGAAGACAACTCTATTCATTCTTCAAAGAAATCAAACCTGATATTTTACTTTTCGTACATGACAAAATGAACATGATTTATTTTTCAAACCAAATCATCTTCTTTTTGCATATATCAAAAAAATACACAACCACCTTTCAAGATTTTTAAACAAATCATCTATCTTCTACATTTGTCAAAAAAACACATAACCACCCTTCAACATTTTCAAATAAAATTATCTATATTTTACATTTGTCAAAAAAACACACAACCACCCTTCAAGATCTTCAAACAACACATGCACATGTTAAAGATGACAATCAATCATCTTATAAATTCAAATCTTTATGCATACGTGAAAAAATAATAATAATTTTTGAAATTAAATATTTTAATAAAGTTATGCAAATGTAAAAAATGCAATTTGATACTTTATGAAAAAATATTAATTTTGAGTCTTAATTCAATTTCAAATTTTAAGAGATGTACAAAATTACTCTATGATCTTCATTTGTAGACTTGTTTTTCTTCTTGCTCATGCTTAATTTCTTGATGTGCTTATACGTAGACAACTTGAGTTTAAGTCTTCAATTTATTTGTTATCATTAAAATCTATACGTAGATACGAGACTTGAAACCTTGGGTTCAACAATTAGTATTCCTTTTAATGTTGTCACTTCTGGGACCAATATTTCTATAATTTCTCTTATCACGTCCACGCCATCGAATTTTTTGAAAGGATGCACCATTCGCTTCTAGGAATGATGCAAATCTAGTATCATTCATTTCAGGGAATGATATTGAACCAGTAGAGCGTGACTGGTAGTTTTTTAATAAAAGCTCATTTTTCTACTCAGCTACTAGAAGACATGATATAAGTTCAAAATATTTTTTGAAATTTCGCTCTCGATACTGCTGCTGCAGGAGCACATTCGAGGTATGGAAAGTAGTATATGTCTTCTCTAATATATCATCATCGGTGATTTTCTCACCACATAATTTTAATACTGAGCTTATTTTAAATAGTACAGAATTATATTCACTTACACTTTTATAATCTTGCAATTTCAGGTGCAACTATTTATAACGAGCTTTTGGGAGGATGACAGTCTTCTGGTGTTCAAATATCTTCCTTAAATTGTTCCATAAAATAAAGAGATCTTTTACTGTAAGATATTCAGTTTTTAATTTTTCGTGAAGATGGTAGCGAAGGAAAATCATTATTTTAGTGCGGTCCTGCAGGGACGCTTGATTTCCTTCTTTAATTGTTTCTCCCAGGTTCTTTGCATCAAGATAGATTTCAGTATCAAGAATCCATGATAAATAATTTTTTCTAGAAATGTCAAGAGCAACGAATTCCAATTTTGTAAAATTTGTCATTTTTTACATATATAAATAATGAAATAATATGTGTATCTCAATATATTTATAAAATCACGTAGATTTTAAATAATCATTAGCAATAAAATGTATCATATTTATATCAAAGACTGTAAATAATATATTGAAAAACTTACTTGAAGAATAAGACTACTAGCTTTAGAATCGGTAGAGTTTCATACTAATAACGTGTTATGAAGCTAAAGAAGAATAGCAAGTGATTGAAAGATTGCAAAAGAGAACAAGGAAGATTGAGAGATTGTAAAATACTTTATTTTCAAGAGCTCAATATCATTCACTTCACTTCTTTTCTTATCTCTTACAAAATGATCATCAAGACTTCTTTTATAGGCAACTTACATGATAGTTTGTTGTGCTAATCAATTCACATACTCAACAACCAAGTGACAAGTACAACAAAGTCTCACATGGTCAATAACTAAATGACAAGTATAACAAACTCTCACATGTTCAACAACCAAGTGGCAAGTACAACAAACTCTCATATGCACAACAACCAATTAACATATATGAATGATTAAATTTACAATAAACCATGTGTGATAATTGGTAGTCATCCACCTATTATACAACATTCCTAAATATTGTGCAATTTTTAATATTTTATTCACTACTCGTCCAGTTATATGAGGTGTTACTTTATGGCCTAGGAAATTATTACCTAGCTGTTGATTTTTGGGTTGATGCCACCAAACAATGCAACATTATCAAACATCCTCATTGTAGTCGGAAAACCAATGAATATGGCACATTTTCTAAATGTTTGGTATGCCTCAACTTCAACTGATTATTATTATTCTCTATCGTCATTATTATTAGTATCATCACAATTGCAATCTCATAAAAAATGTAAACCGATAGAGGGGTAGAATCTTAACAAATGCCTCGAGCCAAATTTGACAAAGCTGCATAAAAATGAAAAACAAATCCTAAAAAATAGATCAGAAAGGATCCTGTCAAGTATTTTCTAGACCCAAATTCCAAGAGAGCGGTTATGGTGGTTGATGGCTTTGGTAGCAGTCTAAACAATGAGCTATTTTCTAGGGGCAACAACTTGTATTGTGTCGTTCAGCTGTGCTGCGGTGATAGTTGATACTTTGTGGTTGTTAGTCTGAGCCTCTGAGGTAGATGGTTGTAGTTATGTAAAAATGATATTTTCAGTCTCTACTCTCTAGTATTTGCAAGTTTTATGTACTCTTAAAAAATGTGGATAAATTTAGTTTTTTTAAGAAAAAGTTCATTTTTTAATAATAGATCCTATTTTTTTTTTTAATCTTGAAGAGTGTGTGGAATTTACATATCCTAAAATTGTATATAATATCACTCTTAACCAAATAAAACTAATCAAAGTTGGGCAGCACTTGTGGCTCATATATTTTTAAAAAATAATATTTGCAGTTGTGGAGTGTGTAAGTATTGCACAATCCTTTTAAAAACAGTAAGTAAATGCAAAACCCACTTGAAAAAATCTAATTTTTAAATAGTCGAGTTCACTCTTTTAAAAAAAAAAATTGTGCAGCACTTATACATTCTATGATTGCATCATTACTCTAGATTTTTATATTGACATGTGGCTGGAATTAGGCAGGTTTGAAAAAATCGAGATTAGAGAATATTTTTATAATGTCAGCCCCAAGTTTTTTTTTTCTGAACAGGGTCTCACATGGAAAGAAATAATTTGTTATGTAGCATGAATGTTCTTGAGTCTGTGACTGACATTTTGTCTGTTGGAAAACCCTCATACTCTTGAGTCCTTGACGCACTGCTTGACAAACCAATTTCATGCCTCTTGAGGTTTGATAAAAGGCTAATAAAAGAAACGACTGTAGTGTTAACCATCAAACTATGAGGGAAATGACCTCAAGTAAAGATACAGAACAGGGAGGAGGCAGGTAGAAATTAGAATTTACACCTATGATATGGTTAACGGCTCTGAGGTTACAAATTTGAGGTTTCAATTGTTTGAACTTTTTGTAGCAGATTATTATTATGAATTGATAAAGTTTTCCAACCACTTGTACGTAAACTTTACAAGTTAACACATCATCAAGGCTTCTGCAATGCCTGCAGCATAGTTAATAGCATTAATTCGACAGTGGCTATTTGGATACCTTTTAATCAAAGCTGACATATTAAAATTCATGGCAATTCCCAATCTCATATCATGGATGATGGATTGGTATCGTCAATCGGGAGAAAGAAAATGATCAACGGTTGTAAACTTTTAAAAATCTAAGATGCCTTATAGATAACCCCTTTTAAATTAATTTAAAATTTCTTGTGTCATTCAACGCGAGATTGGATAAAATTTTATAAATCCTATTAAAAAAAAAAAAAAAAAGATAGATATTGCAAAGTCAAAAAGTTGCCTTAATCAATTATCGCGACAGGCAATTTGGGTACTTGTACATGTAACTGTAAATGGATCGATTCTATAAGAGGTGATGATGTCTACAGTACCCAGAGGACATAAAGAATGATGGATCTCAAGCACTTTGGGACTTTATAAAAAGGTGGGGGGAAAATGAACCCCTTCTTGGAAACTATGTCACCTACGAAAGGAAGGCATGAAAAGAGTGAGGAAACAGAAATTTGAAGGCAAAAAAGAGAGCAGCAGAGGAGTCAAACGAGAGGGAGAGATGCAGTAGAAATTGCAGGTGGTGTTGGAGTAAAAGATGCGTCATCTGTCCAATTTGTCTCCCCCCAGTGCTTCAACATGTTCTTCCAGGAGCAGATATTGTCTATGCATTTCTTTAAACGTCCATCTCTCACTTTAATGTTCCAATGCCCGTCTGTATAATTTGCTTTCTCGGCTTCCATACGGTCCCATTCTAGCTGCGCTTTTTGCTTTGATCTCAAGAGGCAGAACTGTTGCAATAGCACAGGCATTGCATCATGTACTTTCCACCACCTTTCGTGTGCAACGTCACTTGCAAATTCTTGAAATATATCAACATTCCAATTACAATCATAATCACGGAAGCACAGCCATGGCTTCACTCCCAGATAGTGAAGGACATAGAGAATTGGAGGCTCCGAGCCAAAGAGCTTAGTTTTCATCTCCTTAACTTCTTCCTCGTCACCAACCCAGAAATGCTTCAAGAAATTCATGTGTTTTGGAATTCTATGCCACCATGTGAAAATCTCGTTCAAGTATCCTTGGTCCCCCCCATTATACGACTCAATCTCATTGATGTGATCCATCAAAAGCTGGAAAGTGCAGTTTGAAGGCTCAACAACCATGACACCGGAGTTAAAGAGTGTGCCATTGTTCCCCGTTGCAGAAATTTCTGGCATCCCAAATAAGAAATCAATGTTTCTGAGTATGAGCAAATCGGCATCGATGAAAATGATCTTGTCATAATCTGTTAACTGCCATAACCGGAACTTGCTGTAATTCCATTCGTTATAGGCATCTTTCTCAGCTTTTGGGTTCCTGATCCTCTGGATTGTCTTGATCTTCCAACCTGCCGCTTCCAGTCCACTTCTGTGATAGCCACTGATCGTTTCATCCACAAGTATGACAAGGTCTCTTGTGGAGCCAGACATGCGGATGCTCTGGGCAGCAGCAATGGCTCCACAAACATAAACATGTGCTGAATGTAGAATCGTTGCATATGCTTCTCGGTGCATATTTCTGGAGTAAATCAGCTCTGTATTTCAAGGAATTGCATTAGATTTCTGTCAGAAAATTGCCATGCAAGATGGAAGAACCATACATAATTACATCACCAGGTAGAATTTGAAGCATCTCATACAATTCACAAAGAAATCAATAACTCACTAGTGTCTGAGTTTTTAAAAGCAAAATCGACACCTGAAAACTGTTATTTTCTATGAAATTCAATCGACTTCTTCTAAAAATATTGGATTATGATTTAGAGAGATGGTGGCAACAATTGTACATGTTGTTAAAATCTTGAGGTATGACTGACCATTGCCCCTGAGAGGAAGTGCAAGTTCACAAGAGCCTACTGGGAGATGGATTTTTTCTCTTAGACCATGCAGGCCTGGTTTGTATAGCCATGCATTCCCTTGACGTGCAACAAGTTCCTTGCAAGTAAACAGATTTGGTATAGGGAAGCACTCTGTAATGAAAAGCAAATGCACAGGATACAAGCCTTTGAAGGAGGCTGCTAGATCAGCAGCTGCAAGCTGCAAGTGCAGCCGTCCCACATCTCTGGACCAATTCCCCTCCTTCCGACAACGAAGCTTAACAGCTATAAGATTAAGTCGGATTCCTGGGGCATCAAACTTTGGTAGAGATGGGCAAATGGGTACTTCAGTTTCTTCTTCCTCATCAATCCATTCTGGATATAAGGAATCCCATGTCACATTTTTTGCAGCGTAGTCCAAGTGCAGAACAATGTGTTTGGCATCAGGAATAAGCTGCTTCCAATGATCGATTTCACGGTTATTGAAGTTTACAAGACCGATTCCCCATTTTTCATGGTTCTCAGTCACCTTTTCCAGAACTTTGATAATGTCATCCCACTCAATGTCTAGATTTGATCGATAACGAGGATCTTGACCACCCCATATCCACCTGTCCACAAAACTTGACCTGCATTCCTTAAATTTGGCTCTAGTAATTGAATAATTCTAATTCTTCTCTATATTCTAAAACTGTTATAATTGAAGTTGGAAATGTTAGGATTTTTCTTGCAATGTAGTTTCACAGTATGAAAAGCAGGTCAATAGGTGATTAACATATTACCTAGAACCAGAATGTGCTAGCCCATTGCTGTTGTAAACGTCTGGAGAGTGTAGGAGTTTTACAAATGCTCCTAATACGATAACTAGGAGGACAAGTTTCAGAAGAGAAAACTTGCATCTTGAACTTCTATCTTGAATGGATATATGTAAAGGCTTAGCTTTGCTCTTTGGAAATCTTCTTCTGTATGCGTCTTCACTGTTCCAAGTTGGAAATTTTAATAACAAAATTAGTAAACAAAAGAAAACAACAGCCTAGTAAATAAATTAGAAAGAAAAACATGCTTGAAGAAAAAATCTATCAAGAACAGGAACTTGCATTGTTGTAGCTCCCAGTAGATCATAGATGCGTCAATTTAATCAGTAAAAGATGTCAATGATTTACTTTTTCAGAGGTCAAAACCAGCATAACATATGATTTAACTTTCATATTATCCCTTTCTGGGTAACCAAAAGGAACAACTTGCAGAAAGAATGACATTGATATGAAATTAAAATGACAAAAAAATATGAACTGCTTGTATTACCCAAAAAAAAAAAGGAACAACTAGAAGATAGAAGAAACGATAGGCAATTGACAACTACTTATAACAAACACCGAGTTGAGTCTACTCCTAACCCCCACAAAAGCGATATCATATGATCAAATGTCAGCGTTTTGATTAGTAAGAAAAAGGTAATGACAAGAAAAGGCCGATTAAGCAACAAGATTTGAGGAATGTGTCACCAAGGCTGTACTATCCAGTTTGAACTTCTGAAATGACCTTAACCTACCAGTTAGTTCATGCACGGATCTACGTGCTTTGGCATGGAGTTGGAATCAATTTGATTCTGTTTTGAGTTTGTACATTTCATTGAACCTTTCTGAAGGACACAACACCTTCAAATGGTCTTCCTAATACTCCAGCTAGCTCAAATACTCGTTTTTATTACCCAGTTCTCACCTTCTTTTATGTCTCTGTGTACATACTCATCAAATAATTTCTGAAAGATGTCTCAAATATGCGGTTTCTAGTTGTGTATAGAATGCCTTACAACAGATGATCAAATCGATCTTAACTTCTATGAACAGCTAAAACAAAGGAACTCGAGGGAGGTGAACTTTCTCAAATTTGGTTTTAAGATCTCCATTCAGAACCATGAAAGAGAATCGGCCGGAAAGGTGAGGCATATTCGAATTACTCGCATATCATGTTCAGCAGCTATCACTATACAAGGAATTTCATGATTTTTTTTTTTAAAAAAAAAGATGGTGTTCTTATTGTAAGCTCTTGTAAATTGCATTTGTTGGAGGTAGTGTGGGAAGAATGTTTTCCACAAAAGTGATGTACGGAGGATTTGTTGACCCCCTAAGGCCTAATATGAGGAGTAAATACAATGACTCTACAAAACAAGTGAGAATAATAAAATGCAGGCAGGCACTTGATGGTTTGAGAGGGCCATATCAAGATCAAGATGTTTGTAATCATTGAATCCAACTTAGATTTCAAGCAAAGAAGAAACTCACATTGATGCAGATAGACGATGTCGAGACTCAACAGCACTTGTTGAAGTACCCATTGCTCCTCTCATACTGATCTATCAGACAGAAGACTGCAACATCTGTCCACAAGAAGTGGTTATACATGAAATGGTTATGCAAGAAGTTGTCGAGATATATTAACAAGCGACTCGGTATTCAGGAACACTAAGGGAGGGAGAAACAGATTTTCTTAATGTTTTTGTAAGAAATGACATCCAAGCAGCTATCCTGCTTTAGATCAAGAGACCGAGAAACCCAATCCTACAATTCAGGTAGAATGCATTTGAGAGAGAGAGATAGAGCATATATACCAGACGGATATTTGGAAGTTTGCTGAATGAAAAGATAGTTGAGGGAGGTTGATTGAGCTAGCAAGGCAGCAGAGTCAATATAGACAGAGTAACGTCCATTTGAATTTTCTATATTCTATAAGAATTTTGATTTTGGTTTTATTTTGGTCTGCCACCTACTTTTCCATATATTTTTTTGTTTTGTTTTTCACATTTTTTGGCTTGATATTTTTATATTTGACTTCTTTTTCTTCAATTTCTTCATACATTGATTACTTTAGTCCTGTTTGGACCGTGGGAATTCAAGGGATTCACTTTGTTTGGCAATTTTACCGAGGGTAAAGATTCTCAATTTCCAAGAACTAAGTACATCATGTAGTGTTGAAATTTTACGTGAATATAATAACAAAAGATCCTTTAGGAAAAAAGATCTGTCCCTCTTGCTGCTCAAAATAATCGTTAAGAATAGTTCTGCATTGGATTTGGTATGGTATTGTCTTTATGTAATTTTTTTTTTTTTTTTATCTGCCTGAGTATGCAATTCTAATGCTTTTGCAGTGCCAAGAAATGACTTAGAACGAGTACTATGCAACATTACAAGTTACACTTCATGTCGATATCACTGATGGGTACCCTTTTAAACAAACTAGAAATTAACCATGCATTTTTTAGGAGAAAAGTCAAAAAAGTAAAAAAAATATGCTCAACATACAAATCTTCAAGCGCCTGATAGTCCCGAAAAAGTTTTTTTTTTAAAAAAGGTAAAACAGTTTGTATAGTTTTAGGATCCGTTTGTAAGAGATGAGATGAAATTATATCTAATCTCAATTCATTTCAATTCAATAATTTTATTATTTTTTACAAATCATTTGAATTTATCTCATATTACCATCTAAATGGATCTTAAAACAAAGGCCACATGGACGAAATTTATTTACTTGAGAATTATATAAAATAATTTTTTAAATATTCTTTAAATATGAGAGGGAGAACACGAAAAAGAAGTTGCCACCAATCTATCAAATGGTGTGGTTACCAGGTGACAAGTGTCAGATTAGGTGGATGAAAACACTTGGTTTACTGGATATTGATTTGGGTTTGGAGTAAAGGTGCAAGTGTCCCGTCTTACTAACCAGATAGGGAAATTAATGATTATTTCCAAGTAATTATTAGAATTAAAACTCCGAAAAGTTAAGTCTGACTTTTAACTCAATCGATGGAACGAGTCATCTTTGAAGTACTCTTAAGTACAATATACCACGAACACATGAGTACCAGAGGTCTTCTCCTTTCGTTGGTTTGCATCCGTTTCTTCTCTCTGTTCAGATCCAGTACTTCTGTTGTCCATATTAGTGCAATTCTACAAACTGAGTCGCCAACTAATAAATTGATATCTCTCTCTCTCTCTCTCTCTTTCTCTCTCTCTCTCTCAAATTTATTTTCCTTGAAAAAGCAGTCTCTAGCTTGGCTTCTACGTTGTCCATAGAATGTTTTTTGTTGCCTTAGGTAAGGAGTAGGTGTTATCCTATTCCTTTCTGTTTTGTTTTGTTTTTTTCATTAAAATGATTTTAATTCCATAAGTTTTATCTTATTGAAGAAGTTGAATCCTATTTCAACATGTTGATGAACACCAGCTGGTTCACAGCATTCTGATGATTAAAGATGAAGATTTGTATAATTGATCCTTTTCCGGCTATTTCATTCTAATTCTTTCAATTTTCTTATTGCATAAGCAATGTTAATAAATCTATAAGTGATATAGGTTTAACGTCCATTTTAATTTTCAACAACCCTTGCCTCCAAACACAAGGCAACGGCAATAATTAAGACGTTGGTCAAAACCCCAATAACAAGGTAATTGAAACAATAAAATTTACCAAATAATTTTCACTGATCATGAATTATTCATGTTCATGTTATATAAATAATTCTTTGCATTCAAGTTAAATCCCCTTAAAAAAAAAAGTTAAATCCATTGTATAAAAGGAAATGCAGTAGTGGTACTGTAAACTGTGAAAGGGTTAGCAAAGTTGCATGCAATCATGGCCCTTATAAGGGTTCGTCTTGGTAAAGAAAAATCCTTTGATTTACCATCAAAGTGATCTGGAAAAGCCAGTAGCAGTACACGTGGCAGTACCGCAACGTATCTGTCGTGCACCCGTCGCTACGTATCTCTCAGTTACTCCATCTCCATCCCACGCAGGATTACTGTATTCTTTTTGTACAGTGTTTTATTTCGAAGAAAGGTTTTCCAGTCGATCCGTACTCATGAATATACTATCTATATATACAAAACTACTTTAATTTCCTATTTCTAAATTAAGCTAGCTATGTATACATGAATTATATATATATATATATATATATAGAGAGAGAGAGAGAGAGAGAGAGAGAGAGAGAGAGATGTGAGACGTAATGCTGTTTGAATATTTGTATTGGAAGCAAAGCAACCGATCGAAAGGATCAGAAGCATGCAGTCGGTTTGCCTGCATGGTTCTGGATCTTGCTACCTCTAAATCATGAGCAGATTATAGATCCATGTTGAGACCCATGTCCCGGTTCATATATATACTTAAGAAAGCAAACGAAGGAAGTGCTTTTTTGACCAGTACTTCATGATTAAGATGCATGAAACAGGGCATATATATATATATATATAACCAGATTTGGACCGCTTGACTACTGTGTCCCAACAATAAATAAAAAGTAGAATAAAAGATATTCCAGCTGCTGAATGCAGCTAGCTAAAAGTTGCTTAGTTAAGCAGAAACAATATCGTAATATTGTACTTGCATCTTCTTCTTGATCATGATATATATAATCTGATGATTACTTAATCATGCAACTTATAATTAATTACGTCGTTGAATGGCGGAATTAAGCCTTCATTTATGATCAGCAGTATCAGTACCGGATCGATCGTGATCAGTTCTCACTTTTGAACAGTCATGATGATGTCATGTATGTGTCTGAATAATTAGGTGGGGGGCGGAGCATTATCAATTCCAATTGAAAATCTCTAGTTGTAACAAATTTGTGTTCCAATACGCGCAGCAATATTGAAGTACAAATGTACATAGATCTTAATGAAACACTTATATTTAATATAAAATATATGAAGACAGATAATATGCATGTATTAATAGTATAAAGATTGATCAACAAATATGCTTGTACGTAGGATTACTCATTTTAATTTATAGGCCTTCATGTTTGAAGGCGAGGAAGGACGTGTTGTAGTCTAGATGAATTGGGTTTTAAAATTTTGCAACTAATTCGGGTACCAGATTGTACTTATAATTTTTCTAAAAGTCTTATGTGTATTATATTTTTTCTGAAAAAAATAATGACAAATGTTTGAAAATCATATTATTAATTGCATTGAACATCGTCCATAATAATAAAATGCTGAAAAACAAACTAGGCTAGAATAAGGACACAGAACATCTACCAATCCAACACTCTTCTAACACAAGCTAAGAGAGATACAAGAATCCATCGGTTATTAACAGCCTTCAACAGAGAGAGAGAGAGAGAGTAATCTCACAATATTATTAATAGATAATAAAATAAGTAATTATTTTGAAAATATTTTAAACAATCTCCACCATTTTCAAAATACATCTTAGTTCGAATAGAAAAACTTATATATAGATGAATGTGTCTTTTGAACTTAAACATCCACATACTAAAACCACATCAAAGCTAATCAGAATGGCATAATAGATGTGATTTAGGCTATATACTTGGTTAGTGAGATTTAGACTAATCTACTACCATTTACAAATTATTCATTACTTTTTTATTATCATTCATTATTTTTTAGTCACTACAAAAAATATAAATTTTTATGACTATTTAATTGCGACCAAATGATTATTTACAAGATTGTAAATAATCATTTGGTCGCAATTAAATGGCCACAAATAAACAGTTTTCTTGTAGTGATTGTTATACACTGATCTTCCAAGATTATCTCAACATCCAAACATGATGCTAGCGAATAACAATCCTATATAAACTGACTGGATATATCTTGCCCATAAATTTCCTTCCATAGATAGTTGAAAAAGCTCGATTCTTGTATATATATCAATAGTTTCCTGAACCTTCAGATAAAAAAGCTAGAAATATTTGATTCATTATCACCACATGTCATATACAATTTTTTTCTTAAAAAAAATCTTATTAAATATGTGGTGTATGGTTGATGAATAAAACATTTCAATTAGTTTAATAATAATAAATTAATAAAATAAAAAAAGTTCAAAAAACATAAAAATAGGTATGATATATGTAATAAATGATAAATGATGACTGATGAGTAACAAATTAAGTTCAAAAATCTAATTCGCATCCTATCAAAATAAGAGAGGCACTTTGGGTATATCCTACAAGAATTCTGGCCTTTTGCCACCAAGGCCTATGGTGGAAAAAGTATATGTTTAGTGAAAACAAAAAAAAAATTCCACCAATTTGGATGGTGGGATGTTGGTAGCATATAATCAATAGACAAAAATATTTTACCCACCAAAATTCTCATTCGTGACAAAAACCCACTTTTTTCCACCACCTGATTTTATGGTTATAACATTCAAATTTTCAAATTTTGTGGCAAATAATATTTCTGTCGACTCCATTTGAATTTGTGATAATGTTATACCCACTATTGTGGAAATAACGTTATTCCCACTATTTATATTGTAGGAAAAGAATTGTTAGGATGATTTGAATTTGTGAAAATTACTCAACATATTACTAATACTACTACTTCCCAGGTTGTGTTCACCAGTAAAAAAATTTGTCATCGCCTTTATCGTGGAAAATACTTTTTCACACCAATTTTATTTGTGATAATTACTTAAAGGATTCGTAACTAAATGCTTATATACATGACTTTATTCATGACAAAAACTTAAATGTACTCGTGGCTAAATATTGGGTCCTCCCATGGTAGCAAATTCACTTTATCCACAACATTGTTGGTGGGAAAAAGTTTTTTTCCAGAACTTTCACAATGTCAGTCCAATTCAATGCATCCAATTCTCTACTGTCTAATCTCACCTATATATATAGTTTCTCAAGATCTAATCTTGTATAATCTAATCAACCATTGAATATGCTGATCTTTTGCCACAAAATGGAATAATGGAAATAATATTGTGGTAAAAATCTGTCAACAATCCTCCCTGAAATTGTTATGGAGTTGGGTCTTAATCACCAGTCCGAACTTCAATTAGACTGAATTTATAGACCAAGGAAATCTCATCAACCAAGCACAATTACCACAATCAAATAATAAATCTAAAGAAAAAAAAAACTCCAACCACACCAAAACTTAATAACCTGGAATGTTGCAACATACGTAACCACCATCATATCCCCCAAATTTGATTACATGGAAGTAAAACCAAGCTACCTACCCTGTTTACATATATCTTTCCAAGTGATAGATCCTATTATCAACTCAAATCCACTACCTTGTTTACATATCCAATCAGAGAGAGAAATGGCATTGCTCCAACATTAGATATAAAATACAAGCAGCAAATATGGATAAATTATTGTGGCTGAATGTGATGGTACTTCATTTTTCTCTAAATTACCAGAGAGAAACATGCATTGCCTTCTGCTTCACTTGAACTACTTAAATGTTACTTGAAAAGACTGAAAAGAATATTTGTCGAATGAGCTCTATTTTGAGTGAATAGAATATAATAGGCTGGGAAGCTTGTAATGGAAATTGTTGGAGCACGCTTGTGTTTAAAGTTTATTTATTTAACACATCACTACTGCGTATAGCATATATAGATACAAAGTGGAGCAAAAATTTTAAGAAAAAAAATCCATAAGCTAAAATTATTAAAACTAAACATCTCGTTTGGTTGAACTTAGTGAGCTAATGGATGCAGGACTGCATGCCCCAAATTAATTCGCATGATTGAATGCAAGTACTGTCATTTTGCATATTATAAGACTAGAGTTTGCTATAATGTTAGAATGCTATAGCAGAATCAGCCAGACTCTTCTCTAGTTAAAAAAAAATCGCATGTTGATTAATGTCATGGCTATACTAATTCATGGCATTCAAGTTTTGACAATTTAACCATGACTTAGAACAAGCTTTATTTCTACAATGTTAACTATATGCGGTTCTTATAAACTGTGTGAACTATCACTTACCTACATCATGATAAAATGCAAGGTTACATTCATCTATAGAACTAGAGCCATGTATTGCTAAATTCTCCCTGTGAATATAGCCAAAAAAATAGCCTTTACGTTTTGCCCTCAAGAAGGGTCTGACCTTTAATAGTTATGTGGTTGCTAAAAAAACTAATAAGCACACAGTCAATTCAAGAGGACTGATCCAAACCAACTCCAACACATAATTTCCAAATACAATAGTTCAAAGTTCTTTACCTTACTGCTGTCCACGATCAACCCCAGTTTGCAATATTAAAAATGTTATCTAAGCCTTTGCTTACTCATCTCCCCTAGCGATTATTGAGTAATCTTTTTTTGGTATGGTCTGGCTTCCCTATAATCTCATGGCAACCTCAACCCGTGAAAATAAAAAATTAAAAATTAAAAATTAAAAAAAAATGTTATTTAAACAAAAAATAATCATAATAAATACTCTAATATAGGCTAAAATAAATGTATCCCAACATTATAGATCGAAATTGACACTTATAATATTTTAAAAAGAAAATATTAGAAAAATTTACGTTTGTTTGTACAAACTTAATCCATACCCAATAAATTTAAGTTTTAGAAATCAACACTAACATCATGTTTTACAAATTCTCTACTACTCCATCACTTAATCCCAATACTTCATAAACAATTCATCTTTATCTAGCTCCATTCCATGCTCAAACATCAACAAAAGTGAAGCCAAATTACCTGCAACTCTTCTCAAATGCATCAAGTCCAAGAACAAAATGCTTCCAATAAAAGAATGGATGTCTAATCAGCTTGACCTCTAAACAGCAACTAAAGCTCAGCATTTATCAATCAAAAAGAAACTAGTAAAAAATGAATTTAATCGACAAATTTGGGCTAGATAGTCAATCACATCTTCAAAGAAAGTAAAAGGTCTCGATGAAGTTTCAATCTTTGGCTATAATTAATGTATGTACATACAAAAATCAGTTCTAGGGAATATCATCAGTAGATATTTGGGAAGATAACTTTCAATGTACATGAAAGGCTAAGCATTCTTGACAACTAAAGTGTAGATTAATTGAATAAATCTTCTTATCACAAC
Organism: Platycarya longipes; assembly: GCA_036559045.1. NCBI lineage: Eukaryota > Viridiplantae > Streptophyta > Magnoliopsida > Fagales > Juglandaceae > Platycarya > Platycarya longipes. The sequence continues at coordinate 32,091,883 of CM071791.1, forward strand.
ATAAATTCACTAAAAATCAACCACCATATAGGATCTTATAATGCACCTATGAATTTAAAAAATTTAATTAAATGCCTCGTATTGAAGCTCCTCTACTACTATGAGATGATTTACAATTATATCAAGAGCAATTATTATTCCAAATGGCCTGATATGCTAGGAACTATCACTTCTTAGGCATATTACACTAGTAGAGGAGACCTAATCATCCTAGGGGATGATTAGGTCTCCTCTACTAGACATTTCATACATTATCCACTAGCAATTACCTTAATGTAATATCTACAACCCTCTCACCCTTCAGTTACAACTAAAGCTTAAGATTTAATTGGAAAAGCTTATTTAACACCACATTATCATCATAAGGATCGCCACCACTAGTCAGAAATGTAATTTCTTCCTCACTTATCTGCAAATTTATATAAGCAGGCTTGATGAGTGCGATGTAATAGATTATTACAATGAAGTAATATTATTTCGTTTGCACTCGTGTGGTAGCAAACAACTCTCATATTAGAATCCTATATAATTGGATACAAAAGACTGCCTTAGTATATACATATATACACATCCAATTCAGAGATATAAAAACAGATTAAAAAGAAAAAGAATGAAAAGGAAAAGGAAAAGGAAAAGGAAAATAATTCAGTTTTTACAGAACCTCTACCATAATTCAGGGATTCACTTTTGGCAGAAGCTCTATCATAATTCACTAAAATCAACATTTCTCAAAAAAAAAAAAAAATAACCATATTGTATTAGCTTTCACCATATTTATAAATTACCTATACAGTAGCTTCAGCACAAAGCTTTCCTGACAGAACAACACTTTCCATTGAAGCCAACTGACTATGCTTCAGCATCACTGCTTGAAATCCATTCTTCTGCAAGCTACTAATAAAAGAAAGTCAAATCAATCATTGACCCTGCCCTTACGTCAATAAAAATAGCCAACTGTCTCATAGTCTGCTCAAAATATTTTGTTATTTCCCAAAAATTAAAAGGTCTGATTTCCTGCTTTTATTGGAAGAAGCAAGAAATCTGATTAACATCCCATAGATTGGTGAGGACACAAGTTCAACAGTATGTTTTAAGTTGCATGAATACACTGGCAATTTATGTGGGCTATAGGTCGTGACATAAAAATTCCATAAAAATAAAAAATTAATACCAGCTTTTACCATACATGTTACTGACATGTCAGCATACACACTAAGAAGTTGGCTTCTACATTAAAGTCAAGAAAATAGCTATAATGAGAGGGAGAAGGAAAATTGATAAAACCATTAGCCTAAAGGAATTCTAAATGGAAGTGGGGATAAACCCTCATCTCCCTTCTCAAGCAATCAAGGTAAAAGGGGAATAATCACACAACAAAACAATGAAAGACAAGTTTTAATAGATTTAGGATCATAGTAAATAATCTCTCCATTCCTAAAAGATTTTGTAGGCTAAGTGTAACTGAACATTTTTTTTTTAATTTTGTTGTGGGTTGGGGGGGGGGGGGGGGGGGGGGGGGGGGGGGGGCGCAGGGGGCATTGGAAAGTGAATTCCACAAATCTCTTGTCTTCTAAGATCAAGATTTCATATGCGTGCTAGATTCTAGTCGTGGAATTCAAAGGAGGAAAAGACAAATATATAAGAAGTTGGGCAAGAATTATAATAGGTAAAGCAAAGTGAATTAATTCTGGGTTTTTATATATACTTGTGGCCGGTAGGGTTTGCATATTGCACCTAGTGGATTCCCAGTCATCATTATTGATAATGATGTTGAAAACATTCATTCATCTGTTTTATGAGAAAATAGTAATGGTGGCCCAGCGTTCATAAGATCTCAGTGTGTTGAACTTGAATAACAAGAGAAAAGTGTTTCCATATGGCAACTCAATGTCAATTCTCTGAAGAGAAGCATAAAAGTGCTTAAACTAGAAACAGACAGAAAATTCTGGAAATAAGAAATGTGGAATATGCTATGAAGCAACAAAGACAATTAGAAAAACGATGGCAAGAAGGTTTTCCTATACAAAGAAACATTCTGCATTAATTTCAAACAAAACCATATTTTTTTTTTACTTCTTGTAATCTAACTTTCACGAGCTCTCTGTTCTTACATTTTTAAGAGCAGGGAATGCATAACCTTAAAGCTCCAACACAAACAGTCAAAAAAAAACAAGATTCAAGAGCTCATTGAGACAATAAAAGACAATAATGATCTCCAGCTAATCTGGTCTCAATATTCACCACCAACCATTCACAATCGGCCTCAAAATCAGTTTCCATTCAAAGAAGCCTCCACATCAACCATATGCATGGTGTTAGTACTAATTACATCACTTCAGGATCAACATAACCCTAATATTTGACAACTTAACAAGAAGAGCAACCATAGCCAACTCTGTACGTACATTCGTAAATCAACACAAGCAGTACTTTGACTTTTTTTTTTAAAAAGTTGGACTCCTTCATTACCTTTTCGGCTTGTAGAAATTCACGAGAACAACAGAAAAAAAAGTTGACTTCTTGATTTTCCAAATCTAATAACACAAATAGCATGATTGTGAAATTCTGAGATTTCTCAAGCATCTCGATGTTCTAAGTCTCAAAATTTGCAATACCCATCCCACAAAATCAATAAGTCTAACAAACTCGTCTCCCTTCACACCTCTCCCGTACCATAGCAGAAACCATAATGCAGAAGGAAAAAAAGTAGTGACAACAATACAGACAGAAAATTTTACTTGCACAAAGGGAGCTGCACAGTGATGGGTCAAACAGCTACAAACTGGAGAGGGGTGTTGGGAAGAGGTGAAAGACGAACTCAGAGCGCTGGGCAGAGGAATGGAAGGGGGTGGGTGAACCTGGGGTAGGCACTGGAGGGAGAAGCGTACTCGAGTGGATCTGAGAAAATTCAAATGGCCTCTTCGACCTTCAAAACGGGTGCTAACCCTAGAAAAAAACAGAGGGTGGGAGAGACAGAGTTATTACAGTGGGAAGGAGGAGTTGGGCAGAGGGAGAAGCGACGCAGCGTGACGCTGGGCAGAGGGAGGGGCGATGGCGACCAGCGTGCTGGGCAGAGAAGGGGCAACGAGGGCTGAAAGTGGGTTGAAAATCGAAATGGTAAGAACCGAACTATGGCCCCGTTTGGATTCAGAGGTGAGCTCAGCTCATCTCAACTCATCTCAACTCATCTTCATTTTATTATTATATTTTTATAATTTTTTATATAAAACACAAATTCCTATACACCTTTTTCAATTCCCAATACACCTTTTTACACCTTTTTCAATTCCCAATACACCTTTTTCAATTCCCAATATACCTTTTTCAAATCCCAAAATAATAATAATATTAAAAAATAAACTAAACTCATCTCAACTCATCTCAACTCATCTCATCTCTGAATCCAAGCGGGGCCATATGTCTTCAAAATGTGCGAAAAAAAGATGAAAGAAAATTCGGTGGCCGTGTCGGTTGAGGTCCTAAAATGAATATTTTAATTTCGTTCTATTTTAATGTTTTGTTTTGAGATAAATATTATATTAGTAAATTATATATATAATAATTATATTCTAAAATAAATATATATACAGATTTTAAAAGTATATATGTTTCTTTTTTCAAATTACATCACTAAATTTAATATACAAATTACAGAGTGCAATTTCAGATTTTTAAGTTTCTTTTTTTAACAATTGCAGATTTTTAATAATTTCAGATTTTAAATACACATATTTATATTCTTTTAAAAAAACATATAGTTAATAGTATATCACAAAATTAAATACAAATATTTATACAAATTCAAAAATTAAAGCTAGAGTTCGGGACTATGCTTTGGTGGAAAGCATCAAGCTGGTTGTCTTGTCTTAATAGTCACGACTCACCCGTCATTTTACTTTTTGTTATCCCCATATTTCCCTTGTTTGTCTTACTTTTTGTTTGCCATATTTTTAGCTTCTTTATTGTCCAAAATATATTTTCGTTTAAATTTAGAAATGAGATAAATTGAGATGAGTTTAATTTATTTTTTAATATTATTATTATTTTAAAATTTGAAAAATATGTATTGAAATTTTAAAAAGGTATATTGAAATTTAAAAAATATATATAAAAATTTATGTTTTATATAAAAAATTATAAAAATATAATGAAAAAATAAAAATAAGTTGAGATGAGTTACACTCATCTTGCTATTCAAACCGAGCCCGACTGAAACTCTGAACTTAACTTACAGGTGCAAAACTTTACTTTCCTAATGAAAACTTTTCCCTCTTTTCTTGCACTGTCACTGATGCACTACTATTATTATTGGCAAAATTAGAATAAGAAATAGAAATAAAATATGTAAAGAGAGAAAGAACGATCAAATTAAGGAAGAGCCCAGAGATGACCTACTAGGAGTGACGGATGGTGGAAGGCAATGGACTTTGGGACACGGAATCCGAAACACTACATTTCGTCCGAAATTCGAAATTTCGTCCGAAACATCAAATTTGGGCCGAAACATCTGGAATTTGATCCGATGCGGAATACACTAGCCAACCATTTCGATTACTATTCTGAAACAGTAAATTCTGGCCAAAACAGTATAAGATTTAAAATTTTGCTCAACACTCCTCAGATAAATAGTATTATATATTATTTATTATATTATTTATGTGAGGAGTGCGCTTAGTATGACTTGCCCCTCATTTTTCATGTAAGTAAGGTCGGCTCATGTGCTAAACTGGCGAAAGAAACTTTTTGTCATGAAAAATAGCCGCCCGTCGCCACGTATCTCTCAGTTACTCCATCTCCATCCCACGCAGGATTACTGTATTCTTTTTGTACAGTGTTTTATTTCCAAGCAAAGGTTTTCTAGTCATTCCATACTCATGAATATACCATCTGTAAATACAAAACTACTTTAATTTCCTATTTCTAAATTAAGCTAGCCACGTATACGTGAATTATATATATATATATAGAGAGAGAGAGAGAGAGAAATGTGAGACGTAATGCTGTTTGTATATTTGTATTGGAAGCAAAGCAACCGATCGAAAGGATCAGAAGCATGCAGTCGGCTTGCATGCATGGTTCTGGATCTTGCTACCTCTAAATCATGAGCAGATATATAGATCCATGTTGACCCATGTCCCGGTTCATATATATACTTAAGAAAGCAAAAGAAGGAAGTGTTTTTTTGACCAGTACTTCATGATTAAGATGCATGCAACAGGGCATATATATATATATATATGTATAATATATGCACCAGATTTGGACCGCTTGACTACTGTGTCTCAACAATAAATAAAAAGTAGAATAAAAGATATTCCAGCTGCTGAATGCAGCTAGCTAAAAGTTGCTTAGTTAAGCGGAAACAATATCGTAATATTGTACTACTTGCATCTTCCTCATGATCATGATATATATTAATATCTGATGATCACTTAATCATGCAACTCATAATTAATTGCGTCGTTTAATTGGCGGAATTAAGCCTTCATCTACTAGATTATAAGATGATGATGATCAGCAGTACCAGTATCGGATCGATGGTGATCAATTCTCACTTTTGAACAGTTATGATGTCATGTATGTGTATGAATAATTAGGTGGAGGCCAGAGCATTATCAATTCCAATTGAAAATTCCTAGTTGTAACAAATTTGTGTTCCAATTCGCGCATCAATATTAAAGTACAAATGTACATAGATCTTAATGAAACACCTATATTTAATATAAAATATATGAAGATAGGTAATATGCATGTATTAGTAGTACACAGATTAATTAACAAATTTACTTGTATGTAGCATTACTCATTTTAATTTATAAGATTTCATGTTTGAAGGCGAGAAAGGACATGTTATAGTCCAGATGAATTGAGTTTTAAAAATTTGCAACTTCGAGTACCAGATTGTACTTTTAATTTTTCTAAAAGTCTATATGTATTATATTTTTTCTGAAAAAAAATAATGACAAATGTTTGAAAATCATAATATTAATTGTATTGAACATCGTCCATAATAATAAAATGCAGAAAACAAACTAGGCTAGAATAAAAAGGACACAGAACATCTACCAATCCAACACTCTTCTAACACAAGCTAAAGAGATACAAGTTATCCATCGGCTATTAAAGCTCCAACACACACACACACACACACACACGAGAGTAATCTCACAATATTATTAATAGATAATAAAATAAGTAGTTATTTTGAAAATATTTTTAACAATGATCTCCACCATTTTCAAATTATATCTTAGTTCGAATAGAAACACTTATATATAGATGAATGTGTCTTTTGAATTTAAACATCCACATACTAAAAATACATCAAAGCTAATCAGAATGGTGTAATAGATGTGGTTTAGGCTGTATGCTTGGTTAGTGAGGTTTAGACTAATCCACTATTGTTTACAATTATTCATTACTTTTTTTATTATCATTCATTATTTTTTATTGCTATACACAGATCTTCTGAGATTATCTCAACATCCAAACGTGATGTTACGCTAGCGAATAACAATCCTATATAAACTAACTGGATATATCTTGCCTATAAATTTCCTTCTATAGATAGTTGAAAAACCTATGTTCTTGTATATATATCAATCGTTTCATGAACCTCCAGATAAAAAAGCTAGAAAAATTTTATTCATTAGCTCCACATGTCATATACCATTTTTTTTTTAAATTTTATTAAATATATGGTGTATAGATGATGAATAGAATAATTCAATTAGATTAATAATAATAAATTTTAAAAAAAAAAGTCAAAAAACATGAAAATAAGTATGATATATAATGTATGAGAAATGATGACTGATGAGAAACAAAGTTCAAGAATCTAATTCCCATCCTATTAAAAAAAAAAAGAGGCGCTTTGAGTAGGTCTATTTGCTACTTGTAGATAAATGGACTCCAATAAGAAATGAATTCATCAACATCTCACAAATATCTTCAATACACTTGCACACACCAGAGCATTACACAAAGTAAAATGCTTGGGGGAGTCTGATACGGGGAGTCGACTTAGGAGTCAGCTAAAGTGGCAACACGCCACGTCAACCGACAGTTTAAAAAAAAAATTCAAATGTGGGGGGCAAAATGCGGGAGAATGAGAGAGAATTAAAATTGAAACCATTTAGTCATCCTCAAGGTTTTGCATGAAGAGAGAGAAAGTCGAGGTCATCTCCAACCTCACGAAGAGAGAAAAAGTCCATTTAGGGGCTGCTTGGATTGGGAAGTGAGTTGAGTTCATCTCAACTCACTTCCATTTCATCATTATATTTTTATAATTTTTTATACAAAACACAAATTCCTATACACTTTTTTCAAATCCCAATACACCTTTTTCAAATCCCAATACACCTTTTTCAAATTTCAAAACACCTTTTTCAAATCCCAAAATAATAATAATATTAAAAAATAAACCAAACTCATCTCAACTCATCTCATCTCCGAATCCAAGCGGGGCTTAGTCGTCCCCAACCTCTCACACGAAGAGAGAAAAAATCTCAAGGTTGTCCCCCAACCTCATGAAGAGAGAGAAAGTCCATTAAGTCGTCCCCAACCTCTCGCACGAAGAGAGAGAACGTCTTGAGGTTGTCCCCATCCTCATGAAGAGAGAGAAAGTTCCATCTCCAACATTTCAAAAATCAAAGCTATATTGCATCGCATTTCGAAGAGAGAGAAGCCATCAGTCATCCCCAACCTTTCGTATAAGCCTGTAAAGTCTATAAAGACTATTTGAACTATCCACGGTAAGCTGTTCATTACTGTAAACATTTTAAATTTATTTCTCTCCCCTTGTTCTCATTTTCTCCATTTCTCTTTAATTCTCATTTCAGACCCTCTCTCTCTAGCATTCCCTCGCTTTTTTTGTTGCTTGGCGTAGAAGATAGAACCAAAGCTTCCATCTTCCTCGACTTCGCTCATCGACTCCATCACCGGTTCTACTTCAAGCTCTGCTCTCATTGCTGAGGTAAACATTAGATTTTTTTTCCTCTTTAGCATATATAAATTCACGGAATATATGGGTGAAATAGAATCTCTCTATCTTTGTTAAATTAGGTAACAGTTTTGAAAATGAGCTTTTGTGATCAGCACTGCAACACACCACATATATGATTTGAATTAAGTACAAAAATAAATAAATGTGTCATTGTTGCATTTAATCGCTCTGTGGAAGACATGCATCCTGACAATAGGTAATTTGGTTTTGTTCATGTACCTAGAACTTCTGAAAGAAAACCTCAAGTCAATTAATCCTTTAGGCCAAGCCTTAATTTATAGTATGGAAATAAAATTGTCTGAACAAGAGGAAATGGAAGAAACACACTCACATTCCTTGTGTTTGTGTGCATGTGTTGCGTGCAAATACACACTCGTGAAAACGTGCACACGTGCATTTGTTCACAAAGAAATGGAGATACTCCTCGGCATGAGGAAATGCTTAAAGCACTATCCTTATTCCTTGCTCCAAAATGAAACTTCAGAAAGTGGAAAAAGAAGCTTTGTATATTAAATATTCTTTGATTTCTTTTTCTTTTTTCACTTTTTGAATAATGATAGTTTTTAGAATAAAGTATTCATAACAGATGCATCCTCTAGCACCTTTTCTATCAATTTGCTAACTTCTATCAGAAGTAAAAATGTTGAGCATGAGTGCAATTGCCAAGGATAGCCGAAGCATGTGCTTTGGTTATTGTCATCCAACCAATAGCAACGGTATTTCTGAGAATATTACTTGCATCTCTAGTACCTATGATTCCAAAGGAAAAATCAGGTTTTTATGTCACAGATGTTTGAAAGTCAAGCTTTTCATCCAGAAATTAGAAATCCATTAGTGAGTATATTTGATGGAGATGATACCTTAAAAATGCACAAAGAGGGAGTCATGATGGTGTCTGACATAGACATCTGGCATCGTAATATTTCTAACTTTTATATTTTTTACCGCGAAGTATTTAGAAAATTGATGTTTTCAATTTCATCTGTATAGATGCAATTTAGGCTCGATGGATCACAACCGGTGCTTGAAGAGTGGGATGGATCACAACTAGTGCCATTTAAAGAATGGGGTGGATCACAACCGGTGCAAGAACAATTGGATGGACTACAATCGGACATAAGAAATGGTGTTTATTGAGCTTTAGGCTGAAATGAGATGTTCACGCATGTTGATCCATGTGTTTTGGGCTTTTGTAGTTTGTGTATTTTGTTATGTAGTGACTTACTTAATTTGAATGGATATTAGCACGTTTAGGCTAATTAGCACCTATCCAATTATCTTTCTGGAAATGTTTCAGATATTGGCATTATCATTACTAGCTTATGATATGTGTAAACCTTTAACTCTTGTACGAAATCTGATTTTGGGATCATGTTATTTTGAATGGATATTAGCATGTATAGGATAATTACCAATTTGTCTAATTGTCTTGAATTTTGGCAACGGCACCGATTGTGATGGGCATCCTTTTATTGTCATATTGAGTATCCAAAAGCAGCATGGAAAGCCATTCTGGGGGTGTGAATGGAGATAGAGTATAATTAGGATACTTATTATTGTATTATACTAGCATCAGGATACTTGAATGACTCCATCGTGTTTTACATATTTCTCAGTCTGGACGACTAATACTTCTATTATAAACACAAGAGCTGCTCAATTTCTGAAGTGATGTAGGTCTATGTTAAGAAATGCTAAGAAAGTTTGAATTTTGTAACATCCTGACCCCAATTTTTTTTAAGATTTGATTATTTTTTTTCTTTTTATTATTATTATTATTATTTCATATGCGATATTTTGATAAGTTTTAAAATAGTGATTTAAATTATTTTAAAATCCTCTGCTAGCCATATTCCCTTCCCTAGATTGATCAATTTGTTTTAAAAAAAAAAAACCATCAAACATTTCGAAAAATTTCTCATCTTCTCCGGAACAACATCCATCTTAAATTCAAACTTTAAACCGAAGTTTTCCTCCTCTGGTTTTCCTATTTAAAATCAAATACAAATCTCAATTCAAACATTCAAACTCAAGCCTTCTGAATCATTACCCGAAGCATATTCCAACTCAAACACTTAACAATTTTATCTTAGTTAAAATCGGTTTTCCACTTCAAACTCAAAATTCAAACTCCTTCCCCATGCATGCACGTCTCCGCTTTAGGGTCACCTAGTCATCTATAAATACATGCACACGTCTAACACACTATTCGGGAGCGGGGTGTTACAAATTTGGTATCAGAGCCGAGGTTCGAATCTGTGGTTCTTATTGGTCAAGATAAAGAGAGGAAAACCTTTTCAAAATCTTTTGTAAAGTAGTTTTTGAAAAAAAAAAAAAAAAAAAAGTCTAGGCCATCTCCTTTCCAAGTCATGTTCTATACTGTGTAAGTATGTTTTTTTTTTCTTTTAGTTTAAATATATTTTGATTGAGTTTTGTTTTTAAACACTCTGTTAGAATGGCATCCACTAGGAGAAACCCATATACTCCCCACCCTAAGAGTGATACTGGTACAAAATGGAAACTCTGAAGTGCTTGCTGTTGCGGCGACGCGTTTCTTTCAAAGGATGATCAACGGTGATATGGGGGCAAGTAGGACCCCACAGGTGGGATGCACACTAGAGCATATCTCCTGCCAGCATCGCCCTACCTTCGACGGCAGAGCAAATGACATGGATGCAGAAAGCTGGATAAAGCGAGTATAACAAATTTTCAAGGCACTTGGCTGCACGGATGAACAGAAAGTCATTTATGCCACTTTCAACTTGACAGATGCGGTAAACAAATGGTGGAAGTCAATGCAAACAACCTTGCAAACAGAACTGGGGAATGGGTCCCTATCAAATGGGAGCATTTTAGGAAGGTATTTTTGGAACGATACTTCCCACAAACTCTCCGTGTTACAAGGGCCCATCAGTTTATGGATCTCACCCAAGGAATAATGACCGTAGAGCAGTACGCCGCTAAATTCATGGAGCTATCTAGCTTTGCCACTTATTTAATCCCTGATGAGGAAAAGAAAGCTGAAAAATCTGAGCGCAGTTTGGATCGCAGAATTAGGGAGTGCATATGTACTCTCAAGATCCGAAATTTCACAAAGCTGGTTGCCCGAGCTACTATTGTTGAAGAAGACATTCAAGAGAATATCAACTTTAGGAAGCGTCAACAACAACTTCAATCAGAATCACATAGGGATAAGAGGCCTTCTTGGGATAATGATCAGAGGCCACCACCTCAGGATGAGTCAGGATGTCTTCCCATATGTGAGGGGTATGATAAGAGGCATGCAGGAAGATGTTTGCTAGGCACCAGAACGTGCTTCAAGTATGGAAAGGAAGGACATCATCTTCAAGACTATCCTGGGAAGAACGTAGTTAATACTCAAGCCACATGAGACGGACAGAAGAACATGGGTCAAGCTCGAGTTTTCTCCCTGTCACAGTTGCAAGACACTGGTGCACCCGTCAATGAGGACATGGGCGATAACCTTTTTGAAGATGAAACAATAGGACAAGATCAGAATGAAGGAGATGAGGCGAAAGCTTAGGCATTTTAGGACACTGTCGTTTCACTTAGTTATATTCCCAGAGCTAGTTATTTTCATTTTACGCATGTTAGATTTGATTTTTTTTTTTAAGTATTTTCGCGAGTTATTGTTTGGTTTTTCCAGTATTTTGTTTTAATAAGGATTAATATATTTCTTAGTTCCTTCAAATCTCAGGACGAGATTTTTTTAAGGGAGGTAGTTTATAACATCCCAACCCCAATTTTTTTTACGATTTGATGATTTTTTTTCTTTTTATTATTATTATTATTATTATTATTTCATACATGATATTTTGATAAGCTTTAAAATAGTGATTTAAATTATTTTAAAATCCTCTCCTAGTCGTATTCCCTTCCCTAGATTAATCAATTTGTTTAAAAAAAAAACAACCTTTAAACATTTCAAAAAATTTCTCATCTTCCCCAGAACAACCTCCATCTTAAATTCAAACTTTAAACCGAAGTCTTCCTCCTCTGGTTTTCCTATTTAAAATCAAATACAAATCTCAATTCAAACATTCAAACTCAAGTCTTCCGAATCGTTACCCGAAGCATATTCCAACTCAAACACTTCACAATTTTATCTTAGTTAAAATCGGTTTTCCACTTCAAACTCAAAATTCAAACTCCTTCCCCGTGCATGCACGTCTCTGCTTTAGGGTCACCTAGTCATCTATATATACATGCACACGTCTAACACACTATTCGGGAGTACAGAATTTTAGGATGGAAAGTACGTTTGAAGAAATTGAACCTGGTTGGCTCCCTTTAAGAAATTACAAATCCCTGTTTTCAGTTTGGGTGTTTTTAGTTGTGAGGGATAATGGGTTTGAAGAACCATTGTTCTTACAATGAATACTATATATGTTTGGTCACATCTTAACAATGCTCTTTCTTCTCTATTACAGCATCAAATTCTGGTACATTTATGGAGGTAATCAAAGAAGTTTCTAGGCAGGGGTGTGCCTCTTGTGACAGAGTTGCTATTAGAGCCAATAAGTAAAGTTACAGCTACATACAACTCAACACATTCTATAACTGAATTTAATAAAAAAAATATCCACATTTACACATAACTTTTCAAAAAATAGAGCAACGTGATTCCATGCTGCTCAACCCATTCTCTAACTGAATTTAATATAGCAAATTGAAACATTTACACATAACTTCCCAAAAAATGGAGCAACGTGATTCCATACTAAACCCATTCCATAACTGAATTTAATACAACAAAAATCCACATTTACATATAACTTTCCAAAAAATGTAGTTATTCCATTCCCAAATTCTAGAATATGCAGGAGACCATCCAAAAAAAGTCGTTTGTATCCATCTCACAGCATCAACCATTTTACTTTGCCTTTTCTTTTTAACCCCAAATCATGAACATGCAACCAGATCTGCACACTGACAATGCAACCAAAAACAACATAAATTCAAGTAAGTTTTTATCTTAGAGAAAAGAAGTAAATGGAAGTTTGATCTCATTTTTGCAAAACCTACAACCTGGAAGATTATGAGCATATTGACACTTGGCAAGATGTGGTACTTACTGAAAATAATATAGTTTTGTTACATAGGAATATCATTTTCATTAAAAATTTAATCTAATATTATTATTATTTTTTTATAAATGATTATAATAAACAATTGATATTGGCAAGCAGTATTAGATCACAAGCCACCCTTATTTGAATTTCCTCCAAGTGCAAGTCCTACTTACCCTCATAGTTCCTGCTCCGTAATTAATTCTCGCATGGCTTATGGATTGACATCTTTGCTATAACCTAAAAACTCTAGTCAAATTGTAACTTTCCTAGAACCACTTATAAAGCTTAGTTTCACAAAGTAGTCAATGTGGAAATTTAACCCCCATTACATATACAACCTATCCATTCTATGTGGGTGATCCAAAACCCAATGTGGGATTTGGATCTTTCAACATGAGCCAAGTGTGACTGTGTAACTCATTCAACATGAAGAGTAGCATCTCTCAAATGGAAAAGTAATGCTAAAACATTAGACCTAACTACCACTAATATAGGAAGAAACAACAACTGAAATCTAAGCAAAATAAGATCAAGGAAACTATGAAGATATTCTCCAATAATTACTTGAAATTATGGAAAACAGATTAACCTAAACATCACCAATAAAAAAAAGTCCAAAACATGGCAAAGCCATTTTTTTTTATAATACAACCTAGAAGCTAGATTGTCAAAATACTCCAACACTGAACAAGAACCAAGATAACTAATAAAACTAACCATGGAGGTCATAAGGCCACTGAAAGCACATGCTTCTGCTGTCTCTGGCAATTGCACTCATGCTTAACATTTTTACTTTTGATAGAAGTTGGCAAATTGATAGAAAAGGTGCCAGAGGATGCATCTGTTATGAATACTTTATTCTAAAAACTATCATTATTCAAAAAGTGGAAAAAGAAAAAGAAAACAAAGAATGTTTAATATACAGAACTTCTTTTTCCACTTTCTGAAGTTTCATTTTGGAGCAAGGAATAAGGATAGTGCTTTAAGCATTTCCTCATGTCGAGGAGTATCTCCATTTATTTGTGAACAAATGCGTGTGTGCACGTTTTCACGAGTGTGTATTTGCACGCAACACATGCACACAAACACAAGGAATGTGAGTGTGTTTCTTCCATTTCCTCTTGTTCAGACAGTTTTATTTACATACTATAAATTAAGGCTTGGCCTAAATGATTAATTGACTTGAGGTTTTCTTTTAGAAGTCGTGAGTGTTTTCTAAATAAATTTCTTAACTATTCATTATGAAATCAGTGCATATTTATACATTGTTTACAAAGAATCAAGTTTGTTATGAGTCTGTTACAAGGATATTCTAGAATAAGAAAATACAAGAAAGTAGGAGAATATTCTAGACTAAGTTACTGCAGAGGGTATAATAGGTATTTGGTTAATACGCCCCCTCGAGTCCATAGGGGATTCAACCACTGTGAGACTCGACCTAAGTGCAATAAATCAATCAAAAACTAGGGGTTTTATAAGTACATAAGCTATTTGGCATTTGGAAAAGCAAAAGGAAACTGTAAGACTGTATGCAGCCACCCTATCACATACAAAATGAAAGTCGATATCTAAGTGCTTCGTCCGGGAGTGATAGACTGGGTTGGCTGATAAGTACGTCGCCCCGATGTTGTCATACCATAGAGTAGGGGGCTTAGACAAGAATATGCCAAGTTCTCGAAGAAGAGTCTGTATCCAGATTAATTCGGCTGTTGTGTTTGCCAAGGATTTGTATTCAGCTTCTATGCTTGAGCGGGCAACTGTCTTTTGTTTCTTGGAGCTCCAGGAAATGAGGTGGTTACCAAGAAAAATGCAAAAGGCGCCAGTAGATCGCCTGTCATCTAGGCATCCTGCCCAGTCAGCGTCTGTATAGGCCTGTAAAGTAAGACTTGAAGAAGATTTGAACAGCATGCCATAATTTATGGTGTACTTGAGATATCTAAAAATTCTCTTCACTGCTGACCAGTGTGATACTTTGGGGCAATGCATGAATTGACATACTTTATTTACTAAGAAAGCAATGTCAGGCCTAGTCATTGATAGATACTGTAAGCCCCCTACAATTCTTCGAAACAAAGTGGAATCGGTAAACTCAGGACCATCAAATTGTGACAGCTTGAGAGAAGCTGCCATAGGTGAGGTCATAGGTTTAGTATGAAGCATGTTACTCCTCTCCAATAGATCTTTGATATACTTCCGTTGAGACAAGAAAAGACTAGAATCGGAATAATCAATTTCAATTCCAAGAAAGTAAGACAATCGGCCCAAATCCTTTACAGGAAAGGCTTGGGCAAGAGCAGAAATCAGTTTATCCATATCAGCAGGTATGGAAGAAGTGATAATCATATCGTCAACATAAACCAACAGAAACATATGTAAGTCACCAGAGTTTAGTATAAAGAGAGAGGAGTCAGCACGTGAAGCAAATAAACCATAATCAATGAGCCAGGAACTCAATTGGGCAAACCAGGCCCTCGGTGCCTGTTTAAGGCCATAAATAGCCTTGTTGAGTTTGCACACATAATTGGGATATTGCTTATCAATGAAGCCTTGAGGTTGCTGCATAAAGATAGTGGTAGTAAGCTTTCCATGCAAAAAGGCATTCTGGATATCTATTTGGCGCATAGGCCAACCATGACTCACAGCAATAAACAGGATAAGCCGAATGATAGTTGGTTTAACAACTGAGCTAAAGGTCTCATCATAGTCTAATCCAGACTGTTGATGATATCCTTTTGCTACTAGACGGGCTTTCCATCTAGCAAAGGATCCATCTGAATTCAATTTGGTCTTATAGACCCAATGATAGCCAACCACATTAAAATCGGGGTTTGGAGGAACCAAGGTCCAGGTATTTGTTTGAGTTAAAGCTTTAAATTCAGAGGACATAGCATCATACCAGTCAGAGAATTTGGAGGCTACGACAAAGCTGGTGGGTTCATCCGGAACCGCCATGGTGGTGCTGAGACAGTGATGTTGTGGGTACAATACAATGCCATCAGAAAAGCATCGAGGTTGCAGAGAGTTCATCTTACTTCGAGTAATGCCTGGAGAACAAAGAGCAACAAGATGAGGAGAGAAATGGGACTGAGAGATAGAGGGAGAAAGAAGCAAAATCTCAGAGGAATTAGAAGAAGAAGAGGTATTCGGAGAAGACAGAGTAGTAGGGGGATGAGAAGGGTTAGAGTGAGGATGGTTCGAAATGTTGGAGGAGGAACTAGGGTTAGGGTTCGCAGCGGACATTTGAGGATGAAGACTTGAGGGAGATGATACACTCGAGGGTGATGTGCGAGAATTAGTCTAGGTTGGAGTGTTTGTATGAGGTGAGATAGGCCATGGGCCTAGGCCAAGAATGGAAGAAGTGGGTGGGAATATGGGTAACGTTGTATGTGTTGGTATGGTGGATCATGGATTGGGCTTGGGCTGAGAGTATGGAAAAGAATCTTCATAGAAGAGAACATCTCTTGAGATGTAAGTTCTTTTTGAAATGGGGTCAAAACATTTATAGCCTTTATGTGACAGACTATAGCCCAATAAAATGCAAGAAATTGATCGAAACTGTAGCTTGTGTTTATTATATGGTCTGAGGTTTGGCCAGCATTGGCACCCAAATGTTTTTAAAAAGGTATAATCAGGTTCTTTATGGTAGACCAGAAAATGAGGGGATTTATTATGAAGAACTTTGGAAGGAAGTAAGTTAATGAGGTACATTGTGGTCTCAAAGGCCTCGGCCCAAAAGGTTAAAGGGAGAGAAGAGTGGGCTAGTAGAGCAAGGCCGGTTTCGACAATATGTCGATACTTGCGCTCTACTAGCCCATTTTGCGGGTGAGCATAAGCACAAGAGAAACGGTGGCTAATGCCAAGTTTAATGCATTGAGTTGTAATGGGTTTGAATTCGGCTCCACTGTCGGTTTGAAGATTAATTAATTTTGTGTTAAAAAAGCATTCTATACGAGTAAGAAAATTGGGAATAAGTTGCTAAACATCTGATTTTAGCTTCAAAGGAAAGATCCAGGTATAACGTGTATAATGATCAAGAAACGAAACATAATAACGAAATCCATTATGTGAAACAATAGGGGCAGGGCCCCATAAGTCTGCAGTGACAATTTCTAAGGGCCTGGAGGACCGAAGTCCATTGGATACATAAGGGAGCTATGGCATTTCGCAAGAGGACATGAATTACATTTGAACGCATAGCCATTGGAGACAGTCGGCAAGCAGTGATTGCGCACAACAAAGGAGACGATTTCAGGAGCAGAGTGGCCCAAACGGTGATGCCATTGTGAGAGGAGGTTCGTTCGCCAAGATAGGAAGAGGCTGAGGCATGAGCAGACAATTTTATTACTGGTGGAAACGTGAATTGGCCATTCTTAGTTGGACCGATGAGAAGACATTGCTTGGTCCGAGAGTCCTTCACACAGAAATGGGAAGAGTGGAATTCAAAAAAGCAATTGTTATGAGCACAGAATTGAAGAACAGAGACAAGATTTTTCGAAAGAATAATTCTTTTTCCAATCCATCAAATATGGACTGCATTGCAATCCACATAAAAATGCTTCAATTTTATAACTAAATTAAATGAATTTTTCAGATTTTTAAAATTTTTTATTTGTAAATAAATTAATTTTAATTAATTTTATTCTAAAATAGAGATTTCTCTATTTGTTTATTACTTGGACTCAGGGGCAGAACCACCCTCTGGCTTGAGGGGTTTTGGCCCCCCCAAAATATTTATAACTTGATAAAAATCAAATTTTGAGAAATATTTTTATGAAATAGATTATATAAAAAATTAATATTTGTCTCTCTCTAAATTTTGTTTTGTAAATTGATCCCTTCAAACTAGATTTTCTAGTTTTGCCCTTGCTTGGACTGCAAAGAAGTCCAATTTTTTGGACTATATGTAGCATTGCCCTTTTCGAAATATGTACATGAAGAAGATTTCGGAGATGAAATGAAGAAGAGTTAGAGACAATAGATGCATTACCGAAGTTCTATATAGGAAGGCACGAACTGTCACCAATACAAATTATCTCAGGACCACCATAAGGTTCACTGGAGAGGTTAAGGTTACCAAGATCGTGGGTTAGGTGGTGGGTAGCTCCAGAATCAGGGTACCAGGTAGGGTCAGTGTATAAGGGTGGATACGAGGTGGTGTTTGGGGTTGGGTTTTGATTCGGAGATGCATAGTTGGCAAAAAAGGTAGGTGGGGGCTTCATACTGATAGGAATGGTTGAATCAATGCCTGCATTAGAGAGCAATGTGACCCTATTTTTTGCAAACCTGGCATGTTGGTCGTTGTTGAGTGCCAGGTGCTTGAGAAAAGTTCCCAGTGGATCCAGGTCCACGTCCACTTCTGCCATTCAGCGACCCCTGCCTCTCCCCTGTCTTCCACCACGGCCAGTACCGCGTC
This sequence comes from Platycarya longipes, assembly GCA_036559045.1. Lineage (NCBI taxonomy): Eukaryota > Viridiplantae > Streptophyta > Magnoliopsida > Fagales > Juglandaceae > Platycarya > Platycarya longipes. The sequence continues at coordinate 32,110,394 of CM071791.1, forward strand.
TACCGCGCTGATCTCTATTACCATAGGAGTTAAAGTTGGCTGAGAACTCTGAAGCAGATCGTTGAGTATGGATAAGCCTACGTTCATGGACTAGCAAGTTGATAGAGTTCAGTTGAGGAAATCGGTTCAGACCTTGTTGTAATGGATGTCACAAGGGACTTATAGGCAGGTCCAAGACCATTAAGTAAATACGTGACAATTTCCTTGTCTGGTAAGGGATTTCCAGTAGACGAAAGTGTATCACCTAGGAGACGAGCTTTGCCAAGGTAGTCTATAATGGACATATCTCCTTTATTTAAGTTGGTAAGCTGAAAACGTACTTGGTATTCCTTTGCCTGAGACTGGGAAGAGAGAAGATTATGGAGAGAATCCCATAGACCACGAGCTGTTGTGGCTCGCAGTACATGTCCAAGAATCAAATCTGATAAGGAAGAGAAAAGGATGCTAAGGACTAGCTGATCATTCCTCTTCTAGACATAATATTCAGGGTTGATCTTTGGAAAAGACTCAATTGTGGAAGGAAGAAATTGAAAGCGTGACCGAATAGAACCATCTACATATCCATAGAGATCCTGTCCTCTAAGGTATGCAAATATCTGAACTTTCCAAAGTAAATAGTTCTCAATAGTAAGCTTGGTAGTCACGACATGAGATAAAGAAGAAAGAGCAGAGGAATGGGGTTGCGGAAGAGGAGATGAAGGCATCACCATGGACCAAGAGACTGCTAGTCGAGCAACTCTATACCATGATAGCCGTGAGTATTTTCTGAATAACTTTCTCTACTATTCATTATGAAATCAGTGCATATTTATACACTGTTTACAGAGAATCAAGTTTGTTACGAGTCTGTTACAAGGATATTCTAGAATAAGAAAATACAAGAAAGTAGGAGAATATTCTAGACTAAGTTACTGCAAAGGGTATAACAGGTATTTGGTTAACACTGGGTACATGAACAAAACCAAATTACCTATTGTCTGGATGCACCTCCACCACAGAGCGATTAAATGCAACAATCACACATTTATTTATTTTGTACCTAATTCAAATCATATGTGTGGTGCGTTGTAGTGCTGATTACAAAAGCTCATTCTCAAAACTGTTAACTAATTTAACAAAGAGAAAGAGATTCTATTTCACCCATATATTTCGTGAATCATTATATGCTAAAGGGAAAAAAAATCTAATGTTTACCTCAGCAATGAGAGCAGAGCTTGAAGCAGAACCGGTGATGGAGTCGACGAGCGAAGTCGAGGAAGATGGAAGCTCTGGTTCTACCTTCGGCGCCAAGCAACGAAGAAAGCGAGGGAATGAGAGTGAGAGAGAGAGAGAGAGATGATCTGAAATGAGAATCAAAGAGAAATGAAGAAAATGAGAACGAGGGGAGAGAAATGAATTTACAATGTTTATAGTGATGAACACCTTATCGTGGATAGTTCAAATAGTCTTTACAGACTTTACAATTTTATACGAAAGGTTGGGGACAACTGAAGGCTTCTCTCTCTTTGAAATACGATGCAGCAAAGCTCTAGTTTTTGAAATGTTGGAGATGGAACTTTCTCTCTCTTCATGAGGTTGGGGACAACCTTGAGACTTTCTCCCTCTTCGTGCGAAAGGTTGGGGACAGTCGAATGGACTTTCTCTCTCTTCACGAGGTTGGGGACGACCTCAACTTTCTTTCTCTTCGTGCGAAACCTCAAGGACGACTGAATGGTTTCGATTTTAATTCTCTCTCATTTTCCCGCGTTTTACCGCCCACATTTGAATTGTTTTTTTTTTTTAAATTGTCGGCACGTCAGCGGACTCCCGAGTTGACTCCTCGTATCAGACTCCTCCTAGCATTTTACTTAAAGAATCTAAACCCTTCATTTCTCAAACACATTTCGTCCCCTACCCCTTCATTTTATATGAAACCTGATATCCTCCCCTTCCCTCCTTTCGACCTCCTTTGACCTCCCCTCCCTCCCTTCGATGGAAAATAAGCTCTAATCGCCGTTGGCAACGTTATCGATGAGAATCAGCAACACAAAGGTAACCACATATTCCATTTTTTTTTCTTTTCTTTGGAGTGGTATTTCGGTGGAGTGTGGAGCTGAACCTCCATGGCCAACTATTTTGATCGGCACTACTATGGGAAGTGTAGGTTGACCTATGTTTACCAGAAGGCAGGTGGCGATTAGAATAAATAAAGTTGGAGTTTTTGGTACACTTTTTTGGTCGCTTTGTTTTTGTTTCAATGTTTTTGTGCTGGTAATGTTGGTCCTTTAGAAGGGCTGATATAAAATGGTAGTATTTTCGCTGCTTGCAAAAATTTTCTTTGGAGGTATTTTCTAGTAGTTTTTCTTTGGATGGTGTTATTGATCTTTGTTTTCCTCTAGTCAGTCTGGGCTTCAATCCTTTGGCTTTTCTTAGTGAAAACTGAAAACCCATATGTAAGTGAGATTTATATACGGGTTTATAACTTCCCACTTTTTCTTAAAAACCCAAAGAGATTTAGGAAAATCATCAAATTCTTATTGCCATTAAAAAGATTAGAAAAGTAGCAAATTATAAATTTGAAAGGATCTTATACCTCCAAAGAAGTTATGTTTTTTTATCCCTACTTCTATGCTTTAACAAGCTTTCATAAATCGTGAATTGAATTGAAGGATTGCACACTTGGGAATGGGATTGCTTGTTATCATTATATCCCTTGAATTATAAATGGAGAAAAATTATCACATGCCATTTACACTCCATGAATTACATAAAAAATGTACTCCAGATATTTTTATTCCACTAGAAATGTACTTCAAAAATTGCTCCTCCACATGTTTTTCTATTTCTGGGCTTGATATGTCTATAGCTATGTTTTCTTTTTTTATTGATTGCATTGTTTTACGTTTGGTTGAAGGATCTTATGTGGAGTTTAGATAGTGATAAAATTGAAATACCAACAAGTGAAAATTGTACACAAGTTGAAAATGAAAGTATTAATGTTGAACTTGTGGAAGAGCAATGTGATAAGAATATGGGGGATGGTTTAAATATGGAAGATGTAGATCAAGTAAATTTGGAGGATGGAGTGAATGTACGAGATAGAGATGGTGATGGAGATAGAGTGAATGTGGAAGATGGATATGAAGTCAATTTGAGACCCACTTCTAGTAGTGGAGTTTTTGAACTGTTCGTTGGGAAGTGATTTGATGAGGTTAAAGACGTCCAAGCATTTTACAAGGCGTATGCAAGATGAAAAGGTTTTGCAATGAAGACCAACCATACGAAGTTATCAAAAGAGGACAAGAAATTAATTGGAGTAGACTACGTTTGCATAAGAAATGGATTTAGGCATGAAAGTCTTAAACAAAAAGAGTGAATAATACCTGAACCTGCAGAAATGAAAATCAGGTGTAAAGCAACTAGGGGTGATCCCCGCCCTACCAGGGGCGGGGTCCTCCTATTACTGCCCTCGCCCTCGCCTGGGCGAGGGGTCACTTATTTAGACCGCATCCTGCCCCCGTGTAGGCGAGGGCAGAGTAACCCGTCCCGCAGCGGAGGGAGGGTTCATCCGCCCGCCCCCTCTCCCCCCCCCCCAAATTGCCCCTATTGGGCCTGGCCTAGTTGACAGTTTTGGGCCTTTTCGGCCAAAATCAAAATTCTAGGCCATTTTTTACCCAGAAAATTAAAAAAACCTGATTTAATTTCACATTAATAAATATCAATCTATTAAATACTAAGTAATTATCATTACTAAAGTCTAAAGTGACAAAGTCATTTATAAAAAACATCACTAAAAATCTAAAAGTCTAAAACAGTCAAAGTTAAAATTTCAAAATAAAGACTACTAGAAGTTTAGACTAGTTACTAAACTATTATAATTTACAATAATACAAATTAATCTTACAAACTACAAAATTACAAATTGTGCTATTAACTATTAGCATTACAAAATTAAAAAACTACAAATTTACAAAATCATAAGAAATAAGATTGATAACATTGGTCGTTGGACACTGGTGATTGGATTTTGTCACTTTAAAAGAGTCATAATGCAAACTTGGATGGGAATCGTGGGGGTTGTTGAGCCTTAAGCTTAACCTACAATAATAAGTTAAAAAAACAATTAGAGTACATATATAAATTTATAAGTTATAAACATGAAAAAAAATGATTAAAAATACTAAGTTACTAACCAAGATTAAATTGGGTTATTAACTTGGAAGATGGGCATGACAATTGACATACAAAATGATACTATCATAGAAAATGTCAAAACTCATAAACAAGAATTACAAAATAATTAGATACTAACATTAAAAATATTATAAAATTATAAATATAAACAATAATTAAGAAAAAAAAAATTGTGTAACGTGCAAACCATGGTAAATTGGTGATGGATTGGTAGGTGACGTAGGTTATATACTGTAGCGGAGGTAGCTGTTGACGGTGTCCCAGGTGTTGGCGTCACGGTCGCTACAAGTTACAACAATTAAATGTAAACTATGTGTAACATTAAATTTAATTAAATAAATACAAAATAATGTAAATATTTATTCAAGTGACAATTTACCAGATCTAGACTGATCAGCAGCCTCGTCCTCGACCTCAACCGAATCATAATCAAGAACTTCCAGAATATGAATTTCAGCACCAGTGATCCAATTCTGTGTGCAAATCAGGGACTCAACAGTGATATAATCTAATGAGCTCCGGAAATGATCCAATACGTGCCCTCCAGTGCTGAAGGCCGACTTTGAAGTTACTGTACTGATCAGGATGGCCAAGATACTGTGAGCAACCTTTGAAAGTACAGGGTATTTGAGAACATTCATCTTCCACCGAGTTAATATATCAAAATTTTGTACAAATGGATGAAGATCGAATGCCAAATATCTGTTTACTTCTGACTGAGCCTTTCACTTTAAACTGTGGGTCAAGGACACATGCAACATATAACAAGATATTAACTTTATCAAACTCTTCCCTCCAATACTTGTCGAATTTCTCCATCATGGTCCTAGACATCTCCCGCAACGTGGTGTTATTACCCGCTGCAATATTATCTAATTCTTCTTTCACCTTGGCTATTTGTTGACAAAATTGATGTGCCGTGGGATACAGAGAACTAGATTAAACCTTGGTAACATCGTAAAAAACGCTTAAAAACTCTACAAAAATAGATACAACCTTCCAATCATTAGACAAAGGGTGCCCCAACTTTTCATCAAAATACTTGACATGTTGTATGTCTTCATTACCCAACGTATCAAATGCCAACTTATACTCTTGGGCCGCCTCCAACATCAAAAAGATTAAGTTCTACCTTGTAGACAAATCAGTGCAAAGACCTTTTTTACATGTTATACCCATAGTAGTTACAGTGACTTTGAACCTAGCCAATCTAACAGGAGAAGATCTGACCCATCTCACAGCAGTCCTGACCCGAGCAACCGAGTCACCAAGCTTATCCAAACCATCACCCACAATCAAATTAAGAATATGTACTGCACATCGCACATGCAAATAATCCTCATTCAAAATCGTTCTACTCGCATTATTAATGAGAGTTTTAAGATGTCTCATTGCAATATCATTAGCCTCGACATTATCAACCGTACAAGTGTAAACCTAAGTCAACCCCCACTCTTTTACAATGGCTTCTAAAGCCTTCCCTATCGTCTCACCTTTGTGATCAGTGGTTTGACAAAATTTGAGGATCTTCTTACGCAATGTCCAACCTCCATCAACCCAATGCACAGTCATACACATAAAATTAAGATTATTACAAGAAATCCAACAATCAATGGTGAGGAACTTCTTTTTTTTTTTACCGATAAAGTTTTTTAACATCTCCTACCATTGTGTGGCGAGAAGGAATATTGAATTTTGGTTCCAAGTACCTAGAATAGGCTTGGAACCATTTCTCATCAACCACTTGGAAAGGCTTCTCATCTTTAACGATCATGCGAGCTAGGTGTGTCCTAGCCTCATTAAGATTGTATTTTGTGTACCCCTTTAATGCCAACTCCCCACTTGTAACGCCCCCTTCCTGTAGGTTAGGAGATGTCACTTAACTTTTTCTAAAACATTTAACCTAGAAAAAAGATTCTTGGTTTTAATAATAGAAAATAAATAACATTTATTCCAAAAGCGAAGTTATAATAAAAATGTCTTTTGCGACCTTAACTGGACATAACTGAAAGTAGCTTGTGTCATAAAGACACTTATTTGCTAGAAAACATAAACTTAACTGAAATAATTAAAATTAAATTTGTTTCATAAAGACAATTATTTTTAAAAAAATTTAAAGATTTTAAATAGTTGCTCAAATTACTCCTGGCCTGTCTGCTCGCACTGGTCGTCTTCATCACCTAGGTGGTTTTAAAAACAGGAAGTAAAGTGAAATGAGTCGATAACTCAGTAAATAAATCCATCACAACGTAAGAAAATATTATAAGAAGTTTTCATAAAACTTATGCTGAATTCTGAAATATGATTGTACATGTTAATGATGATGTCATGCATGACTGACTTGACTGACTAACTGACTTAAGTGACTGGTCTGAATTAACTAATAGGTTTGACTGATCTAAACTGACTAACTAAATTGATTGAAATGATCTGATTTAACTGTACTAGTTTAGCTGAACTGATCTAACTGAGCTGATTGGCCAACACACTTAACCCTGTGTGCAAGGTTGTGCACCGGCCCCACGTCCCGCTGCAGAAAGGGGAGCCGCTAATAGTACTCTAGCGTACTATAGTGGATCACGCTTAGGTCCGTGGCTTGCACATCCACCTTAATCTTATGCATTGGTACCATGCATCTGATGGCCATCTAAATAACTGATTTACTGAATTGAAACTAACGGAACTGTTTTAACTGATTAATTTAACTGGAAGACTGCTTAAATGATTTCTGATCTGAATTAGTATCATACCTAAACTTAACTCAACTTATGTGACTTATGTGACACGATATGCATAATACATACTATCATAAATAACTATAATTCGCTGAGTCTAAACATGATGCTGATGACATGATCGTATGCTGTGCTGAATGACATGCTTGCATGACGTGAGAGGTATTTGAAAAGGGCTATCAAAGAAATGGCTTTACTAATAATATAAACTAATGTGAGGATCCTAATTTTGTAATCAAATTTACTTTCCTCGTAGCGCTGCTTCTTAAATTCTCCTTCATGATTCGATGATACCTATGCGAAGTTATTAAACAGTCATTAATCTATCTTAAAATCGTATCTTACTAATCTACTGAAATGAGTTCATATTGTAGAACTTATCAGAATAAATATTCAATTTATCATGGAAATCAATAAAGTAGAATACCATTAATTATTTAAATACTAATAATATATTTGCACTTAAAAATATAATTTAATAAAATACTTTGAATATATTTATTTATACTAAAATAAATGGTGAAAACATAGAAATCTTAAAATAGGTTAACATATTATATTTAACATAAATATTTATTTTTACAAGAAACTCAACAAATACTGATATCACTTGAAAATTATTTAACATATTACTTTAACTTTAAAAGTAAAAACCTTAATAGCATAAATTCATCAAAATCTATTATAATAAGTAAAAATTATCTTTACATGATAGACATGAAGTTAAAGCGTTTAAAATAAAGATTAACATCTAGTATTTCCTATTAATATAATGTCTAATCTTTTAATATTATTTAACATATATACATATATGCATATAAGTTTATAAAGATGCAACTCCGAAAGCACCCGCCTCATAAAGATATAAATTTAATAGCATTCAATAAAGTTATTACAGGCTATTAGAATAATTCAAATCTTAATTTAATACTTAATTAACATAATAAAATTGCTAAATAAAAATGTTTAGTTTAAAATGTAAGCGGTTAAACCCAACCTGAAAAATAATATATAAGAGTAGCCCAGCTCAGTCATAAAATAATAATAAATTTTCTTTTTCTAAGCAATAATACTCAAAGCTATAAAAAGATCAAACTCGCGTAACAAGATTCAATACAAAGCAGAGGAGTCGTGCTGGGCTTAAAGTTGACGGCGGCAACTTCAGTTCATGGTGGCAGCGTTTGCATCATGCTCTTCCATGGAGGAGACGCGATGGCTAACGGCATGCATGGAGGCACGTTGGTGGTGCAGAACAGGGGCTGGCACTGCTGCATGTAGGAGTACGATGGCTCACGTTCGACTGCTTCTATGACTGATAAGCTGTCTACGGCGGCAACCGAGAGTGGGAGTGGCTGTCCATGGCGTCTCATGGAGTATGCTCTGTTTTTGGTGTGCGAAAACAGGGGAGGATGGTCCTCGGTTAGGTGGCTCTCCAAGGGCAACCGCGTAGTGCCTCCGATAGCTGGGCTTCACTGTCGTGCTTGGTGGCACTAAACAGAACCAAGAGCAAAGGATGCTCTATTTTCGGGTGTCAAAACAGGGGACAAGTAATGAGATTTTCGGTGGTTTAGGCATGGAGGTTCAAGATGGTTCTAGGGTCGACAATGGCGGTTGGCTCTCGTATGGCTGGGCAGTGGCTAGCCAACGGTGGTGCAGGGCAGTGAGTGTTAACTTGGTGGTGAACCGGTGGCTGTCCAAGGATGGGATGCGGCTCGTGTTTTTCCGGTGATGCTCTATTCTTGAGGCCAAAACAGAGGTGCTAGTGGCTGTGGCCTGGAGTTTGACAATGAGTTTCGGTGCAACCGTCTGGAGGGTGTGTGGTGCATGTTGGCGCTGGGCGACGTCGGTGGCTGTAGCTGGGTTTCACGATAAAGAGAGGCGGCAACAACCGAGACTTGGCAGGTTTCTTTGAGTTAAAAGATGATCGCACAATCAATATATATATACTAATGGAAAACCCTAGAGAGGGGGAAGAGATAGTAACGTGCATGGAGTGGAACGTGTGAGGTTTTAAAATTACAATATCTAATTTGTTAGTGTTAGCTAGGAGAGAAATCTAATTAAACGATTCTATCTTAAAATATATTGTAAAAATTATGGTGATGATAATAATAATAATAATAATAATGATAATGATAATAATAATAATAATAAATCCTATGTCATCTATTAAGATATTAACCATTATAGCTTAAAATATTATCTATAATAAATCCACATTTAACATATAAACTACTTATTAACGCCATAATATCTGATAAAAGTGATAATATTAATATTAAAATAAGAATATATAATAATATGAAAATTTGAAAGATAAAAAATTATTCTCACTTAAGATCCTAAATATTTGAGTCAGGATGTTACACCACTACTACCCTCACCTATTTTTTTAAAGCCAACTTCAAGCTTAGATTGGCTTTTCTCTACCAAAGATTTCAAAATTGGAGATTTATTGCATTGTTCCTCCAAGTGCAATTTTATTTGGAAAGTGCCGTCTCTTGTAGTGGTACCCATAAATTTTGTCATAATAGTTGCATTTAGCTTTTGGGTCATTGGGGTCACCACCTTCTATCTTGATGACATGAGCCTAAATTATGAATGAGGTTTTCTTGCTAGGCTGCTTGGAGGCGGGGCAAATGGTAGTGGTAAGGGTAGGGGTAGGGCCAGGGGTCTCGACCAAAAGGGGAGTACTAGTAGGGTTAGGGGTAGTGGTAATAGTAATGGTAGTGGTAGTGGTCGGGATAGGGTTAGGGTTAGGGCCGGAGGTACCCAAGGCCCCCTCCGGGGAGCTCGCACTAGAATCCTCTGGACTTTCCATTTACAACAAATTTGAAATTATAATAAATGCAACACAAATGGTCATACAAAATATAATAGGCTCAGCCGCTCAAATCTCAATTCAGAATTAGACTCAATTAGTCCAACTTTTAAATAATACCTAATGCATCAAACTATTAATTTATATCACTCATTTGCCTATTAATTTAACATGACATCACAAATATATATGTGTGTGTATGTATATTCTTATTTCTTTTATTTTGAGATGTATAATTAACATGTATGGTTAGTAGTGATTTTATTTTTCCATTTATATTACTATCATTGATGTATATATTACTTTATTTTGAGATGTATAGTTGATATACCAGTATTGAGATTGTTTTTGTAAAGTAATATAATTTTTATAAGGTATTTACAAAATCAAATTGCCTTTTAAAATATTGTTTTATAAAATATGATAAAAAGTGATGTGTATTTATTATTTTTATTAAAATACCTTCTTTTTATTTCAAGGAACAATCGAAACTTTATTTAATTCCAAAACACTTACAACAGAGCAATAATACATTGAAATATTTCCTTTACATCAAATTCATTTTAAGAAAAATATTAAAAATCAAAACTTAGAAACTTATATTAAAATTTAAAAACCTTATAAGAATTTAAATAAATCGTAAAAGGTTTATCATGCACGACTCAGTGAAAGAATAATATTATTTATAATTGAAAGTGGAAATAAACTTATAACAGCTAGCAGAAATTAGGGAAAAAAACCCACAAAATAATTTGTAGAATTGTATGAAATAAATAATTTTCTTAACATAAATAAAGTCAGATATTTACCAAAAACTAAATTGTTATGTCTATTGACCAGTGCATTTTGCATAAGCATAAACCTAGTTATGATAAAATTAGTATCATTTTTCAACCACATTAATTAACTGGAAGTCTGGAAGACATGATCACCGACACCATTCACCAAGACCAGGACCAAGACATCCCTTTCATATATGAAGTATATATCAAACTTCAAATTGGTTGATCACATGTTACCCTCTTGTTGTATCAAAACTTATAACGTATTATATATATATATATATATATCACATAAAAGAAATGCTTATTGAATCGATAGTGTATCGACATTTGATGATAATTTTGCTTTTATTTAGCTTTTGCTTTTTTATGTAAGCTTTTTTTTAGTGATTAAGAAAGAAAATATTATTTAATATCTGCATTTTTATAATAAAAAAATTTTATTTAAAAATGTTAAAAAATAGTTGAAAGAAAAAAAAATTAAATGCACTACATCGATCACTTATCAGTTGAAACTTTAGTCCCAATAGCACTGCTCCTTTTAGAAATACTAAACCCACAAATAAGCATGCTGATTGGGGATTAATTTCTTTTCAATTTTTTTAATTCTTTAATTAAAATATTACTACATTTTTTACTTTCATGCTCATCAACCACTAAAGCATTATTGGTTTTCACTTTTCATGATAATAAATTCAAGAATTGATGTGTCTTTGCATTTACATATTAAGATAAAATAAAGTGGGTGTGTATTATATAATGGGTGTGCACTGTGGAGTGTGGACGTGTTCGGGTGTTTCATAAAAATAATTGTAATCACACAATCAAATAATTGTTATTATAATAAAATAAACCCAAATCAACAATTTAATAGATTCAACACAATCACATAATCCAACATTCATCACAGTTCAAACACATGCACAATTAACTCCACAGCACACAATTCACAAACGGCAAACCCATCCTCCATCAACTTCTCCACTTCCATATATTTTCAAAAATTAAAACGAAAAAAATCTTAAAATTAGGATTTAGGTGAAACAAAATCAATTACCTTTGTGGAGATTGGAGAAATATCGGAGAGGGAGAACAAGAGAAATTTGGGGATGACAAAGAAGGATTCTTGTCGAGGGTAGCGTGGGGCTGCAATGGCAGAGTGGGGCTGCGGTGCGATTTTAGGGGTTAGGGTTCGGCGATTTTAGAGAGAGAATGAGAGGGAGACAAGAGAGAGATTCAGAGATGAGAGTGAGCTGGGTTGAGGGGGTTTAATTCACGAAGCTGTTTTATATAAAACAATGTCGTTTTATATAAAACAACTTTGTTTTATGTAAGCAAATTAAAAAAAAAAAAAAAACCAAGATGACAAAACGACGCCGTTTTAAGTCATTTGGATTTTTTTTAATATATATATATATATATATATATGATATTTAATATATATGCAGGGGCGGGGGTGGGCGCGGGGTAATGCTGGACAGGGTCACGCCTATACCGCCCCCGCCCCCTACCCAAACAATGGGTGAGTTTTATACGGGTGGCAATATGTGACACGACACGTTAACACGAAACAATAAAAGTGGGTTAGTGTTTAGCCTAACGGATTTCGGGTCAATTTATGTCAACCCGTTAAGACACGATTTGATAACGCGTCATAAAGGGTCAAACCCGTTATGACCCGTTAAGACCCGTTAAGACACGTTAAGAAATTTGAATTTACTTTTATATCCTTGAGCTAAACTTCAAAAAATTCTAATTTAAAATTAGCTTTATACTCTTAGACATTTAGCTATCTCATTTAAGTACTTATTAAAAAGTCATTAACGAGTTAACCTATTGTTATTTAATATGTTTGGGTTGCAATTTTAATATTTTACAATGTGTTTATCATATTTTATAGTGTACTACTTATTGAATTGTAATTTTAAGATTATAATTTGTAATTAATTTTTTATGTTTTATAACTATTATTTAAGTTTTAATATTTGTATAAAATCAATTAGGTTAAATTCAAACGGGTCACTAACGGGTTTGCAGGTTGAAACGTGTCAGATTGTGTTGTATCGTATCGTGTCATATAGTGTCAAAGGTCTTAACGGGTCGTGTCGTGTCAACCCGTTATCTTAATGGGTCGTGTTAGGGTTAAAGTTTTTGACACAAAACCATTAACTGGTCGTGTTCGTGTTGACACTTTAAGCATTATGTACACGCCCTGACACAACACGAACACGACCTATTAACACGTTTTGACACCCCTAGGGTTTTACCCTGCCCATCGTCGCCGGATGGAGTAACTCACCCCTGCCATGCGGGGCGGGGAGGAATATGGGCGGGCAATGGGTGCGAATTCGCCACCCGCTGGCCACCCCTAAAAGCAACGATGTTTATAAGAAAGTATGGTGAAAGATGGGCAGTATGCAAGTTCGTGCCTTAACACAATCATGAGCTACTCTCACAAAAAAGTACAAGATTGTTTCGTGGACATAGAGGATCAGGCATTCGCCATCTCATCTATTTGAACTCTTTGACAACATGAATGGGAACGAATTTTATTGTTCAACTCTTTGACAACATGAAAAAACCAAAACCTCCACCCTCCCTCTCTATCTATCCAAGGGGTGGAAGGGCAAAAGATCTCTCCACCACAAAACACATATTGTCATGATCTACGAATTTAAAGAGAATAAATCCATTCTCAGATAGGTTCGACACTCTTTACTTTGCACCACAAAGATTAAAAAAAAAAAAAAAATCTCATAACGACCTTGAATGAATTCGGTGTACCAACAAGAAAAATAATGTCGGTGCTGAGCAAAGAATCAAGTGGTGATTTCAACATTGGTTATATCGATAGGGACGTCGAAAATTATTTAGAAAATAAAAGAAGAAGATTGTTTAAGGAGGGAGATGTACAAAGGATGTATGCATACTTCGTTGATTGATATTATAAAGAACTTGGCTTTGTGTACTCCATTTAGGTTGATGAGAATGGGTGTATGTGAACTATTTTTGGACAAATGCAAGATCAAAAATCTACATATCAATATTTTCGAGATGTTGTCATATTTGATGCGACATACCTTACAAATATTTATAAAATGTCATTTGTGTTGTTTTCAAAAGTTAATCATCATCACCAAAGCATAATATTTGGTTGTTAGTTAATGAAACAGTTGAGTCCTATATGTGGTTGTTGAGAACATGGCAGGAAACAATGCTAGGGTGTGCACTTTCAACCATTATTATTGATGATGAAAAAGCCATGGTACCACTCACCAGTTATGCTTGTTGCATACTTTACATAAATTTTTGGAACGAACATTGGCACATGTCTATAATCAGTATCCAGACTTTAAAAAAGAGTTCAATCATTGTATCTGTTGAACTCAAGGTTTCAAGATTCATGTAAATCTACACATGGATTTTGATGATAACAAATGAATTCAAAGAATAAAGGAGTCTCAAGTTCAAGTTGTCTACACAATACAATCAAGCACATCAAGGAACCAAGCATGAGCAAGAAGGGAATAAGTTCACATTAAAATCATAGAGTAATTTTGTAAATCTCTTAAAAATTCGAAATTAGGATTAAGGCTCAAAATAAATATTTTATCATAAAGCATTAAAATACATTTTCCACATGTACATGAATATTTTGAAAATTAACTTTGAAAATATTAAGATGATTGATTGTCATCTTTCACATGTGCATGATATGATTAAAGGTTTGAACTTTGAAAATATTAAGATGATTGATTGTCATCTTTCACATGTGCATGTTTTATTTGAATATTTTCAAAAGTGGTGGATGCTTTTCTTGACTTATGCAAAAGGTAGATGTCTTTGTTTGAAAATTTTGAAAAGTAAAGTGTGCTCTTTTTGTCATATGCAAAAAGTAAAATATTAGGTTTGAAATTTTTGAAAAGTAAAGTGTGCTCCTTTTGTCACATGCAAAAAGTAAAAAGATTTGATTTGAAATTTTTGAAAAGTGAATGATGATGTCTTGGACATGGGAATCTTTTCAAATTTGAAATTGAAGACTCATTTGCCTATAAATAGCTCACTTGAGTTTTGTAAAAATCACAACAAGAGCTTACACATCTATTGCTAAATTTTGCATCATTCTTTCAAAGCTCTCATTCTCTCTTTTCTAAAGTTTTGAGCCTTAATTCTTGTTCTTGTTGAGAGAGATATAGTTTGTGCTGTATTGTTCTTATTTCACTCATTGAGGAGTGTTTTCTGATAGCCTACCCACTATCAATTCTTGTATCAGTAAGAGGGTGTGTATAACCCTTGTGTGTGTAGAAGGTGTTCTACACGGGGAATAGTTAAATCACCAAGTGTGAGGTGATTGGAAGTAAGAGGGTGCGTATAACCCTTGTGTGTGTAGAAGGTGTTCTACACAGGGAATAGTTGAATCACCAAGTGTGAGGTGATTGGAAGTGTAGAGGGTGTTCTACACGGATTCTTTGGAGCGGTGCTGCTCAAAGGTGTAATAGGTTTCTATCTCCACCTAAAGGAGATTGAATAGTGGATTTGGGAATCCTCAAGGGGTAGCTTGAGGCGAGGACGTAGGCAGTGGGGCTGAACCTCGTAAAAATACTGAGTTTGCTTTCTCTTACCCTACTCTTTATATTTCCTACTGCTTTATATTTTGGTTATATTTTATATTGTATATTTAGTTTATAAGTATTAATTTTTTAATATAACCCAATTCACCCCCCCTCTTGTGTTAGTCATCTGGGCAACAATTGGTATCAGAGCTAGTTGACCTGTACTGTTCATACAGGCATATCACTCATGGGAACTCTCGCTTGTGACTGTGTCACCGAAGCAAGACTCTCCGACCATGGGTGACGGTGCACCGGTAGAGACGGTGGCCGGCTAGTCTGGTAGGTACAGTTGTTAGGTGACATAGGTGCGGCCTATGATCAGTAACAATTGGTATCAGAGCTAGAGCTCTGTTATAAGATTAACTATCTTTTGAGTTAAGATCTTATGGCTAACATTGCAGCTTCATTTGGTGAAGGTCAATCCAGCAGTCGGCCTCCACTCTTTTGTGGAGACAATTACTCATTCTGGAAAGTTAGAATGAGAATATTCCTTCAGGCTCAAGGTCGAGAAATCTGGAAATGCATTGTAAATGGACCTTATATTCCAACAAAAGTGATTGATGGAGTAAAGGTCAAAAAGGAAGAAGAAGAGTTTGATCGTGAAGACGATAGACTTTATACTTTGAATTTAACTGCTATGAATTTATTATATAATGCTCTTAATGGTAATGAGTTTAATAGAGTAATGACTTGCACTACAGCAAAGGAAATTTGGGATAACTTGGAAGTTACTTATGAAGGAACTTCTCAAGTCAAGGAATCAAAAATTTATATTCTTACTCATGAATATGAGATGTTTAAGATGAATGATGATGAATCTATTTCTAGTATGCACACTCGTTTTACTAACATCATAAACAGCTTGACTGCTCTTGGCAAAGTTTATTCCAAAGTGGAGATAGTAAGAAAAATTCTCAACTCTCTACCAAAACGTTGGGAGTCAAAAGTGACAGCGATTCTTGAAGCTAGAGACCTCAAGAAGCTCGAAGTGAATGAACTCATCGGGTCACTTATCACCCATGAGTATACATTGAAAAAAGGAGAAGAAGAAGGAAATTCAAAGAAGAGTTTGGCACTTAAAGCTGTTCCACATGAAAGTGAAAGTGATGAAGATGAGGAAAATGACGACAAAGATGAAGAAGTTGCGATGATAATAAGAAGAATTCAGAGGTTCTTAAAGAAAAATAAAACTCCTCCAAGGAAATCCTTCAATAAGTTTTCCAAGAAAGATTCAGGTAAAAATGACACTTTAATTTGTTATAAATGCAATAAACCTGGTCATATCAAGCCAGATTGTCCTCTGCTAAAGAAAGATCGAAACAAAGGCAAAAAAGCAATGAAAGCTACGTGGAATGATGATTCAAGTAGCTCAGATAGTGAAGCAAGCAATGGAGAATTAGCAAATCTTTGTCTTATGGCTAAAGATGACATTGAGGTAACAAATTTTGATAATATTGAAGATCCTTCATATGAAGAATTGCAAAATGTTTTAGAAGAGGTATATGAGGAATTTGAAAAATTGGGTATCAAGTATACTGCTTTGAAAAAGAAAAATTCTTCTTTAACAAACGAAATTGATATTTTAAGAAAAGAAAGTATTGTTTTGAAAGATGAAAATCTTGAGTTGAAGAAAAAGAAAACTGATTTAGAAAATATTATTGAAAACTTTACGAATGGAAAAAGAAATTTTGAAAAACTTCTTGGTAGTCAAAGATGTGTTTTTGACAAGGCAGGCTTGGGATATATGCCAAAACAAAAATACAAATCTTATAAAAACTTCTTTGATAATCCTTCTACATCAAAGTCCAATATTCAAAATTCTTTTCATAAAAATAATTTTGTTAAAAAAGGATACTATTATAATCACTCAAGTTATTCATATATGTCACATGCTATTTGTAATTTTTGTAATAGCAATGGTCATAATTATCATGCTTGTCCTATTAGAAGAAAACATACAATGACTATTAGGGCCATATGGGTACCTAAAAATCTTGTTTATTCTAATACTAATAAATAAAGGACCCAAAGAACTTGGGTACCAAGAATTGTTTTTAATTGCTTTTGTAGGTATGCATGAAGTATTTTACATGTAAAAATAAATGGTTTTTAGATAGTGGATGTTCAAGACACATGACGGGAGACGAGACTAAGTTCTTTGATCTTAGATCTAAAGAAGAAGGACACATGACATTTAGAGACAACTCGAAAGGGAAGATCGTGGAAATAGGTAAAATATGTTGAGCAACCTTCAGGTTTTGAAAATCATATTTCTCCAAATCATGTTTTCAAACTCACAAAAGCACTATATGGACTCAAACAAGCTCCTAGAGCGTGGTACGAGAGACTCAGTGGTTTCTTGATTGAAAAAGGCTTTTCAAGAGGAAAAATTGATACAACTCTTTTCATTAAATTAGAAAATGATGATATTCTTTTGATTCAGATTTATGTTCGGTGCTACTAACGAAAATATGTGCCAAGTTTTTGCTAAGACTATGCAGGAAGAATTTGAAATGAGTATGATGGGAGAGCTTATATTCTTTCTCGGATTGCAAATTAAGCAAACAAAAAGTGAAATATTCATCAATCAATCAAAATATATTAAGGAATTGCTGAAGAAGTTTGGGATGGAAGGTGCTAAGGAAACTGGAACACCAATGAGCTCATCCACTAAACTTGATAAAGATGAATCCGGTAAATCAATTGACTCAAAGGTATATCGAGGTATGATTGGTAGTTTATTATATTTGATAACTAGTAGACCTGATATTATGTTCAGTATATGTTTATGTGCACGTTTTCAATCATTTCCGAAACAATCTCATTTGATTGCAGTCAAGCAGATTTTTTAGATATTTTGCCAGTACCATTGACTTAGAGTTATGGTATCCTAAACACACTTCTTTCGATCTTATTAGTTATTCAGGTACCGATTATACTGGTTGCAAAGATGATCGAAAAAGTTTTAGTAGAACATGTCTTTTCTTAGGTCCTGCACTTGTTTCATGATTTAGTAAAAAGAAAATTCTATTGCACTATCTACTGCTGAGGCAGAATATGTTGCTGCGAGTAGTTGTTGTGCTCAAGTTCTTTACATGAAACAACAACTTGAGGATTTTAAACTTATGTACAATCACATTCCAATCAAATGTGATAATACAAGTGCTATAAATCTTTCAAAGAATCCAATACAACAATCTCGGACCAAACATATTGATATTAGATATCATTTTCTTAGAGATCATGTGCAGAAGGGCGATATTGCATTAGAATTCACTAGTACACGATCAATTGGCAGACATTTTTACAAAACCCCTATCAAAAGATAGACTACGCATGCATGCCATGAATATCTGCTAGATACTTTTATTCCATTAACTCAAATGACCTACATAAACTTGAGGTTCTTAGCCTCATGTTTGAGACGCTCATTCTCTTCATACAATATCATGTCCTCCCTATCCATGGGAACTGGCAAGCGGAATGAAGAATCCAATAGTGATTTCAACCGTTTATTCTTCTGTCGAACGATTCCTTCCCTTATGTGAGACTCTTGAACAATTCGTTGAAGTACAACAATTTGTTCTTTAAGCTTTTCAACCTCATGATTTTTGACTTGTAGCCGTTGGGAAAAAGCAACAATAGAGGATGAGTAGCGAGTACCGAGACTCACCAAGTCGTAGATAGCATCGGAGTCTGGCTTATTAGCCAAACTATTGTTCTCTTGCTGCAACATGGCGCCAATGGTAGCTGCAGAAAGGACATGAGATTGAGATGTAGAATAATGAGCCATTGAGAAAAGAATTGAAAACTTAAAGCGAGAATATTGAAGGAATGCAGATGAGTTATAGAGATGAGAATAAGATTTGATGCAAATCGGATGAACTTTAAAACTGATTTTATAGAGATAGCATAAAGAACAAGACAAACTATTGTCTCTTCAAATCTTATTAGTCAAAAGAAATATAAGATATGTTGGACACACATTGTCAAAAGTTTTCTTACTAGAAAAACGGTTCTCTGCTCCTATCATGGCATTGACGGCCTTAGGAGAGAAGATTGATGGTTGATGCGTCAAGGGTTCCTGATTCAAGTCTGGAACATTAGTGGAAGAGAATTGTTTGGCCATTCTATCGTTATGGAGAAACAGAACTTAGGTCAAGAAGCGATATTTTTTTTTGGTATCCGATAGGTGAAAATGATTTTTTTATAGAAACTCAGAGCCTTCAAACCCATTTGTCAACAACATCAGGCGATTGATTTAAATCTGCTTTCGCACCGACTACTAGAGCTAGGCCTCCAACCTTTACAGGTTTTGTCAAATACGCGTGGCTCCGCACCGCATTGCCAGAGCTAAGCCTGCAGCTTTTGCTGTCTTTGTCGGACACGAATAATTTTAATTATTCAACTTCAAATCTCTGGAACATCTAATTCGTCAATAACATCAAGCGGATTTAAATCTTCTTCCGCACCGAGATGATAAAATTCGGCTTCAACCTTTGCAGGTTTTGTCGGACACGGGTGGTTCTAACTTCTACAGTCTCTACTAACGCAGCGTTTTATTTGTCTGTTAGTTATTGTAGGAATATATCTTATTGAGATAATTATGATTCCTTTTTAATGATGCCAAAAGGGGGAGAAGTTTTAGACTAGAACATTAACATTGTTTAAATTGCTAAACTTGTTATATATACTTGGAATTATGTTTATATTTTTGCTTGAAAAACTAACGCACATTCTCAGGGGGAGCTTAAGTATTCATACAGGTTTCAAGTTCTATCAAGTATTTGTCATCATCAAAAAGGGGGAGATTGTTGAACTCAAGGTTTCAAGGTTCATGTAAATCTACACATGGATTTTGATGATAACAAATGAATTCAAAGAATAAAGGAGTCTCAAGTTCAAGTTGTCTACACAATACAATCAAGCACATCAAGGAACCAAGCATGAGCAAGAAGGGAATAAGTTCACATTAAAATCATAGAGTAATTTTGTAAATCTCTTAAAAATTCGAAATTAGGATTAAGGCTCAAAATAAATATTTTATCATAAAGCATTAAAATACATTTTCCACATGTACATGAATATTTTGAAAATTAACTTTGAAAATATTAAGATGATTGATTGTCATCTTTCACATGTGCATGATATGATTAAAGGTTTGAACTTTGAAAATATTAAGATGATTGATTGTCATCTTTCACATGTGCATGTTTTATTTGAATATTTTCAAAAGTGGTGGATGCTTTTCTTGACTTATGCAAAAGGTAGATGTCTTTGTTTGAAAATTTTGAAAAGTAAAGTGTGCTCTTTTTGTCATATGCAAAAAGTAAAATATTAGGTTTGAAATTTTTGAAAAGTAAAGTGTGCTCCTTTTGTCACATGCAAAAAGTAAAAAGATTTGATTTGAAATTTTTGAAAAGTGAATGATGATGTCTTGGACATGGGAATCTTTTCAAATTTGAAATTGAAGACTCATTTGCCTATAAATAGCTCACTTGAGTTTTGTAAAAATCACAACAAGAGCTTACACATCTATTGCTAAATTTTGCATCATTCTTTCAAAGCTCTCATTCTCTCTTTTCTAAAGTTTTGAGCCTTAATTCTTGTTCTTGTTGAGAGAGATATAGTTTGTGCTGTATTGTTCTTATTTCACTCATTGAGGAGTGTTTTCTGATAGCCTACCCACTATCAATTCTTGTATCAGTAAGAGGGTGTGTATAACCCTTGTGTGTGTAGAAGGTGTTCTACACGGGGAATAGTTAAATCACCAAGTGTGAGGTGATTGGAAGTAAGAGGGTGCGTATAACCCTTGTGTGTGTAGAAGGTGTTCTACACAGGGAATAGTTGAATCACCAAGTGTGAGGTGATTGGAAGTGTAGAGGGTGTTCTACACGGATTCTTTGGAGCGGTGCTGCTCAAAGGTGTAATAGGTTTCTATCTCCACCTAAAGGAGATTGAATAGTGGATTTGGGAATCCTCAAGGGGTAGCTTGAGGCGAGGACGTAGGCAGTGGGGCTGAACCTCGTAAAAATACTGA
This sequence comes from Platycarya longipes, assembly GCA_036559045.1. NCBI lineage: Eukaryota > Viridiplantae > Streptophyta > Magnoliopsida > Fagales > Juglandaceae > Platycarya > Platycarya longipes. The sequence continues at coordinate 32,131,558 of CM071791.1, forward strand.
GTTTGCTTTCTCTTACCCTACTCTTTATATTTCCTACTGCTTTATATTTTGGTTATATTTTATATTGTATATTTAGTTTATAAGTATTAATTTTTTAATATAACCCAATTCACCCCCCCTCTTGTGTTAGTCATCTGGGCAACAGTATCCATCCATAACGATGGATGAGTTTGAGGAGGAATGGAGTTCATTACTGATGAAGTGTGGTCTAGTCGGTAATGATTGGCTGCAAAACCATTACAACCGACGGAGTAAGTGGGTTTCGGCTTACTTGCGAACCACGTTTTGTGTTAGTATGTCAACCACTCAATGAGTGAGAGTATAACTAAATTTTTTAAAGATTATGTTATTTCGAGCACTATAGTGAGTGATTTTGTACACCAATACGAGAAAGCATTAGATGCACGCTATTTAAGGAGAAAGAGATGGATGTGACCGAAATTGACTAGGCCGATTTTAAAAACCAATTGGAAAATTGAAGAGGCAGTCAAATTTTATAAAAGGGAGCCATTCGATATCTTTTAGGGAGAGCTATTCAGGGGCCAAAAATACAAAGCAACCAAAAGTTAGAAAGAGAGTGAAAGTAAGACGTAGGAGGTAAGACCTAATGGCAAGGAAAAACCTATTTATTACGTGACTTTGAAGAGTAGTGAAACGAAGGTCATATGTACGTGTCATATGTTTGAGTTCCTAGGTATTATTTGTAGGCATATCATATGTGTCTTCATGAAAAAATCAAAATTAGACATGTTGCCGCATCACTATATTCTAGAGCGATGGACAATCAATGCTAAGAGTCAAGCCATACTTGAAATATGCAATTTCAATGGGTATGTCATGAAACAAGAAGATCCGCTAATGCGAAAAAAACAAGTTGATGATGTAATTTTATAATATTGCAGAGCTTGCTCACAATCAAGTTTTAGAATTAACCACATTTCTCTTGCCTTAGACAAGGTTCACAAGGAGATGCTTTTGATGGAAGATAGTGAAGATGTAAATTTAGGATTTGAAGACATGTCACTTAATGATTCCTATATGCTAAGATCACAAATCATTTCAATTTTCTCACAAATTTTACAAGATCCTCGATGGATGCCAATGAAAGGAAGACAAAAAATTTTGAGATCAAAGAACTTGAAAGAAACTCAACCAATTAAGAATAGACATTATAGCATCTACAAAATTGAGGGTCATGCGAAGAACAATTGTCCTTCAGTGAGGTATCAAGTTTGGTGGCATTTTGACTTGTGCTTTTATTCTAATGATATCATTTTTTATGCTTTTATTATCTTTCATGTAAGAATTATAGAAATGTAAACAACATATTACAAAACTCGAATGCACAAGAAGAACCAATGAGGTTGGTGTTGGTGTTTAAATTGTTGGAACTGATGGAATTGGTAGTATTGAATAATGTAAAAAATTAAATTGTTGAATGATATTTTTTACCATTATTAATTGTTTATTTGTATTTTTCTGGAGACTGTAGACTTATTTTTATTCTTTTTATTATGTTACAGTTGATAAAGGCTTGTTAGAGTAGATTCAAATGCACGCTTGAGGCTATTGAAGATCTAGACGTTTTTACGATATTTTCAACATTTGTAGCCAAACTAAGGCCCTGCTTGGATTCGGAAGTGGGTTGAGCTCATCTCAACTCACTTCCATTTCATCATTACATTTTTATAATTTTTTATACAAAATACAAATTCCTATACACCTTTTTCAAATCCCAATACACCTTTTTCAAATTCCAACACACCTTTTTCAAATTCCAAAATAATAATAATATTAAAAAATAAACCAAACTCATCTCAACTCATCTAATCTCTGAATTCAAGCGGGGCCTGGTATATTCGGACTGATGTAGTTGGAGTCATTGTGTTTTTCTTTTAATATACTTGTAGTGATTACTAATATATTTGACCCATATTTATATTGCGATGAATCTCTTTGGGTAATTTTTAGGCCATTTGTAGAGGCCTAGTATTAAGGGGTGATTCCAAGCTTGCTATCAGAAAAATTAAGTATGATTACATTGAGTATCATTATTTGGACAGGTCATTCCCAATGTACATTGAGTATGATTTCATACAAGTCAATTTGTAAACAATATTTTACAACAATACAGTTTTTTATAACAATATATTTGGACCCAGATACAGGTCATACTGTGCAAAACATTACAAAGCATCGTATTACAACCTTGATTCATAACATTCATTCCAATTGGTTACAACATTACAAAGCATCTTATTACAATCTTGAGTCATAACATTCATTCCAATTGGATATAACATTCATTGACGTGAACACTTGAACCAGATGAAGGGTATTGGTGAATGAGATTCCTCAGCTTTGTAATCTCTGTATTGTGGAGTTTTAGGGCCATCCTGCTCTCTTAATTTCTCATTTCCATAACATTAATAGATGGCGCATCTAAAACCACAAATTTCCACCATCTGTAAAATAGATCATGATTAAATTCTGAACATGACTTATAGATATGTAAGTGGCCATGTCAAAGTAGATGCTAGATGATAATCTAACTTCCCAATGAGGAATTACTGATCCAGAAACAACCTAAACTTATCATACAGATCATTGGGTTAAGTTTAGCATTCATTTAGTTTAGCTAAAACAATAATACAGATCAATAAACATGAAAATAACATGGAATCAACAGCCCAATGAACTCCAACATGATAACACGTTCAAACAATAACACGTTTAAATGAAAATAATACAGATGACAATGAAACCCCTGACCTCCAACAAATAAAAATAATACAAATCAGTTTAGAAAATGGATTCAATCCCGTCCATAGATTGAGAAGGGGTTTGAGGGGGGCTTCGGTGGGGGAATCGAAAGAGGGAGGGAGGGTTAGGGTTTACGGCGAAGGAGTTTGGTGGAGGCTTTAGGAGTTCAATGGTCTGGCTTGGTCTGAATCCCGTCAAATTCGGTGGCCTGGACTGAATCTCGAAGGCTTCAGGGGTTCAGGTCTCGAAGGAGCTTGAAGGAGAGACAGAGAGGAAGAGAGAGAAAGAGAGAACGCGAGAATACCCGGTTCGAAAACGCTATTGTCGGTGGCCTGAATCTCGACGGATTCTGTGGCCGATGCCTGAATCTCGAAGGCTTCTGTAGTTCACGTCTCGAAGGAGCTAAGGAGAGCGAGGGGAAGAGAGAGAGAGATTATTTGGATTAAAAATACTATTGTCTGAAACACAATGTAGGCAAGCACAAAAATCTTCTCTTGCGTGGCAACTACTGTATACTGCTGCTCAACAAAAATACACTCAGTTTTTTTTGTTTTTTTTTAAGTCCTTCTGAGGAATAGCCAACATCATTGCATCCATCTCACATGAACAGTATTATGAACGGTGTACAGCACTGTTCATGTGTAATAGATGCAATAGATATTAGCTACTACCACTCATTTTCCTTTTTTTAAATATAAGGGGTGCAGTTCCTCTATGTTGTTAGGTTACAGCATACAATGGCGGCAGCTAATATTTCTTCTTAGTTTATTAGTATTTGCTATTTAAAAATAAATAGATTGCTCAGTCTAAAGAATTTTTCTTGAAAAAAAAATCTAATTCGCATGGGGCTGAATATTCCGTTCCACAATACCCACGCTCGTCGCCCAAAAATCCAAACCCAGCTCAATCGCTGAAAATAAAGAAAAAAAACAACAAAAAAAAGAGTACGTATAGGAAAAAGCCATTATAAAGTGGCATATAAGCATACCCACACATCAGTGGTTTTTTTATTTTTTTAATTAATCAAAAAAAAGAAACGTGCATTTTGAATTTCCATTTGAAAGAGTTGGTTCGCATCCTCACTTTCGCGAAACGCATCCCTTACCCGCGTCGCCTTCAGTGAATGATAGAATAATGAAATTGATGAATAAATCTTCCTAATTTCCATTGCATGTAAAGGGGGCTATATATAGACTTTACAAAAGAATAAGGGAATCAAAGTTGGTTACATCACAACAGAGAAGAGGTTTATGCAGTACTGCCTATACTGTTATTGTGCTGTGCCACGTGAGTGTTGGTGTGATGTGTTGCTGAATTGGCATTTGCATTTACATTTGAATTTACATTTGAATTACTTATGCTAATATGCCCCCTTGAGTCCAAGGGGGTGTTAGCCACATTGAGACGAGTCTTGAAGAAGTTGAATTTATCAACAACTCTAAGTTTTGTCAAGACATCTGCAAGTTGTTCTTTGGAGCTGCAGAATTTGATGGTTAATGCATTGGCTGTGACCCCATCCTGGACAAAATGGTAGTCAACATACATGTGCTTGATTTCGGAGTGATAGACTGGATTGGCACAAAGATACGTGGCTCTAACTTTGTCACACCAAAGTATTGGTGTGTATGACAGAGGAAGTCCAAGTTCTTTGAGCAAATTTTGAAGCCATAGCAATTCAGCTGCAGTTGAGGCTAAAGCCTTGTATTCTGCTTCAATTGAGCTCCTGGCCACAATTTTATGTTTCCTAGAGTTCCAAGATATAAGATGTTGACCAAGATAAATGAAGAAACCACTGGTAGACCTTCTGTCATCGGGACAACCCCCTTAATCAGCATCAGAGTATGCTTGGAGAGTGAATCGTGATGAGGAAGCAAACAATAAGCCCTGGTTAATGCTACCTTTTAGATATCACAGGATTCTTTTAAGAGCTATCCAGTGAGAGGCCTTTAGTATGTGCATGAATTGACAAATTTTATTCAAAGTAAAAGAGATATCTGGTCTAGTTAATGATAGGTATTGAAGGCCTCCAACTAAGCTATGGTATAGTGTGGGATCCTCAAACTCAGGAGAGTCAGACTTGGATAATTTGAGTGAAGCAACCATAGGAGAGGAGATGGGTTTGGCATTTAGCATATTGGTACATGTGAGGAGTTGTTTGACATATTGTCTTTGAGAGAGATAAAGCCTATCAGATGTATAATCAACCTCAAGCCCTAAGAAAAAAGACAGTTTCCCAAGGTCTTGGATAGGAAATGCATGACTCATATATTTAACTAGAGTGGTGATAACAGACGGTGTGGATGCTATGATGACTTGTCATCCACATAAACAAGTAGAAAAAATCGAACACCACCACGAATGAGTATGAAAAGAAACAGATCAGCTTTGGAGACCAATAAACCATACTCAATTAACCAGGAGCTCAGTTCAGCAAACCAGGCACGTGGTGCCTGCTTTAGGCCATAGATTGCCTTTTGGAGCTTGTGGATGAAGAGGATCCTAATATCCCTGCGGTTGCTGCATAAACACTTCATCAGTCAAAGTACCATGTAAAAAAGCATTTTCGATATCTAATTGGTGCAAGGACCACTGTCGAGACGCAGCAATCAACAGAATGAGTTGAATGGTGGTTGGCTTGACTACCGAACTAAAGGTTTCATGGTAGTCAATGTCAGCCATCTGATGAAAGCCTTTTGCCACTAATCTGGATTTCCATCGCTGAAAAGAGCCATCAACGTTGGTTTTGGTTCAATAGACCCAACGGCATCCAAGTATGTTTGAAGCAGAGGTGGGAGGAACCAGAACCCGCGTGTTGTTTTTCATCAAGACAACATATTCGTTGTCCATAGCAAGACGCCAATCAGAGAACTTGGAAGCCATTTAGTAGCTTGATGGGTCATCGGGAACAATAAAACTAGTAGTGAGACACTATCGCAAGGGATAGGATATGGTTCCGTTTGTTAGAATTTTGGGGCATGAAGAGTTTGTCATGGAGCGAGTGATAATAGGTGCTTTGGAAGGAATTAGAATGGAAGGAGAGGATTGGGGTGAAGTTGGGCCAGATGGGTTGGATAGAGGATGTGGGTCGAGAATGGAAGGATTATTTAGAATGGGTAAGGCAGCAGAGATGAGGAGAGGAAAGATGTTTTCGTGAAAGATCACGTCACGTGAAATATAGGTCCGGTTTTGGGCCAGGTCCAAACACTTGTATCCCTTGTGTGATGAACTGTAGCCCAAGAAGAGACAATGTGTGGATTGAAAATGAATTTTATGGGAGAGATAAGGCTGTAAGTTGGGTCAACATTGGCAACCAAACACTTTGAAGAAATTATAGTCAGGTTCACATTTATAAACTAGGGAGAATGGAGATTGATTTTGGAGTGTGGGGGTGGGAAGTCTGTTTATTAGATAAATGGCTGTTTCAAAGCCATCAGCCCAATAGATGAGGGGAAGAGAAGCTTGGGCTAATAACGCAAGTCCAATCTCAATGATGTGTCGGTATTTGCGTTTGACAAATCTGTTTTGTTGGTGAGTGTAAGGACATGATAAGCAATGACTAATGCCGAGTTGATGACATATGGTGGTGGTGGGTTTAAATTCTCCACCACTGTCAGTTCGAAGATTAATTAATTTTGTATTGAATAAACGTTCAACAAACGATAGAAACTTGGAAAAATATTAACAGCAGTAGATTTAGCTTTGGTTGGAAATAGCCAGGTATAACTAGTAAAATGATCCACAAAGGTGATATAATATCTGAAGCCCAATCGGGATACAAGAGGGGTTAGGCCCCAAATATTAGAACAAATTATAGATAAAGGTCTATCATATATGGCCTGTCTAGAAGAAAAAGAAAGCTGCTGAGATTTAGCCATAGCGCAATCGGGGCACTAGAAGACATCTTTTGTTGGTGAAAACATCAAGTGGTTGGTGTGCAGGATGCGATGAACAAGGGCAAGGGAAGGATGACCCATCCGACAATGCCATTGTGCGATGGTGGTGTTCTGGGTGAGGTTGACAGTGGGAGGAGAGGAGGGTAGCATAGAAAGCACATAGAGTCCATCACGCATGTGACCGATGAGGATGATTCTCTTGGTTGCCGAATCCTTCACAGAAAAGTGGGTTGAGTAAAATTCAAAAAAGCAATTGTTATCTATGCAGAAACGAAGAACAGAAATGAGATTCTTGGTGATGTTTGGAACATGAAGAAGATGCTTAAGGCGAAAGGAAGAAGAGGAAGAAGCTAAAGAAGAGTCACCGAGATTATTGAGTATTGGGATTGGGTGAGTACGACCGAGCTCCATGATTTGGGTATGAGGATCTACCTCTACCACGACCTTGTTTGCCATTGTGAGAAGAGCCTCTATCACGATTTTGAGTGGAATTTGCAGCATTGAAATTGACTGAGAAATCTGTAGAGGGATTGATTTTATCAAGGTGAGAGAGTCGAGTTTCATGGATGAGGAGTAATTGATAAAGCTCATGGGAATTTAAGGGTGAAGCTCTGGTAGTAATAGAAGTAAGGAAGGACTCATAGGAGGAACCCAAACCATTAAGAATGTAAGAGACAAGATCCTTTTCAGAAATGATAGTACCCATTGCTGCTAGAGAGTCAGCAAGGAGACGGACTCTGCCAAAATAATTAGAGATAGATTGGTCCCCTTGGGAAAGATTGGTGAGTTGAAAATGAAATTGAAATTCATAAGCCTGAGAGTGAGAGGAGAACATGGAGGCTATGGAGTTCTAGAGAGCACTGGCAGTGGTAGATGATAAAACATGACCCAATATTGAGTCAGAAAGTGAGGAGAACAACACACTAAGGACCATTTGGTTTGTGCATTTTCATTGAGAGTAAGCTAGGTTGGGTTTGTGGTCAGAGAGGAACTCAGGAGGACTTGGATGGGTGCCATCAACGAAGCCATAGAGATCTTGGCCACGAACATAAGCGGATGTTTGGACTTTTCAGAGTAGGTAATTTTCGGTGGTGAATTTGGTGGTGACTATACGAGAGAAGGAAGCAATGATGGACGAGGAGGTAAGGGAGGAAGAGGAGGGGGCGGAAGACAATGAAGGAGAAGACTCAGCCATAGGTTCGGGGAGACTAAGTAAGTTTGATGGCTCTGGATACCATGATAGAAAATGAAATTGATGAATAAATCTTCTTGATTTACATTGCATGTACATGGGGCTATATATAGACTTTACAAAAGAATAAGGAAATCAAAGTTGGTTATATCACAGCAGAGAAGAGGTCTATGCAGTGCTGCCTATACTATTATTGTGCTGTGCCACGTGAGTGTTGGTGTAATGTGTTGCTGAATTTGCATTTGCATTTACATTTGAATTACTTATGCTAATAGTGAATGTCATGCCTTTTTTTATTCACCTATTGAGGATTAATTGTCAATTTTGATTGCCATCTGTTATTAAAAGAACCACTTTCAGAGGAGAGTCTATAGATTTTCCTGTCTCTTTATCCATCATATTTATTCTCATCCTTAGCTTGTAAGTTTCAACTTCTTCCCCGAGAGAGCCTATGAGAACATGCTTGGTGTGCTCTAAACATTATTAAAAGTTATGTGATTAGCTAAAGGATAAATCAAATGGTAGCTTCAGAGCTCTTTAAGGGCTGGGATGATGTATCTTAAGGACCACCATGAAGTTTTCTTTGTGCATTTCTCCCTTTGTGATTACTATATATACTTGTATTTTTCTTACTATAAAACTATATGCATAAGTTTTGGATGATGGATAATTCCTTTAGTTCTGGTTATACTTAGTTTTTTCCTCATTTAATGGTAGCTATTTCAAAAAGTTTTCGGTTTTGTGAGATGGATATTTTTTTTTGCAAATTAATTGTTTCAGATTAATGGGAAAATTTTTTCCATTTTTCTAGTCTTTGATGCTTCGAAGATTTGATACAGAAATGATAATGTCACCATGACTTTCTTTAGTTGCTTTTTTTATTTTATTGCGTAGTTTATAAAAAGAGTTTGGTTCACCTTTTCTTTATTAGCATAGAGAAAAAAAATTATATCTGATCTTTATCGGCATAGAGAAAGAAAACTATATCTGATCTTTACATGTGCCATTGGCTAAATTTGAATATTTGAATAGGCATACCATAGTTGTGATCTGCGCATAACTTTGAGAATATTCCTGTTTAATATCTGATTTTTATAGACCTTTTCACTAGTGATCCTATTAGTCATTATGCTTATAATGTGAATAGATACTTTATGTGAAAAATATTGAAACTCATTTCATTTGCTTTTACTCACAGTAAAAAAAGGACTTTGAGTTGGCATGTCGACTTGGAAGGAAAGGAAGGTCCTGATGAGAGCATTGTACAAGTAGCAAGACCGTTGTTGATAATTGTGAACATTATAGTGGGAAATTGTAATTGTTCTTTGACAGTAAATATCTTTTTTGTAGTTTAGCACTGAAATTATGATGCAGACAGCATCCTCACTTTCTTTGATGGTATGCCATATCATATAATGCAGTTTAACCAGTAAGCATGTGATGGAATACCGCCCTGTAGAGGTTATTAAAGTTATTGAGATGAAATACAAATTGGATTGTTAAATATTTAAGGCAACCATCTAAAGAAATCTGTTTTTGTTTAGCTTTACAATCTTAACATATACATGTGCACGTTATGTGTGAATGGAAATTCAATATACAGTTACTACAAGCAAGCGTGCGTGTTTAAAGTAATGATTTAATGCATTTTTAATGAATTTCTTGCTTGGTAGCATTTGTAATGCTTGTGTGCGTGACGTAGTGTTATTGTAAGATTAGTGCATGAGTGGATTTGTAATTCAATAAACAATTCCAAACAGAATCCAATAAAGGAAATAGAATCCAATGGCAAAAAGTCCTTTTCACATGCCAATTTCAGAAATAACATTGCTGATCTAATCATTAAGCTCTTTTTATGAGCATTTTCAAAAAATAAACTTTTCTAATTTGTAATAAATTGAATATGTAAAAGTCTACACAAGGTGATTTAACAGCATTTTCAAAAATAGAATCCAATACTCGAGTGAATAAAGAAAAAAAGTCTACAAAAACCAAAGTTAAAAACTGGCTCTAATTATATTCATTACACAAGGTGATTTAATACCATACAATTTATATACATGGTTATCATCAAACCATTTGCACAACCTAAGAGCCATTCAAAACCCATCTAATCCATACATCGGACTTTAACATAGAATTTATCAGAACCAAGCTACCACTATTACAAATGTAAGAAATCAAGATGCACAATAGTTTTCGCTTTTCATTTTTCAGCTTCTTCATTATCTCTCTCACATCATCTTCCATTTTCCGAACGTCATGCTCATGCTCTAATACATAATCTTGTCTTGTCTTCGAAATCTTATTTTCTCTTACACGAAAATTCTCTTTAGTGGTGTTTTTAGATCACACTAACAAGTTGGTGATTTCATCACAAAATTATTAACTAAAGATGATGATTGTGATGATGTCATGCGTGCTTTAGAAAAACCAAAGACTAATTGATCAAAAGAATTTGCACAACTTGAACATGGTATAGCAGGTGTAGATAAGGGTAAGAAATCTGTTAGAATGACAAGTTATTTTTGCTCGTCTAAAAAAGTGGAATCTTAATGGCACTTTTTGAACTTCCTAGCTTTTCTTAAGTTAGGAAATTAAAGTCTATTATGTGGCATGAGAAAACCAAATCAAAGGCAACTGATAATGCAAAACAAATGTCCTGAATGTTTAAAATGCATTTAACCACTTATCCTTATACAGGCCTATCACCATCAGAAAGATTGACACATACTAATACATAGCAAAATACTCTTCTGCATGGTTAAAAACAAATTTCAAGCTGAAAACTATCTTTAGTGCTTGAATGACTCATATTTTTATCTAAATAATAAATCAACAAAAATAAATAAATTTCTCTTAAATTAAATGTTACTAGTTATCGACCATATGAATACCTGTGATATAATATATTCTGCCTGTTGTTTTGCATAATAATGCTATGATGAGTGAAGTTTTCCAATGATTGTTACTAGTTCTACATCTGACGGGTATTTGTTAAAGAAAAGTCCAATGCATTATTATTTTTATTTTGAACTTGTTCACCTTTAACATTTTCCCCCATATATCTATGCAATTACAGAAGGTATGGCAGACACCTTTGCTAACCTTTTATATTCCAGGTTTTTCTCAACAAAAATATTATGAACATCAATTAAATGGTTTTTGAAATATCATTTTGCAGATCTCACTTTGGGATGGCATCATTCCTTCTAAAGAGAATGCAAAGTTTTGGATTCATACCTCAAACTTTTAGGAAGAAAACAGAGACTTTTTTTCTTTTCATATTTATATTATAAAGAACAACAAGAAGTACCTACTCATAATATCCATGGAAATCAAAGCACAAGCACATGTAAGTGTCACCCTGGACTAAAAAAACCTCCAACAAAGTTCAAGCCCATCCAAGATAATGAAAATCATTTATTTTTTTCTTGTAAATTAATACACATGGAAACAAGCAAATCATACCAACAAAACACCATACCAACTAAACCTTAAACACATGAGTGTTTTAGATACAAAATCCAAACTGAACTTAACAAAATCCAGCAAAATCCACAGTAACCTAAACCAAACTAAACTTACAAAATCCAGCACAATCCAAAGCCTAAGAAAGTAATTAAGTATTCAATCATCTACACAAAACTCAACATTTCAAAATCATTATTTAAATTAATCTCACGAAGTACAATGGAAAGACAAGGAAAAGAGAGAGGGAAAGACATTACAGAAATAGAGACCAAGAAAGAGGGATGCGACTCAGGCGAGGGGGAGTGGATGGGATTCAGAGGGTTGGGGAGAGAATGCGATTCCGAGATTGAGTTTGTACAGATCGGTCGATGGGGGAAAGGAGGGTCTCAAAGGAGGGATGGGGGAGCTTGCATGCGTTTCCAAGATTGAGTTTGTACAGATTGGTTGATGGGGAGGAGGAGGGTTTTGGGGAATAAGAGCATATTAATCCTTATAAATAGATTCATTCTTTTACTACTTACAACTCATCAATACCCAAGTCTTCTTCTTTCAATATTTCAATTTTTTCCCTCTCAGTTTTCGATGGATCTCTTTCTAAATGATCTTCATATGTTAGATGAAAATTATTTCGATCATGAGGATCTTATAATAGAAGCAATGATCCTACATAGGGAACAACATGCAGCTAATGGAGCATCTGCTTCTCATCGTTCTAATTCTCAACCTCACATGTTCATCCAACGTAATGCATTGGAGGGTCATATTCGCCTTTGGAATGATTACTTTGCTCAACTTCCAATATATCCAACACACCTTTTTAGGAGAAGGTTTCGAATGACTCGTGATCTTTTCTTTCGCATACAATCTACAATTGAAGTTCATGACGATTATTTTGTCCAAAAAAGAGACGCTGAGCCTTGGATTGACTTCCCTTCAAAAGATTACTGCAGCAATTAGGATGCTTGCATATGGGGTAACGGAAGATCTTATGGATGAATATGTAAGACTTGGAGAAAGCATCGCACGCTTGAGTTTGAAGAAATTTGCAAAGGGGATCGTATTAATCTTTGGCAGTGAGTACTTAAGGTTGCCAACTAGCAGTGATATAGCAAGGCTACTAGAAGTCGAACAAGCTCGAGGGTTTCCAGGAATGTTGGATAGTATTGATTGCATGTACTAGAAATGGAAGAATTGTCTTAATGCATGGAAATGTATGTACTCTGGTCATGTAAGTGAACTAACTATTATTTTAGAGGCGGTAGCATCTCATGATCTTTGGATTTGGCATGCCTTTTTTGGTTTGCCTGGGTCTCATAATGACATCAACGTACTTGATCGCTCTTCTGTTTTTGCTCCTTTAGCCAAAGGCCGTGCTCCTCCATGCAATTACACTATCAATGGTCATGAATACACAATGAGATATTATTTTGCTGATAGTATATATCCTTCGTGGGCAACATTAGTGAAAACAATTACTGCTCCACATGGAAGAAAGAAAAAACATTTTGCTGCTTGCCAGGAGTCTGCAAGAAAAGATGTTGAGCATACCTTCGGAGTACTTCAAGTTAGATTTGCAATTGTGCGTGGACCTGCTAGGTATTTTCATCTTGAAGTTCTAAAAGGTATTATGTACGCATGCATTATCTTGCATAATATAATCGTTGAAAATGAGCGTCATGGATATTATGGAGCTGCCCAGTTCAACTATGAACATCCAAATGGTACTTCATTTGACCCAGTTTCACGCGATAATATACCTGAATTCACAAAATTCATTTCGCAACATCATTGTATTAGAGATAGAGACACTCATTCTCAACTCCAAGCTGACCTTATCGAGCATTTATGAAATGTGCATGGAGAAGCATAATTTTGAACACAAAGAGCTGCTATGGAACTCCTTGTAGTAACTAGTTGTTGTGTCATTTAATTTGTGATGTTATGTAGTTTGGTCGTCCTTTAATTTGGTCGTGTCCTTTAATTTCGAATTTAATTTGGCTGTGTCTAAGAAGAAGTATTTAATTTAGCCCTGTCTAAGAAGTATTTAATTTAATTTGGAATTTAAATTAGCCATGTCCTGTAGCTATCACTTTGTACAATTGTAATCTGTAGCTAATCTGCCACATTAAATTCAAGCAAATAACAGCCACATTATTAAACACCTATATGAGACCAAGCCACACTATATGAGAAGCAGCCACATTATTAAACACCTATATGAGAAGCTGCCATACAACTAACTTCTAGCAAAACAAAATTCAATTACCATACACAAAATTCAAGTGCCATACAACTAACTTCCAGCTAAATTTTTAGATCAAACATTTCCAACAAAATAAAGAAGTTGCCATACACATTTCAATAGGCCAGAAACAACAAAATAAAGAAGCTACCATACACATTAATTTCTTGTAAGTGAAATTAGTTCACCTAACATCCAAAAGGTCACATTCAATTAACTTCCAAAAGGCCACATTCAACTAACAGCCACCTAAATTCAACTACCTGCTTCTCTATTGAACTAACTTCCAAAAGGTCATGTTCATTCCATCTAACTAACCAAATTAAATAGCTGATATTCTCAAAAAATTCTATTAACAGCCACTTTGTAAGTACCATTCTAAAAAAAAAATTATTTTCTCATAGTGGCTGCCCAGCCACATGCTTTATAGAAAAGTCTTCTTGCTAAGCAGCCACCTGAAGATCGAAGCTCACATTGACTCGGATGTGCCTTGCTCATCAATTTCAGAATCATCAAAAATTCTCTTGTGAAGCCTACGGAAGTAGGCTTGCTGCATGTGACTCAGTTGACTCATATCTTTACTCATGATCTCAGCCTCGAACTTCCTCTTATCAAGTTTCAGCTGTACACTTCTATCCTGATCAGCCTTCAACTGCCATTCTCTCCTCTCTGTCATGATCATCTACCTGTCCTCAATCATTCCAGCTAATGCCACGTTGAACTCAACATCCGATGAGTCTTGGGCCTTCCGTTTCTTCAAGTTTTCTTTTGCAGCTTTCTTGCCTGTAGGCCTCTCAATGTTCAACTCCACAGCGTTATCAACAACTTCACATCCGTGGTCATTGGGTTGGTGTCTATCATGTGGTCCTCTCCTCGAATCCAACGAAGGCATGTGTTGAATCCACTTGGGTTGGTGTCTCAAAATTACCCAACAATGATCCAATGTGAAGGAGATGTTGTGCTCTGAAGTCGTTTTGTATATTACTTTTGCCTTTTCAATCTAAAAGGGCAATGAAAGCAAACCAGGAAATTAATAAATAGATAATTAAATACATTATTAAAGGATAATATTGCATACCTTGTCTTGCTCGTTCGCACCACTAGGGTACAACCCTTTTACTTGTGCTATAGCTGCACAAAACTTATTGGTGCATTTCTGGATCAAACACCAACGATTTTGCAATGATCCACTTGATCGGTCCACAACATCATGTTTTTTATTTATACTCATGATAAAAGTCCAAAATCCTACAATTTAATGTGATTAATCAGCAGGAACAAATAACAAACAGATGGTTGATTAAATTCTTTATAGGAACATTTTCAAGAAATTTATAATTGATTTTATTGCATTCGAAGAAAAAAAACAACTGAGATGATTTGATCCAAGTAAACCAACCATAGAGAAATAAACTTCATTTTGCAGAATAGGGTTGACAATGAACTTCATTTTTTTTTCCTAAACATGATGAACAAGTAATCTACCTAGTAAAATAATTTCATCTTTACTTGCTCCGTTTATTTTTCATCTCCATATTTTATTAAATGCATCAATCGTTGAATTTAAGTCTTCTTATCAAGAATTCAAGTCATGTTTTTGTTTGCTTTCATTGTCATATTTTGTAAATGGAAGAATTAATCCCCTTGTATGTCTATCAAGGGTTGCTATCTCACAACTATATATTGTAATGAAAGAATTGGTCCCCTGAGACGTTTGAGACATAATGGATAGACATCAAAACTATCAGTGGACCATTATTAGTGTTTTGTTTTGAACAAGCAGGTACTGGTGGAGGAATTAAATCAAATAATTAGTGTTTTGGTAGAGAGCTAGTTACGAACAAATCAAATAATTACTCTGAACAAAAACTCAGTACGTGTGACTAACTTCTTGTTAAGAAAATGCATGAAACGTTTGATCCTACAATTCCAAGAAAAAAAAAACAGATGTTCCAAGCAGCACATGTTCCAGAAACTTAGCTCAGTTCTATAATAAAATGCTATTAAAAAATTCACATATATTAAATCAGTTCTATAAGCTTCAATAGGCTAGAAATTTATCAACTCTTGTTGCTATAACTATATCTATTAAAGGGGAATCTCCATTTGGTTCAGAACTAGTATACAAAAAAATTTGATTAAAGTGGAAAACCATGAAATGGACAAGTAATCTACCACGAGATGGACAAAGTCGAACCTTTCATCGCTTCTTGTCATTTCTGCAACTTCGAAGAACTGATGATGGTTCTCAAATCGTTTATAGCAAGAAAAATAAACCACAATAGATGAAAAAACAAAGAACTTGGTTAGGAGTGCCGAAGATGAGAACATAATCTACTTCATGGCCGAAAGCCCTTACCTTTCACAATGCGCAGTAGACAGAAGGAGAAGACAATGGCGATAGGGCTGAGGGACGATTTCGGAAAGGATAAGACAATGGCGAGACAATTTCTGGGACGATTTCAAGAAGGATTAACGCTTTGGAATGGGACGATTTTGGGGCTGTGTGGAAGACGAAATGAAAAAGGGGATTTTGTGGTTGTGTTGTTCTGGGAAACGAAGAATGGTGATTCTGGGTCTTTCGTTAATAACGCGGGAGAGAACAAAATAAAGAAATGGAAATGGAGGGAAAAAAGATTGGGAAATAAAATATATTAAATAAATAGTTTGATAGGTGAATAGTGACTTTTTAAATTTCAAGGGTTTGGCTAATTTTACTGTAACTCAAAATTAGATATTTACATTTTGATGAGACCAATGTGAAATTATTTTTAGCATAAATAATCAAATTTGTGTTTGATGAGGCATTTGGTGAGACCAATGCTAATGCTTTTACTAAAGAAATCATAAAAATTTAATGAGAAGTACAAGTTTGATGAGATGAATATACCATACTCACTATAATTCCACATTAGATTCATCATTAGACTCATTAAAATAATAATATAGTAATATTTTAAAAAAATATTATTGAAATTTCTTCACTATTTTATAATTATATTAACTATATGTATGTTACTAATTTAATTTGATACTTAAATTATTATTTTAATAATTTTTAATAAAACTAGAATTAAAAAAAATATAATAAACACATTGATTTTATAGAGAAAATAAAAAGAAAATAAGAAAAAGGTGTAGGAGAAATAAAATATATTAAAGTAATAAGATGAAGGGTGAATAGTAACCCTTTAAATTTGAAAGATTTCTCAAACATTATTTTAATTTAAAGTTTAAAAAAATGTATTTTAATGAGATCAATGTGATATAATTTTTAATTTAAATCATCAAATTTGTGTTTCATAAATCTTTTATGAGAGCAATGAGAATGGCCTAAAGACGAGTCAGGCGACCTCTATTTCAAATTTCGAATGAGATTACAAATGGGGAGAGCAGTTGAGAAGGGGAAATGGTATATTAGAGCATTAGCAATGGTCTAGCCATTGTTAAGTCCAAATTGAAGGCTAAATTAACTCTCTTGACTATAATGTATATGATTTTAGTCAAGAGTTTTACATTGATCTAACTAAATCAAGATCTAAATAATAATATAATATTATATATTTTAATTAAAAAAATTAAAATTTTTTGCAAATAAACTTAATATATTAAATATTAATTTTAGTAAATCATAAATTAGTTTTTTTTTTAAATTTTGCAAATAATAGTCAATTCGAGATATTAAATATTAATTTTATATACTTAATATATTAATTAATAATAAACTTGCCAAAAAATAATTTTTAGCAAGTCTTAGTGATTTTAATATATTAAACATATTTAATTTTAATATGTTAAATATTAAAGTAGAATAAAATATTAAGATGGAGAGTGAATAGTAATTCTCTATATTTAGCAAGTTTGATTGATTTACTATTCATAAAAATCAAATAATTTTGATTTGGTAAGTCTAATATAGGACTTATTTAATTATTTTATTTTTATTTTAACTTTGTAATAAAGTTTAGCAAAATTATTGCTAGTATTATTAGAAGCGTTTGACTAATTTTGTAAACGCGTGCTCTAGCTTCCCTAAATAGACATATCACTGTTGATATAAGTAAGTGCTCTTGGATGTAGCTTCTCCCTAACATGTTTCTTTATTAAAAACATAAAACCCAGGGTTAAGCCCTAAACCCCTATTCCTTCTTCCTCAGCCCGATCCCCTCTTCCCACTGTTGTGCGCCCCCTCTCTCTCTCTTCTTTCTCACATCTAGGTAGCCCCCTTCCTCCCACACACAAAGGCCGCCGCGAGCCATCGCGCAGCCACTGCCGTGGTCAACTGCCACCGGTAAGTCCTCTCCATCCGCCTCCCTATCTTATTCTCTCCTCTTGTATCACTCTCTCTTCTCCGAGATATTTTTTTCCCGTTGTATGCCTCATGCCGACGCCCTCCGTCCCTGGTTTCCGTCGCTGATGCCTTTAATTCCCTCTCATTCTTGTACGCCCCCGTTGTACGCCTTACACTGAAAGTAGCCTTAAGCTAAAACCCTAAGGTTTTTGGTTGACCAGTTGAGGCGCTCTCTCTCTCTCTCTCTCGTTGAAGAAGAACAAGAATGACCAAGTTCAGGAAGCTAAGTAGACCTACAGGCCACCGAATGTCCATGCTCAGGTTCTTGTTTCATTTAAAATCTCACTCTCCATAGGGACAGCTCTCATTTTCCGTACATATCTTGAAGTTCTTCTGTTCATCCTTTTTTGAGATTTTATTTTTTAGGACAATGGTGTCCCAATTGGTGAAGCACGAGCGCATCGAAACCACTGTTGCTAAGGTGCCCTCTTTTTTTTTTTTTTTTTCCCCTCGATGGTTTCACCAGTTCAAGGGGTGTAAGATTTTATTTTGATGAGTTTTATATATTTTGATGATTTTTTCTTTTTGAGTGTTCTATTACTCTTCTTTAACTTGATTATTTTAAAAGTTCTCAAGAGCCATAATGGATGTAGAAAACGAAAACTTTTGTTTCTTTTAATCGGATAAATTGTAGTGGGTTTTTCTTAGCTTTTCCCTTGTTTTTTAACTCACAGGCAAAAGAAGTTCGGCGCCTTGCGGATAATATGGTGCAGCTTGGAAAAGAGGTTCGTGTGACTTGCCAGTTGTGAATTTTTTTGGATTGCCAGGATTAGGAAGCTGCGTTTATTCTCTAGTTCGTGCCAATATTTTTGTGTGAAATTAAGTCTCAAACTGGGTAGAGAAGTTTATTTATTGGAACGCGATAAAAGTAGTATCGACCTGCATGACAGGAGGGGAGAAAGGGGGGAAAAATAAAGAGACTTAGAGAAAGGAAGCATATTACTAATTGTTAAAAACGTGTACTTTTCACCAGCATGCTTTGTAATACTCCAAAGATAATGTAGTAGAAAATATGCAAGAAAATGATGGAAAGTGATAGAAAATTCTGGAATTACTGTTAAATGTAGGGATACAGCTCACTTAGAGGGGAGCACGTCCAGGAAACGTGTAAAGATAAATTGGGATATTCTGGCTATGCCTCTAACAAACCTCTGCTATAGCATATAACTAACTCCACACCACACCTATTCCCCTACCTGGCTCTAAGCCAATAGGAAAATAGAAATAAAAATATACTGTGTGTGTGATACAAAGTAACAACTAATAGCATAGACTTGGGCCCAATACAGCCCGATAGACATACGGGCCAATGTCCTAACCTTCAGCAATCCAGTGTTCAACCTTGCAGATATTTAAAGGCACCATGCTCACTAAGGCCCACAGCCCACGACCCACAACACCCACTTCACTTCACATGACACCCACTTCACTTACTCTTCTCTGAACTCCACCACTTTACCCAACCTTTTTAGCACTGATTCCTAAAAAGATGGGGTCCTAGGATATTAGGGACTATCTTCCCACTAGTCTTGTGAATGGAGAGTATAATATTCTCTCCAAAGTGCTAGCGAACAGATTGAGCTCAGTGGTGGAAAATGTAATTTCGAAGCCCCAAAATGCATATGTAAAAGGTAGACAAATTCTAGATTTGGTTTTCATTGCAAATTAAATTTTGGACAGACGCCTCAAATCTAGAGACCCCGATTTGCTTTGCAAATTAAACATGGAGAAAACTTATAACAATGTCAATTGGTGATTCTTACTAGACGACCTTTCAAGATGCGGCTTTGGGGGAAAATGGCAGAAATGGGTAGAGTTTTGCATCTCTTCAGTTTGTTTCTCCATCTTGATAAACGGTTAGCCGGTGGGTTTCTTCATGTCCTCTCGTGGCTTGAGACAGGGAGATCCCTTATCTCTGCTTCCATGCTTATTTATAATAGAAGCTCTAAGTAAGATGATTGAGGGCTTGGTGGATGCGGGGTTACTCCATGGTTTTCCGGTGGAGAATGGTGCTCTTAACATTTCCCATCTGGTATTTGCCAATGACACTCTCATATTTTGTGGTGCACATCTTGGACACATTCAAACCTTGAGGGGGCTTCTTCTTTGCTTCGAAGCTGTATCAGGTTTGAGAGTCCACCTTCAAAGTTTTCACTAGTGCCAGTGGGGGTGGTTCATGAAGCGGAGAATTGGGCTACACTTTTGGGTGTAAGATATCTTCTTTATCTCTCACATACCTTGGTTTACAATTGGGAGCCTCCTTCAAATCTAAAAGGATTTGGAATGGTATGATCAAAAAGTAGAGCACAGATTGGCTTCTTGGAAGAGTATATATTTATCTAAAGATGGAAAGTTGACGTTAATTAGAAGCACCCTTTCAAGCTTACCCAGTTATTTTTTGTCTTTGTTTATGCTTCCCACAAAGGTAGCTAATTTCATTGAGAAGTTACAAAGAGATTTCTTGTGGAGCGAAATGGGGAAAGAGTTTGAATTTCATTTGGTTAATTGGTCATCAGTATGCATGCCAATATCCGGGGGAGGTTTGGGGATTCAAAACTTGGTGAAATTCAATTAAGCTCTTTTGGGTAAATGGTTGTGGAAATACCAAATCAAAATGGAGGCGTTTTGGAAGTCTGTTATAGACTTAAAATATGGAGAGTCTTGGGGAGATTGGTGTTTGAATGAGGTTCAAAGCACACATGGAGTAGGGTTGTGGAAGTTTATAAGGAGAAATTGGGAGACATTTAGAGGACATGAATATTTTGTGGTGGGTGATGGTTCTCAGGTCAAATTTTGGTATGATAATTGGTGTGGTGGTAACCATAGCCTCAAAAACACTTTTCCCGCTATTTTTGAGTTCCCAAGAGAAAAACATGTAGCGCTTTTCGATTTTGTGGTGGAATATTGATTTTGTGAGGGATATCCAAGACTGGGAGATGGAGATTATTCTAAAAGAGTAATTTTATAGGGAGTTGATTTTGAGGAGTCGATGGGGAGTCTATTGTGCCACGTCAGCAGTGATTTAAAAAAAGAAAAGAAAAAGGACAACACTGCCTTTGTCTTCAACCTTGCGAAATCTAAAACTCCCCTCGCTTTCAACTTTCTCAGATTTCTCTCTGAGCCTTGATTGCAATCTTCACAAACTAGAGAGGTTCAATCGCGTATGCATTCTGCTCTCCCCAAAGAAATTTAAATAATTTTTTGGATTTCCTCCCTCTCAAGGTACAAACTTCTGCCTTCCTCTTGCTTTTTCGAATCAATCCAATCGGACTCATCAACGCTCATCTATCTATCATTCAATCATGCACTCAACTTCTTCTACTTTTGCTTTTGATTTATTACTTTGCCAACTTTGGGTCACTGGGTCTTTGATAATATTTGTTGTTTTGCTTGATTTCAACTTAATCAGACTAGTCTACACTTGAACCATGGAGGTTGAAGATGAGAGGGGAAAGGTGTGGGGTTGATTTCGGGAAATGTCCGGAGGTTGAAGGTTGAAGATGGTCGGAACGAATGGTGACGGATTCGATCGGACGATTTCGGGGAGGGGAAAATGAGCTCTATTCGGAGTCGAAGGTTGAATATGAATTTAGTTTCTCTTAGCATTCCCTGAAGTCGAGTTTGAAGGAGTTTCTCTCTTAGTCATTTCGATCCCACATTGCGATCCCTGAAGACGAGTTTGTATTGTCAAGTTTCCCGTGGAAGAGTATCTGGTAGACAAAAGCTCTTTCAAGAGCGGCTTTTTCTATTTGGATAGCAGCTTTGGACAAGATCCTTACTACAGATAATTTGAGGAAATGTCAAGTAATTGTAATAGACTGGTGCTGTATGTGCAAAAAGCATGGGGAATCAGTAGATTATTTACGATTCCATTGCGAGGTGGCCAGGAACATGCGAGATGATTTTTTCACAAGGCTTAGCTTATCATGGGTCATGTCTCTTCGCTTGGACTTCCTAGCAAGTTGGCGAGGCATCCGGAGTAACTTATAGGTGGCAATTATTTGGCATATGGTTTCTATTTGCATGTGTTGGTGTATCTGGAGAGAGAGAAACACGAGGAACTTTGAAGATCGTGAGAGAACTATAGAGGAAGTAATAAGCTTCTTTTAGAAGTCTTTGCTTTAATGGGCGGGAACCATACCTTGTAATGGACTTAATGTTCATGGTTCTCTTCTTTCTATTGTAACCACAAGTTAAGTGTTTCTCATGTATGCTATCTTTGTACCTATGCTTAGTCTATTTCTATTAATGAAATTTCTATGATTACATATATAAAAAAAATCACTTTACTCAAACCCTAGCTTCTTCTGTAATGTTGTTTTGTCTTGATGATATGTGGGTTTATTGTCACATGTTAACGCCATGTAACAAGATACTATTGTATATATTTTATAGATACATATTTATCTAGATATACAAAATCCTAAATACAAAAAAATATAAAACAAAACAACTTAAACGTTTTCAAATTTAGAGGTTAAGTGTCTCTAGCAACTTTACGCAAAGCAATATTTAGTTTTTTTGGGGTGATGGCTACACAAAGAAAATATTTTGTTGTGAATGAACA
This sequence comes from Platycarya longipes, assembly GCA_036559045.1. Lineage (NCBI taxonomy): Eukaryota > Viridiplantae > Streptophyta > Magnoliopsida > Fagales > Juglandaceae > Platycarya > Platycarya longipes. The sequence goes on from CM071791.1 coordinate 32,154,040, forward strand.
AGATATTGAGAAATTGTTTGTATGTACTTATCAAAAAAAAAAGAAATTGTGTATGTAAAATCATAATTATTGACACGGGCCTTTTCCATGTATAAAAACATTCCCTCTAAAGTAGCTGTTAATACAAATAACAAAAACACTATTATACCCAGGCGAAGTTCAAACGAGGTAAGGTCTACAGTGGATACTTAGGCACCCATAGACGAGGAAGGGCGTAGTAAGTGACAAAATGCTTCGGGGAGTTGAATGCGAAGCAAAAATATATATAAGTACTTATAAAAAAAAAGAGTTGAATGCGAAGCAAAAATATTCTAATAAAGACGTTCCTCAGTACTTCTGATAAAGGTCGTAAATACTGGTATCTTACTTCAAGTAGGTGATGACATTGCTAATATTTATGGTCTTGATGAAGTAATGATAGGTAAATTAGTAGAATTTGAAGGGGGGAAAAATAGAAGTTGTTATCTCTTTTTTTGATAAGTAAAATATATAAATAGAGAGCAAAAGCCAATATACAAGGTTTAGGCCTATTAATTAGGCACATTAGTTACAAGAAAATTATGAAGGTCCATGCTATTGAAGTCCATGGCAATGGACCATGTACAAAGAGTTCTGAAAAAAACATTTTTAACTCCTCTTTTGATCTTTCATCGTCTTCAAAAGTCTGCTCGTTACACTCATGCTAAAGGCACCACATAATATATATAGGGATCATCTTCCATATAGCTATGATATGACGTTCGCCCCTTATGGAGGTCCAACAGGCCATCAATGCCGCTACGGTCTCTGGCATGACCCACACTAAATCCAATCTACTAAAAATCTCGTACCAGAGAGTTCTGACTGTCTCACAATGTAGAAGGAGATGATTAACCGACTTCTCCCCACTACGACACATACAACACCAATCTGCAACAATAACTCTCATTCTCCTCAAATTGTCTGTAGTCAGGATTTTCCCTAGAGAAGTTATCCAAACAAAGAAAGCCGCTTTCGGAGGTGCTTTATGGCGCCAAATTTTTCTCCACGGCAACTCTGTTACGGGCCCTTGAGAGAGGACCTTGTAGAAGGAACGAATTGTGAAAATTCCTCTTCCTGCAGGGATCCACCATAAGCCATCTTGATTCTGAATGTTCGGTCTTTGGGAATAAATGAGTTTGTAAAATTCTACAAAAGTTTTTAGCTCCCAATCTTGCGCCGGTCGATTGAAGATGATGTTCCAATGCTGACGTCCCCCATCTGACTCCAAGACTTTCGCCATAGTGACATTTTTATCTCTTGCAATCTGAAAAAGAGAAGGAAACAAGTTAAGGCCCTATCACCACACCAAATATCTTTCCAAAATCTAACTCTTGAGCCTTCGCCATATAGAAGTCTGGTGTACTGATGAAAAATCTCCCACCCGCTTCTTATATTTTTCCACACCCCAATACCACTCGCCCCCCTAACCGCATTGGAGCTCCAACCCCCCCAATCACCCCCCATATTTGTGGTCAATCACCACTCTCCAAAGAGCATCTGGTTTCTGATGGTATCTCCATAACCATTTGCCGAATAATGCTCGGTTGAACATCCTCAAGTTGCGAACACCTAAGCTGCCCTCAGATAAGGGACAACAAATCTTATTCCACTTAACCAGGTGATATTTGAATTCTTCTCCCAATCCACCCCACAGAAAGTTTCGTTGCAGCTTCTCAAGCCGTCTTGCCACTCTAGCCAGAATAGGGAAGAGTGACAAGAAGTAGGTGGGTAAATTGGAGAAAGTACTCTTAATCAGAGTGACCCGCCCTTTTTTAGACAGGTACATCATCTTCCAACCTACTAGTTTCTTTTCTACTATTTCAATCACTCTATCCCATATCCTAGCCACCCTTGAAGTGGAGCCCAACGGAAGACCCAGGTATGTCAGAGGAAGAGAGGAGATCTTGCACCCAAGAGTACCAACCAACTCTGACATATTGTGAACATCTCCAATTGGAACCATCTCAGATTTGTTATAGTTCACTTTCAGTCCCGATACAGCATCAAAGCAGAGGAGAAGAGCCTTCAAAGCTCGAACTTGACCTGTCTCCGCCTCACAAAAAACCAGCGTGTCATTTGCAAACAACAGATGAGATATATTAGTATAACCTCTAGATGGTGTTCCAATTGGAAACCCACTTACCAAACTATTAGCCACCAAAGCTGACAGCATTTTGCTAAGTGCTTCCATAACCAGTACAAACAATAACGGGGATAGAGGATCGCCTTGTCTCAAGCAACGGGAACTAGGAAAGAAGCCTTCAGGACAACCATTAATCAAAACTGAAAATTTTGCAGTAGAAATGCACCACCTTATCCACGACTTTCATCTTTCTCCGAAACCATATTTGTCAAGAAGATATAGAAAAAAATCCCAATTGACATGGTCATAAGCTTTTTTCATATCAAGTTTGCAAAGAATTCCGGTATCGCCTGTTCTCATTTTATTGTCAATACATTCATTTGCTATCAGGACGGCATCGAGAATTTGTTTGCCTTTCACAAAAGCATTTTGACGTTTAGAAATAATCTTCCCTATCACCCCAATGAGATGATTAGCCAATACTTTCGAAATTATTTTATAAACCCTACCGACCAGGCTAATGGGTCAAAAGTCCTTGATTTAGATAGCACCTTTTTGGGGATGAGAGTCAAAAAAGTGGAATTTAGACATTTTTCGAATTTCCCGAACGTAAACAACTCCTGGACCACCTTCATTAGATCATCTTTAATCACTTCCCAACAGTCTTGAAAAAAACCCATCAAAAATCCGTTTGGACCTGGCGCTTTGTCTTTAATCATTTTCCGAATAACATTAAAAACCTCATCTTCTTGAAATGACCGCTCCAGCGAAGCAGCATCATTAGAGTCAATAGCATAAAAAACTAATCCATCCAGGGTAGGTCTCCATTCCTCCTGTTCCGTCAACAAATTCTCATAAAAGCTGACAATGTGATTGCGTATACTCCTTTCATCTTTGCATTCCAGCCCGTTGATCCTAAGCACCTCAATGTTGTTATTTCTCTGATGGGAATTAGCAATTCTATGAAAAAATTTCATACTACAATCCCCTTCCCGTAGCCACAAAGTTCTTGATTTTTGACGCCAAGAATTTTCTTCCATAAGAATCACCCGCTCGAGATCAGCTAACAACGTAGTCTTCTGAAGTTGCTCGGCTTGAATAAGGGGCTGTCCCTCCTGGATCCTATCTAGATTTTGAATATCCCTCCAAAGAGCCTTCTTATTTTTCCCTAGGTTGCCAAAAGATTGAGAATTCCATATCTTTAGATCTCTCTTTAGAGCTTTCAACTTATTAGAGATAATGAAACTAGGGGAGCCCTCAAATTGATAAGTAGACTACCACTATTTAACCCTAGCCTTAAAGCCTTTGGACTTCAACCACATGTTCTCAAATTTGAAGTAATGCCACCTGTTCTGGAGCCCACCACAGTCAAGGAGAATCGGCCAATGGTCAGAGGAAATCTGTTCCAGACGATTCTGCCAAATATGAGGAAAACGCGTTTCTAGTTTTGGAGAAACAAGGAAACGATCTAGACGAGACCAAGTCTGATTGTTGGACCAAGTGGCTGGACCCCCTGCTAACGGTAAATCAACTAGGTTCAAGTTAGTAATACACTCTTGAGAATTCCAGACTAGCGAGCCTCACTCGTCTGTTACCAAAATGTTCACTGGCAAATCTAACTCTATTGAAGTCACCACCTATGCACCACGATACATCCCACCAACTATGTAGACCTGCTAATTCGTCCCACAGAAAGCGTCTGTCAGCATCCAGGTTTGGTCCATAAACACCTGCAAAAGCCCACATAAAATTATCAGACACGCATCTAAACAAACAGGCTACCGTATACCTACCGATATATACTTCCACTTTTTCCACAACCTGCTGGTCCCATATTACAATGACACCACCCGACGCCCCCGAAGAAGCCAAATAATCTTAGTCCACATGGATGCCGCTCCACAAGCTTCTCGTCAATCTCCTATCAAAAGATTGCATCTTAGTTTCCTGAAGGCATACGATATCTGCCTTCCATTCACGAAGTAAATTCCGAATCTGGAGATGCTTATGCACTTCATTGAGTCCTTGTACATTCCAAGACACGATTTTTAGTTTCACTGGGGAACTGCCAGCTCCTTTCCTTTCGTCCGTCCCTTACTAGACGGACCCTCCGAATTTAAAGACCATGTCAACCGATTAAGTTCTCTGGTTTGCCTTGAGTTTCCTCGAAAATTTTTGTTGTACCTTGATTCAATAGCAGTAAGCAAAGCCATGAACTGTTCTTCATAACTAGTACACCGAATTCCAACCAATTGATGAATCCCTTGAGCCATCTGTAGAACCCATTTAGATTGGTCAGGGAAGAAATAATTTAGAGGCTTTGGACGTTGAAATTCTTCATCGACAGAGAACTCTTCCAGTCCCTGCTTGGGATCCGAGAAATCCTCCAAAGAATGCATTATGTCATCGGAATCTTCGTTCTCTAGGAACTCAAGACCAATCTCGGGGCACCCTAGGGGGTTTGCCGGCAGCACAGCACTATCCCCCCCATCCAGCGAGGTCTGAGCCCCTCCCCGCAGCAGATTGGAGCCATCTGATGGGTTCTGCAAAGGCTTGACGTACTCTACGAGTGCGTTTTGGGAGTTCTGGGCTGTTGGGATACCATCGGAAGGTGCTATTGGCACCGTCGGCGTCGTCTGTTGCCCTCCCGTCAACGTTACCTTGGACGGCGGTGTCTCCGGCACGACATCGAAACCCAAGGCCTGAAGATGCTCGAGGCCGAGAGACTGCATGTTGGATAGATTTGCCTTGGATTGGATCTGAGAATACCCAAGAGCCGGCCCACTAGACATGTCCGAGCCATTTGACCCAAGTTGGTGGGCCTCAAGAAGAGAGGGCCCATTCCCATTTGCTTGATCCAGTCCGACCTTAATCACTGGCGGAGGAAACCCATTAGAGGGCCGAGCCCTTGCACCTTGGCCCGCGACAACCACAGGTAGCCCAGAAACCTTGGCTAGGGCTAAATCAGGCCTCTTTGGAGTGGGCCCAATGACCTTGCTCCAGACACCTCTTTTAACACCCTTCTTTGCATGGGCTACATGGACGGGCCCAGCCCCGTGTTGCCTCAAGCCCGCTGCTTTGTTAGGATGGCCCAGCCCTTGCCACTCGCCACCTTCCATAAACCGACCGACAAACTCCACAACATAAGCCATGTCCTTCTGCAACTACCGTAAGTTGCCCTGCACGTCTCTCAACATCTTGCGCAAGTCCCTGGCATCAAACCTGACAGCGGCAAGGCTCAAGGCGTCCTTGTGCTGCTCCGTCTTCCTCCGTTCACGCCTAGGGTTGGCAACGGTCTTCTTAGGCTTTTCTTTCTCTAAACTCTGCGTCGGCATCAGGGAGCAATACTTCCTTGTACGAATGCGAATGCGAAGGCTTGCCCTTCTCCCAGCAACTTATTGGTTTGAAGTTTCTTTGAGAATCGCCCTTGTGATTGCGCTATCCCAAGAGTTCTTCTTTGATCTTTCTCCAACCCCAGCCACCATCCCCTTCCAAAAAGCATAGAGTATTCCTCCTTCCCCCCTGATTGTATTCACTAACCTCCAAGAACCGACCCCTGAAGTTATAACATCTCTAGGCAATAAAACTGCTATAGCCCTCTCTAGTGGCCGAGTAAACATCTTGATTCTTACTTACTTTGATGCATTCCTCAAGCACTTTCAACAGCCATTGCACAGAGGCTGTCCCTAGCAAAGCCTTCCGTTCAACCTTCCATTGTTTCTCTATAATGCAACACCGCCCACCTTCGTTAGAGAAGCTGAATCTTTTCAACTCAATGATAACCTCCGAATGATGACCCATTTTAACCACTAAGCAAAGAAACTATAACGAAAGCCAATCATCGGAACAAGTTGAGAGAAAAAACTTAAAAAACTCGAAAAAGAAGAAGAACAGGAGTATGGGAGATGGAGTGTACGGGGAGACTTACAGAGTGTATGGAGTGTACAGAGAAACTTAACTCGAAATCAAATTCTAAAAGATTTTGCTGCAATCAAGATAGTAATATAGTTAAATTAGTAATACAAGAATTCCTAACTACATTTATAATCCCAGTAAAGTGTTCCATTTTTCATTTAAGTATTGTTCACGTCATGTAACATGCTATTTATTTATTTTTTTACAGCTCATAGAATATAACTAGGTGTTCTTTTGTATACCTCTTATGTATACGGGTATGCCTTTTTCAATCATATCAATAAAATTTCTCTTATAAAAAAAGTTAAAAAAAAAAAAAAGAAAATTTGAGCTCAATTGCCTTCCCCTTCCCTTTCTTGTGTTATTTTTTTCCTTAAACCTTTTAGGCTTCGTTTGTTTTCGCAGATGAGATGAAATGAATTGAGATTAAAGTTAAAAGTTGAATAAAATATTATTAGAACACATTTATTTATATTATTTTTGTTTTGGGATTTGAAAAAGTTAAATTGTTTATTTTATTGTGTAGAAATTTGAAAAAGTTATAATGATTAGATGAGATAAGTTATCAGGAGTTGTGAAAACAAACGAGGCCTTAGTCAACTGCTGAATTTGGTTTCATAGGATGACTCCTAGGATTTTGTTGAACTTGGCTTTTTAGGTGAAGAAATTGAGTTGTTGAGTTTGGAGCCATGAAGACCTTCAGATTTAAGAATGAAGCAACATTTATTTGCATGAACAAAGAAAACATATAAAGATCAAATAAATGATTCACATTTTCTGAAGTACGACTTTGTCATATCTGCATTCAAAGTCTCACCTTTGAATAGTAGGGTTCTCTGTCATTCACCAGATAGCAAGGATCCATTAGAAATTGGATGTGAGGGCCAAACTTAAGATGTTTTAACATCATTTAAAAGATCAATTTGGAGTTTTAATCAAAGTGCAAGGTTTTGATAACAGTATAAGGAGCCATATGCTTCAACACCTCATGTTTTAGGCTTAATCTTGTGGCCGTAATTCACAAGTGATGGAAGCACTTTTTTTTAAAGGTAGTGTGGGCCATATTCTAAACTAAAAATAAGAGCATAAGATCATTAAAAGGAAGGTGGAAGTGAACATCCTGTAGTAGGAGAAGCAGAGTGGTAGAAGGTGATTAGATGTCTTAGATAATCTGACCATAAATAATTATGAAGCCTCTCTAGGTTGCAGGTGGAAATAAATAGGAAATATCTATAGCTGGTAAATACTTAAATTAACAGTTATCTACAATAGCTAATAAGCAATCAGTGTAAGCCTTTACACGAAAAGATAAAAAAAATTTTAATTTGCTAGTATTGAGATTTACAAGAATATAGCAATGGTTAAATAATATAGACCATTCTTTTTCAGAAAATGATCTCCCGAGAATCTATTATCTTGAAATGTGGTTTTGGATGTGCAACTTCCTGAAGTGAGGGTTTGCACAACAAAATTGTAGTTTACAAATGTGCTTGGAACTTTTTTTTATTTTTATTTTTATCAGTAACAAATTTCCTAGTAAACTTTGAAGTGGAGTGCCTTACAATGTGGTTACTTCTCTAGTTGGCTGCTTCCAATGTGCATTTTATTTTTATGACGGGGGAACCACAACACAGCAGAGCCCTTAGGACTCGCCCATGGAATGCATTTTTACCTTTTTAATACTAGACTATCTTAGAATTGCTTACATGCATTCATTGTTATTCTAATATGGATGTATAGCATGAAGTTGTGATTTCAGGGTTACCTGATCAATCACCAACAATGAATTTTCTGACTGGTATTTGTAAGTAGGAATTGGAATCCTGTAAAACACTGTAAATTGTTTTAGTTGGGAAGTTCAGATATGATAACACCATGTTTGGGTTTTCATTATTGGACCACATCCTTGCTTTCTAATGTACTTAGATTCTTCTTGGCCCAAAGAAAGAAAAAAAGTAATTAGATTCTTGTGTTTTAATGTATTTTGATCCTTTTCATAAATACCACAGGGTTCCCTCTGTGCTGCTAGGCGTGCTGCTGCTTTTGTGCGAGGCGATGAGGTCATTCACAAGCTATTCACCGAACTGGCTTATCGATACAAGTAATTCACTAGTTCTCAAACCTGGTACTTTTTTCGGTTGGTCTTATAAGTAGTACATTGGGCAAATGTTATGTGTTGCAGAAATAGAGAAGGTGGATATACAAGACTACTACGGACTCGAATACGAGTTGGTGATGCTGCCCCGATGGCATATATTGAGTAAGGCTGTAATTTATTTGACTGTAGTTTTTGTTTGACTTGAGAGGCCTGATCCCTGTAAGCTTACAGCTATATATTGATAGACGTCACATTATCTTATTCTCTACGTTGTGCAAATATTCACTGTCCACTCAATAATTTATTGCTAGGCTTCTTAGCTAATGAAAAATGCAGCTTTGAATTTGTGATTCCACTTGATTGGCTTGTTGTGGTAAGAATGCATTTGGTATCCTAGGTTAAGCTTCATTTGAAGGGATGTCGTAGTCCATAGCCAACAATATTTTTATTTTCTGTTTGATAGATTCATCCTTGATACTCGATTTCTTTATTGTACAATGTTGAAGCGATGAAGCTAATTTTTGGCCCCCAATCAAGCTCCATTTTCTCAAGAACACACTTGTCGACTGATTTAATGTTTTGATATACTTGGATGAGGTTGCTTGTATTATCTAATCACAGAGGTACCATTGAACAGGTTTATTGACCGAGATAATGAACTTAGACAAGCAAAGCCCCCAAATCCTCAACCACCTCAGAAAGCGCCCATCGACCCCTGGACAAGATCTAGGGTCAGCAAGCAGTTTGCACCACCAAAAGAGGATATATCGGAGTCTGAAATATGAAGTTTCATGCTGTAAAGCCGCATGTTATAACACAAATTTTGTTTCATACTTTAGTAGCGTGGAGCCATGGCTTTATTTAATTGACTGATTTACGGTTTTGAATAATGTGGTGACAATTATAAACTTAGCTGTTTCTGTGTTGAGTTTCGCATTGAAATAAGCTTTATAATACAACTGTGAATCCTTCTTTCTCATCAAGCTTCGATTTAGGCAAATTTGATTTAGATTTCTACGAGAGGCTGCGTTAGCCTGTGTGTGAAGGTCTGTGCTTGGGGTTATCCGACAGAAGTTGATCCTCATCTACAGCAATTTATAATTGTTGAAAGATATACGAGTCCATGCTACTCAACTTCTCCAATATTTATACATCATGTGTTTTTTTTTAGTTTTTTATTATTATTTTCAAATTTTTTTTTGAGTTGATTCTTCTTACAAAAATGATGTGGGACACTGCCATTGCGGTCCCATTGTGACCTCGGCTGACGTGGCATATGCCACGTCAGTTAATTTATTTCTATTTAAAAAAAAAAAGAACGCGGAAAACAAATGTGGGAAATAAAAAATTTGAGAGAAATCAAAATTCAAAAGATCAGAGTCTTTGTCGTGCATTCTTCTGTGGTTTGCGTCTTCTTTTGAGATTTGTTGTGCGTCTTCTCCCTAGCTTCGTTGTGCATCTTCACCTGATCTTTCTTGAAGGGTATGTGCTTTCTCTGTTCGTGTGAGAGCGAAACTAGAGAGTGAGAGTGGATCTCTGAGTCGTCTTCGTGGGTATCTTTGAGGTTTGCGTTTGTGTTTGTGTTTGTGTTGAATGATAATAACGTGATTTGATTCTTCAAAACCTAGTCTTTCAAACATTTTTGATGAGATTTTTTAAATGTTTCTTTATTATTCCCTCATATTTCTTCATTTTTCGTATTAAATAATTCGGCTGTGTGGATCTGTCACAGGCCAGCTTGGGAAGCAATTATTTGCTATTAAGGTATATTGATATGTAGTTTTCGACTGGTTTATTGCATCGAAAGATTCGGTTTATCAGCATAGTATCGTTTAATATTGTGATTGTTAGTTCCTAAATTTTTTGTGAGGTGACTTCAAAAGAAAAAAAAATTATGGTGATGGGAATTCTCTTTGCAGGTGAGAGAAGCTCTTAGTGCCAAGAGACTCTTACTAATTTTTTGGATTTTCCCTTTCTATGTATTCTATTCACTTCCATTAATCTTTTTGGTTTTGATTATATTGCTTTGGGTGTTGAAGTGACCGAAAAAACATGAGGATTTATAATGTTCTCTAGCTTCGAGAACATAAGTTTGGTTATTAGAGTTCTCCAGAACTAGTCTGTTATGCGAGTCTGAATATGCTTATACCAGCTTCTGTGTTAATTTGATTATGGGGAGCTCCAGAATGCTAATATAATGGGTGTCGTCTACATTTGGGTTTACTAGCTAACGATTATTGTTTATGCATTGCTTATATTGTAGTAGAGGAGATTGCATGAGACTGTAAAAATGAAGGCTGGGAAGATTTTGTTTCTTCTTCTCTCTTTGAAAGTGATTTCATTTGTAGTAGTGGTAAAGCAGCGTTCTTTGTGTTTTACAATCTATACATTTTTTGTGTATATAATTTTGTGAAAGATATCCTATTAAATCTTCTTATTTTGGGTTGAGTTTATAACACATGCAGATTGCTAATCCACCAACATGCACAATGGTAAGGAATGCATAGATTCAAGTGAATGGGAGGGGGAGTTTTTTCCTGGGATTCCAAACATTAAGTATGAAGTAGGGAGAGTTGGAGTGCCTTCTCTCACAAGGGTGTTGCCGCTCTCTCAGAAGGGATGCCATAATGTAAAATGAATTAATTGTTAAATGTGTAGGTTTTTATTTTTTACTTTCTTAAGTTTTTCTAAATTTGTTAGAGAGAATTTACTTACTTTCATTGTGGCTCTATTTTGAGAATATAGATTAGTTTTCCTTGCTCTAGTATGAAAATATAGATTGGTTTCAAGGACTTTTGTGCATTTAATGTATTTTTGAGGTATTTGGTTGTCATCTTCAACTTTCAATAGGCTACATGATACATTTCTTACTCTATTCTCTATAACTGATTTTTTACAATTTAAGCTTTAGAGTCAATAATGACCGAAAAAAATGAAGGAATACTTCATACCATAAGTCAAACTTTAGGGATTAGAATAATATATATTAGATCTCAAACTCCTGTAGATATCATGTAGAATATTTTTTATGATTAACTTTTAGTTTTTGCTTATCATATCAACAAGATTCGAAATTCACATTTCTAGTTCAGTTCAAACAGATGTGGTTTCAGGTTTAACAATCTTGCAAGATTTATTGCCCAAATGGATTGCAAATGAGCTCTCTTTCTTAAGAATTATCCTTACAAGACGAATTGATACTCTTGCTGCAGCAGTACAAGAAAAAAAATTCTATCATATCTATCTAGACATACCCCTTAACTGGTGTTAAATATTAAAGATGTATAAATAAGAATAAATTTCTATTGATTCCATTGTTTTACAAATTGCTATATAAAGTAAAAAAAATGTTATTAAGAACAAGATAATAAGGCTTGCCCAAAGCAACAAAAACAAGACCAGCGAATGCGCATGACTTTGAGATGATAAAGCCTTTATACCATTCAAAATTTAAGTTGACATACCCTACAAATGTTAATCCAATGGCAGCCCCTATAGTAATGCTAAGAAAAGACCAATTGAGGAAGGAAGCTATGTGCTTTATTTCTTCAGGATCATTGAGACAAACTTATCAGCTTCAGCACCTAAAGCAGGAAGAGCCTCTGATTCCCCTGCCTCCAAGTGCCAACAAGTATATTGAAGCATAAAACAGCAAAGCTTTTGTACCATGCACACAATTTGACTTCCCACAAGCTTCAGTTGCAATTTAGGATGATAAGATTGAATTAATACCAAAATATATTCCTGAAAGTAGAACACCCAAAATGTAAAGCATTGATTAATATAACAAACTTTTAAAATCATCCCCCTTCCTCGAAATTTCCATTATTTCCAAGTCCCATCAAAGATATCAAAACTTCAAAAATAGTCTGTATAAAGCTAATAAATAAAGACATGTTTTCACACGCACACAAAAACCATTAAGGTAGGAAGAGAACCCAAAATTGTAGTGCAAAAAATTGATAGGACACTTTCATAGACTTAGGGCTGTAAATGAACTAGGCTACTTGGCAGTTTGCTCGATACCGCTCGGTTAAACTCAAATCAAACTCGATTCGTGAAAAAAAAAAGTTCGTTCGTGAATGCAAATACCCACTCAATTAGTAAATGACACATACCTGACAAAACTCGACTCGACTCGACTCGGCTAAACCTGATTAAGGCTCGCTAGTTTATGCCCGAGTCAACTCGTTCGCTTGACTCTATTAAAATTCATTTATATTGATAAATATATACACATATATATGTTTTATATATGTATTGCTAATAATATAAGTATATCATTTTTATAATTAAATATGTAATATGTAATTTTATTACTTATATCTATATGATGAATATACTTTATAGTTATGTTTTATAATTTGTACAATAATTAGTCTATAAAATTTAATAATTTCATATATTAATACGTGGGAAGCATGTGAAATACGTATATGTTATCATATTATGTGTATTTATTAATAATATATATAAGCATATAATATATTGTTATGATGAATAAGTATCAACTAGTTACATATTAAATATTAATTTCTTATTAGTTATTTATTTATTTTTAAATTTTATTCAAAAAATTAAAAAAAAAGAGCTCAAGCTTGGCTCGGTTTGAGTTCATTTGTGGGATGAGCTCAAGCTCGAGTTCAAGTTGAAATATTAGTTTATCGAGTCGTTCGAACAATAAATAAATAAAAACTCGAGTTCAAGTATTTTGAGTCGAGTTCAAGCTCGATAAGCCAGAGCTTGGCTCGACTCGGCTCGATTACAGCCCTACATAGACTATGAGGACCTTTCCCTTCCATCACTTAAACTTACACTCTTCTTTGTATTTTCTTGTGGTTTTTCCTTGCTCAGTCTTTTTTCTTTGCTATACCTAATGCTCTCTGTGTTTATAGCACAAACTCTAGGGGTAGTAGACCTGTAGTTAAAAGTGTGTTTCTCACCACCAAACCCTCGTGTTTTTTTTTTTAGTCCCTTCAACATCCAAAACAGTAATATTGAAAGCAAAAAAATCAATGGAAGCGAACAGAATAGATAAAAAAGGAAAATCCAAAAAATTAATAAGATTCTCTTGACACTAAGAGCCTCTATTCTCTGGTCAAAGAGAATTTCCATTACCATAGTTTTTTTTCTTTTGAAGTCACCTCACAAGAAATCGACAATCACAGTGTTGGACGATGCTACGTTGATAAAATGAATTTTTTGATGTAATCTACTAGTCAAAAACTACAAATCAATATACCTTAATAGCAGATGATTGCTTCCCAAGCTAGCCTGTGATAGATCCACATGCAGTTGAATTATTTAAAACGAAAAACGAAGAAATTTGAGAGAAAGTGAAGAAATGTTTCAAAATCTCCCAAAAAATGTCTGGAAGACTAGGATTTGAATAACCGAATCACAGTATCACCATCCAATGCGAACGCAAACCTTAGAGATACCCACGAAGACGACTCAGAGATCCACTCCCACTCTCTAGTTTCACTCTTGCACGAACACAGAAGGTACATACCCTTCAAGAAAGATCGGGAGAAGCTCGGGAGAAGATGCACGTCGAACATCGGGAGAAGATGCAGACCACAGAAGAATGCACAGCAAAGACTCTGATTTTTCATTTCTTGCTTTCTTTCTCCCTCTCTCTCACAGGTTTTGATTTCTCTCAAGACCACATATTGGTTTTTTGCATTTTGAATTTTGAATTTCCTTTTTTTTCTTTTTTTTTGAAATATAAATAAATCAACCGATGTGGCATATGCCACGTCACCTAAGGTCGCAATGGCAGTGTCCCATATCATTACTCTTCTTCTTAAACTAATTTAACTTTTTAATTCATTATCTATAAATTAAATATTTGATAAAAGAAGAAAATAATAAAAATTAAAAAAAAAAATTGTGTGTGGAGATTAGGAAGGTTGAGCAGCTTTTTTTTCAAGATATACAGTTTGAAATGCTTCGTATATATCATATGGTTTCCAAGAATGCAATTGAATCGGACGCGTTTACGTATAAGAATATCGAACTGTAAAAGCTATAAATGATAAAGCTTGGTCCTTCGTTTCGAGCGTAGAATGGCATAAGAATAGTGGGGGTAAGTGTAACCTTGCAAGGAAGGCTCACTAAGACTGCTTTGATTAGCCCATTTGTTGACACTGAAAGACAACAGTGGTGAAGGGGGAAGACGCGGGAATATATATGAGAGGGCGGGGTGTTGGGCTCTGCTTTACTGCTTCCACTTATTTGGGCTTTTACTTAGGCCCAATTGAAAACTAAACTGATGCCCTTATACATAGTCTTGGATATGGGCCCAGTGTCTTAAAACATGCAAGTACGTTCTGGATTTTTTTTTCCCTTGTATAAACAAACAAATACGTGAAGATCAGATCATCAGAATTCAGACCGACACAAAAAACTTACGTAAGTAAAGTTTGGTTTGTATTTACGTTACGTTTTCGGCTTGTCACAGTACTCCCTTGTCTTCCCAGCTCCCGTTGTTTTTCCATAATTGTGCCACTGGTTTCTTCAATCCTGCTCCCAGGGATCTTTCACGTCGCAGTTCCTTTTTCTGTTTCTCTCTCTCTCTTTCCTCACGATCTCTGTCGCATCTCTGGGCCTACGTACGTCAGTTTTGGATAATGGTTGAAACATGAAAACCATGACATATATACATCTCGACTACTCTTGTTATTTTCTTTATGCTTCCAAACAGGGCCGGTTCTTAATTAATTTATTGGTCCAAATAACTTACTCGGATTAGACAAGGAATCTACCTTGAAGGCTTGAACTGCTCATGGATCACTATCCTACTATTGAGAAAAGAGAGGGAAAAAAAAAAAAAAACAATCGGAAAGAGGAAACTTATTTATGTGTCTGCGACGTTGAATTTTGAGACCTGGCGCCCCCAGAATCATATCATTTTGTTCTTTCTACCATGGAATATTTTTCGTCGACCTGCATGAGAAGAGCCAATGGGAGGGAAGCATTCAGAAATCTGTGGGGGACAAGATAGCGAATTGAATAGGAAAAACCCAATAAATCCTAAATAAAAATGATTTGATTGCAATAAGAAAGTCATCATAGATAGGGACTAGTGGTACTGGTAATTAATCGATATAATATAAAAAGCTTATGAATAACTCTCTCTCTCTCTCTCTCTCTATATATATATATATATATATCTTCTTCTTTTTTGTGCTTCTATATATATATTTATAATATATATATAATATAATATAAGAAGCCAGCCTCCAGGGTGCCTGATTAATGAAAAATAAAAATAAAAATATATGAAGTATCAAATTAAGGTGAGCTTATAAATTCCCTGAAGGAATATCAATTACCAAGTTAATTCCAAGTGCATGTGGGTTCTGATAACTTTATCGAGTTCTAATTTTTCTACATTAATTAGTACTGCTGTCCACCAAAGAGATCTCTACTTAGAGAAATTAATCTACTGGAAACAGTAAGTTGGTAATTCATAAGACCTATGTACAGTGGCAAATTTAAGAATTTGTTTTAGGGAGGTCAAGTAAAATTAACATAAAATATATAAAATATTTTTTATTATATTTTTATACATTTTTTATGTAGTATAGAACAATCTAATATTAAAATTTATAATAAAAATAAAATATGTTTAATATAACTTATATATTAAAAAAATATATAATATATCAAGAATATATTATCATAATAAAAAAATATTAAAAATACGTTAGAAATTATCTAAATTTTTTATTTTATTTTTATTTTTATCTATAATAAAAATATGTCATCATATTATTATATTATCCCAATGTGGCTCTGCTACTGCCTACCTACGTAGAACAATGCATGAGGCATAACGCCATTTCTAGCTAGGTAGAGGATTAACAAGTGCCTTTAACGTGCGCCTAGGTTAGTTACATCAATCAATTGAGATAACCAAATATATATATATATATATATATATATATGAATCGTTTTAAAGTATTGAAGTTATAACAATTAATTATATAGTAAATTAACTTTGTTCTTTGAATTTGATTACCGGCCACATGATTACAAAGAAAAAAAATAGAATAAAAAAGAAAAAAATAGCAGAAAATCGAATTGCTATTGGTGCCATTATTTCCATACCTCAGTAGTACAAAAAGGATCCAATAACCAAATATTTCGACAAGGCCAAAAACTAGATCAATGTTATGAAACTTAAAGAAAGGAACTACTATTGTAAAAGAGAAATAAGAAACTCTCTCTGAAACTCTTAAGAACTGAAACTTTCTTTCTCTCTATATTTTCTTATGAATTTCATTACAACTGAAGCCCCTATTTATAGGCTTTGAAGTTACTATGCAAGTTACTATGCAAGTTACTATGCAAGTCACTATGCAAGTTACTATGCAAATTTAATATAATAGTGGTGGGGTCATTCACATTATTTAGTGGTGGGACAGGGGGCGGCTGCCGTCCCTCCACTAAATTCATTACACTCCCCCTTGAATGACCACTCATAAGGAATCTGCCTCGTTAAAACCTTGCCAAGTAAAAACCCAGTGGGAAGAAAAACCAATGGCGAAGGAAAAAGAGTACAGTCTTCTTATGTATCCACAAGTGCTTTAAGATTGCCTCATTAAAACCTTGCAGAGGAAAACCCAGTGGGACAAAACCTCAGCGAAGGAAAAAGAGTACAATCAGCACATTTACTCCCCCTGAAAAGTGCATGACAAAAGATCTTTGAGTCTTCGCATTCCAATGTTATGCACAATCTTCTTGAATGTGGAAGTTGGTAACGCCTTTGTGAATAAATCTGCCAGATTATCACTAGATCGTATCTGCTTGACATCAATTTCACCTTTCTCTTGAAGTTCATGAGTATAAAAGAATTTAGGTGAAATATGTTTGGTTCTATCACCTTTGATGTATCCTCCTCTGATTTGAGTGATACAAGCAGTATTATCTTCATATAAGATTGTTGGGCTATTATTGATCATAGGAAGTCCACACTTTTCCTGGATATGTTGAATAACTGATCTCAACCAAATACACTCTCGACTTGCTTCATGAATAGCAATGATCTCTGAGTGATTTGAAGAAGTAGCAGATAGTGTCTGCTTAACAGATCTCCATGATATAGCAGTATCTCCATAAGTAAATAAATATCCAGTTTGAGATCTACCTTTGTGTGGATCTGAAAGATAACCTGCATCTGCATACCCAATCAATTCTGGACTTGAACCATGTTGATAAAATAATCCCATATCAACCGTACCATGAAGGTAACGAAGGACATGTTTAATGCCATTCCAATGCCTTCTAGTTGGTGCAGAACTATATCTTGCAAGCAGATTAACTGAGAATGTAATATCTGGTCGAGTGCAATTTGCAAGATACATCAAAGCTCCAATTGCACTGAGATATGGTACTTCAGGACCAAGAATTTCTTCATCGTCATCACAAGGACGGAATGGATCTTTCTTCACATCAAGTGTTCGAACAATCATTGGAGTACTCAGGGGATGAGATTTGTCCATATAAAAATGCTTTAGGACTTTCTCAGTATACATGGACTGATGAATAAAAATTCCATTTGGCAAGTGCTCAAGCTGCAGGCCGAGACAAAGTTTTGTTTTGCCAAGATCTTTCATTTCAAATTCATTCTTTAAATATATAGCGGTTTTTGAGATCTCTTCAGGAGTTCCCACAATATTTAAATCATCAACATAAACCGCAATAATGACAAATCCGGATTCTGATTTCTTAATAAAAACACATGGGCATATAAGATTATTCTCAAATCCTTCTTTCAATAGATATTCGCTTAAGCGATTATACCACATGCGCCCGGATTGCTTCAACCCATATAAAGATCTTTGTAGTCTCATTGAGTACATATTTCTAGATGTACTTGTAGATGCTTCAGGCATCTTATATCCTTCAGGGATTTTCATATATATATCATGGTCTAAGGATCCATATAAATATGCAGTGACCACATCCATCAACCGCATTTCTAATCTTTTTGTAACAACCAGACTAATCAAAAATCTAAATGTGATTGCATCCATAACGGGAGAGTATGTTTCTTCATAATCAATCCTGGGTTTCTGCAGGAAACCTTGTGCGACAAGCCGTGCTTTGTACCGCACAATTTCATTTTTCTCATTACGTTTTCGTACAAATACCCACTTATATCCAACAGGCATTACACCCTTCGGTGTTTGGACAACAGGTCCAAATACTTCTCGCTTTGCTAGCGAATTTAGTTCAGCTTCAATAGCTGTTTTCCATTTTGGCCAATCATTTCTACGTCGACATTCTTCGACGCTTTTTGGCTCACTTTCTTCATTACTTCTGGTAATGTCAAGGGCCATTTTATATGAAAATATGTTGTCGACAACAGTTTTATTTCTATCCAGAATTTCTCCAGTTTTCATGAAATGTATTGAGATCTCATTATTTTCAGGTACCTGTTCCTCTTCAGGAGAAAATATTTCATGACACACCTCTTTAGGAGGTCCCTTTTCAGGAGATTTATACTCTTCAGGAGTTTCCTCTTCAGGAGGTTCTAGAATAGAAGATTTGAACTCTTTAAGAGCACCAATTATATTTGTAGCCTGTATTGTGGGTACGTGTTCTTCAGGAACACCAAATTCATTTTGTATTCTTTTCCTTCTGGGAATTTTGTCTTTTGCCCCAATAGGTCTTCCACGCTTCAGGCGTATTTTAGATTCACCTATTGCTGTTTTGACAATTTGTCCTTCAGGGACTTCAATCCTTGCTGGAGCATTAACAGCAGGAATATAAGATTTTACTACACCTTTAGTGTCAGTAAATACATCCGGTAATTGATTTGCAACATTTTGCAAATGAATAATCCTCTGAACTTCCCGTTTACATTCATTTGTAGGAGGATCAAAATGAGACAGGGTCTTATTATCCCAAGTAATATCTTGTCGTGCTTCAGGCACCGATTTTTCTTTACCCATTAACGGAAAATTTGATTCGTCAAAATGACAATCCTCAAAACGTGCTTTAAACATATCCCCTGTAAGGGGTTCAAGGTATCTAATAATGGATGGAGAATCAAAACCAACATATATCCCAAGTCTACGTTGAGGACCCATTTTTGTACCTTGCGGAGGTGCAATTGGAACATATACAGCACATCCAAAAGTACGAAGATGAGAAATATTTGGTTGTTGACCAAATGCAAGCTGTAATGGAGAATATTTATGATATGCAGATGGTCTAATGCGAATTAGAGATGCTGCATGAAGTATAGCATGTCCCCAAACAGAAATAGGTAGTCTTGATTTCATAAGTAAAGGTCTAGCGATTAATTGAAGCCTTTTGATCAGAGATTCAGCTAAACCGTTTTGTGTGTGTGTATGGGCAACAGGATGTTCAACATCTATTCCTATTGACATGCAATAATCATCAAAAACTTGAGATGAAAATTCACCTGCATTATCCAATCGAATGGTCTTAATTGGATGCTCAGGAAATTGTGCTCGTAGTTTAATTATCTGAGCAATAAGTCTAGCAAATGCAACATTTCTAGTGGAAAGAAGACAAACATGTGACCATCGACTAGATGCATCAATTAGAACCATAAAATATCTAAATGGTCCACTTGATGGATGAATAGGCCCACATATATCTCCGTGAATCCTTTGTAAAAAGGATGGAGATTCAACAATGACTTTTGAGGGAGATGGTCTAATAATCAACTTACCTTGTGAACATGCAAAGCACGGAGATTCATTGGGTAGAAATATCTTTTGATTCTTTAAGGGATGCCCATGCGAATTTTCAATAATTCGTCTCATCATTATAGAACCCGGATGTCCAAGGCGATCATGCCAAGTCATAAATACTTTAGGGTCAATGCACTTCTGGTGCATTACCACATATGATTCAATTGTTCTCATTTTTGTATAATACAATCCAGAACATAGAGCAGGCAGTTTTTCTAAAACGAGCTTCTGGCCCGATATTGTTTTAGTAATAAGAAGATGCTCTTTACTGCCTTCATTGGTCGTTTCAATATGGTAATCATTATGACGTATATCTTTGAAACTCAATAAATTTCTTCTGGATTGTGAAGAGAATAGAGTATCATCAATACAAAATTTGGTGCCATTAGGCAACACAATATAAGCTCTTCCGGAGCCCTCAATTAAATCCGATGAACCTGATATGGTATGGACATAGGCTTTACTCAGTGTTAGATTTTGAAAATATTTCTTTTCTTTGAGAATTGTGTGAGTTGTAGCACTGTCAGCCAGACATATATCTTTATCATTCAACTCAGAGATAAAAAGCTCATCAATGTGATCCATGATTCTACAAAATATACAAAACTTTTATTACTGATAGAAAGAAAATACATTAATTGAGTGGAACACTTCCATCTCCAATTAAGTGTTCAATACTACCTTCAGGATGATTAAAGAAATCAGACACATCAAGATGAGTAACGTCTACATCTACTAAATCTAATAAATCATCTGATGGTTCTACTAAATTTGTTTCATGCACTTTATTCTTTCCTTTAATAGAAGCTTGATATAAATCAGCTAAGTGCCTGGCCGTACGACAGGTACGTAACTACTGTTTAGTCATTTACATCTATGACAAACATTTTCATTTTTTTTTATTAAGAATTATTCTGAGGGCCTTTACCCTTCTCTGAGTTGGATCACTTCTGGTGATACGATATATTTTTATCATCTTTAGTGTTGTCGCTTTTGGGACCAACACTTCTATAATTTTTCTATTACGTCTACGCCCTTAATTCCTTTGAAAGGATGCACTGTTCACTTCTAGAAATTGTGTAAATTCGATATTA
The DNA here is from genome assembly GCA_036559045.1 of Platycarya longipes. NCBI lineage: Eukaryota > Viridiplantae > Streptophyta > Magnoliopsida > Fagales > Juglandaceae > Platycarya > Platycarya longipes. The sequence goes on from CM071791.1 coordinate 32,174,986, forward strand.
TTAATATGACGTAACTGGTGTAACAAAAACTCATTATTTAGCTCAATCACTGGAAGACAAAACAAAAATTCAGAATATTTGTTGAACTTTCATTCTCGATATTGCTACTGCAGGAGCACATTCGATGTATGAAAAATAATGTCTTCTTTTATATATCATCATCAGTGACATTTTCACTGTATAATTTTAATATTGAGCTGATTTTAAAGAGTGCAGAATATTCAATACCACTCTTAAAATCTTGCAACTTCAGGTGCAATAAATCATAATGATCTTTTGAGAGGATTACATCTTCTGGTGCTTATATCACTCTCTTAATTCATTTCACACAGTAAGATGATTTTTCATCATGAGATACACAGCACGGTCCTTCAGGGACACATGGTTTTCTTCTATGATTGTATCTTTCAAGTTCATCATCATATCCAAATAGATCTCATCAAGGATCTTGAATAAATAACATTTTTCAGAAATGTCAATATTAATAAATCTCAATATTTGACATTATATTACAAAAATAAATCTGTGAATTTAAGAAATATATTCACATTATCATGAGAATAAAAATAAAATTTTATCAAGTAATATTCAGCAATATTACCTTTAATATTTATCTCAAGGACTGTAAATAATATATTGAAAAACTTACTTGAAGTAGAAGACCACTAGCTTCAGTATCGGTAGAACCTCGTGCTGATAACGTGTTATGAAACTTAAAGAAAGGAACTACTATTGTAAAAGAGAAATAAGAAACTCTCTCTGAAACTCTTAAGAACTGAAACTTTCTTTCTCTCTATATTTTCTTATGAATTTCATTACAACTGAAGCCCCTATTTATAGGCTTTGAAATTACTATGCAAGTTACTATGCAAGTTACTATGCAAGTCACTATACAAGTTACTATGCAAATTTAATATAATAGTGGTGGGGTCATTCACATTATTTAGTGGTGGGACAGGGGCAGCTGCCGTCCCTCCACTAAATTCATTACAATCAACAAATTAAATGGGGGCAGCCAGAATCAAACTCAGCAACAATTTACGCTCATCTCAGAAAACTGACTAGACAAGCCCGACCCGCCACCCAAATTTCTCCTACTCTTAGGATTGATCATAAATATTGACGCTGAAGGTGTCCACTTATTACTACTATACCGATATGCACTAGCAGTTTTGGCTAATTCCTGCGGCCTCTTGTCTGCATCGAGAGGGGTTTTGTGCTGGTCAGAGAGCCACTTAGACTGCATGTAAGTGGTAGTCCTCCATGGGGGTATGTGGAGGCCCCTCTCTCTAAGGGATTGTTTGGCAGCTGTGCATAGAAGATATATTATCTTTTTAAGCTTTTCCTCCGTCCCAATAAATATGTATGGGAGTGCGTCTGTGAGCTCCTTGTACGTCTGCGTAGGCCTTGCAAGCTCAAACTGTGACTTGAAGTCCATGTCCACAATAAGCCTCCTCGTATCACCATTCTCAGCTTTCATTTTAATATCGATGTATTCATAATCACCTGTCAAAACCAGAAATTGAGAGTTTTAAACCCAAGTCCCCTTCGGCTTCACACCTGGAGATCATCCTCGTCTCACTCACGCGCGTCTAAATTCATTTCGCCAATGCTTCCAAACTATATATAATTAGAGGACAAATTAAGAAATATCGTAAGCTATGGATCCGGTGGGGACCTAGATAGTAGAGTTTCTGAAGCAGAAGCCATTTCCAGGGGACTTTACAATCTTTCTATTTGTTTTCTTACTTGGATCAAAATTATCAAATCAAGAACCAAGCAGTACGGCTTTAAATTCTTGATAGAAGAAAGTAGGTAGAGGGGACGTATGGAATTTTCAGCTAAATAATAAATAAAGAGCTATAGGGAGAGAGACACACCAGCAGGGCATCCCAAGGAAGTGACCCAAGATGTTTGACACAGAGAAGCCTCACAGCCATCCATTTTGAGCCTCATGACAAGCCACTTTTTCAGACTGCTGGTTTTTTTCTCAGCATCCTTTTTTATGCCCATATGCCTCGACACACTCTCAAGCACCTCAGATTCAGCTTGTGTCCCGCTCCCAAGAATCTCCTGAAACATCAGTACGGGATTTTAAATTAAGTTACTCTCTCTCTCTCTCTCTCTCTCTCATACACACAAAACAAAACCAAAACCAGTTTATTACATACTCGAGAACTGGACATTGGAAGCATCTCGTTTATGGAAAATCATACCTGTAAAGTGAGATATTGGGTATGATGATTAGGAGGAGGACAGTCTGAGGAAGCAGAAAAAATGGGTGATGATGATTCTGATTCTATAAACTCCTCTACCATCTGAGCCAGTCTTTCCTCTTCTAAGCTACTCATGACCTCTCTCTCTCTCTAGGTGGAATTGAGGTTTTCTTTTCCTGGACTAGAAAAAAGCTTAGATAAGTATGAGCTTGGGGATTGTAGAACTTGGTTTATATAAATTGGAACCTGAGAGGTGCTCTTTATATGGCAGACTCTGCGATGGCGGTGGGAGTTGTTGGGGAAATCCCGGCCGACAGACGAACAGCAAATACGGAGCCGCGCAGCGGACGCAACAGAGAGAAATTAAAACTGAAGACGGAGAACAGAAATGGACACCAGAGATGAAGTGGTTCAGCTCAAATTGAGCCTACATCCACTGTTGGGTCGGTCTAAATCACTATAATAAACAAAGATGGAGTACACTTCTGGGAGGTTACAAAGCTCTCTCCCTCAAGACTCTCAAACCCTTTACAAGTAGGCTCTCTCTGATTTACAAACTCAAACAAGGAGAAAAAATGGGAGACGGAACGCCTGTGTTCGTAATCTCGCTTGAGCGAGCCCTTCTCGCTCGAGCGAAATCGCCTTCACTCCACAGCTCTCTGCTTCCGCTCTCTTCTGCACAAATGGCCCGAATCCTTATATAGGCTGTATCTCGCTCGAGCGAGACATTCTCGCTCGAGCGGAACACTATTCCAGACGGCGCTAACCCTAGTTCCTGGAAGCGATGCATCCCTAGGATTGATTCTCGCTCGAGCGGGAGGTCGAGCGAGAGTCGAGCGAAGTCTCTGCCTGGATCCAAAACTCTCCGTTTGATGTCTCGCTCGAGCGAGAGTCGAGCGAGGGTCGAGCGAACTTACGGGTTGAAAACTCCAAGTGCAAACTGATGCGCTTCATTCAAGCCACATCTCAACAAATCTCCACCTTGGCTTGAATAAGCCCCACAAAATGATTCTGGACAAAAGACCCACAAATCCTTCAACCACGGAAGGAATACCCAACACGAAATAAGAAGTCTATCTTTGAAGAACTCACTTTCCACACAAAAGTCTTCAACAACATAGACAACATCTGAAGATTCACTATCTTCACCCAAACGGCAATGCACCACAATACAGACTGCTTACTTGAACAAACGGCTTCTGAATACAAATGAAGACAACCAAATATTCTTCAGCCAAAGTAAGAATCAACAAAAAAAGCCTGTATGAGCATACACAAAAGGTGACCAACTGCCCCCTTTATCTACCAGCTGTAGACCTGCTCTCACTGTGCACCAATGCCAATAACAATGAAGCTCTCTGCAACTCCACCTTCTTGCTATAACTCTCTCTCCTTTCTGTGGAAACAAAAGAAAAGAAAATTCACCAAATAGCAAGATGCGTTGTCCGCTTCACTGACGATCTGTAGACAAGCCTGGTAAACCAAAAGCAAATTGTAGACTCTGTCACTCAAAGCCCACCTCATTCCATTCAGTTACTCCGTGGAGTGAAACAAAACTGCATGGTCTGAGTAACGCTATACCTTCTTGTCTGTAGATCACTGTCTTCTCAAAAGTGTTTGAACACCAAACACGTCACAAAGAAACAGATAGACAAAACCAAACTTCCAATGATCATAAAACAAATATGAGTTTAATACAAAACAAGACTTTACACACGATGTATCCTGATCAGAAATACTGCAGGAACCCTGATTCTACACTGCTTCCCAAGAATACAATGCAAACAAAAAACCAAGATTACTGCCCTCTGATCACACCAAGCAAAAGCTGCTGACTCATAAATGACCATCCTGTCTGGTGGATCCGCACGTGACTCATGCGAATGAATATCTGAATCTGGAGCATGTGAGAATACTCCACCTGTCACCACACTGCCCTCAAGGAAGTAGAGACTAACTGTCATCTTCTTCACTGTCATCACTACTAGAGGAACTTTCCTCTTCCTCGACATTTTTCAATTGAGGACACTCACTTCTGTAATGACCCAACTTATGGCAGTGGTAACACTTCAGTTTTCTCTTGTTAGATCTGGAGCTACTGGAACTGGAACTATCTCTATTCTTCCCTGAACATCCTTCCCCGGATCTATCACCAGAGGAACATTTCACAAACAAACCCTCGGCTTGATTGTTCATGCCTAAACCCCCAAATTTTGTTCTCAATTCCTTAGAATTCAAAGCAGACTTGACATCTACTAAGGAGATTGTATCTCTACCATACAACATTGAGTTTACAAAATTATCAAACGAAATAGGCAATGAACACAAAACAATTAAGGCTTGATCTTCCTCATCAATCTTAATGTCTATGTTCCTCAGATCCAAAATAATCTTATTAAATTCATCTAGATGTGCAGAAATAGAAGTACCTTCCTCCATTTTGAGAGTGTATAATCGTTGTTTCAAAAACAACCGGTTAGTGAGAGATTTCTTCAAGTACAAGCTCTCTAGCTTGTTCCACAGACCAATCGCGGTCTCCTCCACTGCAACTTCCCTCAAAACTTCATCTGATAGTGATAGTAGAATAGTACTGTGAGCCAATTCTTCCTCATTCCTTGACGATGCAGGAGACTCACCAGTCACTCCTTCTACAACCTTGAACAGACCCTGCTGACGCAACAAAGCCTTCATCCTCAAGCGCCATAAACTGAAACTATTCTGACCGTCAAATTTCTCTACTCCAAAATTTACTGAGGCCATCCCTTAACTCTCTGATACCAGTTTGTTGGGGAAATCCCGGCCGACAGACGAACAGCAAATACGGAGCCGCGCAGCGGACGCAACAGAGAGAAATTAAAACTGAAGACGGAGAACAGAAATGGACACCAGAGATGAAGTGGTTCAGCTCAAATTGAGCCTACATCCACTGTTGGGTCGGTCTAAATCACTATAATAAACAAAGATGGAGTACACTTCTGGGAGGTTACAAAGCTCTCTCTCTCAAGACTCTCAAACCCTTTACAAGTAGGCTCTCTCTAATCTACAAACTCAAACAAGGAGAAAAAATGGGAGACGGAACGCCTGTGTTCGTAATCTCGCTCGAGCGAAATCGCCTTCACTCCACAGCTCTCTGCTTCCGCTCTCTTCTGCACAAATGGCCCGAATCCTTATATAGGCTGTATCTCGCTCGAGCGAGACATTCTCGCTCGAGCGGAACACTATTCCAGACGGCGCTAACCCTAGTTCCTGGAAGCGATGCATCCCTAGGATTGATTCTCGCTCGAGCGGGAGGTCGAGCGAGAGTCGAGCGAAGTCTCTGCCTGGAGTTAAAACTCTCCGTTTGATGTCTCGCTCGAGCGAGAGTCGAGCGAGGGTCGAGCGAACTTACGGGTTGAAAACTCCAAGTGCAAACTGATGCGCTTCATTCAAGCCACATCTCAACAGGAGTTACAGCTATATGGTGACAGATGAGGTCATGCAAAGATCTTAGCAGTCTGATGTGTATATATCTGTATATATATTGTACGTGTATATAGTAATTAATAAACAATGGTAAATATAAACAGGGGCATAAAATATTGGTCGCATGTAATACTGACGGAGGCTAGTGAGGGACGTTATCCTTACCTTTTACTGTGAAAATGACACCAAATGCATATGGTGGTTTCAGTTTCAGTTCCAGCAGCCACTTCAAAGCTTCAGTTTTTCATGTTTCGGTGAGATGATCCAACTAGAAAATGATCAAAAAAACCCAGCTCGGGCCTCTGATGATCTCCTGGAGACTGACTCAGTACTCCTAATCTGATATGGTGGGATATTATATATGGACTTCAACTTCTCACGGTGTTGGACGCTTTTGATTTTGTTTTTTTTTTTTGGGTTAGCGAATCACCTATGGATTGGAGAGAGCCGTCTTGAAGTGCTCAGAGATTTTTAAATGGTTTTGGGACTGCTAATCAAGTAGAAAGGCAGAGAAATATTAATCATGGATCATGAATATCTTTCTGTTTTCTCCTTTACTAATTACTTTCATAGATACATTTAATCTATCATATACTTCAAATTTTTATTATTATTTTTTATTGGGAAAAAGGTAGAACGTCGTCTCAAACTTAATTAGCATTTATTAAAACTGTAGAAATGACTAAATCAATTCATGAAAAAATAAATGAGTTAACTATTTTTGCTACATGCATTGCCATAATCTTTATTGATTTTAAAAAAAATACACACCCCTAGCTTTCAACGGTAAAATTTTGCATCCTTTAATCATAAAAAAAAAATGACAGTTAAGATGACCATGGTACAATTCTGTTCATTAATTATAAAACCTGAATGAAAATGATGGATATTTTATTTCATTTTTATTTTTTTATAATTGGATGTAACGATGTATAAATTTTGGGAACTTGTATTGTAAAGCTGTACATGACATGAAAGGACTCAATTACTTGACACAGACCTATCTATATATATATATATATATATCTATATATATATATAGGTCGAAGAAAAGGCGGAAAAGACTACATTATCTGGAACTTCGTATTACTTTATTAATCGTTAAAAAACCAAAGCCTTTTTACATAATTCTGGCTTAAACGAGGAATCTTGATGAAGCTCCTTCATTTGGTTAATTGGCTTCTGGTATATTTGAATTGGATCTTATTCAACTGTCACCGAATTCCGTGAAACTCCAAAGTTGATGCAGCTTTTACAGTTTTACCACTTTTTTTTTCCTCTCTAAAAGAATGCCTTTCTTCTAAAAGGTCAGCTTTCTCTTTTGTGTATATATATATATATATTTCTTAAAAGGGTGTATTTTTCTTTTCAGTTTCTGCAGAAACAGCGTCGAACATAGTCGTTTCCGCCCACCGCATGCTGATTTACATAGTGGATTCCTTGATTTCTATCTGTGTCGCGGCATGTTGTGTTTTTATGAATTTTAAAGCAAGCAAAGATGTATTTGCTAAAGATAAAATTGATTAGAGATTAAATCAAGTGCAAAAGTTCTCGACCCTTGTCTATTATATTGGTTTTTGTTAATGTAAATTTTATTGGCTTGGATTAGTGTTGGCTTATTTGTATTCAAATAGGATAAGATTTCATCTTATCTCTAAAACTGTAATTTTGAATTGTTGAATTTGAATTCAAATAGGATAAGTTTTAATTTTTGAATGAATGTAATTTAAACTATGAGATTTATCCATAAGATTTTAAATTCATTTAGGTGTCTAGGAGTTTGTTAAAGAGGCCGGAGAGTTGAATTTCGAAATCTAGAATGATAAAATCAGAAGGCAAATTCGAAATTCAAATTGCAGCAGTAAATCTAGAAGTCTGTTAGCAACCTGTCAGCAGACGGATTCTGATGAAGGATGACCTATCAGCAGACGCATTTTAGCAGCACTTTTGGATTGTCTATTTAAATCAAGTCATATGGTAACCCTAGAAAGGGATTTCGGCCAGAGCTGATTTTAGATATATTTGAAAGTCATTTGAGAGGAAAATTAGTGGAGAATTTTCCTTATGATTTTTATACACTTGCGAGTGTGATCTTCTTCAAGGTTTGAGAAGATCGTTTATTGATGTACGTGATCAACCACTGGAGGTTCCAGTAGGAAAGACATAGATTGAAGATCGTCAGAGATTCTGGCTGCTACTGCGGTAGGGATAAATGGGTCGTTTATCCGGTCAAGTAAGAGAGTCAATTGACAAAAGTTTTGTAATTGAATAGCTTACTTGTAAATTGATTTTCAATCAATAAAAATAATTTTCCTGGGTTTGGTTGCCCCGTAAGGTTTTACTTTTGAAAAGTTCTTCAAAATGTTTTCCTTCGCAACCAATCGGTGTGTTATGCTTGATAATTTATTTATTACATATTTATGAATATTCAGATAATTGATATCTAACAAATTTGATTGTGAAAATTGTTAGATATATTTGGCCATACAAGGGTAAAAAGGGAATTTCAATTGGCATTAGAGCGGGTTCACTCATCCGAGTGTGATTCGTTCCCCTGGTAGAGATGACATCATTGTATGTTCCACCGGAATTTGATGGTGAGAACTATGCGTATTGGAAAGTACGTATGAGAGCATTCCTAAAATCATTGGATGAACAAGTATGGCAAGCCGTTGAAAGAGGGTGGAAAAAACCCGAGACCAGTATTGATACTTGGTCGAAAGATGAGTTAAATAATAGCAATTTCAATAGCAAAGGGTTGAATGCCATCTTCATGGCGGTATCTCAAGAAGAGTTCAAAAGGATCTCCATGTGTGAGATAGCGAATGAGGCATGGGACATATTGGAAGTCACACATGAAGGAACAATGACTGTGAAAAATTCTAAATTATAATTGTTAATATCTAGATTTGAAGAAATTAAAATGCTTGAAAATGAATGTTTTAATGATTTTTATTCTAAACTAAATGATCTGGTGAATTCCAGGTTTAATCTTGGAGAGAAGGTTGAAGACTTAAGAGTCGTGAGGAAAATCTTGAGGTCTTTACCTGAGAGATTTCGACCAAAAATCACAGCTATTGAGGAAAGCAAAGACTTGGATATAATCAAAGTTAAAGAACTCGTTGGGTCCTTACAAACGTATGAATCACCTCTTCCCCAAATGAGAAAAGGTAAATCTATTGCTTTAAAAATTGTGAAAGAAAAGCATGATGATATTTGTGGTGAGGAGAGTCTAAATGATGAGGATATAGCTCTTATTGCTAGGAAATTCAAAAAGTTTATGGTTAAGAAAAAGACTAATGAAAAACAAAAGAGAGCAAAAGAATTTCCAGCAAAGAAAAATGAATTAGAAAATTGGAATAAAGACAAAGTTGAGAAAAATAAGAAGGTAAAATGTTATGAATACTTAGGCTAAGGTCATATTAGAATTGAGTGTCCTAACTTCAAGAGAAATAAAAGAAAAGTATCAAATGTGTCTTCTAGTGATACTTCGGATTCTGAAAGTGAAAACTCATCTTCCGATAATGAAAAATCTCTTATGGCTTTTTCTACTATTGTGAATGATTTAGCTGAAAATTCACTAACAAAATCTGAAAGTAGTTGTGCTTCTAGTGATTTGGACATTACTCTAGTTGATGCCGACCAAGAACTTAGTATTCAAGATGCTTACAATGAAATGTGTGAAGAGGTAGTCAAGCTGAAAAAATTCAACAAAAAGCTATATAAAAACCTTACAGCTATAGAAAATGAGAAAAATAATTTGATTGAGACTGTAAAAATTTCTGAGATTGAGGTGTTGAGACTAAAAAATCAAAAGGTTGCAATAAAACAAAAATTGAAAAATTTTCAAGAGTGTGAACAAAATTCAGCAACCCAAAAATTACATGAAATGTTGAGGTTTCAAAAACCAAGCAGTGATAGGACGGGATTAGGATATGTGGCTTCTAAAGGAAAAGGAAAACAAATACTCTTATCCGCTGCGTCGAGTTCCAAAGGTATTGTGTTTGTAAAGGAAAGTCAAAAAAAGAACCACAACAATCCTCCCATGCCGAAGGCTGGCGACTCAAGAAATTTGCACAAAAATTCTCCATCGACCATGATGAAGAAAGGTAGGTATGAAGGTAAGTTTACTCCTACTTGTCATAATTGTGGAACTGTTGGACATATAAGACCATATTGTTTTAATGTGTCTCAAGGGCAGAAAATCAAAAATGGAAAAAGTCTGAAAATGAAAAAAGCCTACAAAATCAAGTTGATGAGATGGACTAACAAATTAATTTTGTAAGTCGTGAGTTTGGTGAATTGGTTAGACTGTGTATTCAAAAGAATGGAAAGGACAAGCCAAATCTCAAGGCAAAATGGGTGGTCAAAAAGGATATCGTGCCACGTTAGTTTATAGGATCACATGTATGTTCTTGTATTTCTTGCATATCGTTAGTATAAGACATGCATTTTTATTGTGTTTCGTTTTGTTTATATTTGAAAAAAAAAAATTAAATTTTTTTTGTTGGTTTATTTTGTTTTGGTTTCCTAATTTTTATTAAAAAAAATGTGTTTTTCGACCAAATGATGTAGAGTGCATGTTTGATGGTGTGTTGAAGGTTTTGAACATATTGATACTCACTTTATAAATCCTTGCACTCATGCACTATTCTTGTGTTGTGCATCCCACATTGTGCATCCTAACCCTATGGGTCATCATAGTAAATGTTCACTCTTAATGCACTGTGAGAAATTTGTGTGAATGCACTTTTGTTTGATTAAAAAAAGAAGGGGGGACTGAATAAGTGTATTGAGATGCTTATCATAGAGAGAGTCCAAATTTTAAATTGACTAATACTAGTTGAATCTAGTACAAGTATGAAAAATGTCTCCCCTTGCCAAACACCACTTGTTGATCCATATAGAAAAAGTCGATTTGAAATTCATTGCGGAAAAAGACTCACACCCCACATGGATCTAACCTTGGAAGTTCTTATAGAAAAAATCATTGCTCCTATCATTGTGGAAAAAGATGAGCAATAAAAATGAATCAAAAAGGGGCTATGCAAGTAAAGTGTTTGGAGGAGACACTTATGTATTTAGGCCCTAGCATAAAGCTTGCCTTAAGGTGAGTGACAATCTCTTGGGAGCATCTTTTAAAAGAAGATTCCTATTAAAAATGATGATAAATATATATATATATATATAAAGAATTCATAAAAAAAAAAAAATTAAGGAATAAAATTATCAAGAAAAAAGTTGCTACTTTCATAAGTTGCTCATTCACACACTCACATGAACCTTGACTTTGATGATTTTATGAGGAGTGAAAATCTATTGTGGGTGTTGCAATCAAGATGATGCATGGTCTTGAATTTATTTGGTGAGTAGCACTTTGATTAAACCTAAATGCATCTCTTTATGCTACTTGCCTCATTGCCATTTTTAAAAAATAAAAAATAAAAAATAAAAAATCTGCATATAAACATTTTTTTGAAAATTTATTTTCTGACCAACACGAAAAAAAAAAAGAAAAAAATTTGGTCAAGTTTTTGGTTTTATAAGTGCATATGAGGCATTCTTTGAGAATCAATGCTTAGGACTTCTTGAGATTTATGTGAGAGTGATCTAATTGTTCTATTTTGTGGCTAAGTCCTAGTAGGATACAAAGAAAGGTCTCGGCAAGGTCACAACACGTGACCAAGTGTTTGGTCACTTAAAGTGACTCACGACAACCTTAGTTTCCCGTTCCTAGTGCGTTAGACCCTCTGGTACCCATATCGCATGCAAGATTATCTGGCCCTCTAAGGCTCCGCTTCTCATTCTATCCTAAGTCCCAAGTTCTATAAAATCTCATACAGTTTTGCGTGATTTTGGACAACGCTCAGGAAATATCTTCCATCTCTCGGCATCCAGGTAAGTCACTTTAACTTTAATCTTGATTTTTCCATTCTAAGGTTTGGATTCTATCTTTAAGAAATATGCGTTTCGGTTTTTGTATTGGTATTGGATAAGAAGTATGAAGTATGGACTTGAATGTTGGGTTGATTGAGTTAATCGATGCATATATGTTTATGACAAGTTGAGATAACCTTGCTGGATACCGAACCATATGGTTATTTTTTGGAATTTTTTTCATTTCAATGCAAGCTCGATACTCGGGTTCTCCTATAAAACTAACTTGTGTTTATTTTTTTCCTAACATTTTGGTTGTGAGTGCTCAGATGAGAACTAAGGAAAAAGTAAAATCCTCCCTCACCCGATTTCTCAAGTGAGGCCACACTTTCAGCTTATATATGACATTAATTTGGCTAAATTGTTGACAAAAAGGGGGAGAAAAGTGAGGAGTGAGGGGGAGCAGCAACACATACTAAGGGAGAGAAGCATTGATGAAGGGGGAGAAAGCCCGAGCAGGACATGAAACATACATTCATAAAAAATGTTTTATCACCAATAAGCCAAAGTGGGAGATTGTTAATGTAAATTTTATTAGCTTGGATTAGTGTTGGCGTATTTGAATTCAAATAGGATAAGATTTCATCTTATCTCTAAAGCTGTAATTTTGAATTGTTGAATTTGAATTCAAATAGGATAAGTTTTAATTTTTGAATGAATGTAATTTAAACTATGAGATTTATCCATAAGATTTTGAATTCATTTAGGTATCTAAGAGTCTGTTAAAGAGGCTGGAGAGTTCAATTTCGAAATTTGGAATGATAAAATCAGAAGGCAAATTCGAAATTCAAATTGCAGCAGTAAATCCGGAAGTCTGTTAGCAACTTGTCAGCAGACAGATTCTGATGAAGGATGACCTGTCAGCAGACGCGTTTCAGCAGCACTTTTGGATTGTCTATTTAAATCAAGTTATATGGTAACCCTAGAAAGGAATTTCGGCCAGAGCTGATTTTAGATATATTTGAGAGCCATTTTAGAGGAAAATTAGCGAAAAATTTTCTTTGTGATTTTTATACACTTGCGAGTGTGATCTTCTTCAAGGTTTGAGAAGATCGTTGATTGGTGTACGTGATCAACTACTGGAGGTTCCAGCAGGAAAGACATAGATTGAAAATCGTCAGAGGTTGTGACTGCTACTGCGATAGGGATAAACGGGTCGTTTATCCGGTCAAGTAAGGGAGTCAATTGACAAAGGTTTTGTAATTGAATAGCTTACTTGTAAATTAATTTTCAACCAATAAAAATAATTTTCCTGAGTTTGGTTGCCCCGTAGGTTTTTATTTTTGAAGAGTTTTTCAAAAGGTTTTCTTCGTAACCAATAGGTGTGTTATGCTTGATAATTTATTTATTACATATTTATGAATATTCAGACGATTGATATCTAACAAATTTGATTGTGAAAATTGTTAGATATATTTGGCCATACAGGAATAAAAAGGAAATTTCAGTTTTTCTTTCTCAACTTGTATTCACAAAAGTTCAGAACACACCATACGTATATATTGTTACAGCTGGATGCTCGTGTTTATTGATTGATGGTTTATTACTTCTTGATGCCTATCTTTTGGAGACTAATCAATCTAGCAAAGAGTCTTGTTCTGTTCGTTATTTATCGTACGAAAAACTCCATGACACATTTTTATCTAATGGTAATCATGTAATTATTGGTGGCTTATTGCCATGTTAGAGTGATTTAGTACTATCTCAGTTTGATGTATTCATTGTGGAATATGGTTTTCCAATAGTTGGGGCATTTTTCTATTTTATATTTTGGAAAAGTTATAGGTAACTCCTCCAAACCATCCCCTTTCTACAATTTGACCTTTGAGCTTTCATTGTGGCATTGTAATTGTATACGTAATATGCACTTTTCATTCTTTTTTAGGAGCTGAAATGACTAAATTGTTCTTACATATAATGAATGTGACGAGGAAATATTTTCATGGCACATTATAAAAGATGTGATAGTTTGAGAGCATTGACTGGTATATTTTTTATTGTGTTGAATATTAGGTCAGGATATGAGTTGGATGGAACTGTGGGGAAGGCGAATCCCACAACCTAAATTTTGCAAAATCAAAATACCAGAGTTAGTGGCAAACATTCCAACAAGAAGTACCTATCAGATTACGAGACATGTTAAATCAAGTGAGATATGATACCTGAGATTGATGCACTAAGTGTGTCTTTGTGGACTTGAACTGTGGTAGCCGCCCATAAATATCTAATCATGCATTCTGAGGAAAGTTTTTTTTGTTTTTTGCCTCAACCATTTTGTACATTAGGAGATGCTGAGGAATATTGATGGGATTTGTATTGCCTTTAAAACCCCTGGCAATGCCAAACCCAGATATTTGTTGAGTGAATAACTTGAGTTGATGATAATATTCAACATTCTATTCAAATTAATCTTGATATGGAAATAGCTGATACACAGATCTTATGTCAACCTATCTCTGATACCAAGAAGAAAGTAAAGAACACAATGACTTGAGAAATCTCACCACACCATTGTTGTGGGAGTAAGGTTGTATATATAAAAAAAGAGAAAAGTTGGGATTCAGTCCGACCGAACCCTCCCACCTTTGCAGCCTCCGTCGTTTCCGGCGGCGGTTGGCGACATTGCCCACCCCATCGGGACCGGAGGGAGCCGGCGACCTCACCCCTGCGACGGCAAGTCCCGGCGACCTCCGGTGTGCCCCCGGCGGCCTTAAACCCGTTTCGGACCCTCCCTCCGGTCCCGATGGGGTGGGCGGTGTTGCCCACCGCCAGCGGTAGCGTCGGGAGCTGGGTGAGGCCAAATTTCCTTTAAAAATTCATCTTCATTTTAATTTTTTTATTGTGTTTTTTATTATGTTTTATTTATTTTATTATTTTCTTGTGTTTTTTATTATGTTTTTTAAATTTTATTTTATTTTATTTTATTTTTTGTATTTTTTATTGTATTTTTTAATATTTTTTTATCGTGTTTTTATATTAATTATAGGAGTTTAGGGAGTTGGAGGGAGTGGACTGCAAAACGCTGGGTGTAGCCCGACCGAACTCTAACGTCTCACATAAAAAAATGTACAAACAATTAATGTCCTATACAAGGAATGTTCTATCTGTATAAACCTGTATATTCTATACAAGGCAACTAGAGATAATTACAGGAGTAAAAGTGCTGTCAGTCAGCACTCTAGTTTCGATGAGATAAAACTGAATCAATGTTTGATATCACTCCTTAACATACGGCCTCCATATCAGGTTGACATAAGGTCTGTGTATTAGCTATTTCCACATCAGGATTAATTTGAATAGGATGTTGAATGTTATCAGTAGAAAATAAGTTTTATTGCTAGTTTCAATTTGGGAAACTGAATTATGAAGTTTGACCACATGCAAATATGATGAGAGTCGAATATGTGATTAGGATGGGAAGCAGAGTCAATGATCATTTGAAGTGTGAAAAAGCCACCAAAACGGGGGAGTGGGGGGATATTTTCATGAATCTGGGCATTGGCAGTTGGCTCAGATGTACGGTAGACTAAAAGGAAGGGCTCAAGTTGAGAACTAATGGGATGATTGGGTTTGAGATGATTAAGTTACTAAAGAAAATTAAAGATTCAAAATTGTAAAACCAAAGGGGGAGGGGAAAGTAGGTGGGCAAGAAAAGAAAAGAAAAAAGGTTCTCCAAAATGACAAAGGACACTAGGAAAAATTGCACAAAGACATTCAAATGTTCAATTTGGATAGGGATGTTGGATCGCGAACAGACATGCACATCGAATGCACATAACAGACTCTCTTGACACTAGAATTGGCAGGGAGTAAAGAAACCAACAGAGTAAGGTAAATGATCTCTAAATAGAGCCAAACTTAAGAATATGGACACTGAAGAAGAAGAAGAAGAAGAAGAAGAGTAGTCTTGTAAGAACTACTTCAGAAAGCCCTGTTTGAAACCTGCAATAAAGAGTTGATCCATATCATTTCTTTATCAAAGTGACTGGCATCAATGCAGAATCCCATGCATGTATGTTGATTTTCTTTCATTCTTTCTTGTTAGATTTTTCAAGTTTACAAGCTTATCCAAGGTGTAACTAAACCTTGGTGCATGATGATCATTAAGTATAACTCAGGGTCTAACTGGGTTAAAGCAGTTTAAGGATTAGAGAGATGACTGTTTTGAGTTTATAATGCTTTCTTTTTCAGCATGTACTAGCAGACTTGAGTCTTCATATGTGAGCTTTTGAGGGATAGACAAACCCACTAATGGGATTTTGGTATACACCCCAAATATCAATCCAAGTTATGAATCTTATCTTGTTTTTGTACCAGATAACATAGAAAAAGGCACGTTTATTTCCTAACAATCTCTGGGTGATTGTAAATTTATCAACAAGATTATCTCCAAAACTATTGTCCAGCACTTGAGGCACACCATTCCTATAACACATCATTCCTACAACAATTAACTGCTTTCTTTGTAGCAATATTGATGGTACTAACATTGCTCAGGAGCAACCGCACTCTGCAGAAAAGAAAGAAAAGATGCAACTCATCTACATCTCCTTGTGTAGTTGTGTTTTTTTATGCATGAAAATGAGATATTTTCTCCACCAACAAAGGCCGTCCTATCAATTTGTAACAAATCATCATAATAAACCATATTGCTAGTCCTTTACTTAAATATTATGCTCTAGTGGGACTTTACTTGGAATCGCTGGACTTTCCACTACTGAAGGTTGTCTTGAGGTACGGTATAGGCGTACAAATTTTCGGCACTTTTCTTCAAGAAACATCATTCCCAATGAAAAGTAGAATATCCCAATCCCAATTCAAAAAAGAGAAAAGGAAATCAATCAGACGTGTAAAGTGTCATTGCCAGATATTATGATTTTGGTTAGATGAATGAATGCAATTGCAAATCAAAAGGCATAATACGAGTCTGCTAGCCATCATGTGGAACTCTTGAATAATTATTAATTACTATGAAAGTATTATAATCTCTATCCTATAATGTTGTCTTATTTCAGAAAAGAGAGAAGAAAGTTTGCTGAATGCCAAACCCTGTTGTAACTACTCTTGAACATTTTCAAAAACTAAGACCAATCTATTTAAAATTAATTGAGACTGAACTGCAGATTTGAAACTAATATTTGAGTGTCGGCTAGAGGTTTAGATTGCAGATTTGAGTCTGAACTTCCAACCCACCCGAGAGCAAGAAGAATGTGCTGATCTATTACTGTGACTAGAAACAGGGGCGGAACCGTGAGTAGCCCCCAAACTTTTTTAAAAACTTAATATGGTTATAAAACTCAAAAAAAAAAAAAGAATATTATAAAAGAATTTACAAAGGAAATGCTTGAAGCTCATTTATTTCTCAAGTACTCGAATTTTATTTCCTTAAGTATCTGAATACTCATTTCTTACAAAATGATCTCAAGCTCTCATATATAGAGAGAGTTCGAGCGTCGATGGTCATTCACAAACCTAAAAGTGAGGGAAACACGGGGAGGAAAATAAGGAGAAGGGAGAGCTTCAAGCCCCCCATTTTTGACTTTTCTCATAACACTCCCTCTTGAATGACCATCCATAAAGAATATACCTTGTTAAAACCTTGCCAAGGAAAAACTCAGTGGGAAGAAAAACCATTGGCGAAGGAAAAATAGTTCAATATTCATGTAAAATAGTTCAATATTCATGTATGCCGTCAGGTGCTTTAAGATTGCCTCATTAAAACCTTATAAAGGAAAATCCAATGGGACAAAACTTTAGAGAAGGAAAAAGAATACAATCAGCACAAGTCTTCAAGACATTTACTCCCACTGAAAAGTGCATGACGATAGATTTTTAAATATTTGTATTCCAATGTTCTGCACAATTTTATTGAATGTCGCAGTTGATAATGCTTTTGTAAATAATTCTGCCAGATTATCACTTGACTGTATTTTTGATGTATTATACTCTGATTTGAGTGATACAGGCAGCATTATTTTCATATAATATTGTTGGACTATCATTGATCATGAGAAGACCACACTTTTCTTGAATATGTTAAATTACTGATCTCAGTCAAATATACTATAAACTTGATTTATGAATTGCAATAATCTCTGAGTGATTTGAAATTGTGACAGATAGTGCTTACTTGACAGACCTCCATGATATAACCAAATCTCTATAAGTAAACAAGTGTAATACCCGATCCAAGCACCAAGCTAGGCTACGTTCTTTGCATGTTTGTTTAGACTTGAAGCCGAAGACTTGAGTTGGTGGATTTTCGAATTAGTTTGTTTGGGTCTGATGAGGGTGATTATATGGGCCGTGAAGGTTTTTTTTTTTTGTTAGGGAGAATTCAAGACTCAAGCTAAACTTTTAGACCGTGTCTATTTTCCTTGCAAAGTCTTCGGTAGTGGACTTGGGAACTCAGAGCCATAAGTCGAGTGTCCCAGTTTCGGGTTTCTTTCCTTGCATGTTTTCGTCCACCTTAAATCACGGAATCTTTCCACTCCAAGCATGCTCTGATCTCGGCCTTTCTCCCTTGAGTTTTGCCGCTGCTCATCTCTCTCCCTAGGGTTTCTTTGCTCCTTCTCCTACTCCTATATATTTATTTTTTCGGTTAAAACTTGAAGCTTGCTGGAAAACTTGTTACTGCAGTCTTTCTGCACCCTTCTGCACCCTTGAGTAGCCACTGCCTTGTGGTATGTAGTCCCAGCCTCCTCATGTTGCCGCCGCAAGTCGGTGCCTTTGAAATCTGACCTTCCTCTTCACCATCAAAGACAACCTTTGTCCCTTGTTTTTGCTCGCTAAAAACAGAGGAACCCAACCACCCTCAACTCCAACCCCTTGTCGTCGCACACCTCGCACCACCCGAAGCCATCGATCACCCACTTCGGTAAGCTTCAACCAAACCATCCTTTAGTGTTTTTCCTGGTTCACATATAAAAGATTTTAATTTGCTCCTTTCGTGTACTTCGTAGTAGGATGTTGTAATTGCGAGACTACGCTTTGTTTTTCTTATTTACCTTTGAGTTTCATAAACTGGTTTTGACTTTGGGTGTGAGTTGGTTTGAATCTTATATTAGTCTAGGTCATTATTCTTTTCTTGGAGCTTCTTTTTATGTAGATGTTAGAATTTGGAAAGCCTTGTTTGAATCTTATAATAAGTTATAGTGTTGCTCTCTTAGTCTCAAAACAATTTATTAATGTTTGCAAGTGTTTTTTTTTTTTTTTGTGGGATTTACTTTAGTTTGGAACTTACGGGCTTTGTGTTATAAATCGGTTTCTCTTTATATTATTTATTATTTTTTTTAGTATTTCAGGTGTTAATAATTGGGATAGGTATTCATTTGGAAATTTATGGAATCTCATGGTATTTTTATAGGTGACATGTGATTTTCGTTCAATACTATTGTGGAGGGATTTTGTTAAGGTAAGCGAAGTTCCTATACTAGAATTGGTATTAAAAATCTGAACTGAAGTTTATTTTGACATATGTGCATATTTTGTGATGAAAATAAATTATTTAAAACCACCTCAATTATTTGTTCTGCATGTGCATAAAATTTTGTATAAAGATAAGGTAATTTCTTGCATGAACTAGTGTAGACATAAGCTAATTTTCGTGCATTCTGTTTCTGAATTGAAAAAGAACGAATATAAAATTTTTGTGCATAAAATATATTTTTGGTGATCTGATTTTGTTTTGTTCTGAGAGATGATTCTATACTCTGATATGATATGATATGATTTCTGAAACTTTTGGCATGACATTGTAATTCTGTTCCGTTCTGTTCTGTTTTGGGTTGGTACCAACTATTTTGTTTCCGGTACGCCCACTTTAGTTGCAAAGTGGTTTTCTGCGTGGTCTTTTTTGTGTGCACACTCGGAACTCTGAGAATAATAAGGAAAAGATTCACATTCTGTTTCTGCTCAGTTGGCCGCCGGGGTTTACACAACCCTACCACGGGGGTTAAACATAGTACTTCTGTTTCCGATGAAATATTTCAGTTATACTATGCCAAAAGAATTTCTTTTTATACTAAACTTTCGCGTTCTAATTTTTGATAATATGTTCTGTTTCGACATTTTTTGAAAATAAGAAATATTTTTTTTCTTGCATTCTGAATTTGGAAAAAGCTTATGTTTGCATATTAGTATATGTTCTTTGCTTATTGAGTTGTGGATAACTCATCCCCTTATCTTCACTTCTTTTCATAGATGGTTTTGATGGCCTAATTGGAGAGCAAGAGTAATCAGTTTTAAAGAGGCTTGGTGATCGTAAAGAAATAAGTGCCGAGGGTACAAGTGGTCATTTGAGTCATATTTAGTAAAGTTTTTGGGGTTAATTATTTTTTAGTTTGTTGGTTTGGGTTACTTTCGTGACTGTGTGAGGTTATCGATTTATGTTATTGAGGTGTTATTGTTGATTTTTTTGAAGTGGTTCATGGATATTTGTATCGAACGATTGAATTTGTTATCGTTATGGAGTTTTAGAATTTGTTATATTTGTATTATTGGAGAGGGTTTTTTGAGAAAAATGAGTTAACTCTTCGAGCCTCTAGATCTGGAAGTTACAATTGAATCTAAGATTTCATGTTTCGTATCTACGTATATATTTTGATGATGAAAAATACTTGGTAGAATTTGAAACTTGTAGTAATACTTAAACTTCCCTTAAAAATATGTGTTAGTTTTTCAAGTACAAACATGATTTCTATCTAAATATGCATTAGAGGGAACATGTTAATATTCTCATCTAAAATTTCTCCCCCATTGACATTATTAAGGAGAGCATGTTTATGCATGGCGAAAAGGGGCATTGAGAACCATCAATATTCGACAAAAGTTGCAAAAATTTGAGGTCTAATTCTATTGATTCGGTATGGAAGGAAATTCAAATCCGCTTGATATTGTTGACAAATGAGATCTTTGTGAAAATTTGAAAGCTTTTGGGTTGTTGTTTAAAAATGATCATTTTCACTCATTGGATACTCACGTAAACTCTCACATTCCTTATTGATCAAATTGTTGTTCGTCCAGAACAATAGTATGGTTGAGGGAAATTTTTTTATTAATGTTTTAGATTTGAACCAAGAACCCTTTACACCTCAACCACTCATCTTCTCTCTTGAGGTTGTCAATACCATGATAGGAATAAAGATGCATCTTTCCGGTAAAACTAATTCTGAAATTGTTACAGCATCAAGAACCCTCAGTGCTCAATATGTTATCTCTATTACGACCATGTCTCAGAGGCTATTGGCGAGAGTGAGTCAAGTTGATCATCTTAACAATCAAATATCAAATCATATCAAAAACTTGCAACCAAAGATAGAAAAAATAAAAAGTTAAAACAAAAAAATAAGGAGTTGAAGAAATTTGCAGACTAGTATTTTCATAACCTAAAACCACGAATATAAGAGTTGGAACGAGAGATGCTCAAATACAAAGTCAACAATAGCAGCTAACAGCAGAGGTTTAGCATTTACGAGAAAAATAAAGATAATCTACAATTAATCTCGTTAGCTTAGCTAAATAACTTTTGAAAATATACATACAGCATATCTTGTAATTTTGACTAAGCGAGATTAAAAAAGATGATAATTTGTCTTGTTCTTATTTTTATCTCTATAAGAATCGTTTTCAGCTTCATTTAGCTCGCATCAAATTTTCTTCTCATATCTATAATTCATCTGCATCTGCAATCTTATTCTACAAATTTTCAATGGCTCATCAGTTTCCTTTCGGTATCCCTCATGATCAAGATATAAGGTTTTATTCACCTCAGTCACAAGTTGTTCTTTCATCTTCCGTAAGTGTTAGATTGCATCAAGCGAGTGATCTGGCTAATAAATTAGATCAAAAAGCCATTTATGAACTAGTGACTCTCGGAACTCGATACTCGTTATCCATTGTCAGGTTTTCCACTCGATTGAAGTCCAAAATTTGTGAAGTTGAAGAGCTTAACGAGAGGATTTATGTATTTTAACGATTTATTCAAGAGTTTAACAAAAGAATTGTAGAGTTAAAGTAATAGAAAAAAAATTTAAAATCCTTACTTACCTCTATATTTTGACTGCCTAATCTTTCAGACAAGGATGACATACTGATCTTTAAAAAGCAAATAAATTTGAAAGATGCGGCTAAAAGTCTCAAGTTTTTATAAGTCATCTAGTATTCGAATGACAAGATCTTTCATTTTCAAATTCATTCTTTAAATATATTGCATATCATGTGATATCTTCAGGAGTTCTAACAATATATAAATCATCAACATAAATCGCAATAATGGTAAATCTAAATTCTGATTTATTAATAAAAACACATGGGCATATAAGATTATTCTCCAATCCCTCTTTCAATAGATATTTGTTGAGGCGATTATACCACATGCGTCAAGATTGCTTTAATCCATATAAAGATCTTTGAAACTTGATAGACTACATATTTGTAGATGTACTTGGATTAGATGCTTCAAGTATTTTATATCCTTCAGGAATTTTCTCTTATATATATATGTCATGATTTAATTACCTATATAAATATGCAGTGATCATATCTATCAACCGTATATCCAATTCTTTTGAAACCACCAAACTAATCAAAAATTTGAATTTAATTACATCCATAACGGGAGAATATGTTTCCTCATAATCAATCCTGAGTTTCTGCAAGAGACTTTGAGCGAAAAGTCATGCTTTGTGCTGCACAACTTTATTTTTCTCATTATGTTTTCGTATAAATATCCATTTATATCCGACAGGAATTACACCTTTTGATGTTTGAACAACAGGTCCAAATACATCTTATTTTGTTAGCGAATGTAATTTAGTTTCAACAACTGCTTTTTATTTAGCCAATTATTTCTACGTCGACATTTTTTGACGGTTTTTAATTCAATTTCTTCATTATTTTTGGTAACGTCTTGGACCATTTTATATGAAAATTTGTTGTCGACAACAATTTTATTTCTATCCAAAAATTTCCCAGTACTCATAAAATGTATCGAGATCTCATTATTTTCAAGTATTTGTTATTTTTTAGTGAAAAACATATCATAAAACACCTCTTCAAGAAATCCCTTTTAAGGAGATTTTAAGATAAAGATTTGATCTCTTCCAGAAAATCACTACAAGAAATGTAACTTTTTCTATCGTACTTTTTGGTTGCAAAAAGCGGCAAAAACTGTTAAATTTGGCCTAAAGCGTCGAGTTCATGGTCGACGGTGGTTGGATGCCACCGTTTCATTATTTTTGCCCTTCAGCATTGAGTAACCAGAAGTGCCGCTTATTGCTTTACTTTTTGTGGCGAATTTTACTCATCGCAAAAAGCTATTTTCCTGCCAGAAAAGCCATTCCAAAAACCGTTTGAGTGGCTGCCATTGGCCTTTTTTGGCGACTATTTGTCGTCGCAAATAGTTCCATTGCCCCGGCTGCAAATAATATTTTACAAAAATTAAAAAAAAAGAGTGAAACAGTACTGTTTCACTGTATTCTGAAACTCAATAAACATGAAGTGCAAATAGAGTACCTTTGCTTGCCCAATATGAGCTAACAAATATGCAAAACTAATTAATTTGTTTTTATAACCTATTGCAAATAGCAATTTCTGCTTATATATATATATATTGATGATCTGCGCATACCTTTAACTAAAACTAAGATCATCACATGCACTTGTTCATATATACATGTTCAGATAAATGACAGCCCCATACATAACAAATATATCCCATTACAAATATTATAAATAGCCGTATCAAACATCCCATACTTGTATACATAAATTACAGCAACCACATGCATTACAAACATGGTCCCATTATTGACACATATTCAGATAACTATTATATACACTATATTACAAACCTACAGGAATCCAGGCAACATAAACAACTCTCATTCACAAGAAAACATTGCAAAGCTAGGGAGATTAACCAAAGATTTGTTTTTTTTGGACTTATGTAATCTCATAAGTACATACAAGTTATATGGTAACCTCAGAAACAGGTATCATATTCAATAGACAAAAACAAAATATTATATACATATATTATATTAATTCAGAAAGGGAAAAACCAGAAATAATGTCTTCTGGGAAAAACCAAAAACCAGTCAGTCTCAACAAATAGCTCCTAGGTGTATATAAAGTTAAGGATACTAGTATATTAAACTTGTATACTTAGGATGAGATATACAAGTCTAGAATCAGAAAGTAAATAATAAAGTGGCTGCTCTATAATAAATCAAGATATTTATTATAGTTTAGAATCAAGTAGTTTAGATAAGTATGCCTAAACCAAGTAGTTGGAGTATTTAGTAGTTCTAACCCCTGTTAAACAAAAGCTTAAGGAGCAAAAAAGAAGAAGCTTTCCTATAATTAGGGCTACATAATTTAATATAAAAGATACTTTGAAATAAGTTAAAATAGCCTAAACCTCAATATATCAACTGAATGATATTGCATAGACACCAAAGTTTGATCCTCATATAAGGGGAAAGAGAGATGAGCATATTTTGCATAAACTAAAGTTAAGCATGTTAACATCGTCACCAATGCCCACACATCACATATATATGCATTGCATAGCAAAGCAAGATAGGTTCCTAGAATCTTAGACATTATAAGATGAATAACCCTTTCATTGTTTTAATAAATCCCACAAAATAGTTAAACTTTACTATAAGGATTAATTATCAGCAACCCATTTCAACTTCTATCAACTTGAGCAAAACCAAGCACTTATAACCCACCAATTACATTACAAAGAAAGACTTAATTATAAGCTAGAGAAGGACTTACAACATATACTTTGTGACTTCTGGCCAATCTTGAGATGCCACAACTTGAATACAAAAGCAATAATCAAAGTACGTTAAATAAATAAACTATTCTATAAACAGGTAAAGCACATATGTACTGAAAGCACACTTGCTACCTGCTGCTGAATACAAAATCAATAATCAAAGTACGTTAGTCTTTTTACTGTATTAACTGTTAAGAATTAACTTTACATATTAATCTTTCCATCTTCCTTGCATCACATTCCAATTAATATGCTAGCACAATACATATATATATATATATATAATGCCACAAAATCAACCAATCTTGGAAATATAGGTGAATAATATATATACATATATATAATGCCTAAATCAACCAGTTTATAATAGCTGACATATATATTTATATGGTAGCTTCTATAAATATAGGATGCCAATCAGCCAGTTTAAATAGCTGCAATTTATTTATATATATATAATAATTAATATCAATATATATATATATATATACATTTCCAAATATAGTTACATATATATATATATGTAATCCTAAGCCTCTCATCACCCAAATTTTCAGATATATACGTCTTCCCAAAAGATTCATCCCAAGCATTCCCTTCTAAGTTATTTTCAAAATGCTCAAGTTCACCAAAATAGATCACCATCAACACCTACAAAATGTAAACACACTTCATGCACACAATTACCATAGATTCATTCAGCCAACTCTAGTGTTAATACAATCATGTTTAGTGTTACATGTGCTGGGCATCAAGTTACAACCCTATTATCTATAATTGGAGCATGTCATTACTTACACTTGTGTTAATAACAATTGCATACATGTAATATATGCAGGGGCTTTCATCCAGTGAAGTGTCAATACACCAATTAACATTTTCATCCGATCCTATGCTGGGAATAATAAAAACTTGCAATGTACTGAAACAGCTGGGGTACCCTTTAACTCCATAGATTCCCCTTGCAAATCAGGTGTGGTCACATTGCTCTGATCCACACCAAAAACCAGCATTTTTTAGCCTTTATCTGATCCCTCATCCTTACTTCCAGCTTTCAATATCATGTTTAGATAAATAGCCACATCTGCAAATTATATTGTACAAAATTCAGACATCATTGGTCCACTGGTGTCCCATTTCGTGATTCAACATAAATGTATTTAGTTAAAAGGGACTCCATTTCGGTCGAAATCATGCACACAATAACAGTAAAGTAGAAAACCATGCTAAATGACTAACCAACCTCTGCAACAGTTTATATATGATCTCATATTTGGAAATCCAACAGTCATAACACATATATCGATATACAACTCCTTGAAGCAATATAATGGTTATGAACTATAGTCATTACACATTTTAAATCAGAACCAACCCATGTTTTCTCATACCCAACTGTAGCAATAGTTATTAAACACAATGAGTGGACAATGCACACTACAAAGGTATTTTATCTACCCTCCCTGACACATGCCATGCACCATCTAATTAACACCAACAGTCGTGCCAACAATGTGTAGAAACCACACGTGCAATTTAATGACTGAAAAATGCATGCGTATATAACCATCCATTTTGTCCATTTTATTTTATAGTAAATCTATAAAATTGATAGAAGTATTTCCAAACAGTTATGCACATTGTTAAATTTCAGAGGGATGGCATATAACTAATACCTGACACCTTTAACATCCAATTCCCCTCAAAATATTGGTGACTCCATGTCACCACAAAGTTTGTAGAAGTTTTGCAAATATACCAATTCAAACACAGCTTAGGTGGCACCAACAAACCCCAACTGATCTCAGATCTACCTGTGATAAAAAATACTCTAGTTAACATGCAAATTTAATAGTTATTACTGAGGGAAAACATATTAAATCATCAACATTTTCTCCAAGTAATTTTAATTAAAAACAAAAAGGTAAATTAAACTCAAGAAAATACTAAAGCACGAAAGGTAAAATAAAAAATAAACCTCACCTGCAGTGTGAAATTCCCCTTTTTCATTCTTTACCTTCAGTCTCTATTGAATGCAGCCAACAAGCTTGCCATTACTTGTTAATTTCCCTTTATATTAAATGTTTAGCTCGGACACAAACAAAAAGTACAAATACTATGAAAGTTGAAAAATCTTATGCATATATTTTTTTTTAATTCTGATGGGCATTTCATTTTATATGGGTATTACGTCTCTCTGGACCTAGAAGTTCTGTATCAGACATTCTCTATCTTCACCTCTCAATTTTTGCCTATTTTTTCTAGTACACTAACACAAAATTTAACTATATATGAACAAAATGCAATTAAAAAAAGGCAAATAAGTACCTGTACATGCATAGAGGTGCTTGAACATAATTAATTAAATGGGTATATGTACTTGGTCTACAGGATGTTAAGCATTGTAATACCAACAATGGTCAAATATCTATAAATATCAGACATCTAAATAAACATATGATCAAAAATTAGAATAAGATGGCAGGAAATGAAGACCTGCTTTTCAATACACTGCCTTGCAAAGCAAAGAACAGATGGTATAATCTAATGCCATTATTTTCATGAATTTTTCTGCTTTGTTTTCGTATCAGTTGTGTAGTTTTTGTAAGAAGATTCTGTCATGGTCTTCCTTTGCTTTTCTTGAGTTTGAATTAAGTTCTTAACTATGTTTAAGCCTTTATTTTTATGCGTTAAACTAGTGGAGATGAGAATGTATTTTTAACATTTTCCTGAAGTTAATAGTCTAAGTAAACCACCAAAGATTTTATTTAAACTAGTAAGTTTATCTTAGAATTTTTTGGTTTATAAGAAATTTTTCCTTGCTGTTTTATGCTGTGTTTAAACATATATATGATGTTTCTCTCAAGTTTTCTTCAATCCTAGTATCTTTAGTTGATGTGGTTGGGATTGTGGTTAAATAAAGGGTTTAAAAGCAAGAATGCCCTAAAGCTACTAGCTGTCCATGTTAGTGCAGAATTTTCTGATATACAATCTATCTTGAGGCTTAAACTAGTCTATTTCATCCCTATTGTTCGTTGTATCCTTCACTCAACTAAAGTTCATTGTTTGTATGATATAAACTACTGAAAATAAGGGATAAAATCTAGTCATCTAGTAAGCCTTAATTCTTCACCTTTTTTGGTTCCAATAAGTTATATGATCATGCAGTTTAAATGATCCAGCTCAGTGGTATATAATCATTAATTTCTATAGATTTTCTTTTTAGAAACTTTCACAGCTCTCATGATAACCTAGCTAGCTAGCTCTCAAATCAAATGAGTTACTGGAAACTCAAGCACCATACATTACTTGTACCCTTTTAGTACAACTGCTTGGTCTTCTGCAACAAAGAAGAGTCCTCCAATAGCCCAATATCAAGCCTGTTGACAAAACTTGTAAATATCCTAATTTTCTTATGAAATTATTAAGACAAATATATAGAATTAACCTTAAAAAGGGTCAGAAAAGAGTTTAAAAATATATTTTCTAAAAAGCACATTGCAAATAGTACTCATCAACTAGTATTTTACTGGTTACAAATAACAAATAATAAATAACAAATCCTTTACTAAACAAAACTTGACTCAGTCATTCAGTATCTTCAATAAGTAGTGCGTGATATTATTTAATAGATTAATATTATAAATGTATGCATCATTTATGTATAAGTAAACCCTAATAAGATAAAGCTAAAAAATATGACCTGCATGAGTCATATTTTTTGTGTTTGCTAATGATTGCAAATATAAAAGAATACAAAGATATCGCCTTAAAGAGCTAATCCTAGCACAAATTAGATGGTTCTTCTCTGTGAATCCATTTACCAACATATGAAAAGAAAAAAGATAAACAGAAGGCCATCAGTTACAAATAAAAGGATTCTTTTGGGTTAATCAAAGAGAGGTGAACATACCTAAATTTATTGAAATCCTTAGAACATAGGCAACTTTAGTCTTGACACTAATGGACTTGACAATGATATATTCTAAGCCATTTTTTATGTCACTGTAATTGGAAAATGGGCAGGAAAAGGAAATAGTCAGCAAAACC
The DNA here is from genome assembly GCA_036559045.1 of Platycarya longipes. Classification (NCBI taxonomy): domain Eukaryota; kingdom Viridiplantae; phylum Streptophyta; class Magnoliopsida; order Fagales; family Juglandaceae; genus Platycarya; species Platycarya longipes. Next base: position 32,203,441 of record CM071791.1, read on the forward strand.
ATAAAAGTATTAATTTCTTTTTCATTTTAGCTTCTGGAGGCAGGGGAAAAACTGGAGCACCAGAATATTTAGAGAGGATGTGTGGGTGTGCGAGTCAAAGAAGGGTTCTTCAAATGCATCAGAAGTGGACTAGCCTTTCTTGTCCACATCAAACTAATTTGGAAAATGTAGAAAACATTTAAATAGGAAAAAGAGGAGACAAAGAATTTATAATTGCCCTGAACCAATTGCTTTTATCCTATCATCATGTGAAACATAGGAAGTTGTAAAAACTAAATCTCATCCAGAATAGAACTGTCAAAATGGTTTTGTTAAATAAAAGAAGGTAAGAAAGGCCAAAATAGAAATGAAGTTCAAGCAAGCAAAAATACAAAACCAGTGAATACTAGAAAGTTTGGAAAGAAGCCCAAGAAATGAATGTTGTTCTCCCCAAATGTTGAAGTCAATGTGAATTATATTGCAGAACTCTAGGAAACAAAATGTTGTTCTTCCCGAAAGAATTAAGCTTTAGTTTTCAAATTTGATGGTTATCCAAAGAAACATATTGCAAAAAGAAGATTGTACATTAACTCATACCTGCATCAGCAAAGCCCCAAGGGCAACACAAGACGCATCATCCTTGATTGAACCAACCCAAATTTTTAATGCAGCACAATCCATAAAAGCAAAGCCATATACAATCGAACCATTGTCCAACCCAAAATGCTCCTATAGACAAAATGCAACAAAAAATAGTGTTAGAATATCAGAACAAATTTTTCTAGTTGGTAATAACAATGAGATAAGTACATAGAACCATTACTGGTTTGTGCAGCAGAATCCTTTTCAGGACACAATATAGGAGCATGCCTAACTACCTCATTAAATACAATAAACAGAGCTAGTGAAACAAAGTATGTCACTTCAAGGTGCTCATAAAGATGAAAAAAAACGACAAATAAGGAGAGAATCACAGTGCATTGTTCTAATAATAAACCAAGCCTTCATAATCTTTAGAAATTTTCCCGATGCATAGAGATAAAAAAAAAAATAGATAGTTTCATAAATGTGTACTGAAAGATAAATGACAAGCTTATTCGGTCATGCAAACAACAAATAAATTTAGGACATATCCCAAAGGTTGACATTGGGTGAGTATATAAGGTAACATAATTAAGTAGTGACAATGAAGACCTCTTTTATTGCAAGAAGATGAACGGCACCAGGCCCAATATTACCATCAGCTGTGGTTGATGGGGTGACTACCTGAACCAATTTTCTTGAAATTACTTGAATCAATTTTTTTTAGTCAAACCAATAAACTTAATTTTAACCCAAGATCCAATATAAAATTATAAACCCAGAAAGACAAGATGCAAAAGAGCCCAAAGGTACCACTGACACATTAAAGTTTCAGAGTACAACTAGTATAACTATAAAATTCATATTATGTGCATGCAGAAAACAAGAGAAAAATGTATGGTAACCAAATAACATTCTTTAGGTGTGGTTTAAAATTTTTATCATAGAACTTACCATTCATTAGCAAATACCTAAATTTTTTACACCAGGCGAGGAAATAGATAACAATCAATATTAAGGCTAGAAAGCCAAACACTATGTTCAATTGTAACGAGTGGCAAACACAGGACATAACCAAGCCAAATTACATACTATGGATTTGAATACAACCAGCTAATTTACACATGTATGCTGCTTGCATGTGGCCAACTAGTCACACGCTTATAATATTTGCCATAAAGCCACAATTGTAATGGCAGAGGAATTGGCATGTTCATTTCTTCAAGCAAAGTGCTCACTAGATTGGAGAAATTTACGAAGTTCTTTGTTCAAACCAACAGAAATCGCACCACATGGAAGAAACCCCCAAATTTTTACATATATAATAAAGCTTTAAGGGAACATTAGATGCGAAATTTATAATCACAAGAAGATTGTAAACGCTGAAAGAAATAGGGTTTTTGAATGACTGATGTGCCAAGAAAATACCTTGTCCTAGTGGCATGTCGCGTCGGTGTGGTCTCAGGATTGCGAAATGTTATGCGCATTGAAGACTAACCCTAGCTCACAAAATCGAGCCCTTTAGATGTTGACATTAGGTCCCTCTATCAAGGCTTACAATTGGAGGCCTAATATGATAATAATCATCTATTCAAGAGAGGATGCAAGAATTCCTCTCATTGATCATCCGAACCCTAAGATTATCCACATACAGACAGATCAAGAGGAAACATCGCAATATGAAACTTGTGAGAGTGGGATAGTGGCTTCAGAACTAGCAATAAATCCTAGAATTCAGGATGCAAGTTGCTCACAAATATGGTATCAGGGGTGGATAGTTGGATTTGGGAACAAAATATCATGTGGAAAACGAAGGGGCAATGGTGGGAGAATTTCGGAAATGAAGGGATCGCGCAAGTTTATCGAGAAATAAAGGAAGATTTGTTGTAGCGGTGTATCAATATCCGCCGCAAGAAAGGAGCTAAACCGAAGTAACTTGTCGACGCAAATTGCAATTACCTATTGCGGCGAAAACTCCGACGGAATAAGTAGAAGAAGTTGACGCAATACACATAACCACTGCTCACCCGTCATTATTGAGATAATAACACCGAGGATAAATCTTTTTTTTCCAAAATATCAATAGTAATAAATTTTAATTTTATAAAATTTGATATTTTTTACGTATATAAATTACGAAAATAAATATGTATATCTAAAAAATATATTCACATAATCATGAGAATAAAAACAAAATTTTATTAAGTAATATTCAGCAATGTTACTTTTTATATTTATCTCGATGATTGTAAATAATATATTTAAAAACTTACTTGAAGTAGAAGATTATTAGCTTTAGAATTGACAGAACCTCATACTGATAACATGTTATAAAAATAAAAAGAAAATAATATTTTAAAAGAATTTACAAAGGAATTGCTTGAAACTTATTTATTTCTCAAGTACTCAAATCTTATTTCCTCAAGTATCTAAATACTTATTTCTTACAAAATGATCTGAAACTCTCATATAAATAGAAAGTTCAAGCGTCGATAGTTATTCATAAAGCTAAAAAGGAGGGAAACACGAGAAAGAAAATAAGGAGAATGGGGAGAGACTTTTCTCATAACAAATATAGGATATATAGATTAGTATATTTTTTTTCTACTTCCCAATTTTTTACTAAATTTAGCCCCCCCACACTAAAATTTGGTCCCCCAAGATACAAATTGCTCTTGTAGAAACTAAAGGTACTTGAAATTACCTCTAGGTATCATATTATCCATTGTGCTATTCTTTATCATCTATAAAATGATTTATCCATTTTTCTTGTACTATTACCCATTCTGCTTCCAAGTTACTCTTATAAACTTATGATAAGCTATTGCGTGTGTTGAGAAGCTGTAGTACAACTTTTACAGTTTTGATTGCACATCTAATAATACAATTTTGATAAATATAGTTAATACGGCTACTAAAGTACTGTAAATTCTAATATATACATACAAAGTTGAGAGTACACATTATTTTTCAGGAAAACAAATGAAACATAATTAATTATGTCATACTTACTTACGAATGAAGTCAAATGGACTGAATTAAAGGGAAACAAAAATTTGGTTCAGACCCTCTACCTAATATTTAACTACTATTTAGGCTTTTATTTTTATTTTTTTAATTTTTTTTTGTGTTGATGCAAATTTGCAATGACATAGAATTTGGTTAATTTTCTTTAATATGATTCAAATATAATAGTATTCAGTTTCTCTCATTGAATTAAGATACTCCTTCATTGAATTAAGATTTAACTAGTGCATGGACTATTGATAAAAAAAATATATTAATTTTGTATAGGATATATAAAAAAAAAAAAAACACACTTTTTTCATATATATGTATGATTCTGTTTACATTGCATCATCAACAAATTTAAATTTGGGTTGGGTTGCTGGTTGGGCGTTGTAGGTTTGCAGATTAATTGAGGATTTTCTTTAATTGACAAGCTATACAATAAAAAATTTAACAATTTTATATCATTACTTATTAGTATTTCTCAATGAATATTTCATTTTTTTTTTTGTAATAGTCTTTAACAAACTACGAAAATCTTAAGAAAAATCATTTTATAAAATAATGTATAGTCATATATTTTTTACATATAATTTTATGACGTCTGATTATTATTTTTATATACAGTCACGTGCAAAAAACACACATTATTTATATTCACATGTCCTATACATTTTGTCGATCGCTCTTCCAAATATTAAATCTTAGTTTTGTCCCTCCCGTGTTCCAATTTATTATGATTATTGAGGATCGATGAACTAATTAGTCCGACGTTGTTTATTAAAAAGGAGGGAATATTGGAACAATATTCAAAGCTACAGCAGTAAGCGTTCACTCTTGAGTCATGGTATGATAATTTTAGAGAGAAGAAGAAAGATCAAAAGGGTTCTTATTGGCTTCAAGAAACACAATGGAATCTGCATAGATACAACAATATAATGACAGACAATGGGAAAACCATTCTTAATGGTAGAGAATTGGTTCTTGAAAAGTACTCAAGTAAAATGACTGCAACAGGCGATGAAATGAGTAAGTCTTGCTTTTATGGTATACAATGTGGTGTTGAAAGATAATTTGATGAGATGAGTATAGGCACTAAGGTGAATGAATTAGCAATTAAGATGGCTTGTCCGCAAGACTAATAATTGCACAGATAAGGAGTAACACGTATTTGATTTTCGTATTGCTGACCTTAGCTAGATGCTTGTGTTCCCCTCATAGTCATTGATTTGGCCTAATTCTTTTGCATAAACCAATGGAGACTCAAGGTTAAGATATAGGGCTATTCACCCAACCCGACCCGATTAGAAAGACATGCTGATTACCGCTTTTTGTTTGGCCGATTCATCGGCCGTAAGGTTTTCTGGAAGACGGGATAACGCAAATGAGCCTTGGCCCTAGAAAATCAAATGAACCTCTCACCCCTAGAAAAAGCAAATGAACCATGAAAAACTTACAAATAAGTGGAGATACAGAGCCATCGCACCTGGAAAACAAGCGAACCATCGCTCCTGAAAAGGCTCAGTGAAAACGGAAACTTTCGTGCAGACTAATCTTACACATAGAAGCAATATCAAGCCGGTTAACCGATACCGATTGCGTTCTTAGTGAGTCAGACTTTTTGAGTCGGGTCGAGTTGGCAAAACGGACGGTTCGGAAGCTCAAGTTTTTTGACCAGCCCTGGTTAAGAATGGTCCTGTGATGAACAAGATAGATAGGCCAAATCTTTCCTTGCAGTAATGAAATCAAGAAAATTATTTCCAAAAGAAAGTTTTACAACGAAGCAAAGGAGCCTTAGTATAATTACAATTTTACTTACAAACCATCAAACAAATAAAGAACATATTTACCGTGATGGCACAAAGAAAGAGCTACACTAGGAGATCCAGTTGTTGACCTTGCAGTCATCTGGAAAAAGTAACCTTTTGAAACTAATATGGTCTAGTGCAAATTATTAAACCCTATGGAGAATTGGAATGCAGATTGATTAGATTGATTATTCGCCATCAATGGCCTCTCTCAGAACCTTCGCGTGCAGAAGCACATCCTATGCATTTCCTGGGATAAAAACTAAAATCAACTCATCTTTGTGTTACTCGAACAATGCTGCTTCGGAAGTCAGAGATGCCATTCCACCTCCTCCGCCCATATCCTTAGAAAATATAAAGGGATACAAGAAATTGCCCTTTTTTTGTCTCCGAGAAAAAGAGAACCAATATAAAGCATAACATCAAATCTTCAATCCAATGAGACAAAATATTCATCAATTTACATTTGGAGGTTTTGAATCATACAAAACCCACCATGAGTAGTATCACTGTTCCAATGACCACTAATTTAATAAATATTGCACCGTGTTAAACCTATAAAATCTATATAATTATTTTTGCATAAGAAAGTACAAGATCTTGCTCAAGTCTCCACTTATTCAAGATGCTCTCTATGCTTGTTTTGCCTCCATCCTTACTGAAAAAAAAAAAAATACTTTGTTTTCCTTCCTGCAATAAAACACTAGAACAATACTCTCTCCAGCAACCCATTAAAACATCAGGTCAGGTAAGAAACAATTGGTCCTATACATTCAATGGCAAGCTCATCAAAAAGGAAGTAGTACTATTGCTTCATTCCCTAACTGAATCTGATTTGAGCAACTCATTCCTTCACATAAGCCCATATGCAGTTCGCTGGATCTTCTTAAGGCTCACACTACTATCACATCATATGTCACACTATACAGATATTTTAAGCCCACACTGCAGAGGGCATGGGATTTGGTTTTCCACATTTCTGCTGTGCAGTAGAAAGCAAGGATATTTAGGTGTTACCTATGCTCTCTTTGGGGCTTCTGAGACTCCACATTGAAGTCTCTTTGCTGAAATACAAAAGAAAAAGAAAAGGAACTGTCAAGTGGGTGTAGACAACTAAAGCAAATGATAATTTAAGCAATTGTAGTCCAATGAATTACAAAAGCTTGGATTTGTAAGCCTAGGCTTGCAAAACAAGCAACAAGGTACCAAACTATCTCCTAGATTCAACATAAGCACATAACGGATTTTACAAATAACCCAAAGCAGAAAACTAGAAACAGTAACAGATAATAGATGCAATGGCCCAAGAAACCAGATCAGAAGTAATGTCAAAAGATCTCTCACAAAGACTGCCAAAAAAACAGAGTTACATCCATGGATTTTAGAATGATTCAAACAAAAGAAGAGCCTACCTTCACCCTAGTGCAGAATGAGATACCAAAAAAAAGAAAAAGGCGTGTTGTGCAGTACAATATCTCTTTTTTTTTGTTGATCAGTACTATATCTTTGTTGCTAAGACATGAATCACACTGGCCCTAAACCAGCAACAACCACAAAAATTGTAGCATGATGACAACTGAAGAATAATTTTTTAAAAAGACTAAAGCAATCAATGGAAGCCATGGTTTAGGCCCTGTTTGGATACAAAAATGGTTTCATCTCATCTCATCACATCCCATCTCATCTCAATCATTATAACTTTCTCAAATTTTAATACAAAATATAATAAACAATTTAAAATTTTCAAATCTCATAACAATATTTTATTCAACTTTCATCTAAAACCATCTCACCTCATCTCACTATCCAAACAGGCCTTAATCAGGGATCAGTTTTCACCTTTTTAATATGTTATGAGAAGCCCAGACCAGCATGACCTGATGATTAAAAATTCATCTTAAAGATCTCTGCAATAACACACTGGAAACAATTCCAAAGACGTGTCAATACGTCATGTCATATCAATATGAAGGGTCAAACTGCATCACCTTCGCTTTGTGACTGCAAGAATCTGCATCACCTAATTGGAAGGATTTAATAATAACAGTTCTTTTCACATTATTCTTATGCATATCTATGGTGGCAATGGGTTAGCATCTCAAGCATACATTTTACTTTCTACTGAGGAGAGTGAAGATAAAAACAAAAAGAGAGAGGAAAGATAAAGAATACATGTCATCCATAAACTAACTACTTTATAGCAATGAAATGAAAATCATCCAGTAGGCAAAAAGGTAAAAACTTTCATTGAAAACTGTATTACAAAGGCATTTCCTCCTAAATATATTTCCAAGGCATCTAATATTCTTCACATGCCAAGTTCAAGGTAAATCTTCCTTGCCTACTTTATGTCTCTCATGGCCACATAATGGGCCTGCTCTACATCAAAAATTAAAATGAATAGCCCATGACTAATTTTGGAAGAAAACTGTTGCTCTTGAAAAAAAAAAAACACAATGTGTAAGCTTTGAAAAAATGGCAAAAGGAAAGGATCTATTGGGATCCATAATTACATCCCATCTTTTGTAGGATTGTTAGGCAGCAATATCTCTATGATATCTCAGACAAAATGGTGAGTAGGGTATTCATGCTCAGATCCGTTATAATCATAATATAGCCTTTCACCCTGAGCTATATCACGAGTAGCAACCAAAAAGACTCGGCATTCACCATTAACATTGTATCTCACGCATTTACAATTCTGCTTCTTCCTACCTTCCCTGCAAAGAATTGGATTCATTTTAAGCAATGGGGATTTAAATAGTCTCAGCTCAAAGGTAAACTTAAAACAATGAAACAAGAGAATTGTATTTTGTGGAGTTCATTGGAGTTTACAGTGGACAAGCTGGTTTGTTCATAAAGGAAATTTTAGCCAAAAAAGCAATCTAAGAGGTCACAAAATTAAAATAATAGAATATAGTTTAGTTTTTTTGTTTTTTTTTTACTCAGCCAAAATGTGGAGAAAATGAGTTAGGTTGATCGGGCTTACAGAGTGTGATTGTTAATGCCGTTGATAAAGCGTGCAATGTTCCCACGTTTATCAGGGCAAACAAGCAGACTTTTAGATGGGTTGGTTGCCAAGATAAGGGTCATCATACTATCACAATCATCATGTTCCCGGTTCTTAAGATAATCCACGTCGCCTGTGTACTCAGCAATAAATGTCATATCCTTAATCTGACCATCAGCCTCTACTGTAAAACTACATCACAAGATCACAATGAACCTACTCAATATGCAGGTATGATACAGTTGTGAGGTCTACAAAAGAGTTCAAGATAAAGGTACCCTTCACATGAATCAAACACTACAATAAGGGGAGGGCATTCGCCTCTTTTACACATAGCTCTGCACTGCTCCAAGGTCTCACTATCTTCTTTGGATAGAACCTATAGAAAGGGGAAAACTATTAATAACACACTAGATAGTAAAGCTAATTACACTTGAGTCCCAATAAGGAAAGCCAAAAAGTTAAATGGGAATAAAAGTGAAAGAGAATTTCTAGTTCAAACCTGCATTCCACCACTTTCAAACTTCGCCTGATTTGCTGATCTAGGAGCCATGTGAGGCATGTAAGTGAGATCATCACTGAATTCCATCTGCAGTGCTGTTAAGGCAGAAGCAAGGGAACCCATCTGTTTCAGCCTTCGGGCAGGATCTTCTGACGGAATATATGGTAACAGTCTCCTCCTTTTCTTGTGCAAAACTAATGATCCTGAACGTCTCCTGCGCTTCCTAGCATCTAGAAGCCACTAATAAATATAAGAAAAGCATCAATTGCAATCATTAACAGTGATCAATGCTTTCCATTCAACAAAACCTGCTTGACCAACTTCAAAGTTTCCCCATTCCCAAGCAGTCTCATCTACTTTTATTAAGATAATAAAAAGAAATTTAATATTTGCTAATATATCAAGAAACTAAGTTAAAATCTTGTCATCAAATTATCATTGTTAAACACTAATTTTGTAGCCAATTTGAAATTACTATAAACTCTAAAAGCCTATCCTGAAGAAGCTATGTACAGACCTTTCTGCTTCACCGAACCATACAAAAATCATTATCACTCTCATGTATCTTATAACCAACCCTCAATCATACACACACCCATTTTCTCCATTAAACTGAACACAATAATTATATCATGTTCAATCTTCTGATGAAAGAATATGATGCTGGATTCGTTATGTGATGGATGGATTCATTGAGTTTGCAATTCGCATATAACTAATTGGAAAAGATAAACTCTGCACCACACAACTACCAAACATTTTACATTTTTGCACCCCAAACAACCACTAGCATATTGCACCCTCAAACTACAAAAGGGTTGAAATGTGTACCCTTTTTTAAGAACTAACCGTCATGATTATATTACATCACCGATTTTTTATTCATTTTAATTGTCATAATTGGACGACCATGCTATTTTTCAATTTTGGTATTTTTTTTTATTGGTAAAGAAAATTTTATTGATCATAAGAATAGGCAAGAGCCCAAGTATCCAGGGGATATTCAAGAGCAATGCCTGAGCATGCTATATTTTTCATTTTTGGTATTTCAAAGTGTAATGTGTCAATTTTAAATTTTTTTGTGCAAAGTATAAATTGCCTAGTAGTTAGAGGGTGCAAAGTGTATTTTCCCTGATTTATTTAATACTGCACTATTTCAATTCAGTTTGAACTTAATGAAACTCCAAAAGCTTTTTTTTTTTAGTCTTTTTGTTAACTTCTTGGCCTATAAAATGCTCAGAGGGTCATATGATTTAGTGGCTCTAGAGGAAGTTGTATTTTCCTTTTTATTTATTTTTCCATTGGAAGCACGAAATGGATTTTCAAACCAAACGAGGTGGCATCTTGACCCTTTAAGGAGACCAACAAATGCCATAGGACAAGGAAAAGTATTAAAGGAAAAAAAAAATGGATACTAGACCCTGTAACCTTTTTAAGGCATAGGGGCATGTTATGTACACAAATTGTTACACGCGTATGCACCCACATGTAGAGGGAGAAAAATTTCTTTTGGGAAAAGTATATGCTTAGCTACAAAAGTGAAAATGCCTATGAGGTTAAAGTTTGATAATATGAATTTTCGTAGTATATATTATACATGAATCCAGTAATTGAATCAAGGAGTTGAAGTTCACAGGTCATGAGGTTAATGCGTTTCAAGTTTGTGAATACACAGAGCATTTCATATGCTCTATAATACGACAGGTTGATTAACTTGAATATATTATCCTACAATTAGGATCGTATCAAAATGAATGATTACTCATTTAATACAAGACCTATGAGAGCTTCATGTATTACTTTTCAAATTTGGTAAGGAATAATGCGAATGAAAACGCCAAATATGACAATTAGCTGAACTGAGATTGCATCCCACCATCATACAGGTTGGTTGATGATTGGAGGGAGAATATCCTCATTATATCTGCCCAAAAAAGTGTCATTTCTATCCGTAGTTCCTATCTAGCACACGCATGGAAACCATCATTTCCAATCATGATAAGAGTATCCTGCATCTTAAAGATCATTTTGATACGAAAACTCTCCCAATGTGATTTAAAAATTCTGGAGATATTATTTTTAATAAGAATTTTATTGACATGATCATTGTCCAAACACTCTTAGAAAACATTGTGTTTATTCAAAATGTTAAATTAAGTATTAATAAGATTCTCCCCCTCAATTGAGGCGACTGGTTAGTTTCGTCTTCTCTTAGAATAAGAACCATGAACCTCGAAAATGGATAAGAAAAAAAATAACAATGATCGAGTTCAATACAAATTATTAAATATCAAAAATAAAATCACGAAGAACAAGGGTAGAGGTAACACAAATTTCGGTGACAATGACGAAGACAATGATTATGATGATCAAGACAATAGATGAAAGCAATAAATTTTACCTAGAGGTGACGAAAATTTGTCTTTCTTATCACAGCACTTCTGAATCCGAAAGAAATCGATAATCTTTTTCTGAGAAAAGCCTAAAAATACAAGAGAAACGCAAGCCATTGTCGCATTTCTCAATCAAAGAACACAAGAAGGATAACCAAAAAACGCAGAAACAAAGAAATCCCTACTTCTTACTCTTCTGCGGGCGGAGCACTTGGGGCAAAGCCAGGATCCGATGGGAACTCTTACGACGATCGGGCGCACGCATTTCATGTGGAAGCCTTTGTCGCACTTGTCGCATAGAAGAAGCTCGTCGGGACGGTCGCCGGAGCCGCATTGCTCGCAGCTGACGCTGCCATAGTCAGCTCGATCCACCACGGCGTACCGGGCCCTCGCCATTACCTCTTCCATCGACTTGAGCTTCTTCGGCGTTGAGGTCAGTGGCGGAGACGGCAGGCGCGGCGCCTCAGTTCGTCGGAGCGAGCCGCTAAAGCGGATGAGCCGTTTAGCCGAGGAGGATGACGTCGCCGGAGCCATGGGTAGGAGCAAGGGGACTGGTGAACCGGTGTTGTGCGAAATGGTCGAGGGCAGAATCGGAATTCGAGGATGTCTTTTTACAGAGCGGCTTTGTAAAGAAGACCGGAAATGGTGTCAACGTGTCTTTTTTTTACCTTTTCTTTTGGGTCCGTCTCTGACCCTCTCGCGCGGACTTGGAGAGGTAGGGTGTGGAGTGCTACGTGGAGGAAGGTCGTTGGCTGTGCGGAGTGTGAGTATCAAGGAGCTGTTTTTTAAGACGATTGAGAATGTGTATTTTTTTTTTTTAACAAGTTAAAATCCATTAGATAAAATTAAGAATCATGAGATATAAATTTAAGTATGTGAGAATCTTTTACAATTTTTTTAAAAAATTAATACATAATACAATATATAAAAAAATATTAAACTAAAAATCAAGTGATTCGCTTCCAAATCAAACTTTTGAAGTCAAAAGATTGGCTCCTGCCATACTCCTAAACATAGGAGAATTGTTAAAGGCGTTTTTTAGGTTAAGACTGCAAGCAGCAATAACGAGGCGTGTGCTGTACTGTATTAGTTTAGGCTAACTATTGAAGATTACCAAGCTCACTTTCACTTGAGCTTTGGTTATAGAAAGCAGTAAGATAGGATGTGCATCAACCAGATCCAATACTCCGACAGGGGCCCAACGTTGACTGTGATGGAGCGTGTGGCCCATGCGCTGCCTGGGACAATCATGCACATATAAGACCGCTAGAACATAAGCCTTTGAGAACTATAGGGCCACACGTGGTATCGAAATCCTTACCATATAGCGGTTTCGCATGGCCCACGCGCACGGTAAGAGTCGCGCGTGTGGCCTACTCGTTAAACAAAATGGCGGTCTCCTTTCGCTAGTGTGTCAATCGGCAGCTGAGGAGGCCATTGATGGCGCGCGTGTAGGTTGGAGGTGGTTGGAAAATAGCAGATCGAAGGTGGCTAGCTCTAGACTAGAAAACCTAAGATAAAATGGAAAAGAAACCAAAAAAGAACAGAAAAACTAACGAGAAGATGGTAGAGAAGGGAAGGACCCTCCGCCGATGGGAGGAGTTGAAAGCTAGGGAGATTAGCCACCGGGAATTGGTCTCTGGAGAGAGTAATAGATGAGAGATTCTAAAAATCCATCTATAAGATCGAGAATGTAAAATAGTTTTAGGACTAATTATCCCGTTTCAATATAGAAACGATTTTATCTTATTATGATAAATTTTTTGAAATTTTTATATAAAATATAATATAATTAATTCAATTTTTTAATTTTTAAACAATACTAATATTAAAAATTAATATTTTAATAATGATTTATTTAATTATTAATTTTCATATAAATAATTTTATTTTATCTTACTGTACAAACGATGGCCTTTAATCTTCCATCAAAACTTTTAAGGTATTAAGAAATAATGACTTTAAATATCTTTGTATTAGTGAAGCAATGGATGTCATCACCCTCAGCTAAAATGAAAAAGTTGGGGGTAAACCTCATGCTAGTACCTCCAAACTGAAAGACTTAAAGTTCTTCATTCACAGTATAGGTTTTATTGACCTTAGGGCTCTTGGTACTCCCTACACCTGGTCAATCAATAGTTATGGTATCCATCATATCAGAGAAAAATTGGACCATGTAATCATTAACCATCCCTAGAACACTTCTTTCCCAAAAGTGCTTCTAACCACTCCTCAATCATTCTTGAAACAATGGCTCTTAGCCAACAAAGAAAATCATTCAAATTTGAAGAGTTCTAGAATAGGGACCCTAATAGTTTTGACCTAATCAAGAAAGCTTGGAGCACTCATTTCATTGGCACAATTGCATTCATTCTTGTCAAAATGTTAATTGCTACAAAAAATGCTTAACAAACATAAAACTCTTAACAACATCTCTTAAGAACCTTCAAACTTGCACCCCTTCTGCGGACTCAACCACTCTAGACGAACACATAAAAGCAAACCACAATGTGCAACTGCAAAGAGAGGAATCCCTCTAGCATAAAAAATCGAGGAATGCGTGGCTCACAACCAATGATTTCAACTGAAAATTTTTTCATGCATCCACCACCATTCAATGACGCAAATATTTCATCATTTGCCTTAAGTTGGAGGACAATCTTTGGGTTTTAGACCCTGTGGTCATCAAAACAAAGTTCTAGGAATATTTCAATAATAAAAAGTCACCACTTCCAGTCCTAAACATTTTGAAGACTTGGGGACTTTCTTTCTCGAAAAATTGACCCCATATGAAAATGAGTCTCTCTGTCGATATTTGATGAGGAGGAAATTCTGAACACCCTTAAATAAAGCACTTTATCCAAAGCTTCTAGTCCAGACGGCTTTACGGATCTGTTCCATAAAACTTAATGGGAAGTGGTCAAATCAGACCTTATTACCACTATAACAAACTTCTTCGCTCGAGGAAAGCTCCTCAAAGCTCTTAATCACACTAACATTGCACTTGTTCCCAAAATCATTTCCCCAAATCAAGTCCACCATTATCGCCCAATCAGTTTGGCAAATGTCTGCTACAAGATCACTAAGATCCTAGCAGATAGGCTCAAAACAACCTTACCAAAAATGATCTCTGCAAACCAAACTATCTTTGTCCCTGATAGGCTTTTCCAAGATAACACCATCCTTTCTTGATAAATATTTTATTTTTTAAAAAAGAAACAGGGAAAAACTGGCCTCATGGCAGTCAAAATTGATATAGAAAAGCCTTCGACTTTATGGAATGATCCTTTATTTTTGAGATCTTCAAAATCATGGGGTTCAACCATAAATGGGAGGTGGATAAAGAAATGTCTATCCACTGTTGCTTACTCCATTCTCATCAACGGTACCCCCACTGGTCTCATCCAACCCTCCAAAGGCCTCAGACAAGGAGACTCCCTCTCCCCTTTCTTATTTATGATTGGTAGTGAAGTTCTCTCCCGTCTCATCCATTGAAAAGAAAACCTCAATTGCCTCGCTAGCATAAAAATTCTCACAGAAGGTCCTTCCATCCATCTTCTTTTATGGATGACCTCATCCTTTTCGCAAAAGTAAATACTTCCACGGCAACTACTTTTGCCCAATGCATTGAAACTTACACATCCTGGTCAGGCCAAAAAATCAATCACAATAAATCCACTATCTATTTCAGTAAAAATACCTCAATCAACTCAAAGCGAGAGGTAAAAAAACTTTCTAGATTTTAAGAGCTGCCCAACAAAACTCCGCTACCTCGGTCTTCCCCTTTTCTTCGGAGCCTAAAAAAGCATCTTCCAAGAAACAATTGAAAGTAAATTGCGAGGATGAAAGTCTAAACTTCTCTCCCAAGTTGGTATGACCACTCATATCAGATCTGTTGCTACCATAGTTTTAAATTGCGTACCGTACCGGTCGGTACGGCTGGTACGTACCGTACCGGAACAGTGACAAGTACAGAAATTGAATCTATTTCATATCGACCATATGTACCAGCCTGTACCGGATTTCAAGATTTCACTTCTTTTTTTTTCATTTCTTGTTATTTTTTTATCCTAATTTAGACTAGATTATTTACATATATATTTATATATATAATTTATTCATATATTGACTATTATTTTGAAATATAATTATATATGTATTTATATATATAATTTTTTTTTTATGTATAGATTATTCCAAAACGGTATATAAAACGGTACTAATACCGAAATATTTCGTTTTAGTGCCTTGATCGATACGCTCACCGGTACGGTATTCAAAACATTGGTTGCTACCTCTATTCCTTCCTACACAATGACCACTCTCAAAATGCCAAAAACTATCGCCGTTCACATTAACAGCATGTTCAGGAAATTCTGGTGGGGCTAAAGAGCAAAACCCCACAAATTTCTTCACTCCAAAATCCTAGAACTCAATTTGTATCTCAAAAACACTTGGGGGTTAGGACTAAAAATTTCCATCATTTCAATAAAGCTCTCAACAAGAAATTCCTCTAGTTCCTCATCAATGACTCGACTAGCCTTTGGATAACTTCCTTTTAGATAAATACCTGGCAAATTCAAGCTTTCTAGAGGCTAAACAAAAACCAAATGATCTTAATTTCTGGAAAATATCTTAAAAATAAGAGAGGACTTCAAGAAAGGCATTTGTTACCAGATCAATAATGGAGCTACAACCCTTGTTTGGAAAGACCCTTGGATCCCCACGCTCTCCACTCGTATCCCAGAACTCAATCCCAATGTTCTTCCAATTGAAAACAATCTCAAAGTGGCTAAACTTATCCTTGAAGAACCTCGACGCTGAAACACTCTCTTTACTCTAGAATCAGTGCATGAAATCCTCAAAATCCCTTTGCCTAAGCATAACTTTTACCAAATGAAAGATGAGATCAAATGGACCCACCACTATTTAGGGAACTTTTTTGTTAAATCCTCCTATGCTGCCATGATAACCCTATAAATCTCAACACTCCCGGTCTCTTCTTGTAAAAAAAAAAAAAAAAATTAGAAATTTCAAATTCTCGATCGGCTAAAACTCTTAGCTCGGAACACAACATCCTACCCACCAAATCCATCCTAAAAACTGTTCTCAACCTCAATGATGAACAAATCTTATCCCACCTTTGTGATGCTCAAGAAGAAACACTTCATCACCTATTCTTTGACTGCCCTTTTGCCAAAATTCTTTGGAGCCAATCGAAATGACTGCTTAATATCTCTAGATTCAATGAGTTGCCCATGGCAAACTAGATAAATTCCTTGCTTAACCCCTCAGACACCCTCTTAATCCCAAATGATGATAGCCAAGTGTTTATCTAGTATAGGATAAAATCTAGATAACTTTTAACAAGATATGAGGTAGCCGAAACTACCCTAGGAAAACGTGTATTTGTTTTGTCATGATCTCCAAGTGTTTATCTAGTATAGAATAAATATTAGATATTAGCAAAATATTCAGCTAAGTCTAAGTTGAGGGGGATGATTACTCTAGAGTCTAATGGACACATAGACCAGTCAAAATGGTCTTAAGAATTTTCTAATATGTCGTCCACACCTCTTGGAGTATAAATAGAGATCAGGTGTGTTGGTAAGCTTCCTTCCCCACTTCTCAACTCAAGACTCACGGCCGGATTTTCTTCTTCCTCTCCCTCACCTTATTTTCTTTCCCTCACCTCTCTAACAATCCTTTCTAGAAGCCTTGGTGAAGATCTTCTTCAAAAGCATTGGTAGGAACTTTCTAGTAAAAGATTTCCTAGCTAATATCTTGGAATGAGTAAGTACTCATTTCACAAGTTGATGTTTTATATGTGTGTGTGTGTGTGTGTGTGTGTGTGTTTGTTAGTGTTTCAACAATTTATTTGACTCATTGGTTAAATGATTAAGTTATAATTTTCTATGTCTTGTTAATATTATATCACAAGCTTTGATTTTATATTTGTATGTTTGATGGAATTTGAAGAACATGGGAAGAATATATAAGAAATGTGTAATAAGATAATTTTAGGGTAAGAGTGAAGTGAGTTAAGCAAGCTTTAGAAAAATAAAATATTCTTTTTGAGGACTGTGGATTTCAGCTCTAATAAGCTTTAAAAAGAAAGATTATGATTTTATATTTTTTTCGTAGATATTGTTATAATGTTATTAAGTTCTTGAAAGGTTCAAATGTTGGAATTTATAGATGAAAGTTTAACCTTTTGTTTAGGAAGCTAATAACTAAGAAATATGTTTTAGAAATTTCTAAGATTTAGTTAAACCCTTTAGGAGATAAATACTTGATTTAGTTATTTTAAGAAATTATGAATTCATAATGAGGAGAAAAGGAGAAGAAATGAAGAAACTTGAATTTAATATATGAATATCTGGGTCTCAACCCCAACCCTTGAAAGATATAATTTTGTAATCAAATTATTCTTTTGAATATTTAAATAATTAAGATTTCTTAAAAAAAAAGATATATATATTTTTACAAAAACCCCAAAGGTTGAGACGAGAAAGTATCTTAGTGAAACTTTTCTGTCTACTCTGGAGTAAATAAAAATAGAATGGAAACCCCCAGGTCGACGAAGAACAGTCAACGGGTCACGAATGACTCTTTTTAAAGGTTTTCAGAGCGTGGTCGCACTTAACGTTAGTGGGTGCCAAGAACGGCAATGGTGTTATCACCTGCCATAAGAATTAAGATATGATTATGACGTATTCATCTCAGTGTGATGCAGTAACCAGCGGGAAACACACGGTGTCTAAGGGAACCATAAAGTATCCCAATGATAAGTTATGATAAAAATTGTTAACTTAAAGACTGATAAGAACAAAATGGAAATGATACGAAAAGTTATAAACAATAATAAAAGGCTTGAAAAGGTTACGAAAAGTTAACAAGTTTTACGTTCTGCCGATTATCTAGGATACAAGAGAACTTTTATGAAATAGCATTAAGCATGAATCATGCATTAGTCATTTTATATGTTCTATATTTATGGTATATGTATTTAATTATTTGTTTATGATTAATAATTTGTTGTATTATGATTAACTAAGTACTTACTGAGATTCTGTAATCTTACTTTTTGTTGTGATTATTTGATTTAATTATCATTTCGTTTGAAATGATAGAAGTATTGGCAGGTTTTAACGATATCAAATCAGACCCCGACCTCCCATACCCCGACCTCCCAGGAGGATCTGATGAGCTGTGATGGCCTATCAGATCTCTCCCTTTTTGATGATCTAGTTGATCCCACTTATGATCACTTGCTGGAGGTTATCATGCAGCATGTCTCTACCTCCTCTAAAGAAAAGGTGCGTATTGGTTGTTGTATAGTTTTGAGTCTCGACGGGTCACTATCCTTAAATGGAGTATATGTCACGCCCTATGGGAAGCACCTATAGGGGGACTATGAAATTAGTATGAGTCTTTTTCGCTATGGATGTGAGTATAAGGAGGTAAAGAAGGAGCCCTATGTTAGAAGGGGACAGTTGTTGTATGATCATGTCTGTATTATGGTAAACTATGTTGTAAGAAAAAGAGATTGGGCACTTTTGGTATTGTAAATATTATGTTATGAATTTTATAGTTGTGTTAACCATGTGATCATATTGCAAAGCTAGCTTTCTTTGCATGTTTTAAAAATAAATAAGAAAGCCTTTCCGCTGCGAAACACATTGTATACTGTTCGTAAATTTAAATGCATGCATATTTATATAGTACGAACGAAGGATATGTAATCTTATGTTATATTTTCCAATGCTAATGTCTACGTTAAATTTCAGACGTAGATTGAGGGCGTCATAACGGTGGATTAGAGTAATACGCCTTGGGTAAATCCACAAGTGTCCTAGGAAAATGAATCACATGGTATTATGATAGATTTTGAATTGATAAAGATTAGTTGAATGATTTAGAAAGATTGGAGTAGGCTAATTGATAGGTGAAATGCTGAGTGTGTTGGCCTGTAAGATGTGAAGTTATTAAGGCAAGGATAGCTTGTGCATAGTTGCGTGTTGCAGGAAGACAATATGGTAGAAACTCGTCATGCCACCACTTCTTCGGGACGCACAGAGCCAACAGTGGAGCATTGCCCGGTGGTTACTCCTCCGAGAACTAAAGAGCGGGTGATGCAGAATTCTCCCTTAGAAGGGGAACAAGCTATAGCAGAAGCTATCCATTAAATGACGAAAGTGGTAAAACATCAAATAGACCAAAGTCGATGTCATCATCATGATGAAAATAGAGGAGAGACGCAGGGATGTCCATTTGAAAGATTTTTGGTATATCAGTATCCACACATTTTGGGAACTAAAGGAACATTGAAGGTAGACAAGTAGATAATAGATTTGGAATGCACCTTCAAGATTAGTGGCTGCACTGAAATGCAGAAAGTTCAATATGCGGGACATTTACTCCAAGGAGAATCAGGCCTATGGTGGGATATGAAGAGGAAGTTGCTAAAACAGGAATTAGGTGAGAACGTGGTGCCTTCTTGGGAGCAATTTAAGAAATAATTTGATGATCGCTTCTTTCCGGAGTCAATGAAAAGGCAGAAAGTCTTGGAATTCACCACAATAATACAAGGCAATATGATAGTGGAGCAGTATGCCGCCTGATTTATGGAATTAGCAAGGTTTGCCCCTCACTTGGTAGCCACATAAAAGATGCGGGCACAAAAATTTCAAAAAGGACTATAGCCAAGAATTCGCTCTCAAATTGCGTGTCTAAGAATTGGAAACTTTCAGGAATTAGTAAACGTAGCATCTATTGTGGAAGTAGAGCAAAGGAGCTTAAGCATGTAGGCTCAAATGAACTGAAAAAGAGGGTTTTCATATCCTCCAAGAAGGGATACTAGAAAGAAAAGGAATTTTCATCCTGTAGATAGAGAAAAAGAAAAGGTGGCTAGACAAGAAATACTGGGTCAAGGAGCATTGACTTTGTTCCCAACATGCAAAAGATGTGGAAAAAGGCATAGTGGTAAATGCCGTTTAGCTATAGGAGCTTATTTTAAATGCGGATAAATGGGTCATATGATTCGAGATTATCCACTGAATTTTTTTGAAGGAATTACAGTACCAGGAGGGAAAACAAAGACCTCTGCCAAAGCTAAGGTGTATGCTGTGAACCAGGAGATGTGGATGTGGATACAGAAGAGGCAGTTGATACCAGCATTATCACTGGTAACATTCTCTGACCTTATTCTGATTTAGTTATATGATGATCTTCATGGAGGTAATGATAGAATAATTTTATAGGTAAGGTTATATTGAGACAAGACGTAGCGTACGCTTTGTTTGATTCTGGAGCAACGAAATCTTTTGTTTCTTATAATTACGTGCAGAGGTGTAAATTAGATGTGGAGCCTTTAGTTTAGAAAGTTCTTGTAGCAATTTCTGATGAGAAGGTGGTTGGGTGTACTGGAATAGTGAAAAACTGCCCTATAGAGGTTGCGGATATGAAGTTAACCGCTAATCTAATAGGTTTTCATTTGATGGGATTTGACTTAATTTTGGGTATGGATTGGTTGTCTTAGCATTATGCTAAGATTGACTGTCGTAGAAAAGAAATAGTTTTTGATTTCCCATCCTAGGAGAAACTATGTTACATAGGGGAAACAGTTCGTTTCATTTCTTCTATTGTAACAATGAGAAGAATTAGAAAAAGTATAAGAGGTGGAGACAGAGCATTTTTAGTAGTAGCATTGAATCTGTTGGAAGAAGCTAAGGGTATTAACGAAATTCCAATAGTGGAAGAATTTCCACAAGTCTTTGCAGACGACCTACTTGGTTTATCCCCTGATTGGAAGACAGAGTTCACATTAGAATTGGAAAGCTACGACCCCAGTTCATAAGGCACCATATTGGATGGCGCCAACAGAGTTAAAGGAGTTGAAAGAGCAAATTGAAGAATTACAGAAAAAGGGGTTCATCCGGCCCAGTTCATTGCCATAGGGAGCGTCAGTCTTGTTTGTGAAAAAGAAATATGGAACGATGCGCACGTGTATAGAATATCAGGATTTAAATAAGGTTACTATTAAGAATAAGTATCCCCTACCACGGATTGATGACCTATTAGATCAGCTACGAGGAGCAACGGTGTTTTCAAAAATAGATCTTAGATCTGGATATCATCAGCTTAAGATCCGTGAGCAAGATGTGCTTAAGACAGCTTTCTAGACTTGGTACGGGCACTTTTAATTTTTGGTCATGCCATTTGGACTGACGAATGAACCCGCAATGTTCATGGACCTGATGAATCAGGTATTTAGACCATATTTGGATAGTTTTTTAGTGGTCTTCATTGATGATATTTTGATATTTTCTCAAAACGATGAAGAGCATAAGGAGCATTTAAGAATTGTATTGGGAATCTTGTAGAAGAATCAACTTTATGCGAAACTCAACAAATATGAGTTTTGGTTAAGAGAAGTCAAGTTCTTGGGTCGTGTTATTTCTAGTGAAGGGGTTGATGTGGATCCTGCTAAAATAGAAGCAGTTACGGAATGGCAGAGGCTAACGAATATTCATGAAGTACGAAATTTTTTTGGATTTGCTGGATATTACAGAAGATTCATAGAAGGATTCTCTAAACTTTCTACGCCTTTAACAACATTAATAAGGAAAAATATTAAGTATGTTTGGAGGGATCAATGTGAGCAAATCTTCCAAGAGCTTAAGAGAAGATTAACGACAGCGCCAGTTTTGGCTTTGCCAAAACCTCACAAGTCATATATAGTCTACAATGATGCTTTGAGAATGAGTTTAGGATGCGTATTAATGCAAGAAAGATGGGTAGTCGCGTACGCATCCTGGCAGCTCAAGAATCATGAGCGAAATTACCCTACCCATGATTTGGAATTGGCTGTTGTTGTTTTTGTTTTGAAGATATGGAGGCATTACTTGTATAGGGAAAAATGTGAAGTATTTACGGATCACAAAAGTTTCAAATATTTATTTAGTCAAAAGACTTTGAATATGAGGTAGAGAAGGTGGATTGAAACAATAAGTGACTTTCAATGGGAAATTAAATATCACCCTAGAAAAGCTAATGTAGCAGCTGGTGCATTAAGTCAAAAAATTCAGACAGAGGATCCTTCAATATTATTAGTAATGCGAAGTTCATTGATAAGAAGTTTTCCAAGAGATATTGTAATGAAAATGGCACAAAAGATTATTTCATTGACAAATGAGAAAATTCGGGAAGGACAACGTAAGGATATTAAGCTAGAAAGGATCCAACAACAGTTGTTAGAAGGCAGACAACTACCAAATTTTACGATTTTGGATGACGAAATGCTATACTTTGGGAAACGAAAAGTGATTCCTAACGATCCTGACTTGAAGAATAAGATTATGAAAGAAGCCCATTGTACCCCCTATATCACTCATCCTAGTAGTACAAAAATGCTATACATAATAAATCTAGATAGCATTACATTACGCCCTAATTTAACTTATGAAGAATGACCAACCCGAATTGAAAATAAAAAAGAACAGAGATTACGGAATCCCTCAATTTCTCTTGTCAAAGTACTATGGAATAATCCTGCTTTTCAAGAAGCTACATGAGAACGCGAAGATGTTATGAGGGCTAATTACCCTCATTTGTTTGAAAATCAGTTAAATTTTGTTTATAATCTAAAACCTTGCTATGGTTGTATGTAATTATGTTTGTTCCTTGTATGAATATGATTGTAGTTGTTTTCCAAATCTTCTGTTGAATTTATTTGATAGGGTAATAATTTTATTATTCGGTATTAAACAAGAAATGCAATGCCTCGTTTTAAAAGAACTGCACGTATGTCAGTGTTACCCGTAGATCAGTTAAGAAAAAGATCAGAGCAGCTTAGACGTATGATTTGATTAAGTAGACTAAAACAGTTGAGAGTAGAGAGGTTAAAAAGATTAGAATATTATGAGAAACATCGTACACATAGAATGGATGTAGATGATTAAGGAAATGCAATATTTAGACGTGCTTTACGAAACGAGGAAAGACAACCACCCAGTAATTAGTTAAGAGCAGAAAGAGTATGATTGCATAGGTTAATTTTAGAAGGAAAAGAGAATGAAAAACTAGTAACATTATAATTTTTAGATAATTCCAATGATCGTGTATGTCAGAAGGAAGAAGGACAACCAATCGAAAATATGGACTCAGAGATTGTATGTAGGATTAATGAAGAGTCAGTTAATATGTATTATGATTCAGACCAAGACAAAAATGTTTTACTTCCCTCAGAATTTTGTGACTTTAGAAGATGATGTGTCTTTCTACTCATCTTTAGAGGAATCCACTACTACGAGTATAAGAGGTATAAAAACTTTCTTTTAATTGACTTTATGAAATTTGAGTTAATATTTTAGCAATTTCGAGGAGGAAATTATTTTTAGGGGGGAGATTTGTGACATCTTGATTTTTTTTTTATTATGGTTAATTATTTTATGTTGATAGCGTGATGACCCAATATATATATATATATATAATCATCTTAGAATCTATTTTAGTAATTTTCTTGGATCTTTTAGAAGTATATTGCTATATCAATTAGATGAGTTTTTTTTTTTTTTTTTATATACTAGGTGATTTTTTTTCAAGTTGTTGAGGAATTCAAAAGGAACTATAGGAGATTAAGGCTATGGTTTGATCCTTTATGAAAACAAATATATAGTTTTTATTTTTATTATTATTATTTTTATATTCTATTTTGTTTGGGATGCAAGAGTCAAGAGGTGGTAAATGGTGATTGGTGGAAATGGGAAACCAAATATTAGATATTCCCTTGGGTGAGTTTCGGTCATGGCCAATTCAAGAATAAATTTAATTGGTTGGGAACCAAAGAGGGACTCATGTCATTAGACTAACTAATGTAGAACTTAGAAAAGGGGAAAAATAAAATATTATAGTTTTGATTACAAGATGAGAAAGTGAAAGCACCGACTTATATATACGTAAACCGGTTTAGTTAAATTGTCTAGATGAATAATTATGTGACACATGGCACTCAATGAGCTTAGGAATAGGATAAAGTCTGGATAACTTTTAACAAGAGATGAGGTAGCAGAAACTACCTTAGGAAAACGTGTATTTATTTTGTCACGATCTCCAAGTGTTTGTCTAGTATAGGATAAATATTAGATATTTGCAAAATTTCCACCTAAGTCTAAGTTGAGGGGTGTCGACGCCCCCGCTTATATTTTGGGATCGAACGTAAATTCAGACGTCGGAGATAAACAACATAGGGAAGTTCACCTCTCGTTCTTCTTTTAAGTTTGAGCATGTGTTTAAATTAAAAGTAGTGAATAGAAATTTCGCAGCAAAAAAGGAATCGCCCTAGGCCCATTCGACCGTAATGCAGAAGACCTGTCCCCGCCTCTAAGGTGTAAATGCAATCCATAAACAGAGACCCATTAGTCCCTAGAGAAAGACAACATCCGATGCATTGACGACCGACAGCCTCATAGAGCACCCTCTATCGTATGTCTGCTATAACTTGGTCTACAAAACAGGGGTCACTACATTAAAAGGCAAGGAGGTCCAAGGTTGGGCAAGTTTGGACAAATATCAGGGTAGTGAATGAAGCCAAAATGAAAATATATCAACATCCATTTCACCAAAAAGTTCTATGAGTGACATAAAAGAGAGGTTCTAAAGACTCGGGGAATGATGCAAATATCATGAAAAGGATGCACTTTCATATGCATCCTTGATTATATGCCAACCCTGTTTAATCAGACATTGTTTCTATATTTAAGACCAAATTCTAAAAATAAAAGGAGCAAAAAATGGTTTTATTTTTCAGATGTTTACTTTAGTTTTGAGATTTCCACAGAAATTTCAAGTGATCTCCATCTTTAATCAAATACTATTATTTGTGATTATGGAGCTTCAAGGATGCCAATGCATTTAACTGACTAAGCTAGTTTTACTTGGCCTTCTTGAATTCATTTTTGAAATGAATGTAACATGTTGCACTCTGACTTACATAAATTGATATAATTGCACTCTGAATTACATAAATTGATATAACAACTTGAATTCTGACCATAATCTGCATTAAGTTCCAATACTTAAGTCTTTTCTTCTATTTTGAACCTTTTATTGCAGGGGGTCTTGATGATAGTGGTGCAGCAACTATAAGAGCATTAGTGCATTGGCAGATCGTCCTATTTCTAGAGAAAAGCACTCAATACTAGGTAGAGTTAATGTCATGGGTCCTCATTATATTACTTTCTATGGCCTGAGATCATATGGCAGACTTTTCAATGGTGCTCCTAAGGCTACAAGTTGGACATATCAATATTATAATAGAAGTAGTAAACTTGGAAAGTCTATATGTATGTGAAAATTCTTTGTATATGCTGGGACTTGAATATTCCCATATATGTGGAAGCTCTTTGTATTTGTTGAGACTTGGAAAGTCTATATGTATGTAGAAGCTCTTTGTGGAAGCTCTTTGTAAACTTGAATATTCTCATATATAAATTTTCAAGATGTATGGACTTGAATATCCATGATGGTGAAGTTCCTTTTTTTTTTTTTTTTTGATAGGATGGATGAAGTTCAATATTTTGGAAGTGTAAATTTATCTTCTGGAGATATGTTGAACAACAACAGATATTACTTAATTAAATGAATCAAAAAACATTCATTACAAAAACCCTTTACAACAAAGGATTCAAAATACTTCCATTAAAGATAGGAGAATTGTTACAAAAGTCCAACAACATTCATTATAAATGATTCAAACTTAACCCATTTACTAAAGCACCTATGCTGTACAAACACACAATAGGGGGGCAAAACACTTTACAACACTTTTAAAACACTTCATTACTAGGCTCGTATTGTTCATCATAATTCCTTCTATGCACCCTAAACCCTTTTTGCCTTGCATATTTTATATAGTGACCATCGAACTTCTTCTTCACTAGAAAATGTCATTCCAGCCTTGGGTTCTTCGACACCATCAACAACCTTGGGTTCTTCGACACCCCCATCATTGTTGGGTCATCATCAACAACTACTTCATTATACTCATTTCGATAACTCTATGTCAGAAGCCATATTGACTTAGACTTAGAGAACCTACAATCACATTCAACAATTAGCAACTTAGTCATAGAAGAGATTAAAATAATAGAAGGTTTTCTTCAATTGTTTAAGATGCTTTTTTAAAACAAAGTCCTTAAAGCTAGGAGGGAAATTTTATTTCAGCATCATTGAAGGTTTTCCTTAATTGTTTAAGATGCTTTTTCAAAATAGAGTCCTCAAAGCTAGGAGGGAAATTTCATTTCAGCATCAACAATATATTTATAAAGACTTCATGCAACAGAGTTTAATTGTTTATTAACAATATGTAGGTTTCAAGAATAGAGCATGATCTATACCTGGCATGACGTATTTTACCTTAGTTCTCCTAAAAGAACTCTTTGTTAATTTTGATCCACTTGGCTTGAGAGAAAACATATAAATTTACACTGTTAGATTCAAAATTGAGACAAATTCCAATGTCAAAGATCCTAAAAAATTACACTAAGTTGAAAAAAATGGAAAAGATCCCTCAGATAAAAAAAAAAAACTCTGTATCTAACCTATAAACATGGAAGCTCATACAATTAATAATAATAAATGAAGGAATGCAAGAAAATATTATCCATTATGCCTACTCTCAATTCATTAATAAATATAATGAATGCGAGAAAAGTTTCAAGGAAATTAACACATATATGGTTGAAATCAAAACTTTTTCTCTCATAATTGAAAATATTATCCAATTCTGCTTACTCTAGTTTTGCCAATGAACTAAACAAAGTTGAAATTGAATAAGAAAATCAAGCCCAAGCTCAAATCAAGCAAACCTCACACATCCACGCACATGCAGAGAGAGAGAGAGAGAGAGAGAGAGAGTTTCAGTGAAAAGATCGGAGAAGAGCGGAAGACTCGTGAAATAGAAACCGAATCAAACCAAAGGGAATAAAAAACGAGAGGAGTGCATACGTGGGTCAAGGATTTCATGTGGGGTAAGTGCTTCGATTTCGTAGGGCTTAGGATAGGGACTTCATGTGGAAGACGAAGAGAGGGAAGACAAAGCATCGAGTTTGAAGGGATTGCATTGATTTCACCGTGGAAGGTGGGGCTTTCGAGGTTGATTTCAATGGTAAAAGATGCAATGGGTCGATTTGTGGAACGATTTCATGGAGAAGAGAAGAGATTCGAAAAGAGGGAGAGAAGAGGGAGGGAATCGAAGGGAAGGGAAAGCGATTTTGGGACTTGAAGAAAACGATATCGTTTTGTAGTCCACGTAGGATGTGATCTCGCGCCGGAGTTATTACCCCAGTTTCTTATAGCCTTTTCCATTTCTTTATATTTCGTTCTTTGCATTTTCAAGGGGTCCATCAACTAAATTTCGTAATCACAAATCATATCATGCCATTGACCCTTATGTACAAATCGAACCCTATTTTTTCCTTGGCTAGGTTCCTCATTTTTTATGGGCCCTTGGCCCTAAACCCCTTATGGCTTATGGATTATTTTTGGGCCAATTCTTCAAATATTTCAGAAAATGTTTTTCTTATTTGTTTTTAAGATTTCTAAGTATTTTTTTGGTAGAATTTTAGTCTATTATTAAATTATTGCTATTGATGATTTTATTTTAGCCACGACACATATTGTAGAAATTTAGTAATGATTAGTGTTTTGTATAGGTTAGAGCTACAATATAGAAAATCAGGAAGCACTGCTAAGGGATGAATAGCATGATCATACCCTTCACACATATACTGTAAACATATTTTTATAAAAATATTATATATGTATGACGATCATTTGGAAGCCAATTTTTATGTATCTAAGTCATGAAAAATTATGAAAAGTCATGCATTATTTACGAAAAATTTATGCATTAAGACATTTATGAAATATCATGATTTTATGCAATAAAATTATTTATGAAAAGTCATTATTTTATATGAGATTGCATAAAATTATTTATGAAAAATCATGAATTCATGTGAGGAAACATGCATCACGATATGTTACTAAAGTATGCAATTTTTTTTTGAAATCTATATTATGATAAGTATGCAAGTATGATAAGATATGTAATCGGCCTATGCATGATATGAGACGGTGCCTATGTATGTGCATATTACATTGTCAGGTCGTACATGCTAGTAGTGCACCTAGAATGTCTTCCTTATGTATGAATTTCACAACTCGCAGTCACGGACAGAATCAGAATCTTTTTAAATTCGCTAACCCTAACTCATGGGGGTCAACAGTGGGTAACGACCTATGATATGAAACAATATGATATGATAATCAAGTTCATGTTTTTTTTTTTTTTAAATAATGAAAAGCTCATGATTTATGAAAGCTCATGTTTTCAACATTTATGACAAATTCATGTTTATAAATATTTATAAAAAAGTTCATGTTCAGCATTTATGAAAAAACACATGTTTAACATTTATGAAAAGAGCATGTTCATATTATTATGTATATATCTATGAGTATACATGAAAATCGATAATTATTATTTTTATCGTATGATGTGTTGCTTATTGAATATTCGACTCATTTTATTTTATTTTTTATATTTTTCATGTTTTCTTTTAAAAATCATCATAGGTGAAGATGATACATAGCTGGCAGGATTTGACTCAGGAGGCTATGCAGAAATCTAGACAATGTATTAATTTTATTTTATAGTTTTTAGGGAATAAAATATTTTTTGTAAACATATGAGATTTCAATATTTTTTAATTAAATGCTTTCGCTGATTCTCTATAATTTTTATAAAAACTGTTTTATTTATTATAAAACGTTCATATCTGGTACGTTTTGTAAAGAAAAGTTTTAGTAGCACACAAGCTCCCTAAAATATTTTAAAAATGCTTTAATTAGAAGTTGGATGTTACAATCAAAATATAAAAGATCTCGTAAAATTAAATTTATATTTTAAGATAATAAAATTAAGTTTATAACATATATATATATAAATATATATATATATATTATGGATGTCTACTTACAGTTTTCATTTGGATTCGAAAATGAGTTAAGATTATCTCAATATCTTTATTATAATTTTTTTTTAAAGTTTTGCATAATATAATAAATAATTTAATTTTTTCAAATTTTAATTCAATTTTTCAAATTTTAAAATAATAATAATATTAAAATTAATATTTCAATAATATTTTATTCAACTTTCAAAACTAATCTCAAGTCATCTCATCTTTAATCTAATTAGAGTTAAGACTTGATTTAAATTTAGAATTGAGATAAAATAAAATGAGTTAAGATAGGTTTTGAAAGTTAAATAAAGTATTATTAAAATATTATTTTTTAATATTATTATTATTTTAAAATTTAAAAAAATTATATTAAAATTTTAAAAAAATTAGATTAAAATTTTAAAATATAATAATAAATTTAATATAAATTAATTTCAAGTCCAAATCCAAATTACATCACAATAATTTTCTAAACACGGTTTTTATTTTTATTTTTATTTTTCTTAAGTCAACCGAAGTTGCTCAGAGTCCACAAACAATCATTTGTCCTCATCCGGATTGTCCAATATTGAATTTTATTTTGATATTCAATAAGCAGCGTCAAGTTGCAAGCTTCGCTTCTTTCCTCTCCCTTTCGTCTCCATCTGCAAGAGCGAAGAAACCTCTCTCACCTTTCATCCCCCTTTTCCGATCTTTCAATCTTCAAGATCCACTCAAATCAGCCGGCGAAGAAGATGAACCAACCGGACCCAAGACAGCCGCCGCAGACGCCCAAGAAAGAGGTCCAGCTCCAAGGCCCCCGACCTCCTCCTCTCAAAGTCAGCAAAGACTCCCACAAGATCAAGAAGCCTCCCCCACACCCGCTGCCCAGAGCTCCGCCCCATGCCCAACAACAACAGCAACAACCGCAGCAGCCTGTTATTATCTACGCCGTCTCTCCCAAGGTCATCCACGCCACCGTCTCGGACTTCATGTCCATCGTCCAGCGCCTCACCGGTCCGTCTTCTTCGTCTATATCTCCGTCCGGCGCTGGAGACCTCTCTCCCGCTGCGAGGATCGCCTCAATTGAGAAAACCAGCCCGTCGGAGAGAGAAAGAGACAGGGCCGGCAACGCTGCCGCGGTTATGGGTATGGTGGACGGAGAGGGAGTAGTAGAATTGGGTCAGGCTCATCCGGGGATATTATCTCCTGCGCCGGCGACTTTGGCTCCAATTCCCGACAGTTTCTTCTCTCCAGTAAATGAACCACACAGCTTTCCTACTTTCCACGATCTGAGTCCGTTTTGGCATAATGGGTTCACGGCGAGTCCTTCGGGGTTGCTGTCGGCTCCTTTGATTTCTCCATCTCCTTCTTCGATAGACTTATTCAACAATTTTTTGGACTTTTAAGGCTTTAGCCCGTGCCGCCGTGCTCTGGAAGGAAGAATAGCCCTGTGCCTGCAAATTTCCCCATATGCCTATACGAAAGTGGTAAACTTTTTTTTGCATTGACTGACTTTTTGGTGGAATCAAAAATTTCCAACATAACTATTTTTATTCTCATTAATATAATAAAAAAAATGTGTATACCACTAGGCTTGTATGCTATTTGGGAATGAACCCTTATGTAATTTTTGGGGACCGTCTCTCTCTCTCTCTCTCTCTCTCTTTTTTTTTTATTTATTTGGGATAGTTTTGTTGTTCTTGGGTTAATATTTAAATGAGATTGTTGAGGCTGTATTTAATTAATAGGTCATGCACTTGAATTTCTTGTAACTTGTAGCACTCTTTTTCTGGTACCGACCGAATAGTTTGCACGTTTTTCACTCATTATTTCTTTTCTTTCTATAATTTTTGTGATATGCCAAGTAGGGCACACAATATTGTGGATTAAAATCTAACAGTCTCACTTTCCAAAAAAAAAAAAAAAAAAAAGTCTCAGCCGGACCACGAGAAATGTACAGTGTTTTGCATTGTGATACAAAATTGTTTCGCAATTTTTTTTGTTGTTGTTTTTTATTATATCCATAGATTAAATCTCGTTTGGATTCGAAGATAAGTTGAGCTTGTCTCAACTAATTTTAAATTTATCATTATATTTTTATTAAATTTTTTATACAAAATACAAATTTTAATATAATTTTTTTAAATTCTAATACAATTTTTTTAAATTTCAATTTAATTTTTTTAAATATCAAAAGAATAATACTAATAATATTTTATTTAACTTTTAAAATTTATCTAAACTCATTTAATCTCAATTCCAATCCAAACCAGACCTAAATCTATTTGCCTGTATTGTTTTATCTCAAAATATTTTGATAATATTTTTTAATAAGCGATTAGGGAAGTATTTTTTAATTATGTTATAATTTTTTTAAAATATTTAAAAAATAAATAAAAAATTATTCTATAGCAAGACAATTCGTGCTACTCGCCAGATGTAGTAGTGCTCTTGTTTAAATTGAAAAACGTTCTAAATCCATCTCATCATATCTTATTATTTATAATATTCATAAATTTTTATATAAAATATAATAAATAATTCAATTTTTTAAAATTTTAAAACAACAATAATAATATTTTTATTTAATTTTTAATTTTATTTAAAATTATGTTATCTAATCTTATTATTTAAATAAGGCCTCTCTAAAACTTGTTGAGAGAAAAATGTTACAGGCGGTGTTAGAAGATGGAGGAAGATTGAAGATGGGAAAGAAGCTGGGAGAAATACGCGAGGGAGAAGAGTTGAAGTTTGAAGGGTAACTCATTCTGCAGAGGGTTAGTAAAGGGAGGGCCAGTTCGCAGCTGTTGGGTCTAGAAGATGGAGGGCATCTCGAGAGTCAATATGGAAGAAGCTGAACCTAGTTTAAATATATAGTGTATTTATCGTTTAATAATATGATGTTAGTTTATGTCTTTACTAGCACTTATATTTGTAATTCTTGTAACGTCCCATTTTAGTTGTCATCTTCTCATTGGTTGTGACTACTTTCCATTAGACTATTTTCCTTAAGAGAAAACCTTCAAGCATGTGTCACCTATGAAGGCCCAATAATGGAGGTCAATCTTGCTTTGCCACATGAATTTTCTTGAGACACGAATGCATGAGGCGCGCCTCAAGAGATCGAAATCCACCCCTCCCAATCTCCCTTTCTCTGCTCATTCTCTCTCCCGATAGATTGTGAGGCACACAAATCATGAGCTTTAGAGGGTTAGGTGTGGACTGCTCTGTTACCTACCGGATAACAACGCATCGGATGGGAAGATGTTTCCGGTGAGTTCGTTGGTCGGGAAATTTGTGAATGAGTCATTTACGAACTATGAAAGTCAACACGGCCTCATCGTTACTCTGTGCCACAATTGGAACTGAAAACTCCCTCTCATCTTCTTCAAACTCTCTTCCCTCTCCCATCTTCTTCTTCAAATCCAAGATTATCTAGCAGGCAGCACGCAAGAAACAAAATGAATGCCAATGCATAATGCAAAAAAAAAAAAAAAAAAATAGAGAAGAGACCCTGCAATCTACCTTTAGTTTGGTTCAAATTCTTTTTCTCTCCACTTTCTACACATCCAAACAAACCAACATAATCCAAAAATAAATAAAAAAAAAACAGCATCTAGGTTGATATTGCAAATTTGATGTTTAGACGGAAATTTGATTTAAAAAGCTAGGTTTTAATACAAGAAGTGAAACCCATTTAGAATGAAGATTTTTTTTGGGCATTTGCAAAATATTAGAGATTTCGGGTATTTGATAATGCAAATTTATTGAAAATCTCCTCAGTGTGTGGATGCTTATAGGGGCGTAGAGGTCGTTGGTGAAGTAGAGGTCGTTGGTGAAGTCGGCAGAGAAGTGGGTAGGGTGATTGTTGTTAATGGGTTGCGAGAAATGGTGGTTGGACTGGTTTTCAAGAGTGGGAGGAGGAAGGTAATGAGGGTGGTGGAGATTGAGCGAATCGGAGTAGGAGAAAATCTTCTCATGGAAGAAAGCTTGCGCATTGGTATCGACCGAAAAGAAGAAAATGAGAGGGAAGAGAGAAGAAGAAATGTCCCTTACATGGTGCAAAGAAAGGGGGAAAGATATCCCCTGCAATGCATTTAGAAGTAAAGATGAAAGAATACCTTATGTGATACGTTGCGATTCGTCTTTGATAATCACTTCTTATAAGTGTCACATGTTAGAAGAAGGATTTCTATCGCCTTATTTCTCTCAATTCTCTCATTCTTCCTCTCGTCTATTCTATATAAACTTGCCCCTAAGTAAGAACCCAAATAATTCTTACTTAATTAGTGCCTGCAATGTTATAAGTGGTATTAGTTTCAACGATCCTTGCAGATTCCAAAAGGCTGTGGGAACTCATTACAATCAACTTTAAGAAAGGCTAAACGCATTAAAAAAGGCTACAAATTCTCAATTTAGAACACTGGAGTCTAAAATGGCTAGCATTAAAAAATGTTCAGAATCTCAATTCAAAACCCTTGAGATTGAGATGTCTGCTTTTAAAAGGGAAGTAGGGAACCGACTAGGTGCATTGACATTGGAGCTGCAAAAGTAAAGTCAAGGCCAGTGGCAAGAAGAATCTTCATCGATTACTCACCCACACTCGAAAAATAGTAGAGAAGCATATGGTGAAGTAGTGACCAGATCAGTCCAATTGGAGTTTCCATCATTTTATGCGGAAGAGCGCAATGGTTGGATCTATAAGGTAAATCTTTTTTTTGCATTTCACAACACATTATCCCAACATAAATTAAGCTTAGCAGCCTTCTATATGGAGGGACAGGCGTTAGTGTAGAAAACATGGAGAAAATAAGGGAAGTGAGATCCCTTTATCTATGCACTATTGGTGAGATTTAGTCCTAGTGCCTATGATGATCCCATGGAATCATTAACTAAGTTGTGCCAAACAAGCTCGATTGATAAATATAAGGTCAATATTGAGAATCTGTCAAGTAGGCTTAGGGGTTTATCTAAGGCTCTTAAACTGAGTTATTTTTTAAGCGGTCTCAAAGATGAGATTCATGTACCAATGAGGATGTTTAATCCTCCCAATCTAATAGCTGCCTACAGTCTAGCGAGAATGCTAGAGGAGAATTTACCATCTCTAGAAGGTACCATCGTACCCCTTTATTGCCTTCTGGTGAACATGGAATTTTAAAAACACCAGCTCCTATTAATTTTGAGCACTTAAAAGGGGCTGCTAAGTCTCAATTATCAATACAGAAGATAATCAAGCACATATAAAGGATAAAAGAGAAAGGGAATTGTAATAGCCCACTAGAAATTCAATGGTGGACTGTTGGTAATTTTGATTGTTAGTGTGGTTAGGTTTGTGATCAGAATCTTCTCTGTAGTATTATTGATTGTTAGTACTTACGTCAATTTTAAGGACGAAATCTATTTTTTAGGAGGGGAGGATGTAACAGCCCGTTAGGAATTCAATGGTGAAATTTCTATAGATTTTAGGAATCTCATAAAAACTCTGTAAGTTTTCACGATTCAGCTAATCGCGTATATTTTAGTCTGTCAGTATAGTCAGTGTTACTACTTACTATGGTGCCAAAAGTGTACTTTTATTTATTTGAGATAGTTAGAATTGTCCGAATGCGTTATTGTCTGCACCTTTAGACTCAGTTGATTATTTAAGATTTTATAGTGCGATAATCTCATTTTTAGTTTTCAGTTAATATGGTTGTTAGAATTTGCATTTTGGTTTTTTCGAGACACTTCGGAGTGGAATTTTAATAAATGAATTGCACATTTATCTTCGTGTTAATATTTATGATTTTTCAGTGTAAAATTTAGTTTTCACTTTCTCGGAATAATAGTAACCTATTTAGTAGCACCTAGCACAATGTTTTTCAAATCACAGTGTGAGATGTCCAAATTTAGTTGGAGAAATTTTATTTGGACACTTGACAAGATCTTATCCACACTTGGTGAGTAGTATTAGAGACTTGGCACTAAGAGGAACCAATTGATTTTTGTGAAGGAATCGAGGTGTGAGATCGTGCCACTTAAGCAAAATCCTATTTTTCATTTGATTGTCCAAATTGTGCCGAACTAAAAAAGGTTTCAATACTAGAAAAACCTTAAATGGTGGAATCCAATTGAAACCCAAAAGTTTTGGTTGAAATCAAAATACTAAACGGTTTTTCCAAATCCTAAAGTTAGCCTCCAAACCTCTTTTGATCTAATTTCTAGCATTGTCTTTAATCACTTAAATAAATCTTACATGCTATTAATTTCTAAAATTCATGTTATGACACCATTATCAAAACTTTTAAATCTTAAAAATTTGATTGGGCTAAGAAAAATTAAATTTGGGTTTGATAGCATTCCAAACACTAACCAAACCCCCTTTAAACCCCAAATTGAAGCCCACTTGGATGAGACCCATGAAATTAGCTACCTTGGTAAAGCTTCTTGAGAAAGTTTCATCCCCCACATGTCAGGCCATCCCCTGCTCTTGGCTACACTCAATAGTTCCATGATGTGAAGTACAAATCTACCTCACTACCCTCCATGCTTCACAGCTGTAGCAGCTAGCCTTACTCCTTACCATTCCTTATTTTATATGACCTAATTACCTCCAATCAAGGTTCATTCAAGACCATACCCCCTTCCAGAGTTCTATAGTCATACAAGACACTCTTAACTTCATTTCATCATCTCTTCACCCCACTTTTAAAGAGAAACTCGTAACAGCTCTCTTGGACAGTTTTTTGTATCTTTTTACGTGGTATTTTGGACCATTTGTAGATATTCTTTTTTCAATAAATCTTTCATGAAAATTATTTTTCTTTGAGTCTAGTTTTCATTGACATGTTTTTCATTTAATTTCATGGTCATCGGATTGGTTAAAAGTAGTTTTAACCTTGAATAGGTCATTCTAGGCGTTAAACTAAAAAGTGACTTATATTTTGTAGTTTTTGACCAAACTAATGGAAATATATTGGTCTGAAAATTTTATGAATTATTTTTAACATGTGTTGATGAATGATCATTAAGATCTTATTCCATGACTAAAGTTTTTTATGATAGTTTTCCTTGGATCTAAAAACCTGAAAATTGGAAGTAAAAAGACAGTTTTTGTTTTGAGAAAGTTTGAATATTTCATAGTTTAATCCTATTCCAATGGCTTTGATAATCTTATTAGAGGATCCTAAGCATCTTATATAGATGTTAGAATGTTATTCTGAAGATATTTGATATTAGTTTTAAAAATATGAAATTTTATGTAAAGAGATATTTGGATAGGTCAAAGTGTTGAGGTTCTTGTCTAAATTTTTGTTTTGGTTGATTTTTTAATCATGTGATCTTGATTCCAAACTTAGATCTATTTAGAAAACCTTTTTAACCATGTCTGTAACATACCGATCCTAAATTCGAGATTTATTTATTTATTTATTGGATTATTTATGTATTATTTATGCGATTCTCTTATATAGCATTTTCTTTTGATCTGATTATATAGGTTAATATGTTGTTTATATTTTAAATACAAATGTGTATTATAGATATTATTTTGACTATAATTGTTAAT
The DNA here is from genome assembly GCA_036559045.1 of Platycarya longipes. Taxonomy (NCBI): domain Eukaryota; kingdom Viridiplantae; phylum Streptophyta; class Magnoliopsida; order Fagales; family Juglandaceae; genus Platycarya; species Platycarya longipes. Next base: position 32,240,281 of record CM071791.1, read on the forward strand.
ATTTTTATAGATAAAGTAGGATTATACTATTATTATGATATTATTATTTTAAAATATATTTTAAGATATAGTTTGTTTTTAATTAGATTCCTTCTTCTCGCTATCGGATTATGTTCTATAGTATTAAATCTCGTACGTCCACGCCTCTCTAAAATTTTCCACAGCTTGCACGTTCCTTCTCAACCTCTACATTCATGACAACAACTTATTTTGAAAATCTATCATCATCGTTATCGATTAATAGTTAGTCTTCTTATGGTTTTCCTTTCACCTATTATATATATGCATGCTTTGGTCCCTCGGCTGGAAACAAATTCTAAGCCACAAACCTCACAGTTTGATCACCACAGCCCTCATGCACATATAGATCGCCTTGAACGTCCCTAGACTAAACTACACAGCCATGCAAACCACAATCCACCCTGCTGAAGCCACCGTCCACGCACTGCCTTACACCACCGAAAAACGCCACTAAGAGCCGTTAAACAGCTGGTGGAAGACCTCTGTTCTACCATCCCAAAAACAGAGCATTCTTTTCTCCTCCGTTGAGCCACAACCCAGCCGCCCAATTGCACAGCCTCGGGACCACGTCGGAAAATTACCTCAAAGCAGACCCACTAACTTCCTCAGATCACCTTGTTGCCCACCTATCAGAGGCACTACGCGGTTGCCCTTGGAAAGCCACCTAACCGAGGACCATCCTCCCTTGTTTTCGCACACCAAAAATAGAGCATACTCCATGAGACGCCATGGACAGCCACTCCCACTCTCGGTTGCCACCGTAGACAGCTTATCAGTCATAGAAGCAGCCAAACGTGAGCCACCGTACTCCTACATGCAGCAGCGCCAGCCCTTGTTCTGCACCACCAACGCGCCTTCATGCATGCCGTTAGCCATTGCGTCTCCTCCATGGAAGAGCATGACGCAAACGTTGCCACCATGAACTGAAGTTGCCGCCGTCGACTCTAAGCCCAGAATCGTCGCGCATAGCCCTCCACTGTGAGTTACCCTTACGTCACACGGCTCCCTGCTTTGTATTGAATCTTGTTACGCGAGTTTGATCTTTTTATGGCTTTGAGTATTATTGCTTAAAAAAAAATTTATTATTATTTATGACTGACCTGCACTACTCTTACATAAAGACTTATTCTTCTCAGGTTGGGTTTAACCGCTTACGTTTTAAACTAAACATTTTATTTAGCAATCTTATTATATTAATTAAGTATTAAATTAAGATTTGAATTATTCTAATAGCCTGTAATAACTTTATTGAATGCTATTAAATTTATAAATTTATATCTTTATGAGGCGGGTGCTTTCGGAGTTGCGTTTTTATAAACTTATATACATATATGTATATATGTTAAATAATATTAAAAGATTAGACATCATATTAATAGTAAATACTAGATGTTAATCTTTATTTTAAACGCTTTAACTTCATGTCTATTATGTGAAGATAATTTTTACTTATTATAATAGATTTTGATGGATTTATGCTATTAAGGTTTTACTTTTAAAGTTAAAGTAATATGTTAAATAATTTTCAAGTGATATCAGTATTTGTTGAGTTTCTTGTAAAAAAATAAATATTTATGTTAAATATAATATGTTAACCTATTTTAAGATTCTATGTTTTCACCATTTATTTTAGTATAAATAAATATATTCAAAGTATTTTACTAAATTATATTTTTAAGTGCAAATATATTATTAGTATTTAAATAATTAATGGTATTCTACTTTATTGATTTTCACGATAAATTGAATATTTATTCTAATAAGTTCTACAATATGAACTTATTTCAGTAGATTAGTAAGATACGTTCTCAAGATAGATTAGTGACTGTGTAATAACTTCTCATAACCATCGAATCATGAAAGAGAATTTAGGAAGTAGCGTTTTGAGATAAGTGAATTTGATCACTAAATTAGGATCCTCACATTAGTTTATATTATTAGTAAAGCTAGTTCTTTGATAGTCATTTTCAAATACTCCTCACGTCATGCAAGCATGTCATTTAGCACAGCACAGCATACGATCATGTCATTCAGCATCACGTTCAGATTCAGCCAGTTATTTATATTAGTATGTATTATGCATCTCATGTCGCATAAATCTCATAAGTTGAGTTAACTTCAAGTATAAGATTAAGTCAGATAAGAAAGTAATTAATCAATTATCCAGTTAAATTAGTTCAGTAAATTAGTTATTTCAGATGGTCATTCAGATGCATGGTACCAATGCATATCAGATCAACGTGGATGTGCAAGCCACAAACCTAAGCGTGGTCCACCATAATACGCTAGAGTACTATCAGCGGCTCCCTTTGCTGCAGCGAGACATGAGGCCAGTGCACAACCTTGCACATAGGGTTAAGTGTGTTGGCCAATCAGATTAGTTAGATCAGTTCAGCTAAATCAGTACAGTCAAATCAAATCATTTAAATCCATTCAGTTAGTCAGTTTAGATCAGTCAAACCTATCAGTTAATTCAGACCAGTCACTTAAGTTAGTTAGCCAGTCAAGTCAGTCATGCATGGCATCAGCATTAACATGTACAATCATATTTCAGAATTCAGCATAAGTTTTATAAAAAATATCCTATAATATTATCTTACATTGTGGTGGATTTTCTTACTGATTCATCGACTCATTTTAGTTATTTTCCTGTTTTTAAAACCACCCAGGTGAAGAAGATGACCAGTGCGAGCAGGCAGACCAAGAGTAGATTGAGCAGTTATTGTATCTTCGAGATTTTCTAGAAATACATGTTTTTATGACATAAGTTTAATGTCAGTTAATGTTTTTCTTCAAAGACTTTTTATTAGAACTCCATTTCTTTGGAATAGACGTTACTTATTTCATTATAAGAATAAAAAATCTTGTGCCAGAATAAAAGTTTTACAAAATTTCGTTACATTTCTTAGCCTACGGGAAGGGGGTGTTACAATGTCATTTTCTCATATGTAGAGGCTAAAATAGTAATTTTGCTCTAAGTTAATATTTCTTTTGGTGTTGCTAATCGTTAGTAATTAAGTTCTAACCTTTAGAATCACTATTTTCAATTTCTCATATTTCATACTTTATTCTTGTAGAACGCGACGATCGAGATAATTAAGCTCTTAATTTACTAGAAGTTTATTACGTATGTGTGATGGGTAAGTGAACTACAGTTTACATGTATATGTTATATCATATATATCATGTAATGCGATGTCATTACATGCTTATCTATTATATAAATTATGTTGTCACGAAATGTTTATCTCTTACACAACATATTTTGCCACATAAGCTATCTGTTGCAAGTATGTCATGTTAGGTATGTCATTTGATCATAGCCATTATAGTAATTTATACTATGGAGTTACATCTCTAGTAGTATTTGATCATAGCATTTTGGACTAGCGTTATGATTTCAATGGTTTATTATTTCCTTTTGGATGCAGGATATTTTAAGTATTTGGAATACTTTTAGTTTGGTTCATAGTATTACTAAAGAAAAAAAAACTATCCGATGCGAATATTGCATACTGTTAGATACATGCTAGGTGCATTGCATCTTTATTTGTCATGAAAAGGGACTGATAACCTTATGTTACATATCCCGATACTTTAGATGTCTATTTAATCCCAAACAAAACTGGAGGCGTCACAGGATAGTATCAGAGTAATATGTCTCTAGGTTATAAATCAACATGTCCTTAGGAAATGATCCAATGTATTAGGCTTGAAATTTTATTCTTCCATAGGCTTGAATTTCTTGAAGTATAAGAGTTAGTATGTGGTTGTGATACGTGTACTCATGTGTTTCAAGAAGTGACACATGAGTCGCAGTAGGATACCTCGAAACCCTGATGGAGGCACCAATCAGGAGAATCAGAATCCCCTAATGGAGAGAGGATTAACTGAGGTTGTATGTCAGCTTACCGACATATTGAGAAAACAACAGCAACATCAAGTGCACATACCTAGACTCAAAGTTAGAGGTTGTCCATACGAAAAGTTTTTCATCCACCGTTACCCAAATTTCTAAGGTAATGAAGGGCCATTAAGAGCCAAGAAATGGATTATTGATCTCGAAAGGACATACCAGATCTGTGGATGCACTGAAGACCAGAAGGTACTGTATGCTGGATACCTTTTGCAAGGAGAATCTAGGATATGGTGGGATACCCAAAGGCAACTTGGGAATCTCGTTGCACTATCATGGAAGAGATTCAAGGAAGAGTTTGACAACAGATTTTTTCTAGATTTTCTGTCAAGCAGCTGAAGGCACAAGAGTTCACGTCTTTGACTCAAGGCAGTTTAACTATAGAGTAGTATGTTTCCAAGTTTATGGCACTAGGGGGGTTTGCACCACACCTAATCTCTACTTGGAGGATGCATGCACTGAAGTTTCAAGTAAGGATTCAGCCTAGGATCTGTAATCAAGTAACTTGCCACAAAATAGAGACTTACCAAGAGTTGGTAAATGTGGCCGCGATAGCAAAGGTCGAGCAAAAAGGTTTGGCCATCCAAATCAAATTATAAATAAAGAGGACTTCGCCGTATGCTACTGAGAAAAGTCTAGAGAGGAAGCTATAGAATCAAATAAGGAATTAGGGATTGAGACTGGAATCTCAATGCCGACCACATACCCAATATGTGGGATGCGTGGGAAGAACCATGGAGGCAAGTGCAAACTTACCTTAGGACTCTGTTTTGGATGTGGCTAATTTGACCACTTGATCAAAAATTGTCCCAAAAGAGCTTGGAGAAATCAAACTATTCCCAATGGAGAATCTAAACCAAAGCCACGACCTCTAGTGCCAACTTAAGTTATGTAGTCGTTTCTAAAAAAGGCAGAGACTGATACCCCAAGAACTTTTAGAGCGAACATCATTTTAGGTAATTTTTCTAAGACCTTTATATTGTTAAGTTTAGTTAAGAATGATTGGAGAGCAATTGATGGTATTATTGCATTACTGATACTTTTTGGGAAATGTCAAGTCATTGAGGTTTTTAACTTGTACATTGTTGATTCAAAGGAGTCCCTGTTTTTAGTGATTATGGTATTACACCAGAGCTTAGTTTGAAAGCCTAATTGTTACCAAGGTGGTAAGAGTAACAATTCTCATTAGAAGTATTATTGTTCATACCAATGTAGGTATAGAACGCATTTCAATAGTACGAGGAAGAGTATTGATGGTCATTGAATTGTATTTCATGTGTTTGGAGTTTGTTTTGATTCTGAGAATGCAATGGAATTAGCCACCTTGGTTGAGGTCCACTAAGGCCCACGAAATTGGCCACCTTGGCAAGGTTTCTTGAGGAAGTTTCCTCCCTCGCATGGCAGGCCATCCCTACTTTTGGCTACACTCAATAGTGTCATGATGTGAAATACAAATCTACCTTACCACCCACCATACTTCACAACTACAACAGCCAGCCTTACTTCATACCATTCCTTACTTCATGTGATCTAATCACTTCTAATCAATGGTCTTTCAAGACCATACTTCCCCCTCCAGAGGTCTATAGTCATGCAAGATCCCCTTAACTTCATTTCAACACCTCTTCACCCCACTCTTAAAAAGAAATCCAAAATAGCTCTCTAGGGAAGTTTTCAGTGTCTTTTTGCATAGTCATTTTGGACTATTTGTAAGTAATTTCTTGTTATAATTCATCATTAAAGTTTTTCTAATTTGAGTCTAGTTTTCATGGACATATTATTGGTTTCATTTCATGGTTATTTGATTGATCAAAAGTAGTTTTAACCATGAATAGGTCATTCTGACCGTTAAATTGGAGAGTGACTTATATTTTGGAGTTTTTGACCAAATTAATCGACATATCTTGGTCAGAAAATTTTATGGAGTATTTTTAACATGTGTTTATAAATTATCATTAAGGTTTTTTTTGCATGAATAAATATTTTGATGATAGTTTTCCTTAGATTTAGAAACTTGAAAACTGAAAGTGGAAAAATAGTCTCTGTTTTGAGAAATTTTTAATATTTCGTAGTTTAATCCTGTTCCAATGGTTTTGATAATTTTATTGGAGGATCCTAAATATCTTATATACATGTTAGAATGTTATTTAGATATTTGACGTTAGTTTCAAAAATATAAAACTTTATGCAAAGAGATATTTGGATAAGTCAAAGTGTTGGGATTTTGGACTAAATTTAATGTTTTGATTGATTTTCAACCATGTGATCTTGAGTTTGAAATTTAGATATATTTTGGACACCTTTTCAAACTATGTGATGGTTGGGTTTGAATATTGTCGGCGCCCCAGCTCGCGCTTGGGATCGTACGCAAACCGTGACGTCGGGGATGAGCATCACAAGGAAGTTCACCCATCGTCTTATTGTGTACTATGGTTTCAAAAAAAAAAAACAGATAATAAAGGTTTTCGCAGCGAAAAGGTCAAACCTTTCTAAGCGTACATCACATGACTTAATAAAATAATATCCCAAAATATTGCGTTACTATTAACATAAAAATAAAGATCATCCATAAGTGTTCATTCTCCCAAAACAACGGAAGCCCAAAATATATGCAGTAAATACAAAAGCTGCATAGAAGATCCCCTGCCATCTCTTCCTAATCCAAGGGCTCCTTCTTAATCCTCTTGAAATTTGAGCCATAACGAAGACAGTCCAAGTTCAAGGTCAGTCCCACCTCACAACTCATCCCGAATGATGACTCATACAGGCGACCCATGTGGAGGGAATCGTCTCTGTCAAGAACTAAACAACACCCAGTAGAGCTTATGTTTCCCAAAACATAAGCAACTAAGGGTAGTGACTCTGCCGCCCATCGGCCCAAGTAGTTGAGAGTCACTAGCTCAGAGGTGACGGACTCAGTCGGGCCCGTGGGGGTCCGAGATGCCGTCCCTGGAACTATATTTTTTAGAGTCGTCATCACCTGCAACTACTTCTATCGTCCCAAAAAGACGATAGTAGAGAGATAAAAAGGGGTGAGATTTCGGAAGAAATCTTAGTAAGTACATTTATATCTTAACAAAAGAATTTCAAGTGTACAATTAAATGAATAGCAAACAATCAGCTATACTTTATGCATTATGAGACTCATGACTTTACTTTATGCACATGCTCATGCTCATGCCGTTTCTTTTTCAATTCATTTTTCTTTTATTATTCACTTCATATGCTTGCTTGTAACCTCAGAAAACAAAACGTTAGGGCTTCTTTTCAAAATTCATCTTTTCGCAAATACTTTTCATTTTTCTTATCTTAGGTGCCATTTATCATATCATATATGGCCGGAAATTCCATCTTTTTGTCATGACCTCTGTTGGACACCTCACGGTTCCCCTACGAACTGTGTGTTCCTACTAGTTACCGTGGCACTCGGCGACCGTATCAAACCTAAGTAGCTACGTTTCGCGCTCTTCATCACTCAGCGATTGATCACTCACCTAGCGACCACAAACTTTCTATAGCGGGAAGGTAAAAGCCAATACCATCCTGTATGCACCCACTAACTTTAGGTGTGACCACGCTTTGGACACCTTTTGGAGCCATACATGGTCTGCCGACGGTTCTTTGTTGACCCAAGGGTTTTCACTCGACTTTAGACACTCTTGAGTGAACAGGGAGTTTCACTGGGGCACTACCCCGTCCCAGCTTTTGGAGTTCTTATAAAATTTTAATTATTTTCTTTTCTTTTAAAAACATGTTTAAAACATGATTTTTATGTTGTATGCATGAGACATGAGACTCATATCATTGAACAGGTGAAATGTGAGATGAACATAACACGTATTCTACGTCAAGCTCTTTCACAATTTTCGCACCCTATAATTCCACTTCTTTCCTATCCCAAAACACATATTGGGCCTCTTACACACCTAGGGGTGCTCGGCCCCTTCCTACTAGGGTTGGGCCGAGACCCTCCCTTAGTGATTCCTAACTTTTTCTTCTCCTAGTCTTCTCCAAGCACTCCAATTTAACTTCAACCACTTAAATATATATTTCTAACCCTAAAAACATAGCTTGGCCGAAACCCTATGTCCTTTAAGTTATTATTTTATTCACCTTTTTTTTTCTTCAAGATAGCTCACCCAATTATTTAGGTGAAAACCACCAATCATGCTAGTATGATCTTTTAGTTCTTACACTTCTAATTTCTCCAAATATTAAAGTATTTAATCATAACATAAACACAATAATTGAACCAATAATTCCACCCAAAAACCCTTAAGTCCGAAATACATACATGCACAAACCCAACATTTTTCACCTCCAAGTCAAAATCTAACAAGTATATTTCCATCTTCACTCATCATGTCGATCACATCACATGCTTCCTTTATATCAAATATTCAAATTTATAACATGAAATAATCTTTACTCTTAGTAAGATATTAAACTTAGACATGGATTTTTATCACCAAATAAACAACACTAGAGGCATCATCCAATATCATACTAGTTAACCTAAGATCATGCATGCATTTCCTTCATTCCACCTCATGTTGAGTAAATTAATTAAAACCATATATCAATTTAGATCCTCAACTTAGAAAAATATCATAACTTAAGCATGAATTTCCACTTAAGTAAGCATGACAATTTTTCTCTCTAAAGGATTTCATTTTAACATACATACACAAATATTCAAACAATACAACTAAATTCATCCAAAAGTATACTAAAATTGTTAAGGGTAAGATAATAATATACTTACAATACTCCTAACTAGCTTAGATGAAATCTGAAAATTTATTAAACATTTCATTAGATTCACTCAAGAACATAACACATTATGAGAAAAACTCCACACAAGAGATATGAATGTGGTGTGTGCTCTTCTCTAGATTTCTAGGCTTGATCTTAACTTAAAAGAAGCTTACCTCTTCAAGAGCAACTCCTCTTTAATAATATTTGTTCTAACTCTTTTCTACTTAGGATAATTTGATGTTTAGAGGTTAGGAGAAAGTGAAACAAAAGAAGATTGAGAGAGAAATGGAGTTGGCCGAGAGGTAGAGAGAAAGAGAGAGCTTGTGAGAATGTGAGGTGGCCAAGTGAGGTATGAGTCTTCTCAAGGTCATTCGGCCATACCCCTTTTCCCCTAGGCTCAAGGACACTCCACCATACATTGGGTTGAAAGACACATGATTAGACAATGGTGGTTATATGGGAAAAGAAAGCAAATGATGAAAGTGTGAGGAAGTAAGAAACCGGTTTGTGTTTCCTTAGGGTAGCCGAATTCCTCATGGGAGATGGACTAAAATGGCAAGGTCCCATCCCATCCCAAAGATATTCCTAAGATCTAACATTACATCAAGGCCATTCCTCTAGAAGATCTTCTCATTTTAGAATGAAATCCTCAAAGAGCAACAAGACCTAAGGCATTCGATTTCCTTGCCTTCCTAGTTGTCTCCACCGAAATTTCTTTCCCTTTTATCTCATTCTCTTATCATTTCAATCCTATTACACACTCATCTAACCACTCTCATGTCAATCCACAAGATCCTAAGACCATGCTTTTGGGAAAGAGAGCATGCATGGTTCAACCATGCCTTCCCTTGGTTTCATCCAAAACCTCATCTCTTCCTCCCTTAGTTTCCTTCCTTTACAAGCAACCCTCAATCATTTCCTTATACCACCATACCTCTTACACATCTTACACCTTGTACTTCATCCTCTTACACATGTATAAAGTATCTCCTCAACTAGATTTGAAAATACATCTAGAAAAATCTCCAAGGTAGCTCACGGCATCTCCATCTGAATCTAGTTTTCCTTCTCCTTTTTCCTTTCCTCTTCCTCATGACACCTCTACTCACTTGTCAATCACCTTGTCATCTCTTTCTTACATGATCCTATGTGTGGTCATTGGCTTGGATTGTGGAAGATTGCATAGGAAAAACCCTAAGGGGTTTCGGCTACATGCCCAACCGAATCCCTTCCTTCTCTTCTCTTCCACTTCCTATTTCAATCTATAAGTGTCACTTATCTAAATATGGCATATACTAGATAGACTAAAATAGAAAATATCTTAGTATTTTCCAAAGATATCCCAATGATGGGAAAATCTTATCATAAGATTTCACAATTTATCCTACCATCCACCCACTAGTCAAATTCCTACCTACTAGTAATTTTTCATTTTCACCTACTAGTCTTAGGTGACTCACGAGGGTTTCTCTATGGGTGACAAGTGTCTCATGTGTGAGCTTGGTGGGTCATGGGTCAATCTCATGGGATTGTGGGCTTGTTATCCCTTTCTAGGCCTAATGACTTACTCTAAACTTTCAAGGCTCAGATTTTAAGCCCATGCCTTCACCCTCACTTCTTAAAATTGTTAATTGAATTAATTAATTACTTAATTAAAATAATTACTTAGTTAAAATAATATGAAATGGAAATCTCGGGTTGTCACAAATATCACTTCCTTTTAAGTCATGGATCAAGAGGTTGATTAAAACAAGTTAGAAATAAAAAACTGTTTTTGGACTTAGAGGAAAGCTAAAAACTTCAATATTGTTTTAGTGATTTTGATGACTTTTGGTTGATGATTCAAAGTATGAATGTTCTTATGAATATGTTATGAATATGTTAGAAGTAAAATTTGGATTTTTGAAGTCCTTGAAAATGCTTTGAAATGGATCAAATCTTATGATTCAAAGGTTTATCTTTTTAGTTAAAAAAGTTGGGATCCTTTTTCTAAAAGGTTTGGTGTTGATGAATAGCATATTTTTTAGTAGATATCTTAAGTATATTTTTTTTAAACTTACGATATGAAAATCTTGGTTGCAAAAATTTTGTTTGATCATGGATTTTAAAATTGGAAGAATTGCAACAAAAATCAAGAAAAATAGCCTATGCATGTGTTTGGTCCTTATAGATTTTTCATAGTTGTGTTTAGTTTTTAATTTTTCTAAGTTGGTAGTTGAGTTTAGGACAAGATTTACATGTGAAATGTAAAATTTGATAATTTTTAGAGTTAGGATGTGAAATCCTTAAGTTATGGATAAAATGATCATTTTCTCATATGTAAAGGGTAAAATGGTAATTTTATTTTAAGTTAGTATTTCTTGTGGTGTTGCTAACCGTTGCTGATTATGTTCTAACACTTAGAACTACTATTTTCAATTTCTCGTATTTCACACTTTATTCTCATAGAACGCGACAATTAAGGTAAGTTAGTTTTTAATTTACTAGTAGTTTATTGTGTATGTGTGATGGGTAAGAGAATTATAGTTTATGTGTGACGCCCCCAATTTATGTCTGGGATTTAACGTAAATTAAGGTGTCTGGATAAGTAACACTTGGCTACTCACCATCGTACTTAACAAGAATAAAATGCATATATCATGTAATTCATAGCAGATCTGGTTTTAGATATAAAACTTTATAAAGATCACAAGGAAAATATACTCACAACATTCACGTCATTCATTAATAGCTTAACATTGTACCTTTTTACATATACAAGGCCCAAATGGTAGCAAGTTAGCTAAAAAAATATATTACATTCTTCCAAAAGACTCTCCTTCACCTCACTCATTTTCTTTCTTGACCTCGGGGAATTCTCTCCCTATAGCAAAACCTATCCATACTAACACTAAAGTCTCGCTGGAGCTGTTATCCCTATAGAGTCACGTAAATCCCACACATGGACAACGAGCCATCTAGTTCTAATGTTAAACAGCATCCTGTGCGTCGCCTCTCCTCAGCAAAAGTGGATGCGTCAAGGCTCCAAACTCCTGTAGGTTGATTACTGATAGGAGGTCCGAAGGAAACAAAAGAAATGTTCATATAAAGATTATAGTCAGAGAGTCCCTCAGGACTCCCCGAAGTCTCCTGCTTCATCGGGGCTTTCTCCTTACTGGTCATGGAATCCTGTATATAGTTGATATGCACAAAAAAATATAAAACCACAAAAGAGTGAGATTTCCTTTGAAATCTCAGTAAGTACATAAGCAGTTTAAAAGAAACAGGGAAAAAGCAACCATGATATTATCACCACTGAATGACTAGGGAAATTTACCCTAAAATATACATCATAAAACCACTGTCTAACTGGTACCTTTCTTGGCTCAACCGAATATGTAATCTTATATGTAATTATATCATTTCCTTAAAAGTTCTTATTCTTTCTTATCACTGATGGGCGTTATGTCTCGCCGTCCCCATCGCATATACTCATCAATCATCCGGGCGTTACGTCTGGCCGTCCCCGTTGTGATGAGTCTCGTGTCAACCTTCTGGGCGTTACGTCTCACTGTCCCCGTCTTGACACGAAACATATACATATATCACTGCGGGCGTTATGTATCATCGTCCCCACTATTCAGATCAATCTCACGGGTGTTACGTATCGCTGTCCCTGCTATTCAGATCAGTCTCATGGGCGTTATGTATCGCCGTCCCCGTGAAGACCACACACTCTTATAATACGACAGGCGTTACGTATCGCCGTCCATGTCGGCACGTCAGTCATCCGGGCATTACGTCTTGCCATCCCCGTCACGACGTGACTAACTTATTCTTATACATCATTTTCTTTTTAGTAGTTCCTTTTTTATTCATACGAGTTTTTCACTTATAACCCTTTCCATTTGGAACACCGATTTTATTGCAGGAAAATCCTGAGTCTAAGCAAAACAGGGCATCTCGCTTGAGCAAGTGTCGAGCGATCATCAAGGGAAGTCATGGGTTGGAACTCGCTCGAGCGGGTGTCGAGCGAATTCACAGGTTCGAACTCGCTCGAGCGGAGTATCAAGCGATACTTTAGCGAGGGGTCATATTTTGCCTTCGCTCGACCCACAGGTCAAGCGATGGTTGAGCGAGATCACGGTTCTAGGAGTTTTTCTACTCAAAACATGCCAATCTTTTTACTATACTTTATCTGGCTTCTTAAAAACTTAAATCTAAGTTCTTAAAATTTTATTGAACATTTTTACAAGACAATTTAAATCCAACCTTACTCATATGTCACTTTGTCACTTAATCATGTTAAAAGTTCAATACTAGTAAACATAGTTCAATCACTTCAATAAACCATTTCCATGCTTAAATTAAGCTAGAATATGGACTTCCAAATTTTTCAAAGTTTAAGAGAATGGATCCAACCAACTTCTTGCAAGTTTTTCCCCAAACTCAATCACTTAGCTCACAAAGGAAATCTTTAAGGGTTTTGGGAGGGTTTTTCTGGAGTTATTTTCTAAAGGGAATGTGTTCTCTTCTTCTAAAGGAGCTCAGAAAGCTCTCAAGGGTCTATTTATAGGATGGTGGTCGACCAACATGAGGGGGAGAAGAGGAAAAAACCCTAAGGTGTCTTTTTACATGGGTGATGAGGTGTCCACCTAAGCATATCTTATGATGAAGCTTAAGCCTCCCAAATCCTAGGCTTTGCAACTGGATTAGTTATCCAAGGGCTCACATTTGAGATATTTTTGTTGCCAATTTTGATCCATGGCTGAGGAGTGAGCTAAAGGGATAAGAGGTGAGGTGGCAGTTCACCTAACCATACATGCACCTCCCATCTCCAGCCCTTTCCTTGTGTCACACGCCCCTCTCCAGATTTTCCCACTCATTTTGTTACTTCCTAACTCCCTTAAGTCTCCATTTAACAAGTTCTAGAAGGCCATTTCTTAATTTAGTTAGGGTAGAGCCAAATCTAACCCACTTAGTCACCTATCAACTAGATTTTGGCTCCCCTTGTGTTTCCATCACATTAACTAACCAATTAGCTTCAAAATCAACTTTTCATCCATTTCCAACTATTCCTACACATTTCCTAATCCCAGAAAATCTCAAAACCAATTGCCTAATTAGTTACGTGCCTCAAATTAGTTCACTTCATCCAACTCGAGTTCCATTTAGGCCTATTCCAGAGCTGCCCACTTGCTTCCCAAATAAGTTATTGATCCCTTCCGAATCTCGAAAAACTTAAAACATATAAGTTTTAGATCTATCTCTCAAGGTTATATAACAATTAGAATCACCTTATTTGGAGCTCATATGAATAACGTATGCCCATTTCACTAAAACTCGATAGATTAATCCGAGAATGCATAATTCCCAATACCAAGTGTTATCTCATATTCCTCAATTAAATCTCCCACTCTATTTTCTTAGAAAATAAATACATCAAATAAATTTTCTTAAAGTAATTTCCATAAAATAATTTACTTTAGAAAATTTGGGCTATTACATTATGTATTTATGTTATCATATATTTCATGCCATTTCATGTCATTACATGTTTATCTATTACACGAATTATGCTATCACGAAATGCTTATTTGTTACAAAATATACTTTGCCACATATGCTATTTGTTGCAAGTATATCATGTTATGTATGACATCTGTTATATATATGTCATATCACGTAATATTCTCTGTTATATGTTATGTCATGTTATGAAATATTGTTTGTTATATATTATGAAATATTGTATGTTACATGTTATGTCTTGTTATGAAGTATTGTTTGTTACATATTATGTCATGCTACGAAATATTTTTTTCATAGTACGTCATATCTTTCATTTCACATCACGTCATGTCTCGAGTATATAGTGTATCTATAAAACAATATTTTTTCAGTCAGTCATGCATGTGATACTCGCAATGTAATCATCATCATTTTTCGAGCATTTCCATTTATAATTCACGCGAAATACTTCTAGCGTAATCATTTTGATTGTTAGAATACCTCTACTCAAATGCTCATGGCGTAATCATTCTAATTGTTAGAGCAAGTACTGAAGTAATTATTTTGTTTGCTAGGGTATCTCATGTAAAATACTCATGGCGTAATCATTCTAACTGTCTGAGTATCTTTGACAGGATATGTTAGGATTCTGAGTGTTCATTGTTCCTAGGGGAACAACTGGCGAAATTATTTTGATTGTTAATGTTCATGTTCACGTTCATGTTTAATTAAGTTTAAGTTCACGTTCATACTATGTTTCAAATTCATGTTGATGCTATGTTCAAGTTCATATTCAGTCATGCTTTAAATTCATATTCATGTTATTCAGATCAAGTTCATGTCATGTCAAGTTTCAAGTCACGTTCACATTTCAAGTTCATAATATGTCGGTTTATGCCATGTTATATGCTAAGTTATTTTATGATTACTTATGACTTTGATTATGCATTCATATTTTTATTATTATGCATGCATCATTAATCTGTGTAGAGGTTCTTAGTTAACTTACTGAGATTTGTAATTAAATTCCACTGTGGTAGTTCCAACTACCATTTTCCTCGAATGGTAGATCTTGTTGCAGGATTTGAAAGAGAACTGGGATTCAATTGACCAGATACGGTTGACTGAGCGTTGGTACGAGATCAATGTTAATAAAGCAGTTAATTTAAGTTACTACTTATACTATAGAGTTGCATCTCCAGTACTCTTTGATCATAGCCATTTTGGACTAGTGTTATGATCTCAGTGGTTTATTATGTCCTTTTGTATGAAGGATGTTTTAAATATTTTGGATACTTTTAGTTTCATGCATAGTATTGCTAAAGAAAAAAATTATCTGCTGCGAATATTGCATACCGTTAGATGCACGCTAGGTGCATTGCATATTTATTTGTCATGAACAGGGGCCGGTAACCTTATGTTGTATGTCCCAATGCCTTCAGATGTCCGTCTAACTCCAAGCGGAATCTAGGAGTGTCATAGGAACTGTGCTATTATTGCAACTCAAAGTGAGGTCTGGGCCATAAGTTCCGAAAATCAAAGCTATACATCTTAGAGGAGGTGTGGGAATAAATGAAGAAAATGAAGTGGAGTAGAAACAAAAGCTAAACAAGCAATAGCTTCTTTGGATCTCACTACTGTGGAGTCCTATCCAGAGATCTCCATACATGCCATCACATGCTTCTTTAATCCAAGAACTATGAGAGTAAAAGAGAAGGTAGGATTACAGCGGCCCATCATTTTGATTGATAATTTCACACAATTTTCTTGACTCAGTTGTGGTGATTAAGGGTTTGCTGCCTATTAACCAAGAAAAAAGGGTGAAGGTTAGGGTGGCTAGTGGGGAACAGCTTCAGTGAAGGGGAAATTGTCAAAATTAGGTTCAACATTCAAAGGGTTAATTTTGTTGACAGCATGCATGCCCTTGTCCTGGCTAATTGTGACATGGTGCTAGGCATCCAATGGTTGAGGAGTTTGGGTTCCATTCTATGGAACATTCAGAGGATCATAATGCAATTCACTTATCTCAACCATAAAGTGGAAATTAAGGGGCTGCTAGCCTCCCAACCTTTTGAGGAGGGGGCTACAAACAAGAAGTATAAGTTGGAAATAAGAGGTGTGATGCTACACTTGATGTAAGAAACTGGGGGCATGAAGCTAAAAAGAAAATGAGGGTGATCCAGGAATTTTTAGAAGCTTATTATGATGTTTTTTGCAGAATCTAAGGGGTTACCCCCTCCTAGGTCACACGACCACTTGATTAACTTGTTGTCCCAAACATGTCTTGTTTCAATGAGGTCATACTGCTATCCTTACTTTCAAAAGGATGAGATTGAGAAGATAGTCAATGAGCTACTCAACGCAAGGGCATTCTGACCAAGTTAGAGCCCCTTCTCCTCCCCTTAAATAAGGTCACAATTAAAGATAAGATTCCTATTCCCATAGTACAGGAACTTATGGATGAATTACATGGCTCTAAAGTCTTTCAAAAGCTGGATCTTCGATCTTTTTACCACCAAATTCGTGTAAGGCCTGAAGATGTTCACAAAATAGCTTTTCGAACAACTGAGGGCCACTACGAATTTTTAGTTATACCATTTAGGCTAACTAACGCAACCTAAACTTTTCAAAACCTTATGAATGAGGTGTTTAAGCCGTTTCTCAAGAAGTTCATATTGGCTTTTTAATAACATATAGTACAAGTGAGGTGGAGCATGTGGAGCACCTACAAAATGCTTCGGAGACACGGTGATAGCAACAATTATGTGCCAAACTATCAAAATTTAGGTTTGGTTACAATGAGATCACTTATTTGGGACACCTAACATCAACTCAAGGGGTTCGTACAAACCCTGAGAAATTACATGCCATACTACAATGACCACTTCCTAATGCGGCTAAATAGTTTTTTCGACCTCACAGGCTACTATAGGAGGTTTATCAGAGGCTACAAGGCCACGAGAGTATAGCAGCACCTCAAACCCAAATGCTCAAAAAAAAATATCTTTGAGTGGACAAATGAGGCAAGGGAGGCTTTTGAAAAGCTAAAGGCAGTAGTCACACATCCACCTGTTCTGGCCCTACCATATTTCTCACAACCCTTCATCATTGAGTGTGATGCCTCGGGAGGAATAATGGGTGTGACACTCATGAAAGGAAGGACCTATCACTTATTTCAGCCAGAAGTTGAAAGGTAAGGCCCTACAGCTTTCCATGTATAAAAAAGAATTGTTCTCCATAGTATCAGCAATTCACAAGTGGTGCCCTTACTTATTGGGCAAGTCATTTACTGTTAAGACTGACTAAGAAAGGCTAAAATACCTACTAGACTAGAAGATTGGCACCCCCAATATTTGCCTAGAAATATATGCAAATATACAAAATCGTAACAAGAGTAAATATAGTTTAAAGAAAACGGATGTCGAACCCACAAAGACTAATTATACTATTGAGTATCGAAATTTATTAAGTTCATTACTATTTGAAAAAAAAAATCTTTTACTATCTAAATTAAGTTGAAATAATCAACAAAAATAAATTAAAGAATAAGCATAAAATCTAAGATTATAAATATAATAAAAATGGATCTAGACCGTTTGATTTCACTTAAAAAACCCCCACATAATTTATTCTTCCTAGTTATAAAATGTCAATAATCCCAAGTTGATAAAAATTACTTAACTATTCAAATATCTCCAGTTAATAAATCCATATTTCTATGTGAATTTAATTAATTAAAAACTCATTAAATTTTTTGAATTTTTCTTAGAAAATCACACTAGTCGCAATAAAGTATCTTTACTTTCGCCCAACTAATAGTGTTTAATCCTAAAACTAAAATCACAAATCACCTTTCGGTTTCATTGAGATTAAATAAATCAAAAAATAATTGGCTAGAAAATTACAAGCATTAAGAATAAGGAAGAAACACTCAATCATGAAAATATTAAAAATAAAATAACGTGTAATATAATTTGTGTGTTCAGTGCTAGACTATATCAAAACTCTAGAAAATAAAGTTAGTTCATAATGAAACTGAAAAGAGAAAGAATAAAACTATTGTTCTTTGTTTGAGTCGGTTGATGACATACGGTTCTCACCTCTGTCCTCCAGATCCACCTCCTCTCTCAAAAGTGATTGACTAGTTTTTCTCTCATCTTCCCACAAGAAGATTATCCAAAATAGGCAGTTTTCCACTTCCAACTTAACAGTCTAGTTTTCTGTTTATATCTTGTTTTTCAAAAAAGTCCTCAACATGAAAGTGGCAGGGTTTTCTCTTAGCTCTCCGTGAATACCAAAATCTCCTTTTAAAGTTGTATAAAAAAAGTTATATTCTAATTACTTAAGGGTATTCCAATATATTTGAGAAAGAAATGCTTTTTAGGACTCTTGATGAAAGGGAGTTTCAATAAGTTGTTAAAATTTATTTATTCCCAAATAAAAATAAATAAAATAACTAAAAACTCTAATAAATAAGAAACTGAACACAAGCTAGCATAAAAGTAAGAGTAAAAGTATGATAAAATTTATATAAAAATTAAGCACATTCCCAAACTTATTATTTGCTAGTTCTTGAGCAAAGAAAAAGAGAAAAACAACTAAAAAGAAGAATTGGTTTAATTCATCAAACTTGTTAACTCAACGATTGCCTAAATTTAATGATCCAAAGGAATTATTCAATATCAATCACGTTCAAAATTTAATTCCACAGCATTATCAATTCTCATATTCATGCATACCTATTATTCTCACTTCATCATTAGCTCTCCGGATGGTTTTATGCAAACATGTAAATAAATAATGGATCTCTAAAGATTCTATAAGCTTGCTTTTCAAGTCACTCTTCATTAATATAGAACAAAAATATTACTAAGGATCAATAAGTCTTTATTAGACTTGTAATGTAAGGCTAGGGTGATGGTTACAAAGAAAAGATAAGATTCAGACAAAGTGAGAGAACTTAAGTTTAAACACAAACAAAACAAATAGAGCATACGTGCTTCTAAAACATATACTTCTTCTCAATCCTTTAAATATCTCAAGACACCTCTCTTTATCATTCTTCCAAAGATCCCACTTCTTCTTCTTCTTCTTCTTTTTTAACTGCAAGTTGTCACTCATTTTTTGACGTGAATGCAAGCATTTGTGATTGATGTATCCATTGTGCTTTTGCATGTTCATATTTCAAGTTGTGGTTTGACGTAGGAGTAAACATTTGTAACGAATACCACTAGCTACTAAGTAACTCAAAACATTGGAGCAAATGAAACTTTGTACACATTTATTCATTCAACTATTAAATCATTATCATTTTTTTTTTACTTCAACCCTATTTACAATTAGATCAAAGTGGTGACTAGGGAAAAAGATAATAAATAGGTAAGTTTAAAAGGCTCGATGGATTCAAAAAATTCCTAAACCATTTCTCAAGTAGTATTTTATCTAGAGTTTCACCTCAAGTGTCATGAAACAAGTTCTAGAGTAAATTGAGACCATACAAGTTCACAAAATTCACATAAAAGTTCTCTAGGTATGCAAAATGATTAATAATCATTATAAGCATTTACCATATATAGAAAATATCAATTTAAGCAAGATCAAGTAAAGAATTAACAACTAGACTTAAGCAATGAGAGTTTTTCCTAAAATTATAATCAATTTAAACTATATTCTTATCATAGGCCTTTTTATTTGAAAAAAAAAAAAAGCAAACACAATTTTTTGTAGTAAATAAAAATAAATAAATTCCCTTCTCTCAAACTTAAATATCACATTATCCTTAATGGGAAAGAGAAAGAAAATTTGAAGAAGAAAATGAGAGAAGGTAAAAGATGCTCTCTTGATTTTCCTTGAAGGTGTCTCCTTGTACCCCTTGGAGATTTCAACACTTCCATCTTTGCTCGGTCAACTTCAACTCCCTTAAAGAAAATTCGGTGGCCAAGCACTACCCTTTTCGACCATGAAGTGGCATTTTCCCAGTTCAAAACTAGATTGGTCTTCTCGCATCTTTGCAAAACTGAAGTTAAGTTAGATAAACAATTGTCAAATGAATACCCAAAGACCGAGAAGTAATCCATGAATATTTGTAAAACATTTTCCACATGATGATGGACATCATGCATATTTGAAATGTAGCTGGCACATTGCAAAGGTTAAAAGGCATTCATCTATATGCAAATATTCCATACGGAAAAGTGAAAGTGGTATTTTCTTGATCTTTAAGCGCAATGGCTATTTGATTAAAATCATAATATCCATATAGAAAACAGTAGTAAGCATGTCCTGCAAGTCTTTCTAGCATTTGATCAATAAAAAATAATGGGAAATGGTCTTTCCAAGTTACATCATTAAGTCTTCTATAATCTATTCATACTCTTTATCTCGTGATCATCCTCGCTAGTTTAAGTTTATCGTTGTCATCCTTGATCATGGTTATCCACCTTTCCTTGGGATGACTTGTACTAGATTTACCCATGCACTGTCTGAGATCAGATAGACAATTCCCGCATCTAATAGTTTCAGTATTTCTTTATGCACCACTTCTTGTATGGATGGATTCAATCTCCTCTAGGGTTGGACGATTGGCTTAAAATCATCCTCCATTAAAATCTTGTATATGCAAATTGAAGGACTAATTCCATTGATGTCTGAGATGGTCTAACCTAAGGTCGTCTTGTGTTGTCACAAGACTCTCAACAACTTTTCCTCCTTTACATCACTCAAGAAATTGGTAATAGTAACTGGAAAAGTAGCATCTTGAGCTAAGAAAGCATACCTTAAATTTGATGGAAGCGATTTGAGCTCAAGCTTGGGTGGTTCCTTATTTGGATATGTCAGTTGAGATTAATTTGGTTCTTTCACTTTTAGTTTTATTGAAGGAAGGATGATGTAGCTTCCAAATATCTCTTACACTTTCTAACCGCTTCATCTTTAGATTCAATAGATGTAGAATGAGTAAGACATATTTCAAGTGGTAGTTTTGAAAATTCAGCTCCATAAGTCTCGTCGGCCATGACCACGCCTCGATCACTTATTTGAAAACAAGAATGTACCTTAGAAGGAAATTCCATATATTTAAATACGTCAAAAGTGACACGCTCCTCGTCGACCCTCAAAATGAGTTTTCCTTATTGGACATCAATTAAGGTTCTCCCCCGGCATAAGGAAAGGTCGGTCTAGTATTAAAGGGATCTCCTCGTCCTCCTCCATATCGAGCACAATGAAGTCAATCGGATAGATGAACTTATCAACTTTTACCAGTATGTTCCCAATAAGTCCTCTTGGATATTTAATAGATCTGATTGACAATTGTAGTGAGATGGAGGTCGGTTTTGTTTCTCCAAGACCCAATTTTCTGAAAATGGAGAGAGACATTAGATTAATGCTTGCCTCTAAATCGCATAAAACTCTATCAAAATAAGATTCTCCTATAATGCACGAGATCATAAAACTCCCTAGATCTTTCAACTTAAGCGGCAACTTCTTTTGTAAAATTGCACCGTTCTCCTTGATTAGCATTACCATTTCATGCTCTTCAAACTTCTGCTTGTTGGATAATATATCCTTAAGAAAACTTATATATTTAGGCATTTGTTCTAAACTTCAATGAGAGGAATATTAGTATGCAATTGGTTAAATATACCCAGAAATTTAAAAAATTGATTAAATATGCAATCTTCTTTGGTTGATCATAAATTGAAAGAGAATGAGTTTCAGAATTAAACTCCCCGGAATATTTGGATCTTTAAGGTTCTTTTATCGTAGTCTTCTCAACTATATGGTCAGCTATCTCCTCTACTTGCTCAACTTCTTTCATATTGGACTCCATATTATATTCAGATTCATCTTGCTCAGCATTTGCTATTTTTAGCTACTCATATGTCTGTCCACTTCTCAATGATATTGCTTTGACATATTCTTTCAGATTGGTCACAATGTTGCTTAGCAAAGTCCCTACAATCCTCTTAGTAAGCATGTTTGAGAGTTGACTGATTTGCACCTCAAGATTGTAGATTGAAGTTGAGTTGTTTTGGATCACCATATTCTTCTTTTGCATGTATTGCATGGACATATCCTCAAGTGTTGACTTCTTATCTTGCTATGAAAACTGTTGAGGTGGTCTAGTTGGCTCTTGATTATTGCTCCATGAAAAGTTGGGATGATTTCTCAATTCGGGATTGAACGTGCTCGAGTATGAATTATTTTGAGCAAAAGGATTCTCCACTTGGCAATTGATACTTGAGTGCTTTCTTGCAGAATAATCACACACAGCATTAGTTAGAATAATATTAACATTCATCTTACCTTGTCATTAAGATAAAATTGTCATTTGTGCCACCAATATGATAATAGAATCAAGTTAAAAAACTCCAGCCGCCTTGCTTGGCATTGCTCTCTCAGAAGGCCATTGATAGTTGTTGGATGTCAATTCCTCTAGAAGTTTATAAGTTGCTTCATGAGTTTACATATTAAACCCCTACAAATACTACATCAACTATAGACTTGTTTGTAGCTCCCAAATCATTGTAAAGTATTTGGACTTCAAGTCATGCCGAAAGGTCATGATGAGGATACTTTCGTAATAAATCTCTATATTTCTCCCATATCTTATATAACAATTCACTCTCAATTTGAGTGAATGTGGTAATGTCATTCCTTAAATTTACTCTCTTTGTGAGAAGGAAATATATTAATAAGAATTTTTGTGCCAACTCCTCCCAGGTGGTGATGATGTTGGGTGGCAAAGAGTTTAACTAAACTTTTGCTTTTTTCCTAAGTAAGAAAGTAAAAAAGAGTTAATCGAATCGCATCATCTGTCAGTCCATTATATTTAAAAATATCACAAATTTCTAAAAAATTTGCAATATGAATATTAGGATCCTCTTGTGATAGCCCTCAAACTGGACAATTTGTTGAATCATTTGAAGGATGGCGGGCTTGATCTAAAATTTATTGGCCTGTATAGCCGACTTCCTTATGCTAGATGTGGCCCCGTTAACCGAAATCATAACTTAGTTTCTTAACGCCTTGTGCTCCTAGTCGACCATATTAAATATAAATGCATTTGCTTTTTTCTTCCTCTCTTTATTAAGCCGACGTAAGATTTTTTCAATCTCGCCATTGAAGAGTGTATGATCTAATAGTTAGATCAAGGCATGCACTTTTTCCTATAAAGAAAAACCAAAAGAAAAACCAAACTGAGATATAATTAAATCAATTTCAAGAATTAAATAAAACTCAAAGTTGTGAAAATCTAGCTAAAATCAATATTAATAACAAATAATTAATCCCTGACAATGGTGTCAAAAACTTGTTTGCGTGAAAATATTTGCAAGTACACATAATCATCATAAGTAGTAAAGTGTTTTAAAGAAATCGGATGCCAAACCCAAAAATTACTAAATTAATTACTATTTGAAAAAATCAAAAAACCAACAAATGAAAAGATTCTACTATTTAAATTAAATTGAAATAGTTAAAAAAAAAATTTAAGAATAAAAGAGCATGAAATCTAAGATTATACATATAATAAGAATAGACTTAGAGCATTTGATTTCAGCTAGCAAATCTCACATAATTTATTCTTCCTAGTAAAAAAATTTTAATAATCCCAAATTGATAATAAAATTCTTTAACTATTCAATATTTTCTCCCGAACATTATTAAAAATGTTTCCAACTGATAACTTTATATCCCTATGTGAATTTAATTAATTGAAAACTCATTAAGTTTTTTAGAGTTTTCTTAGAAAATCACACTATTTCGATAAAGTATCTCTACTTTCGATCAACTAATGGTGTTTAACCCAAGAGCTAAATCACAAATCACATGTCGGTCCTATTGGAACTCAATAGATCGAATAATAATTGACTAGAAAATTACAAACATTAAGAATAAGGAATAAACACTCAATCATAGAAATATTAAAAAAATAATTTGAAATATAAATTATGTGTTCAATGTTAGACTACATCAAAATCCTAGAAAATAAAATTAATTCATAATAAAATTAAAAAGAAAAAGAACAGAACGAGTGTTCTGTGTTAGAGTCAATTGATGAAATATGCAGCTCTTGCCTCTGATATTCGCCTCCTCTCTCAAGAGTGACCGAATTGTTTTTCTTTCTTTTTCCCACAAGAAAATTCTCCAAAATAGGCAGTTTTCCACTTCCAACTTGACAATTCTTTTTTCTATTTATATTACCATTTGTTGGAAAAGTATTCAACGGAAATGTTGTAGGATTTTATTTTAGCTTTCCGTACATACTAAGATCGCCCTTTTTGGAGTTGTATGGCAAAAGTTATGCTCTAGTTACTAAAGAGTGTTTTAATAAATTTGAGAAATGAACATTTTTTAGAACTCTTGATAAAAGAAATTTTCTCCTCTTAGGACTCTTGATGAAAGCTTTCTTCTTAATTTTCATGACTCTTTCAATTTATTTATTTTTAAATAAAAAAATTAATTAAAAACTCTAATAAATAAGAAATTAAGCACAAACTAGCATAAAAGTAAAAATAAAAGTATGATAAAATTTATATAGAAATTAAACGCATCACCCATGCAACAGAAATGGTTAACCAAACTATTGGGGTATGATCTTAGAATAGAATACAAGAAGGGCAAGGTAAATCGTGTTGTTGAGACATTGTCTAGAAGAACAGAACTAGAAGAAGCTATACTCTATGATGTGTGCCAAAGGGTGAAGAATGAAAACATCTATCCTGCTAGACTCTTACAATCCTACCAGTACCATCCCAACCATGGTCTCACTTAAAAGCTTGTAGGTTATGGTGGACTGCCTTACAAAATATCCATTTTACATGCATCACCCACCCATACACAACAAAATCCATTGCCCCAATATTCCTTAAACACATTTCCTACCTAAGTAAGAACCTATACAATTCCTACTTAATTAGTGGCTGTAGTGTTACATAAAACAAGGTATCCATTCTTCCAAATTTAATTAGAATAAAATAAAGAGATTGGGGGATGAAGGAAAATGTAAGGAGAAGACTCTGTTCCAAAATCCAGCTTATATTGAGTGGTGGATCCTTCATTTATGTGCCAAATGGGATTGTGTCCATTGTCCACTAGTAGGACTATTACTTTTCTGGCATTGATTCTATGTTAATCTTGTAGAGTAACCCAAACCATGTGTGCACAATTTAGGCTCTATTTGGATTTGGAGTTAAGATGAGATAAGTTTTGAAAGTTGAATAAAATATTATTATTATTATTTTGGGATTTGAAAAAGTTAAATTGAGATTTAAAAAAATTGTATTGGAACTTAAAAAAGCCATATTGAGATTTGTATTTTGCATGAGAATTCGAAAAAGTGTAATTATAAATTTGAGATAAGATTAGTTGAGATCAGATGGGTTTGCAATCCAAACAAAACCTTAGAGTAATTAAAGATAGACCGTCTCTCGTCTTCCCAATAAGGTGGGGTAGAAGATGGATTTAAAAAAAAAAAATCAAATTTTTGGTAAAAAGAAGGATTATAGTAACTTAGAGCATTGGCATTAGTCTTATCAAGATTTATCATTAAAAGTTGATGAAAAGTACAAGTTTGTGTACATATCAAAAAAATTTCGTCAAACTTGATCAAATATGAGAAAAAGAAAGTGCGGATAATAACTTTTGAATAGTAACTCATCAAATTTGATGAAATTTGATGAGTTATTATTCAAAAGTTAAGCAAAAAGTACTTTTATACTATTTTTCGCACTTTCTTTTCCTCATATTTGATTAAATTTGACAAATTTTTTTTGATACGTGTACAAACTTGTACTTTTCATCAACTTTTGATAATAAATTTTGATGAGACTAATATCAATACTCTTAAAGACCTTGCCACGATTCCCCCAAAATGTCCTTGCTGCATTTTCCCCCTGATATGACCTTGCCACAACAGTCATTATTTAAAAGAAAAGGTGAAAACATTTTTCGAAGAGACATGCTAGGGAGAAGCCACATCCAAGAGCACTCACTCACATGAACAGTGATATGAACAGTATATATCACTGTTCATGTGAGTGAGTGCTCTTGGATGTGGCTTCTCCCCATCATTTTTGTTTTCCGAACCAAAAAACTAATTCCATCCCCATTTTAAATGCATTTCCAAAATCCTAAATTTGAAAACCTCATCCTGCCCTCGAGTTTCATTTTCAGCAAAACCAAGCACCATTTCTGTAGGGTCGAGCTCCATCTCCAGCAGGGTCTGAGCTCTATTTCTAGTATAAACAAAGCTCTCCCTCGCCTTCCTCGCCGGCTAGATTTAAATGGGCTGAGAGTGATAGAACCTTTGAGGCACAAGAATCATTGGTTCGGAACTAGATAGATTGCAAAAAGAGGTTTCATGGTTTCAAATGGGGGGTTTTTATTTTCGACAATAAAGGGTTGGGGGCGACTAGAGATGGCTTCCTTATCAGGATGTGACCATATTAGTACCATTTCTGTAGGGTCGAGCTCCATCTTCGGCAGGGTCTGAGCTCTATTTCTAGTATAAACAAAGCTCTCTCTCGCCTCCCTCGCCCGCTAGATTTTAAATGGGCTGAGAGTGATAGAACCTTTGAGGCACAAAAATCATCAGTTCGAAACTAGATAGATTGCAAAAAGAGGTTTCATGGTTTCAAATAGGTTGCTTTTTTATTCTTGACAATAAAGAATTGGGAGCAACCAGAGATGGCTTCCTCATCAGGACGTGACCATATTAGAACCTAACTCGCTGGAGAGAAAGATAGGAGGCTAGATGACGAGAACCCCAGGCGCTTCCTACATGCCGAACTTGAGTCATAATCTGATAGTCTTCAACCCCACAAGGGCATCAATGGTTCATGAGCCAATGGGTCACCAATGACCTAGTGCCTACTATCAAACTAATCGGCAATTGAGCCACGGCCACCAACCCGGTGGTCGGTTTCAAATGGGGTTGAATCAAGAGATTGGAGGATTTATGTTCGTTTGAACGTTGTCTCTCTTCTATTTTTTATTTTTCTTTTTTAAAATAATGGCCACAGGAAAAGACACGGCAGGGGTATTGATATGTCTGGTTTTGGATAAATTTTAGAAATGATCAGACATACATCGGTTTTTGAAATTTAAGAAATGATACAAACCAATTCATCATTGAAACGGAATATTGGATTTTTACACTTTTGGTTCATTTTTTTATTTACCATGTACACGTTTGACACTACATAAATTGAGACTTTAAAGCTGGTTTCTTTAATGCTTGTACTTCTCAAAGGAATTTCTATTTTTTTTACAAGTATCAAACACAATATATAGATTATAATTTATTATTCCAAAAATGTATTTATCCTTGATATATATATATAAAGTAAATTTATATTATAGTTTTAATATTACTGTTGATGTTTAAGACTAAAATTTCTTATGATATTAATTTTATAACATAAAATTAATAGATATGAAAATAAGATTAAAATTTTATAGTATATTAATTAGCAATTTAATATATAATATAATATAAAATTAAAAATATGTATACCAGTTCAGTTCGAGTCAAACCCGTTTTCAAAATACAAAAATCGATACCAAACCCGTTTTGGTTCTTAAGAATGGACCGAGCGTCCACAGATATGGTCGGTTAAACCGGTTTTTTGATTTATTTTTACACCCATAGCCTTATGTGGGCAGCTAACCATTTTTGAGGAGGTTTGAATTCAAAACTTATTCTAACTTATTCTCATTTCATTTTAACTAGCTATTATAACTTTTACAAATTTTTATATAAAATAAAACAATTTTTTTAAATTTTTTAAATTTTAAAATAAAAATAATATTAAAAAATATATTCTAATAATATTTTATTCAATTTTTTATTTTTTATCTTATCTCAACAAATTATCCAAACCTCTCCTAAACATAGATCCCATTTGGATTCGAAAATGAGATGAGTTTAATTTATTTTTTAATATTATTATTATTTTGAAGTTTGAAAAAATTAAATTAAGATTTGAAAATTGTGTATTAAAATTTAAAAAATATGTATAAAGATTGGTATTTTATATGAAAAATTAAAAAAATATAATGATAAAATAAAAATGAGTTTAGATAAATTTTAAATCCAAATCTAGCCAAAAGTCGAGTTGTGTGGGAGCATAATACTTTTCACTTTTTTTGTGTATCTCTGCTTCTTTTTCTTTTCCCGTAAAAGAGTATAACCGTCGGCATTTCTCACATTAGGGTTCCTTCATTGGCTAGGCAGGCCTTTGGAGAATCAGGCAACAAAAATGCCGTCAAACTTACTGAGGATTGATGTTTCTGATTACCGTTCAAAATCGAATTTGATTATAGATTTCTACCATAATGCTGACTCTCCTATTCATTTTATATAAACAAGTTTTGAATGAATGACAAGGAAAGATTTTTTACTTTACAACCGAAGCTATTTTTTTTTAACTTTAAAAAGTCATATTCAAACATGGTATAATCTCCCAAATAATGGGGAACATATGAAAAGTTGGCTAACCTGATATTTATTCGATCCATGAATGTGTTAGGGCGTGTGAGCTCGCGCGCACCTTACGCACAACACACACACACACACACATATATATATATATATATATATATGCACACCCAATTTGGAAATCTTTTGGGTTCCCTTTAAACCTAAGATCTCCAAAAGGAAATATTGAGTTAGCAATTGGCAATAACAAGCAAGATGCGTGTCTACATGTACGCCGCTGTTGACTGCAAGAAGCAAGCCATTAACTTTGAGATGAACAAATCAAAGTGTATAATCGCTACAAAATCTTGAGATGTTCACAACTCAACGGGCACTTCAAGAGAAGTCCAACATTATATATATATATATATATATATATATATAAGTATCTCTATCGGTTCAAGTAGATGCTAAAAAAAACTGCAGTTCATACTTCATCTTCAGCCTTCATACGCAACTCCCAATTAGCTTTTGGAGGGGTAACTTAAAACTCCCAATTAGCTTTTGGAAGGGCATCTTAAAACTTAGGTTAAGTGATAAGTTATTCTCAACTCCACAACCCAACTTAAGACTTTAGAACTAAGAGGATTGAGACATCATGTCCTTGCCATCATTGAGTTCCACGTCCCTCCAATCAATGTGCCAACCTTCTCTCCCTTTATGGCTCTTGAGATGTTACCCGTTTTGCTTAGATTGAAGACAACAACTGCAATGGGAAGAAACTCATCTTAAGAGGGGGCAGTTCTGTTTAGTTGAGACAAAGGAACTTATAAATGCAATTCAGTTCATTTGGCAATTTTTTAGGAACGATTTGTTTTTATTCATGTGGAAAAGTGATTATCTAAACATACCCGGAATGTTATTTTCCTCACACAAAGTAATTGCTGTCATGTCCATCACAGAGAGGTGTTTGGAAGTCACCTCATTGTAAGCTAGAGTATCAAGAAGACGAGCATTTGGGTTACGCCTTGGGTCATCATCATAGACTCCATCAACATTTGTAGCTTTCAGCACAACCTCTGCACTAACTGGATCCACAATTGAATGAGAACAATTAACTCCAAACAGAGGGATTACTTAATTCTTGAAGACTTCATCCATTTCTAGGAATGAAATATTATCAGATGGGTCGAATTGCACATGGTATTAATAATTAAAGGCCAGTTGAATACTTAAAATATTTCAATATATCTATGAATAGTAGTGAAATAATTTGAGTTAAGATGTTTAATTGGATTTGGTAAATGAGAGAAAAAAAAATTGAATAAAAATATTATAAAGTTAAAAAATTGTTTGAATATAATTTTAAAAAAAATTGTTTTAATATAATTTTTAATATTACTTTTATTTTGAAATTTGAAATGTAGTATTTTTTTTGTGTGTTTTGCTAGAGAGTTTGGGAAAGTTGTAATGATTAGTTAATGATTAGATGAAAAAGTTGAAGAGTTGAAATTGAAAAGTGTTTTGTGTTTGAATGATATTTGGGAATGAAATATTTGAGAATACTTGATAACAATTGTATTGCCAAACAGACACTAAAGCTTCAGCAACTCCAAATCCATATAACATTTAACAATGTGGTGCTACACTTGCGTTTTGATACTAAAAAATAATTCTTACTTTCCGCACAACGCAGGGCCGCAGCAGTGTCTGTAGTGAAGAATGGGTTTCCAGTTCCAGCTGCAAAAATCACAACCCTTCCTTTTTCCAAATGCCTCACAGCCCTTCGACGTATATATGGCTCTGCAACTTCAGACATGCGAAAAGCAGTCTGCACCCGAGTAGGGATGCCAATACTTTCCATTGTCGCTTGAAGAAATATTGCATTCATAACAGTTGCTAACATCCTATAAAAGGTAATAGACAATTTAAGAAGGCATGAAAAAGATAATATACTTCTTGTACACATGGGCTTTGCCAATTTCATCGTATTAATAAAGTTTTCTTTCTTATAAAAAGATAAACTATTTGCATCTCTAGTGACAAGATACCGATTTGTAGGAAGGTATCACTTAGGTACATAGTAAGTTACTTTTTGATGGTCAATAATAAAGCTCTCTCTCTCTCTCTCTCTCTCTATATATATATATATATGTCTCTCTCCCTCTCTTTCTCTCTACGTCACTCATGTAATAGGTAATAAATACATACTGCAATATACCCTGATAAAAGAGGAAGAAATGAGATAATTGTATATGGTATATAGATGAACCAGCACTGCTTCAAAACTTCAAGCAATAATAGTATTCCGCATATATTAACTTTTTTTTATGTTCTTGAATCCTTTGGCACCACAAGAAAATAGAATCTCCTAATAAGCTAACCACAGCAATAATGGAGTTAAAAAAACAAATTGATCATAAAAATACAACTTCCGTTACAGTTAAAATGATTAACATGAGCAATAAATTAATTTAGATAAAGAAATTACCCAATGTAATCAGCAGACGAACGGTCCAGGCCACTACTTCCTGCCCAGGATGACCCACGGAAGATGTTCCCCCCTCCAACAACAATCGCAACCTAAAAATACATTGCCTAAGAAGAATAAGACATCATGCAGTGAAACACTCTGTAGAGTTTTGAACTTATTCGTTTCACATGCTTTATCCTGTGAATATATATAATGGATGTTCTCTGCAATTCCAAAAGGGTATAAACTACAAGCATTTAAACTATTCCCAAGTCAGTCAGGAAATTCTTACATTATTCCAGAAACCCAATGAAGACAATGATCTTTACTTCAAGCAGTTTTAAGTGTTTCATCCACTCAAATTGTAAAACACCCAAGGAAAGCCACAGCTACATCTGGGATTGTACTCTAAAAAGGACTAATTAACGTTAAAATTGGATCTCTTGGAAATTACTATAAAACCCAGTACCACATAGCAAGAAGAAATCATCATACTTCTCCCATCTGATGGGGAACTTAGTGGCTTTCACAATCACCCTCACTTAAATCACTTACGTCCTTGTTGTGGCCTATGAAGCACTGAGTCCACATGCTACTAACTTGGCTTTGATCTCATTTGATTCAATAAGAGCCTTAAAAGACTGGTCAATGTTACAATTAGAGTTCTTAGAATCATTATAAAGCTAGTTCCACCTAATAAGAAATCAACGTAAAAATTGACACGAAAAGTACTTTTATCACCGAATTGGATTATCACACAAATTCCTTTTCTAGTTCTCTTTCCAAACTATACCGAGTCTCCGAATCACACATTTTAAAAAAAAAAGTAGAAAATCTTATCCCTCTAGACTTTATTCATTATTACAATTACAAGCACATACAAATATATATATATATATATATATATATATATAATTACGAGATAATGAAACCACAAGACTCAAAGTTGTAAAAAATAAATGTAAACAACATAGAGGAAGAATGAAAGGAAAATCTTATAGAGGTAATTGTATTTGCTTCAATAGATATGCTCTTCAGGCACTTGAACCCAAAAATGATGTAAAACACATATTTTCGAATGCTGGTGTTTGGTGTTTACCTCAATGCCAAGGCGAGTCACATCTGCAACTTCCCTTGCAATGGACATTGTAATCTACATAATGAAAAAAAAGAAGTGATTATACTTTTCAAATCAGTAAGAGAAGATAAAACAACATACTAAAAGTAATATACTTCTTTTATTTTGGATTGAATAAATAATATACTCTTTAGATTCCAACCTTTGGATCTATATTTTGCATGCCATCTCCTGCAAGTGCTTCTCCACTCACTTTGAGCAATACTCTTCGCCATTTATATGATAGTTTGGAACTGCCAACATCATTCATTGTCACTCCAAAGGAAGCCATAGATGACACCTGAGGCTGTCTGTAAAACAAGCAAGTAAACACGGAATACATGATACAATTATAAATGTTAAATGCCTAACTAAATTACAGGAGGAGGAAGAAGAACACCAAAGTATTTTGACATTACAAAAATAGCAGGAAAAATGAATCTACTCTTAGGTTCATCTACTTTGCACAAATACAAACATAGAATCAATGCCTTTTGTCCAAGAAAGGAGGTGATTCCTCTAATAGAAATCAACCTTCAAGTGTCCATTGCCAATTGGACATTTAATCAGATTTAATGTCCATGTAATCCATGCTAAGAAATCCTCCCTCCACCCAAAACTAGAGGAGATTTTCCATAAGAAATGCATTTTAATGAACAAGATTAACAAAAAGTTCTTCCGTTTAGGGGGGGTGGGAAATATCCTAAACATAGTGTTCTACCTGATGTTGGTCAAGAATACAAAGTTAAAGATGACTTAAAAATATTATGAAACACAATACACAAACATGAAACATCCTAAACATGGAACAAACCAAAAGCAACATGAAAAAAAGAAAAGAAGTACACGTCTTCAATATTCTTTACTATTATTCATTATTTTATGAAAAATGCTAATTGAACCGAATGATTAAACCGATAAAGTTGACCACTTGTATTTATTTATTTTATTTTTATTTTTTAATTTTACTTTATAATTAAGAAAATGAATATAAGTGAATTGATTATTTCTTATTTTTTAAAAATATTTAAAACTATATAAAAAGTGATTAAAATAAAAGGAAAAAAAATTAAAAAAAAAAATTATTACACTGCATCGGTTGGTTTTGTCGATCCTTTATCGGTACCAGTTGCATTTTCCTTATTTTATGATAATTTTTTACTTATTATTATTATTATTTATTATTTATTATTTATTATTTAATATTTAATATTTTATTATTATTTTTTACATATTTTTTATTACTATTCACAAAAGTCGGAAACGCAACCTAAACACCCAAAACTCACACTTTTCCCCCAATTTAAGAACCGTACGAAATCCTTAATAGCCATAAAACAAAGAAACATAGAGAATCAGGCACCACTCATACCTCATATTCATGGCGTCTGGCGTGGGAGATATTTCAGAAGAAGAACTCTGAATAACTAACCGCCCAATTGAGCTTCTATTACTCAACATCCAACCAGGGTAATGGAGCTTGAAAGGGGTCAGATATGAGAAAGAAGACGACCATGATGACGAAGAGGAAGAGGAGGATGAGGAGCAAATGCTAACGGAAGAAAGAAGGGGAACGAAGGAGGTGGAGATTGCCATCAGAAACCAAAACCGTTTATTAAGAGGAATAGGAAAAGAAATGGTTTTAGGCTTGTAGCTCTGCCGCCAAGCGCTGCTTCAGTTCATGCTGAACTATCTGATTTTTCCCCTTTTATTTCTCGCAAAGATAATTGTTTTGTTTTTAATTTTTAATATTTGGGTTTTCTTTTTAAAGGTAAGTCTTTTTCTCGGGAAAATGACATTATTCGGTAAAATATCTCGCACAAATATAATCTTGGTCTTTTTCCAGGGAACGTGACGACGTTATTATCTTCCCATTTGGATTCCCTGTAGTTTAGATCGCCTACAAAATATAAGCATTCTACTTGATATATTTAATTGATTTAAATCTTTATCTTTATTTCCTAGATTTAACGGTTGTGATTTCGTCAATCACCTAAAACTTAAATATTTAGTAAATATATAATGGGATACTATTATTTCTCTTAGAAAAACTCATACAGCAAATCGGGATAATAACTCTAGTGCGACCTTGTATCTTACATGGACAACTTAATAAAACGATGTCGTTTGTGCATCTCCCTATCATTCTTCCTGTAGAGATTTTGGTTTTGTCCCGATCATCTAAGGAGTCTTCCTTACGTTGTTGTTCTCTCTAATTGAGATGGACTCCAATACTTGGTAATAATGAAGTGGTTGAGAGAAAGGGTAAAGTGAGACTAGGTTTTAGTGGAGCTAGGGGTAAGTGTTTGGAGATGAAGAGTTCGGCTAGGTGCAACAATGGTGCACGACAATGGATTGCTTTGGTTTGGGTGAGATGATGGATGGTTAGGGCTTGAGGTGGCCGAATGTTGTTAGGGCAACACTAGGATTTTCGGCCAAGGGTAAGAGTGATCTTTTGGCTAAGATTTTGATGTGTTTTGATAATTTCTAAAAATTAGGAATATGTCTTATGGGTGATGAGGTAGCAAGGGTTAGGATATGTTGGTCGAGTATGTGGGTGATGAGAAGGAAATATTTGATTGGATCAATTTTTGATTAATAACCAATCAAATGAGGGAATTGAAAGATGATTTGATGATGTGGCATTAGGGTTTTGGCAATGCCAAAAGGGGTGATGACCGAATGAGATAAATTAGGAAAGTGGGAAGAATTGATTTTGAATTATTTTGAATTCAAAAGAAAATTTGTGACTGGTTGGTGGGAGTCTTGTATGGGATGAGATTGGCTAATTTTAGATAGTGAATATTGGTTTAATGGTGAGAAAAAATAGGAAAGATTAGGGTGGTTGGTGGCCGGCTAGGGTCGGTGATGTGAGGGGCGAAATTGGCAAGATGTGAGGCTAGGGTTTCATGACTTATAGCCGAATGGTGGGTTAGTGTTTTGGATGGTTGTGCCGTGGGGTAGGCTAGGATTTTATGTGGCTAATGGAAACACCAATTGATCAAGTGAACAACCAAATGAAGATTGAACACTCAAACAATGAAGAACACGCCAACCCTTTCCAAGAATACCAAGGGTTTGACAGCCACACTTCTTCCAACACTTCAATACTTAATCACACTCACTCTCACACATATTTGAGCAATCTGAAACTCACAATGGTGGTGGGTTTCGAAATCCTCTAGAGAATTCACACACACTTTCTCAAATCCACAAGTCGTGTGGATTTGATCTCACCAACACAAACTCACTCAACAATCAAACAAACACTCAAGAACACAAGAACACAAATTCAACTCAACAAGAACACCAAACCCAAAATACTATTTATGAATAACCTCAATACTTTTATAAATAAACTAAAATTAAGGATAGATATGGATCAACCGATTCACGAATTGCATGGATGATTCTCTTCCAAAGGGATTCACGAATTGCACCCTTAGGAAGTCCAAGTGCTAAGCACCGAATCCAAACCACAAATGATGTGGCCGGCCTAACTTTTTCCCAAGAGCAAAGTCTAAAAGTCAATTGTCCAAAGATTCTCAAAATGAAACCTAGAAATTCTATTTAAAGTGTCTTAGAACTTGGAAACCCCCAATAGGTCCCTTATTAAAAGAAATAATTACTAAACTATCCAAATGCAATTAAATAATAAAATAACATAAATAAAAGGATGAGTGATGCCACATGCATGGTTTGGCCGTGGGGTGCTTGGGTCCCAAGGTGGGCTAGCGTGCTGCGTGGTCCACAGTTAGGCTTGTCTGCGTGCTATCTGGTGGTGCTCGAGGCATGGCGTTGTGCAGGATCAACTGATGGTGCTCATGGCAGTGTGCCATGCATGGTCCTGGTGGTAGGCATAGGGTCAAGCTACGTTGCTCTGAGGTGGCCCAGTCAGGGTGCTCGGGTAGTGGTCCTGTATGGCCCGGGCTAGGTGCCGGGGTGATACGCATGCATGGCCCAAGCTGACGATCTGGGCACGGGCTGCATGGCGTGGGCTGAGGCCGCGCGCTGGATGGTATGTATGGTGTGCATGCCATTGGCCTGCTCTGCAAGGCGCAGGCTGGTGCCACACGCTGGATGGCATGCATGCTGTGCATGCCATTAGCTTGCTCTGCAAGGCCAGGGCCAGTGCCGCGCGCTGGATGGCGTGCCTGTGAAGGTACGCCACTAACCTCACTGGGTGGTGCTGCTGTGATGCGCGCATGGTGGGGCGCAGATGCACACGCATGCGTGCGCACAGGTGGATGCGTTGTGGAGCAAGCCTATGCGCACGCAGAGCTTTGCGAGTGCACTGTGTGTGGCCAGTAGCCTCATTGGATGCCTGCTGCGTGTTAAAGCCTGAACCAAGGCATGCTTGCAGGTTGACCAGGGAACTGTTCTAGCCCTTCAGGGCCTGAGTCAGGGCCTAATCCTGGGCAACTCCTTTAGGGGTTCTGACATTCCCCCCTCTTTTTGAACACATCCTTGCCCTTCAGGATCACATGTGAGTCACTCGACTCCTTGTCATCAATATCATTGCTCCCCTGACTCGTCTTCAATTGGGAGCTCCCCTCACGTCTACTCAGTGCATCTATCACTCTGTTCTCTTTGCCTGGCTGATATATGATCTCATACTTAAATCCGAGCAGCTTCACCAAAAACTTCTGTTGCTCGAGTGTCACTATTTTCTGCTTCATCAAGTGTCTCAGGGCCTGCTGAGCTGTTACGATGGTGAACTTGCGGCCTAGAAGGTAGGGTCGCCATATCTTCACTGCATGAATGATGGCTAACATCTCCCTGGCATATGTGCTCCAAGTCTTTTTCATAGGCCCTAAAGTTTTGGAGATAAAAGTTAAGGGTCTTCTATCCTGAACCAATACCGCCCCTATGCCATCACTACTCGCTTGTATACACCTCAAACGGCTTCTCAAAGTTTGGTAAGGCTAGTACTGGTGTCTGGGTCATAGCTTTCTTCAGGTTCTCAAATGCTTCCCGGGCTTCTAGAGTCCACTTAAAGTTATTCTTTTTCAAAAGAGAGGTAAGGGGCTCAGCAATGAGGCCATAATTATTCACAAATCTTCTGTAGTAGCTTGTGAGCCCTAAGAATCCCCTCATGGCCGAACATCCTTAAGCAATGGTCAATCAACCATAGCCTCAATCTTCCTTTGGTCAACCTTCACTCCATTGCCTGAAATAAAGTGGCCCAAATACTCGAGTTCTTTCTCCATAAAGGTACATTTAGAAGCCTTTATGAAGAAATGGTGTTCCTCTAAAATCTTCAATACAACCCTTAAATGCTCTTTGTGTACCTCTATGGATTTGGAGTAGACCAAAATGTCATCAAAAAATACGAATACATACTTCCTCAATAATGGCTTAAATATGGTGTTCGTTGCTGCCTGAAAAGTAAAGGGTGCATTATATAGCCCAAAGGGCATTACCAAATACTTGTAGTGCCCTAAGTGTGTCCTGAAAGCTGTCTTATGAGTATCTTCTTCTTTCATCTGGATCTGATGGTATCCTGCTCTCAAGTCAAGTTTAGAAAAAACACAAGCCCCATGTAGCTCATCTAACATCTCATCTACTGTAGGTATGAGAAATCTATCTTTCACTGTCGCCTCATTCAAGGCTCGGTAGTCTGTGCAAAATCTCC
Source organism: Platycarya longipes (assembly GCA_036559045.1). NCBI lineage: Eukaryota > Viridiplantae > Streptophyta > Magnoliopsida > Fagales > Juglandaceae > Platycarya > Platycarya longipes. The sequence goes on from CM071791.1 coordinate 32,278,110, forward strand.
AAGTGCCATCTTTCTTTTTTACCAAGAGGACTGGTGAAGAGAAATGGCTAGAGCTAGCTCGGATCAACCCTCCTTTCAACATCTCCTCAACCTGTCTCTCTATCTCTTCTTTCTGAAAGTGTGCATAACGGTACGGGAGAACATTGATTGGCTTGCTTTCATCTACTAATGAATGCAATTTAGTGATTAAAGGGCCGGTTAAGTGGTAAGGAAGTAGATACCTCCAAAACTCCCTTGTGATCCTTGATAACCTCTTGGACTTCTTCGGGTAATAAGGTCATCTCATTTGGATGGTCTCCATCATCTTTCTTCTCTAGGTCACAAACCGATCCATCTCTAGCCAAAACAATGGCAAAACATTTATCTCCTCATTTGCAAAGCTTCTCAAATGCTAAGGCCTCACATGGCCGAATCTCACTAGGGGTCATGGCTCTCCATGTGTGCTTCTTAGTCCCCATTTTGAACTCCATTTTTATCTTCTCATAATCATTCAAGACTTTACTCACACTTTTGAGCCAAGCATTGCCCAAGAGAAGGTCTAACCCAACCAATGCCAACACATGTAAGTCACCACTAATTCTTACACCTTGTACATTGATTTTTCACTTCTTTAACTAAGGCTTCACACATAAGCTTGTCTCCATTGGCTATCTTCACTTCAAAGGGCTCAATGGTGTTTGGCCTAAGTCCCATTTTGTGCACAATATTTGAGTTGATGAAGTTGCGGGTAGACCCACTATCCACCAACAAGGAAACTTCATTTTTTCCTATCCATGCCATGACCCTCATGGAAGTGGGGGTTGAGACCCCGGACATGGCATTAAGTGAGATTTCGGCTTCCTCACTCTCTTATTGGGTTTCGGCCTCCATAACTTCTTCCTCAAGGCTTGTAACTTCTTCAAATGCATCTTCATCAATCATCACCAATGCATAGGCCGAACCACACTTGTGCTCTCTACTCCACTTCTCACCACATTTGAAGCAAAGTCTTTTCTTGATTCTTTCTTGGACCTCTTCCCTTAATAATCTTCTCACTTCATTAGGCTTCAGCTTTGAGGTCCCTTCATTGCTTTCCTTATCCTTCCAAGGATTTTTAGTTTGTAAAGGTGTGATGGTTTTGCTCCCCACATCCTTGCTTAGGCGTTTCACCATGGAGAAACTTTTTTCATAAATTTCGGCCATCCTCATGGCCTCTTAGATTCTTGTGGGCTACCTTAGCTTCACTTCTTTAACCAGTCATCGCTTCAAACCATCTATAAAAGTTCTCACAAGCTCCGCTTCAAACTAACCCCGAACCATGGTTTGGAGTTGTCTGAATTCTTCAATATAGGTCTTCACCTTGCCTTCTTGCTTGAGCTTAGCAAGTTGGCTATGGTGATTAATGGTGGATGAAGGGCCGAATTGAAGGAGGAACTCCCTCTCAAAGGCCGTCCACCCAAGTCTTCTCCTTTCCTTGTCATATTGATCACGGATCCACCTCCACCACTTATTTGCCTTGCCATCTAGATAATAGCAAGCGGTTGACACCATCTCATTTCTCGGGACATCATATGTGTGGAAAAAGTGGTCTACTTTGTCAACCACTCATAAAGATCACCTCCATCAAATCTTGGGAATTCCACCTTAGGTCTTCGAAGTCCTCGGTCATAAGTCCGATTTCCCTCTCTTTCACTCTCATAGTCATCTCAGTGTCTCCTCTCATCTTGGCCTCTTCTTTTATGTTAATGGTGCCCTCTTGATGCTTGGTCATATTGTGGATTGGCCCATTTTTGGTTCACCTCATTTTCGGCCATGTTGTGTTCTCCAAGGTATGGTATGTCCCGCCTCTCATTTTGAGGTGGTTCATATCTAGGTGGCTCCATCCTCACATTTTGAGGTTCTCTCAAATTGTTAGGACTTCTTGGTCGATCACCACCATCACGTAGCCATCGTTCCACTACAACATTGAAATTCTCCACACGACCTCCTTGCCAGTATATGCGCCTTGGAGGATCACGCATGTTCTCATACACGCTAGGGTCAGTGTCCTGCACATAATACTCATCATCATGCCTCACGACCTCTCTTCTTGCAAACCTCTCATGGTTTGCATTAGCCTATCTTTGTAAGGCTTCAATACTCCTTTAGTTTTCTAGGGCCTCACGGGTTTAGTTGTTCATTGTCATAACCAAATTGGCAATGTTAGTGTTAATCTCATCAAAGGACTTGTTCATTTTTTCTGCTTGTCCCTCCAAAGCTTCAAGTCATTCCCGGTTGGAACCATCATGACCTTCGTTGCTAGGTCCTACTCGGCTTATGCTTGCACACTGTCTTGCAACTGACTTGGACTCGGTGTTGCAACAACAAACACGGTTTGAGGAAGCTTGGGTGTTCAGCAATGGTGAGGTGGGCTTGGAAGCTTGTTCAGCTACTTAATTCCAACCTTGAGTTTCCTACCTTCTAGGATGAACAATCTCTCTTGCACACTTTCGATCTTGGGTCCTCTACCTTTTGATAGTAGCCGTCCCCTTCAAGAACTAACCCGTTCTCTACCTCAACCCCCAAACTTCTTTCAACAAATTCAACAAATAATTGTGCAATAAAAGTATACAACGTCGAGGACCTCCATGGTCCTCCCAACAAATTCACAAAGGTTCAAGTTCACACGTCGTTTACCTCATGGAGAAGTGAAAAATTCTCATGAAATCACTAAGCAAGAGTTTCTGGATGATACTCTCAATGAAAGCACCAATTTAGGGTTGATAGGGACCTCGGTCTTGTACCGATCACCTAAGGGATCCTCCTTGCGTTGTTGTTCCCTCCAATGACCGAGATGAATTCCAATACTTGATAAGGATGAAGTGAATGAGGGAAATGGTAAAGTGAGGCTAGGTTTTAGTGGAGCTAAGGGTAAGTGTTTGGAGATGAAGGATTCGGCTAGGTGTAACAATGGTGCACGGCAATGGGTTGTTTTGGTTTGGGTGAGATGATGGGTGGTTAGAGCTTAGGGTGGCCGAATGTTGGTAGGGCAACACTAGGGTTTTCGGCCAAGGGTATGAGTGGTCTTTTGGCTAGGGTTTTGATGTGTTTTGGTAATTCCTCAAAATTAGGAATATGGCTGATGGGTGATGAGGTGGGCATCAAGGGCTAGGGTAAGTTGGCCGAGTATGTGGGTGATGATGAGGAAATATTTGATTGGATCAATCTTTAATTAATGACCAATCGGAATTGAGAGATGATTTGATGATGTGGCATTAGGGTTTCGGCAATGGCAAAAGGGGTGATGGCCAAATGAGATAAATTAGGAAAATGAGAAGATTTGATTTTAAATTATTTTGAATTCAAAAGGAAATTTGTGGCCCGTTGGTGGGGGTCTTGTATGGGGCAAGATTGGCTAATTTTGGATAGTGCATATTGGTTTAATGGTGAGACAAAATAGGAAACGTTGGGGTGGTTGGTGGCCGGCTAGGGTTGGTGATGTGAGGGGCGAAATTGGCAAGATGTGAGGTTAGGGTTTCATGGCTTACAGCTGAGTGGTGGGTTAGGATTTTGGATGGTTGTGTCGTGGGGTAGGCTAGGGTTTTATGTGGCTAATGGAAACACCAATTAATCAAGTGAACAACCAAATGAAAATTGAACACTCAAACAATGAAGAACACGCCAACCCCTTCCAAGAACACCAAGGGTTCGGCAACCACACTTCTTCCAACACTTCAACACTTAATCACACTCACTCTCACACATTTGAGCAATCCGAAACTCACAATGGTGGTGGTTTTCGAAATCCTCTAGACTAGTCACTCATACTTTCTCAAATCCATAAGTGGTGTAAATTTGGTTTCACCAATACAAACTCACTCAACAATAAACAAACACTCAAGAACACAAGAACCCAAATTCAACTCAACAAGAACACCAAACCCGAAACACTATTTATGAATAATCTCAATACTTTTATAAATAAACTGAAATTAAAGGACAGATGTAGATAATTCGATTCACGAATTGCACGGATGATCCTTTTTCAAAGGGATTCACGAATTGTACCTTTAGGAAGCCCAAGTACTAGCACTGAATCCAAACCACAAATGATGTGGCCGGCCTAACTCTTTCCCAAGAGCAAAGTCTAAAAGTCAATTGTCCAAAGATTCTCAAAATGAAACCTATAAATCCTAATTAAAGTGTATTACAATTTGGAAACCTCCAATAGGTCCCTTATTAAAAGAAATATTACTAAACTATCCAAATGCAATTAAATAATAAAATAACATAAATAAAAGGATGAGTGGCGCCATATGCATGGTTTGGCTGTGGGGTGCTTGGGGCCCAAGGTGAGCTAGCGTGCTACGTGGTCTACGGTCAAGCTTGTCTGCGTGCTGTCTGACTGCATGGCGTTTGGTGGTGAGCGGGGCATGGCGCTGTGCAGGGCCAACTAATGGTGTTCATGGCAGTGTGCCATGCATGGTCCCGGTGGTAGGCACAGGGTCAAGCCACGTCGCTTTGAGGTGACCCAGTCAGGGTGCTCGGGCAGTGGTTTTGCATGGTCCGGGCTGGGTGCCGGGGTGATGCGCATGCATGGCCCAATCTGACGGTCTAGGCATAGATTGCAAAGCGCGGGCTGGTGCTTCGCGCTGGATGGCATGCATGGTGTGCATGCCACTAGCCTACTCTGCAAGGCGCATGCAGGTGCTGCGAGCTGGATGGCGTGCCTGTGAAGTCACGCCACTAACCTCGCTGGGTGGTGCTGCTGTGTGTTGTGATGCACGCATGGTGGGATGCAGATGCACACGCATGAGTGCGCACAGGTAGATGCGTTGTAAGGCCCGACTATGTGCACGCAGGGCTGTGCGCATGCACTATGTGTAGCCGGTAGCCTCGCTGGGTGCCTGCTGTGTGTCAGGACCTGATCTAAGGCATGCCTGTAGGCTGACCAGGGAACTGTCCTAGCCCTTCAGGGCCTGAGTTAGGGCCTGATCCTGGGCAACTCCTCTAGGGGTTCTGACACTCCCTCCCCACTCGACTTCTCCACGAAGCTCCCCCCTCACCTCCTCTCAATTGAAACCAACCCCTCCTTTATGGTTTCTAATCCATTGAAGAAACCCTTCCCCGAACCCCTCTCACAGTCTTCGCATCCCACGAAAGCCCCCTCTCGAAGCCCCCTTTCGATGGATTTGCATCAAAGCCCTCTCTAGCACAAATCCTTCTTGCACGAAATCATCTCTGGCATGCTCGTTTATACCTACCCGATTTCTCTATCAGGTGGTTGCTGTGTTTTTTCTTTTTCCCTGCAGTTTCTCTCGAGTGTCATGTTTGTAGATTTGATTTGTTATAGCGACTTTCTAGTATATGATTTGAGTTAAGTGAGTTCGTTTTTTGGCATTGAAAATTTCATGTTTTGATTGCCAACTCTCCTGAGAAAAGAAATAAATTAAAAAAATTTGCTTGTTGCTGGTGGCTAGCATTCCAAGCATTGGCCTCCCATGGTGAGTGGTAGTTTTTTGAGATTTATCTGTTAGTAGGGATCATTGATAAAGAAGCCCATGCAAATGGTCTTCAATTTTTGAAAATGGTGAATGAAATATCCCTAGATTTATCTGGTAGTAGAGGTCAATGCTTGTATTAGTGTCCAAAGTATAACAAAGAGGTAACTTACCTCTACATTATTTGTTGTTATTTGTTGTCTTAAATTTTTTTTATATTTAATGATTTTTTGGTTTGTATATCATTTCAATGAAGTGGTGGTGATATTGTTGATATTTATATCGATACGTTTGATGACCCTTCTCTTATTTGGTTGCTGATAGTTATGGAGTTCTTGGTTCTTTGGGTTTGTTTTTAGTTAGTTTATTAACACGCATTCAGGGTGTTAATAGCTTTTTTTTTTTTTGAATTATTATTGGCCAATGAAAAGCCATTTAAACGTAGGATGTAATTGATTGAGAGATTGAGGAGAAATAATCTACCCAAGAAGCTATCTGAGAAATATATAGAATAGTATGGGCATGCTTGAAGATCGAATGGAGAGTTTACAACAATGTAAATGAATCGAACAAGAGATGTTTTTTTGGTAGTTCTTATAATTGATGAAGGTATATTGGATACGTAGTAGCTAGATCTGATCTTGTGAAGATAACTCTTAATGTACATGTCACTCAATGTAAATGTTGCAAATATGACCTTTCTTTTACTGAGCATATTAATTGTTGAAATGCTAAATGCATATTACGTTGATTTATGGCATTCGTGCTATCGTAATTTAAATGCACATATGATGCTTAGCACTGGAGCATGCAAATATCCTCTTCATGAAATTCATTCTGCAGAAAAATATATGTTCTCCTAATTGTAGTGTGATTGACATATTGTCCTAGAAGTACTACTAATTGAGTTCAAGAATCAAACTCAAATCATAGTAATATTGATATCACATTAATATCTGAATATTATTCGTTACAAATGCAATTTGAGTTGGATTGAGCACAATCGATGTAACTTGACTTGGACGGATCACAACTGGCACAATGAGATAGTTTAATTTTAGTATTAAGAAACTTGTTGTGTATTGAATGTATTCATAGACATATGACACAACACATTTTTGTGTATCGTGTATTGGAAGCAATGGCTATATTATATTGGACAATTATTTGTATTTTTGGATGGATAGCTTAGTTTTTTATTTGTAGTTATTTTTGGATGTCATGAGACTTTTTATTTGTAGGTGTGGTATAGCACTTTATGTAATTTGATGGCCTATAATTTGCTCAATCTGTACAAGAAAGATAGTACAAGAAAGATAAATCTACACAAACGGATTCCAACATATAGCATTTGGAAGTTTGCTGGTGAAAGCATAGTGCTGATTTTTTTTCCAATATTTTTTTTCTATTGCATTTTCTCAAAGACCTGATGCTCTGCATCATTTCTTCTTTCAACACAGACAATTGCTAAAATAACATCACAAGGATCTTATAAGAAGTTACAAAAGTAGGTTCCCCTAATAGTTAACATAGCCTGACAAACTATTACATGCTTGCTACATGCATAATACTTTTCTTTCATACAAATACAAGAAAATATTGCGTTCACAACAATCTTATCAAATAACATGAAAAGAGTATGGCAAAGCCCCAGTACACCCGCAGTCATGGGCATGAACTCCGCACTTCAGCTTGTTGCTTCAATATCTCTAGTTGTGTATGACTCAAGATACAATGAACCAAGGATGATAAGAGTATGACGATGACATTCCAATTGTTGCAAATGCTCTAACCTGCAAATAGAATTTAATGAAGCCTCAACAAGCAAGGAAACTACGGCAAGAAAGGAAATTATAGTACTCGAAGCAAATCTAAATTATACAACCCATGATAAATGCCCTGTTCTGTACATATAAAAATATTAATTGGCATATACGTTCTTAGAATTATGCAGTCCTATAATCGTTGATCTAACATGCTAAATTGTTTGTTTAAACTTAAAAAGAGACAGGAGCTAAATCAGCAAAGAGAAATTGTGTTGAAGAGGTTGGTAGACAAAAAAAAAATAAATTATAGAAAATTGGAATTATAGGTATGGCAATAATGAAGCATAAAATAAGGAATCAGAAGCTGATCTCAGACATTCAATTTTCCGCTCAATTTTCCTAGCAATCAAGTAGAATAAAGAGAATGGTTAAAGGGGGATAACAAATTAGACCTGTTTGGGAAGGGTGTCCCATGAGCTCAGCACATCCATCATTCTTCCAAATCCCTCTGTGGTATATAACAAATCGGAGTTGTTTGCAAAAAGCGTCCTAGAATCAGTGCTTTTTAACCAAAAAAAAAAAGGAGAAGAAGGTACTTATATTTAAGAGACTTCATCTTTAAGGTAAATGCACTACCTGATTCCGAGCAAAGTACCATTAATAGAATGATAATCAAGTTGAATCGAGTGACATATATTGTAATTTGTATGTAGACATTTCCCCATAAATGGAACAAGCCATTTCTGCACACCTAAAAAAATATTACATTTGTTATCCTAAGACAGCATCAATGATACCATATGTGATCAAAGTTTGGGAAGCATGACCATTTGCTCTGAAAGCTAAAACAATGAGATATTTCATAAACATGGTGAAGATTTGGGGCTATCAATGCATTCATTGGTCTTTTTTATCATAGTCTTCAATAATTTACTAATAATTCTTGAAGTTAACAATAGCAATTACTCCATAAAAATGTCAACAACTAAAACTTTAATGAGCTTGGTTAAAAATATAATATGCACCCACTTCCTGTCATTCCTTTGGAAGTCCGCAATTAAAACTTATTAACCGGATGTTTACTATATTCTTGACATAGTACATACCAGTGTGTAGAATATTTGCCAATAAGATCCGAAACAGTTTTAAAATACATTAAACAAAGAAGTTTTTAGCAGCAGCAATTTGTGAGCTTTACCAAGTCTATGGCCCTGAACCCAGAACATGTATGCGGACTAAGAACATAATATTTGCTCCAATAACTCATCAAAGATCACAGTAAAATTATTTTGCAAAACTTCCCAAATCCAAAACACCAAAACAGAGCAAAGAAAGGTTTCCCTCACTACAAATATGGTCTTGCACACGATTTGGGCTATTTCTATCCCATTCTTTACTTAGTCACACACACAAATAAATAAGAACAAAACCATCAAGTAGGAAAATTATGTGTAATCGCAGAAATCACAACACCCAAACTTGAAATCATAAAAAAAAATGTGTAATCACACACACACACGCACACACGCGCACGCGCACGCGTGTGCGTGCACTCACACACACACAGAAGGGAAAATTGACCGTATGTGTGGAGAATGAACAAAGGCGACGGAGACCAAGGACGACATGCATGGCGACTAAATGAATCACGATTTCCCCCCCATTTTCGTCCTTAGAACACTCCTAATGGAGTAGCTAAACATCAATTTTTTTCAAAATTTAGCTTAAAGTGTCAAAATAATCACTCCGGTGGACTCTTCAAAATGAAAAAAATTATAAAATCATGAATAGTAATTATGCTATATCTAGTGCAATACTGTTCACTTTCAAATAATATTTTTTTATTTTTATTCGACCTTCACGTTCGGCAATTGCAGGTTTTGACGTTCATCTCCTTGCAGATCCACCACTGACTACCACTAGCCTTACCGCCAACATCAGCGGCATCCCTTCACGCCAGCAACCAACCTCCGACGATCCCAGCTTCAACAGCGGACCAGTCGTCCTTCACGCACAGATCAAACGGTGAAAATGGGTTTCGGACTCTATGGTTTCATTTGACCTATCGCCAGCCACCATTAGTCATACCGCCGGCATCCCCTTACGCCGGCGACCAATCCCTGACGATCCTAGCTTCGACAACTCCAACGTCGCCTCCCATGCACAGCTTTTGGATCTCGACAACACTGTTCCCGTGTTCAGCATTTCGCCATTTCACGACTTTTTTTTTAATTTGTAAAATAAATATAATAAAATAAAATATGAATATTTTAAAAGATATAGAAAAAAAATAGAGATGCTGATTGATAGTGTATTGTAAAAGTGAATAGTTAAAATAAAAAAATTAGGTTTTTGATAGTCTAAAATAAAATAAAATTAACTATTCCATTGAGAGTGCTCTTATCTCGATGCTTTTCTCTTCTTCTTTTTTTCTTTTTTTAAATAATAGCAGTTGACGTGACAATTGCCAAAATACCTCGGGGTGGTATCTAGCACTACTATTTCTCTTAACATCAAATAGTTTTTTATTAAACACTTATTTCTTTTTATTCTTGTATTTATTACATTAGTCTGCTCCATTATATATTTGTTTGAAAATAAAGAACAAGAGACTAAAAATAGAATAAACCTAAAAATCTAAAATCTGAAAAAATTAAATAAAAAATAGTGGTAACACGCCACGTCATGTCAATTAAAAAAATAAAAAAATAAAAAATAAAAGACTACGAGTCGACTGACGTGGTGACACGCCACGTCAACCGTTAATTAAAAAAAATCGAATTTAATATGAGACGAAAGAGAGAGAAACGAAACTCAAATCCCCCATTTGCTTTGCCTCAATTTTTGAAGAGAGAGAAACACACCGATCAATTTCTCACTGTACATCGTCTTCAACCTTGCTTAAAGAGAGAAAACAAACTCATTCTTCGTGAGAAATCAAACCCCTCAGACTCGACCTTCGACAAGAGAGAAACAAAGCCATCTTCAACCTTGCGAAATCTCCATACTAGACTTTAGGGTTTTTGTGCGAAATCAAAGCAGAGAAGACCAACCGACGCCATCCCATTTTAGAGAGATAAATTGAGAGAAAACATCTTCAAATCCATCCCATTTTAGAGAGATAAACCTAGAGAAAACATCTTCAAAATAGCGACAACATTCGTGCAAAATCGCAAGATCATTCCCGTCTGCAATGTAATTTTGGGACCAACTCAAGTTTGTCAACTAATTCCTCCTCGTCTCGAGCTTCTCTTTGGTAGTACTGCTCACTCCAAAACCCTTTATCACAGAGTTGATTCTTTTATCAGGCTTTGTGATTAAAGCTCTAATTATTCAAAGGGAAAAAAATCCTAAACAATAAAAATAGGTATATGTTTGTGTACTATCAGGCTTTGTGATTTGGTTTATGTTGATTATATGCTTAGCCTCGTTTGTTGATTGATACTAAAGGAGGAAGGGAGCACTTAATATGATTTGTAGAATCCAAAGTTTCCAATCTCGTATCTAAATATAGATTTTGATGATAACAAATAAATTCAAGTCTCAAACTCAAATTATCTACGCAATAGAGTCAAGCACACATCAAGTATAAACAAGAAAGAGAACAAGCCTACAAATGATGCTCATAGAGTAATTTTGTACATCTCTTGATAAAATTCGAAATTAGATTAAGGCTCAAAACTAATCTTTTCTCATAAAGTATCAAATTGCATTTTTTACATATGCATAACATCATTAAAATATTTAATTTCAAAAATTATTTTTTTTTCATGTGCATGACATATGCATGATGTCATTAAAAGCTTTCATTTTGAAAATTATTTATTGCAAATGCATGACATATGCAATGACTTCATCAAAACGTATGACATATGCAATGACTTCATCAAATGCATGACATATGCAATGACTTCATCAAAATTTGAATTTTGAATTTGAAAGATGATTGAGTGGGATTCATTTGTCTATAAATAACTCACTTATGTTTTACAAAAATTATAACAACAAGAGCCTTTGCATCTTTCTTTCAAAATGCTCATTCTCTCTTCTCTAAGTTTTGTGCCTTAATCCTTGTTCATTTTGAGAGAGATATAGGTTGCGCTGTATTGTTTTTATCTCACTCATTGAGGAGAATATTCTGATAACCTACTCACTATTAGTTTTTGTATTTGTAAGAGGGTGCGTATAACCCTTGTGTATGTAGAAGGTGTTCTACACAGAGAATAGTTGAATCACCAAGTGTGAGATGATTGGAAATGTAGAGGGTGTTCTACATGAATTCTTTGAAGCGGTGTTACTCAAAGGTGTAATAAGTTTCTATCTCTACTTGAAGGAGATTGAATAGTGAATTTAGGATCCTCAAGAGGTAGCTTGAGGCGAGGATATAGGCAGTGGGGCTGAACCTTGTTAAAATACTGAGTTTGCTTTTTCTTGTCCTTATTCTTTATATTTTTTGCTTCTTCGTATGTTATTTATATTTTATATTGTGTATTTATTTTATAAGTGTTAATTTTTTAATATAACTCAATTTACCCCCCTCTTGTATTAGTCATTTGGGCAACAATTGGTATAAGAGAAATGGTTCTATTATAAGATTAATTATCTGTTGAGTTAAGATCATATGCCTAATATTGCAGCTACATTCGCTGAAAGTCAATCCAGTAGACGGCTTCTGCTATTTTATGGAGACAATTATATTTTCTGGAAAGCTAAGATGAGAATATTTTTTCAGTTTCAAGGTTGAGAAATCTGGAAATGTATTGTAAATGGACCTTATATTCCAACAAAAATTGTTGATGGAATAAAAGCCAACAAGGAAGAAGAAGAGTTTGATCGTGAAGATAGACTTTATATAGTGAATATAATGGCTATGAATCTTCTGTATAATGCTCTCAATGGTAATGAATTTAACAGAATAATGACTTGCATGACAGCAAAAACAATCTGGGATAACTTGGAAGTAACTTATGAAAGAATTTCGCAAGTCAAAAAATCAAAAATTTATATTCTTACACATAAATATAAAATGTTTAAAATGATTGATGATGAATCTATTTCTTATATGTATACTCGTTTTACTAACATTATAAATAGCTTGACAGATCTTGGAAAAGTTTATTCTAACTTGGAGATAATAAGAAAAATTCTCAACTCTCTGCCAAAACGTTGGGAATCAAAAGTGACGACGATTCTTGAAACTAAAGATCTCAAAAAATTTGAAGTAAATAAAATTATCGGGTCACTTATTACTCATGAGTACACATTGAAAATAGGAGAAGAAGAAGGAAAGCAAAAGAAGAGCTTGGCACTCAAAATTGTTTCCCATAAAAGTGAAAGCGCTGAAGATGAGGAAAGCGATAATAAAGATGAAGAAATTGCAATGATCACAAGAAGATTCCAGAGATTCTTAAAGAAAAATAAAGCTCATCTAAGGAAATCTTTCAAAAGGTTTTCCAATAAAAATACAGGTAAAAACGACTCTTTAACTTGTTATAAATGTAAAAAGTCTGGATATATTAAAGCAGACTATCCCCTGCTAAAGAAAAATCGATACAAAGGTAAGAAAGTAATGAAAACTACATGGGATGATGATTCAAGTAGCTCAGGTAGCGACGCAAGTAATTAAGAATCTACAAATCTTTATTTCATGGCTAAAGATGATCTTGAGGTAACAAATTCTGAAAATATTGAAAATCCTTCTTATGAAAAGTTGCAAAATGTTTTGGAAAAAGTATATGAGGAATTTGAAAAATTGGGTATCAAGTATACCGCTTTGAAAAAGAAAAATTCTTCCTTTACCAATGAAATTGATATTTTAAGAAAAGAAAATATAGTTTCAAAACATGAAAATGATGAGCTGAAAAAGAAAGTTACTGATTTAAAAAAGATTATTGAAAACTTTACAAATGGAAAAAAATTTTGAAAAACTTCGAAAAACTTATTGGTAGTCAAAGATATGTTTTTGATAAGGTAGGTTTGGAATACATGCCAAAAGAAAAACTCAAATACTATAAAAATTTCTTTGATAAATCGAATAAATCAAAATCAAATTTTCAAAATTTTTTTCATAAAAATAACTTAAAAAAAAAATATGATCGCTTAAGATTTTTAAATATGTCACATGTTATTTGTAATTTTTGCAATAGAAATTGTCATAATTATCATACTTGTCCTATTAGAAGAAGACATACAATGACTATTAGGGGCATATAGGTACCAAAAAATCTTGTTTCTTCTAATACTAATAAATAAAGGACCCAAGAAACTTAAGTACCAAGAAAAATTATTTTAATTGTTTTTACATGTATGCATGAAATCCTCCTCAGGTAAAATTAAATGGTTTTTACACAGCGGATGCTCAAGACACATGACAGGAGACAAAAGCTAAATTCATTGACCTCACTTATAAAGAAGAAGAACACGTGATATTTGGAGATAATTTAAAAAGAAATATCATGGGAATAGGTAAAGTTGGTAAGAAGTCTTCTCTTATAATTGAAGATGTTCTACTTGTTGATGGTCTAAAGCATAATCTTTTGAATATAAGTCAATTATGTGACAAAGGATTTACAGTTATTTTCAAAAAGAATAAGAACATTATTTTGAATAATCATGATTGCAATATTTTTTTTATTGTTCTTAGAAACAATAGTGTATATACAATCGACTTTGAAAACATTGCCTTACAAGATGCTATTTGTTTATCAACTCAACATGAAAATAGTTGGTTATGACATAGAAGGTTAGGTAATGCAAATATGAAACTTATTTCCAAACTTTCAAAAAATGATCTTGTGAGAGGTTTGCCAAAAGCGAATTTTTTTAAAGACAAAATCTGTGATGCATACCAGCTTGGTAAACAAACAAAAATTTCTTTTAAAATCAAGAAATATATTTCCACTACTAGACCATTGCAACTAATACACATAGACTTTTTTGGATCAAACAGAGTTGTGAGTTTGGAAGGAAAATATTATGCAGTTATTATTGTTAATGATTTCTCTATATATACTTGAGTCATCTTTCTCGCTCATAAAGATGAGGGATATAATGTCTTTACTAATCTATGCAAGAGAATTTAAAATGAAAATGGCTATACTATTTCAAACATTTGAAGTGACAGGGGGAAAGAATTTGTCAATAAAGATATTGAGTCTTTTTGTGATGAAAATAGTTTTCTGTATAATTTCTCTGCTCATCGAACTCCTCAACAAAATGGGGTAGTAAAGAGGAAGAATAGATTTTTTCAAGAAATGACAAGAACAATGTTTAATGAAAATAGTTTACCTAGTTATTTTTTAGCCGAAGTGGTAAGTACTGCATGTTATGTTATAAATAGAGTTATGTTAAGGTCTAAATTAGATAAAACTCCTTATAAGCTTTGAAATGAGAAAAAGCACAACATTGGTTACTCTCATATATTTGGATGCAAATGTTTTATACTCAATGACAGATAATTTAGGAAAGTTTGATGCAAAATCTGATGAAGGTATCTTTCTTGGGTATTCAACAAATAGTAAAGCTTATAGAGTATTCAATAAAAAGATTTTGACTGTACAAGAATCTATGCATGTAATATTTGATGAATCTAACCCTCTTCTCTCCAAGAATTCTATTGATGAAGAATCAAAAAGTACAAATAACACAAATAGTTTCAATCTCAACAAAGAGAATACAATGGAAGAAGTCCAACATGGAGATATCAAAAAAGATCATCAAGTGAACAGTGGAAACATGTGAAAGATCATCCAGTGGAATATTCTAGGAGAACCTTCACGAGGTGTAAGTACTCGATCATCTCTTAAAAATATTTGTAATCACACTGTTTTTCTATCTCAAATTGAACCCAAAAATATTGATGAACCACTTATTCATGAATTATGAATTCTAGCTATACAAGAAGAGCTAAATCAATTTGAAATAAATAATGTATGGACACTTGTTCCTAGACCTAAAAATCATGCTATTATTGGAACAAAATGGGTTTTTAGAAATAAAAAAGATGAGTCTGGAATCATCACTAAAAACAATGCTCGACTTGTAGCCCAATGTTTCAAATAAGAGGATGGAATCGATTATGATGAAACGTATACACCTGTCGTAAGATTAGAAGCTATTCGAATGTTACTTGCATATGCATGTTATAAAAATTTCAAATTTTTTTAAATGGATGTTAAAAGTACTTTCTTAAATGGTTTTATAAATGAAGAGGTATATGTTGAGCAACCTCTAGGTTTTGAAAATTATATCTCTCCTAATCACATTTTCAAGCTCACAAAAGTATTACATGGACTCAAACAAGCTCCTAAAGTTTGGTATGAAAGACTTAGTGGTTTCTTAATTGAAAAGGTTTTTCAAGAGGAAAAATCGATACAACTCTTTTCATCAAATATGAACGGGATGATATTCTTCTAGTTCAAATTTATATGGATGATATAATATTTGGTGCTACTAATGAAAATATGTGCCAAGACTTTGCTAAGAGTATGCAGGAAGAATTTGAAATGAATAAAATGCAAGAACTTAATTTCTTTATCAAATCGCAAATAAAGCAAGCAAAAAGTAGAACATTTATTAATCAGTCAAAATATATCAAAGAGTTACTCGAAAAGTTTGATATGGAAGGTACGAAGGCAATTGGAACACCAATGAGTCCAACCACCCAACTTGATAAAGATGAAAACGGTAAGCCAGTTGACTCAAAGGTATATCGAGGTATGGTTGGTAGTTTATTATATTTGACAGCTAGTAGATCTGATATTATGTTCAGTGTATGTTTATGTGCACGTTTTCAATCATCTCCAAAACAATCTCATTTGATTGCAGTAAAACGCATTTTTAAATATCTTGCTGATACCATTGACCTTGGGTTATGGTATCCTAAGCACACTTTTTTTGATCTTATCAATTATTCAGATGCAAATTATGCTGGTTGTAAAGTTAATTGAAAAAGTACTAGTGGAACATGTTATTTCTTAGGTCAAGCACTTGTTTCATGGTTTAGTAAAAAATAAAATTCTGTTGCATTATCTACTGCTGAGGCAGAGGATGTTGCTGTAGGTAGTTGTTGTACTCAAGTTCTTTATATGAAGCAACAACTTGAGAATTTTAAACTTATATACAATCATATTCCTTTTAAATGTGATAATACTAGTGCTATAAATCTTTCAAAGAATCCAATACAACATTCTAGGACCAAACATATTGAAATTAGATATCATTTTCCTAGAGATCATGTGCAGAAGGGTGATATTATACTAGAATTCACAAGCACACACGATCAATTGACAGACATTTTAACAAAACCGCTACCAGAAGATAGACTATATATTATTAGAAGATAAATAAGAATGATACATGTCATGAATATCTACTAGATACTTTTATTCCATTATGTCAAATGACTTACAAAAATTGGAGGTTTCTAGCCTCATCTTTCAACTGCATTTGTTCTTCATAAATCGATATGTTATTTTCGTCTAAAGGATTATACAGTCGAAATGAAGAGGCAAGTAAGGATTTTAAATCTTTATTATGTTGCTTTAACTCTACTATTTTTCTATTTGACTCATAAACAAGTCATTAAAGTACAGAGACCGTTTCGCTAAACTTCTTGTCTTATACTAGTATTTTATATTATACTAGTATTTTATACAAGTATTATACTACCTTGTTATATATGCTAGAATCATGTCTATATTTTACTTGAAAAACTAACGCATATTTTCAGGGGGAGCTTAAGTATTACTGCAGGTTGCAGATTTCTATTAAATATTTGTCATCATCAAAAAGGGGGATTGTAGAACCTAAAGTTTCAAGTCTCATATCTACGTATAGATTTTGACGATAACAAATAAATTCAAGTCTCAAAGGTCAAATTATCTACGCAATGGAGTCAAGCGTACATCAAGCATAAACAAGAAAGAGAACAAATCTATAAATGATGCTCATAGAGTAATTTTGTACATTTCTTGATAAAATTCAAAATTGGATTAAGGCTCAAAACTAATCTTTTCTCATAAAGCATCAAATTGCATTTTTTACATATGCATGACATCATTAAAATATTTAATTTCAAAAATTATTTTTTTTCATGTGCATGACATATGTATGATGTCATTAAAAGTTTTAATTTCGAAAATTATTTATTGCAAATGCATCACATATGCAATGACTTCATCAAAACGTATGACATATGCAATGACTTCATCAAAATTTGAATTTTAAATTTGAAAGATGATTGAGTGGGACTCATTTGCCTATAATTAGCTTACTCATATTTTGCAAAAATCATAACAACAAGAGCCTTTGCATCTTTCTTTCAAAACGCTCATTTTCTCTTCTCTAAGTTTTGTGTCTTAATCCTTGTTCATTTTGAAAGAGATATAGGTTGCGCTGTATTATTTTTATCTCACTCATTGAGAAATATATTCTGATAACCTACCCACTATCAGTTTTTGTATTTATAAGAGGGTGCGTATAACCCTTGTATGTGTAAAAGGTGTTCTACACAGGGAATAGTTGAATCACCAAGTGTGAGGTGATTGGAAGTATAGATGGTGTTCTACACGGATTCTTTGGAGTGGTGTTGCTCAAAGGTGTAATAGATTTTTATCTCCACCTGAAGGAGATTGAATAGTGAATTTGGGATCCTCAAGAGGTAGCTTAAAGTGAGTACGTAGGCAGTGGGGCTGAATCTTCTTAAAATACTGAGTTTGCTTCTTCTTACTCTTACTCTTTATATTTTCTGCTTCGTATGTTATTTATATTTTATATTGTGTATTTGTTTTATAAGTGTTAATTTTTTAATATAACCCAATTTACCCCCCCTCTTGTGTTAGTCATCTGGACAACATGATTTATTTACATTTAGGTTCCAACTCATGCTACAAGTGAGTCCTACCTGAGAGACCAAGGGAGCCAGATTGTCCTGTGAGTCGTTCATTAAACATGTTTCTTCTCTTGTTTGTATTTATTGAGTATGTAAAGTGACCATTTCATTGCACGATTCACACTTTTCATATGTTTCAGTACTTTCTAAAAACTCAAAGATGTAAATTTGATTTAAGGTGCAAGTTTAATCATCCAAAAGATCAATTTGTGACTGCGGTAGGTGGTATTCCCCTAAAATTTTCTAGATATGGTAGGTGTATTCATTTCTTTTTATGCCATGATATGAAAACTTTGCTCTGGTTTTAGGGTGCTTAAGAAAATTTACCTAAACAACCTTAATTGAGAGACCCCAGCATCAATCTGTAACTCCAAGGGACTTCCTTTAAGATTGGCAATGCACATCTTAATATTTTTGAATTGTTATATTCCTTCTATTCCTGATTTATATGCGTCTTTAGTCTAAATAAATGAACTTACATAATTACATTAATACCTATATAAGTTTTGATCAAAATTTTCATTAACTAGTTTCCACTTATCATATTTCTAGATAGGTTTAATAACATTCATCTGCCCTTCTCTTCCCTTTATGGGTTGCTACTGTTAACCTTGCTCTTTAGCCCATTATATCTTGCCCAATATAAATGCCAAACTAGTTTAAAAAGAAGGTTGACATGGGACAAATTTAAAGAATCTTTTCTTACCACTCTTGAAGAGCTTTAAAATTGAAGCTTTTTTTTCATTTTTAGGATTTTCCATGGTGAGAGAAAGACAATAGGGTTTGTGAAAATAGTTAAGTTTGGGAAAACAATAGATGGAAGTCCTTGTTTGGGGAACATAAATCAAGATAATATAGGAGACTATTTTCCTTAGTATTGATAATTGCTTGGATTAAAATGTTTATTAATATTGATAATTGATTGTCTTAAAATGTTTATACTTGGTTGGTCTAAGCTTTTACTCTAATTCTGAAGGAGTAAGAAAAATTGATTAGAAATGGATAGATAGAGATAAGAAGGGAAAGTGGGCCCAACCTCAGTATGTTACTTCAGATTTGTTAAATTTATTGCAACTCAATGTTTAGTATCCTAATTATTTCTTTCATTTCTATGTTAGGACATCCCTCAAACTAGTTGGATGATAAATTTTTCAAATTTGATAGTGGATGCATTGTCAGCAGATTGTTTGCCATATCCATATGACAACCAAGATCCAAGCAATATTTAGGTCTCAACTTCATTATTGACTTTTTCATAATTTATACTTTATTTTGAAAAAGACTTAGTTGATTGCCTTCATTGTTTATTCATTCAACAGAATGATGAATACCCATTTTCTAATGCGACAAGGTCCATATCGAGTGCAAGAAACACAAGTCAAGATGATAGACCCAATTGTGTGGAGGTTGAAGCACCATGTGCATCTACAAAGGATAGACGAGATGAATGGGAAACCAACGATGGTACAACCGAGACACCAGTTATGGCAAATAGATGGTGTTGATATGATTTAGGAGCCAAAGTCCCCCATAGAGTTCTATTCTTTTGAAGATTTGCAGAGTTATTACAAGAATTATGCTAAGAAACACAGTTTTGGGATGAAGATCCGAATGAGTGAGAGATTAGAGGATCAAAGTATCAGATATGTCACCCTTGATTGTGTATGCGGAGGGAAGGCTCAAGGTGGGGGTTCCAATGTTGCCAACCCACGTCCGACAGTAAAGACGGACTGTAAAATAAATATTTTTGCCACGAGAGTCAATGGAAAGATGAGGTTGATAACCATCCATAACACACATAATCACAGCCTCAGCCCACAGAAATAACGCTTCTTTTGATGTAGCAGAGAAGTAAGTAAAGTTGTAAAAGAGTTTTAGACATAAATGACATAGCTAGTGTCCCAATGAATAAGAGCTATGGATTCATGGTCATTGGCGCTGATGGATATGAGAACTTCCCCCGTGACGGAAAAGGATTGCCGTAATTACATCAACAAGGCACAGATTTTAGGACTTTGTGTAGGTGATGCTGAAGCACTTCAAGATTATTTTTTGACGATGCAGTTCAAGAATGATGTTTTTTTTTTCATTGATGGATTTAGACGATGAGGGGAGACTTAAGAATATTTTCTGGTTAGGTCCATACAGCCGGGCAACCTACAAGTATTTTGGTGATTTGGTCACATTCGATACCACCTACTTAATGAATATGTATGGCATGCCCTTTGCACTATTTTCTAGCGTAAACCACCACGGACAGTTGATTCTTTTGCGAGCTAGAATGATTTCTAGTGAGAACATGAAAACCTTTACATGGTTATTTCAGACCTGGTTGAAGTTTATGAATGGTATAGCTCCAAAGGTTATTATTACTGATCAAAACAGAGCAATAAAAAATGCAATTGCTATTATTTTTCTGGAAACTTGACTTAGATTTTGCCTGTGGCACATAATGAAGAAAGTTCCCAAAAAACTTGGGTCATATGCTACCTAAAAAAAGTGGGCTAAAAAGTCATTTAAATAAATGTGTATAAGAAACTCAAACCATTGAAGAATTTGATGAGTGTTGGGACGAGTTTATTCAAAAATACAGCTTACAAGAGAATGCATGATTGAAAATTTTACACGCAGAGCATGAGTTCAACTCAGTGCAGCGAGAGTGTGAATGTTTTTTTTTACGGTTATGTGCATTTGAAGAAAATTTGAAAGCGTTTGTCGACCAATACGACAATGCACTGAGGAAAAAATTTGAGAATGAAAACCGTGTGGACTTCCAGTCATTTAGTCTCATTATTCCCTGCGTATCTAGATGCCTGATTGAAAAGAAGTTTCAACAGTTGTACACAATCGCTAAATTCAAGAAAGTCTAGCAGCAAGTAATTGGTAGGCTCGATTTGGTGCTATCTATAATTAGCTCGGATGGCGCAAAAAAAATATATTCGATAGAAGATGAAGTTTGTCTGGAGGAGTTCACTAAGCCCGTTATATACACATTGGATTCTAATGAGGAAGATTGCATTGCAAAGTGTACATGTGAGTTATTTGAGATGAGGGGGATACTATGCCGGCATATCTTGGCCATATTTAAATCTAACGGTATAACACCAAATAAAATAAAGTACCAATCAAGGGAGATGTAAATAGGTGCATGTTTTAACATAATAAATACATGGTAAAGTGTTAGATTTATAATGTAAACTAATGTACTGATTTTGCTATTTTTGCAATTTATTTTATTTTCAGTGAGATGAATGAGATACACCCCAAGGAGATACACCAATTATGGATACATGTAGGAATTTATTTCCCTCATCAGAAGTAGATATTAATGCCCCTAGAGAAGTGCAAGTGCATTGTTTGTTTTCTTTTAATATTTGGGTTTTTATATGCCTATGGAAGTAACCATTGGATGGATCACACGTAGAAATTTTTTGGTATTCAAAGACAACTTGTTCTCGATGACTCAGTTTTTAACCGCAGTCAAATCCAACATTTGGAAATGATGATTGAGAGTCAAGAAAGTGTGGGTTATTTTTAACTTTTATGCTTTTAATAGCGATAAGAGTATTACATTAATATTAGCAATTTAATCTGTACAGACCCAATTTAGGCTAGATGGATCACAGTCAGTGCAAGAAAGGTTGGATGGATCACAACTGACTTAATGATCACGTCAAATGTTTTTGGATCAGGTTCGGTTTTTTGCCTTCTTTTTTTTCTCCTCACATTTTCTGTTTGTCAAAATGATAGCTTTTAGGAAATCTTGTATGAGATGTTGTGGGTGGTTGCGTTTAGGGGTGGCTTGAGTTAAGTTGATATATTAAATTTTATTAATTATATG
The DNA here is from genome assembly GCA_036559045.1 of Platycarya longipes. Classification (NCBI taxonomy): domain Eukaryota; kingdom Viridiplantae; phylum Streptophyta; class Magnoliopsida; order Fagales; family Juglandaceae; genus Platycarya; species Platycarya longipes. Next base: position 32,300,067 of record CM071791.1, read on the forward strand.
TTGAGTAATATTACATATTACTTGTGGTTGGTTGGCTCGCTTTTTGGAGTGTCACTGTACATTTCTGATGCAATCCTTTAAAATCATTTCATACTTGGTAAATCACTGTCCATGTATCCTTTAAAATTGTGTCATATGTTCGATTCTCCCGGGGATCAAACTGCTATTTAAGTGGGAGGCTATGATGGTAGGCTACTGTGCTAGTCTCCCCAGGAGTTTAGGTTCCATGGGTGGTACGGTGGGTAGGGGAATTCAATGTGTTCTTATTGTATGTTATGGCTTACCCTCGGTTGTTACGAGTAATAGTGGGTATGGTTTTTATGTAAAGATTCCAGATTTTTTTATCAAGGGTATCAAATTTTTGTTGGTGCATTGAGTTGAGGAACGTAGATATCATATAAGATATGTTTCGATGAACACCTAGGCGCTTAAGTTATCATCTGGCTTTTATAGAATTTCTGGAACTATTTATTGGGGAAGCAAATTATAGGGTGGTATATAACCTAGCTCTAGCTCCCCTTCCTTGAGGTAAAGACTTGAAATTTTCTGGTGCTCCGGAAGTTGGGCGCTCTATTTGCTCTTGCGTTGAGTCATTTTTATCTTCATGTTCTGCCGCCATTTGCCAAATTATCTGTTGGTGTCCATGTTTTGGTCTTGATTATTGGTTTGTGATCTTGGAGTTTTCTTGTGCTTTTTGTCTAGTTCGATCAGAGGCAGAAGTCTATAGGCCTCCCAACTAGTGATGAAATGTAGAAACAGGAGATTCTAAAGAAATTCATGTCTAAGGTAAATACATTAAGCTACTAGCATACCCAGTTATCTTAAATTCCTCTCAATGGTAAATTTGTCAAGACTCTGATAAATAATCTGATGTGCTGCACATGCAGAGATGGACTTTTCAAGGGCAAAGATATCATAAATGGGGTTGTTTCAGTTATTGATCCCCTGTTTTGTTGAGCTGTAATTTACTTTGGCTCTTCTTAGTTTGTTATATGTTGGTGCTTTTTTGGTTAAGTCATGTAGTCGGATAGTTTCGTACAAAGATGTAGAGGACTTTGATCTTTCTTTTTGATCTATTGCTATAAATTATGGGATAATTTAGCGGTTTCTTATTTGGCACGTCCCACCGTTTTTGGCATATGTCGCCTTGGATATCCCTTATCTTTTTATTGTCCTGACCAACCTAGGATGTTCTTTCTGTTCATGGAGTCATGGAGGTATTGGAAGTTTAGAACTGGTTTTGGAGCTTGTGATTCTGAGCTTCATGGCCGTGGATTGAAAACAGGAAAAGAGTGCCAACTATTCATACCTATTAACATTTTTCCTCGCATTAATCAATTTAGTATATGTACATTCCGCAATCCTTTAAAATCAATTTTATTATAGTAAGTGACATCCTGATTAAGATAAAATATCTCTAGCTTTATTTCGTACAAAAAGAGATATTGGTTGGGAATTTTAACTTTAACACAATTTTGGAAGGATGAAAGCCAAACCACACATGCAAATAACTAATTATGGTGCATGATTGTCCGTCGATCCTTTATTTCCCAAATAAAGGTTGTAGTTCGAAATTGAAGAATGACACAATTAAAGACAAAGAAGCACCCACGTTGAGATTTTGTTTGTTCAAGCATCAATGGATTTGATGAGCTCACACATGCATGCAGGGATTTTAATGAGAAATAATCAACTTGTAATAAATTGGCCTCTTTTACAGGTTCAACTGAAGCACGATGCATGCAGCTTATTATAAATGCATGGCACATATAATTCCATAGAAACTCTTTTTGTTCCTCTCGTGGTAAACTAAGACTGCATGATACAAGAAGCTTTAGGCAATTATTCTAGCAGGTTTACAAGCTTTAGGCAACTATTCTTTAAATCAAACTCTACCTAATCTGTATATCAACTTTCAAAGGGTTCACGTCTACATAATACAAGACACATTTTTATTAATTACAATGGGATGCTGTTCCGTATTGTTCCAAACGTTTTCTGCTACATGCGCACATAATACAAGACACATACAAACATGTGTTGCCAAACAATTTATACAGGTTAAAAATTTCCAATGAACCGTCTGCTTAACAATTTTGGTGAGTTTTGGTAATTAACTAATACCGAACATCAAATACAATATGTAAAAGGGTTCATGAACTAATACTGACATACACAAATTCAAGTGTCATCTTACCATTGGCCGACATACACAATTCTTGTTCAAATTAAGAAAAAAAAATATAGCACAAAGTCCAACAATACAAAACCATGATAACCATAGATTTTTTCTAGTTTCCTTATACTTCTTTTCAAAAGCTTTATATTTTGCATCTTTAGCCATCACACGTTCTTGATTGGTCATTTCGTTCCTTCTTTTAGTTAAATCCAATGTCATTTAGCAACATTTGTTTTGCATTATTTCAAAATCAATCCACTGAAAAAATTTGCATTGCTTGCCATCTTATAAGTGCGACCACAATTGAAAAATCGTCAGCCAAAACTAGCAACTTAGCTAAAAATCTTTAGCCTCGATGGAATACCACAATGGCAAAGTGGTCTCTCCAATCCACTATTGTCTTGTGTTCTTAAAATTCAAGATTGAGAACCAACACCATTGTCAGACTATAGTTTACCCAAAAAATAAAAAAATAAAAAAAACTCATGGAAAACACATAAGTAGCCAACTTAATTAATCATGTATTGTATGACACAAGTGACTCTAATTTCCCATGGATAGGAATGAAAAACATGTCATGTACCCAAAAAGTAATAAACAGTTTGTGAATAATAAATTAAATAGTCTCAGACTACCTACCAAACACAATTGTGTGTTCATACTTGGAAGAAGTGCGTCCAATATGAGACAGCCGGACTCGAGCTCTCATCTGAGTTACTTCCTGATTTCACGGAGGAAGGAGCTTTCATGGTCTCAGTTGCAGACAACAATGTTTTGTTTGTAAAGTTTGAATGACTAGTCTACATGCTATCATTCTCGAGTCACTGCTGCTTTCCGTAGTGTTAGCTTCTTTAGAAACAAAGGATTAAGCTAAGCTTTGAGGAGCATTGCATTTCTTTTGCCAAAGGCTAGTGATTGACTAACTGTGTCCTACGGGTGTGATCAACTAGGCTGAGGGACATACATTACAGGAACGGACCGAGAGACTTAGCCGTCAAACTCACTTCTGGCTCTATCTCCATATCGATGAAGGAAGAATACCCAATGTTCGTATGGCTTTCCTTCTTTGTTGTACACTTGAAAATAGGGAATTACATATCCTGGAAAATAAGAGATGTTGTTAACCTAATCAGAATGTGAAATAGGTAACCACACTTAAAGAGAGGAAAAGCAGGACTTGTTTGGTTCTCTGGAGTTCCAAAGTTAGTCGGAATCTGATTCTTGTGCATCGTTGAATGTATCCTGATGTGAAGTGGCCTGTCTATCTCTCATTTTTCATTTCTTGTATCGAAATAATAATGTAATGTATTGTGTCGAAATAATAATGTTTTTTGATCCCGTTTGTCAAAAATCCTATTTTATTTTTAGTTTCAAATTTTTCCAGGTTTATTAGAACCTTTTTCAAATTTATTACGTAAGTAATGGACAAACAAAAAAATAGAGGTAAATTTTTTGAGCAAATAGAACTTATTGTCCTTATCATCTTCCCCTCTTAATTGATTAATATCTTTTAGATCATTCCCAAATACATTTGATCATTCAATACATCATCCGTTAAAATTTATATTTAGGAACTTATCCCACGTTCCATCAACTTTATCCAATTCTAACCTAAGATTTGCAATTAAAAAAATTAAGGTTTGCTTGAATGCATTCAGAACATACAACCAACAAAAAGAAACCAGGGAAGATATATGGGAAGAGATGGTAACACATTTACAAAAAAGAAAACTTGAGGAAAGTACTTTTATTCTACTCTTATATAGTTAACTGGGATGCTGCATTAGATGTTAATAATTCTAGGATGGGAGTTAGAATTGCGATCAGGAAATGGGAAGGTGAATTAATTGTTTCTCTGTGCATGCCAAAAGATTTGATAAATAATTCTGTTATGGTTGAAGTCTTTGCTTTAGAGAGGGCTGTTGAGGTCTGTTTGTAGATTGGGCTAGAAAAAGTCATTTTCAAAAGTATTCATCTTGCGAACAGATGATAGTAGATATTTAAAACTTCTTTCCAATGAAGAGATAATATTAAGGATTCAATATGTTCCTAGAGAAAGCAATCATGCTACACATCAAATGGACAAGCTAGCTCTTTCTTGTGAAGAGGAGCTAGTTCTGTTAGAAGAGGTGAAACGATGTAATGGTTGAATGTAAAAATAAGATTGTTTTGACTTTAAAAAAATGACATTTTGGAGATATGACTGACTGCTTAAAAGCAGAAAAATATTAGGAAGACCAGTTTTTTAAAATATTACCATTAGTAACCTAAAACTATTTTGAAATATGGCAATACTTAGCAATATTGGATGAATGAATTGAATTGTTGGAAAGTATAATGGCTAAGAAAATAAAGATAACAAAGTCTAACAAGCACAAGTAGAGTTTATAAAAGTAAAAATAAAAACACAAGCAGAGACCAAAGTAGAGCAAGTTGAATGAATTGTTGGAAAGTATAATGGCTAAAGAAATTAAAGATAACAAAGTCTAATGAGCACAAACAGAGTGTTTAAAATAAAAGCACAAACAGAAACCAAACTAGAGCAGTTTTACCATTTTTTTAAGGTCTATTCGTTGTTGTGACAGTGGGAAAAATCGAAGATAAAGACCTACAACAAAATACAGACAATTAGAACTCAGGTATTACAAAAAATTAGGGATTAAAAAAAATTGAAATCTATGAAAAAAATCACCTAATCCAGCGTGGGTGAGGGGATGCTCGGGTTGGAATTTTTTGGGCTATGATTTTTCGAAATCAGTCATGGGTGATGTCGAGGGAATGAGATAGCCGTTTGGATTTCGAAGAGATGATTAAGGGTCAAAGAGATAGAGATTTTTTGGTTAGGATTCTCCAATTGTAGAGAGAATAATCATTTGCAAATTGGAGAGATAGAGGGTTAGGATTTCTAAGAGGTGAAAGGGAGACAAGCTGAATGAGAGAGGTGAGGGGCGAAATCCCATTCGGAAGGAGAGGGGGGGGGGAATCCCATTCAGAGGGGGAGGAAGGGAATCTCGTTCACTATTTCGATTTCGCACGAAGATTGCGGCTAATTTGAAAATGGTTTCTCTCTCTAAAATGGGGATCGAAAAGTTGAAGAAGGTTGAAGTTAGTTTCTCTCTCCTCGCAAGGTTGAGGAGGATGGCGTCATTTCTCTGGGAATCGCAAGGTTGAAGACGATGCAAGGTCATTTCTCTCTCTTTCCAATTGTTGATGTCGTAAACCTTATGTTTACTCAGAACAAACTTGTGCCAAGATCAGTGTAAAGAAAATACTTAATCAAATCAAGAAATGAAAGAAAGTAATAGAAAAGCAAAAATAATAGAACACAAGATTTTACGTGGTTCGATCCCTATTGGATCTACGTCCACGGTGGGAACTGGCTCAGGAGACTTCTTATTGATCAATCCAACGATTACAATGGTGTAGATTCAAGCTTCATCAGCTTTAGCTTTCTCACATACAAGCTTCTCTCACACACATAGCTCAATCTGTGCTCTCGGCTCTCAAATGGTAAAGTAACTCTCAAACCCTAAGACTTCAGCCGCTCGCATCTCTCTCTGTTACTGTGCTAATGAGATAAGTGGCTTTATATATGACAGAAACGTATAGCCCTAATTGCCCAGATGAAGACACGTGGTCTCTTCATAGACCATTAAATTACATATCAGATAAAACCACATATTACTAATCAGCCCTGCTAAGATCAGCTTAATTACACATATACTTAACAATCTCCACCTTGTGATTAATATGATCTTCCTTGCAGCTTCCTTCCTAAGTCAATTGGCATCCTCCTTAGGCCGGCAGCTTCCTCCCTAAGCCAGTTCCCACTCCTAACTCTTATTCCAGCTCCTGGTCATGTTGATAAGGTCCATGCAGTATGTAAACTTCTGCTTGGGCAAAGACTTGGTCAGCATATCAGATGGATTGTCTTCAGTTGGTATTTTCTCCACCTTCACTTCACCACCAGCTATTATATCCCTTACAAAATGCAATCTGATGTCTATGTGTTTTGATCTTTCATGAAAAACCTGGTTTTTTGCTAGATGAATGCAGCTTTGGTTATCACAATTAATTGTAATATTTCCATCAAAAATTCCTAATTCATTGGAGATCCCTTTTAACCAAATTGCCTCTTTTATGGCCTCTGTTAAAGCCATATATTCAGCCTCAGTTGTAGACAGGGCTACAACTGATTGCAGGTTGGATTTCCAACTTATGGCACCACCATATGCAGTAAAAATATAACCAGTTAATGACTTCCTAGTATCTATATTACCAGCAAAATCAGAATCCACATAGCCACAAATTTCCTTTCCCTTTTCAACAGTTTTTCCAAAACTTAAACCTAAACATGAAGAACCAGAGAGATATTGAAAAACCCATTTCAAAGCATGCCAATGTTGTTTTCCAGGATTTGCCATAAACCTACTAACAACACTAACAGCATATGCCAAGTCTAGTCTGGAGCAGACCATGGCATACATCAGACTACCTACCATGTTTGAATATGGTATTTTCATCATAAACTCTTTATCTTCATTAGTTTGAGGGGCTTGAGTGATGGACAACTTACAGTGTTGTCCTAATGGAGTACACACAGTTTTAACAGACTCCATTCCAAATCTTTTCAAGATTTTTAACAGATATGTTCTTTGAGACAATAGAAGCAGTTTTTCATTCCTATTTCTTATTATCTCCATACCCAATATTTTCCTAGCTGGTCCAAGGTCTTTCATTTCAAATTCTGACTTAAGGATTTCTTTAACAAGCTCAATTAGCAATTTATCTTTGCAAGCAATAAGCATATCATCAACATACAGCAAAAGATAAACAATGCATCCTTCAAAATCCTTAAAGTATGCACAACTATCAAAGTTACTTCTTTTGAAACCATTTTGTGTCATATGAGTGTCAAATCTTTTATACCATTGCCGTGGTGACTGCTTTAAACCATACAAGGATTTCTTTAATAAACACACATGATTTTCATCAATTTTATTATTAAATCCTTCTGGTGGTTGCATATACAAGGTTTCTTCCAACTCACCATGCAAGAAAGCAGCTTTGACATCCAATTGTTCCAAAAATAAATCATGATAAGCAGTGTAAGCCATAATTAGTCTTATAGAGCTGTGCTTCACTACAGGAGAGAAAATTTCATTAAAGTCAACCCCTTCCCGTTGTGTGAAACCCTTAGCAACTAACCTAGCTTTGTACCTAGGTTCTTCTACCCCTGGGATTCCCTCCTTCCTTTTATAAATCCATTTAGAACCTATAAGTTTGACATTTCCAGGTTTGATCACCCAGTCCCAAGTTTTATTTTTATTAAGAGATTCAATTTCTTCTTGCATAGCAAGAAGCCATTTTTGAGAATCTTGACTTCTCATTGCCTCTTTGTAAGACCTTGGTTCTGACTCTTCTATTTCTTGGGCAACAGAGAATGCAAAAGCAGTGAGGTCAGCTTGTGCATATCTAAGAGGGAGTTTAATATTCCTTTTAGGTCTATCCCTTACAAGGTTATAAGACCTGAGACTTATCTGCCCAGCTTGTTCCAGATTGGGTTTTGAGTTATCTTCACGTGTTTGGTCTGTATCATCAATGGACTCCAGTGATGGCTCCACCTCAATCTGCACTCTATCAATAGCAGATTTATTTCCTGGACACTCATTTTCCAGTGATGTCATGGCCATTTGTGACTCATTAAAAGTCACATCCCTACTAATTATACACTTTTGTTTTCCTGGTTCTAGAACCCATAGCTTATATCCTTTGGTTCCCTCAGGATATCCTATAAAAATGCATTTAACAGCCCTGGGTTCTAATTTGTCAGTTTTAATGTGTGCATAAGCTGTACATCCAAATATCTTCAGATTACTATAATCTGAGGGTTTACCAGACCACAATTCTTGAGGTGTTTTCAGGTTAATGGCAGAGGATGGGCTTCTATTTATAAGATAGACAGCAGTATTAACTGCCTCAGCCCAGAAAGTTTTTGGTAACTTGGCATTAGACAGCATACACCTGACCCTTTCAAGAATTGTTCTATTCATTCTTTCAGCAAGACCATTCTGCTGTGGGGTTTCTCTAACTGTCTTATGCCTAGCTATCCCTTCTTTCAGACAAAAGTTATTAAATTCATTTGATAGATATTCCAGCCCATTATCAGTCCTCAGTTTCTTAACCTTTCTCCCAACCTAGTTTTCAACTAAAGTCTTCCATTGTTTGAATTTTTCAAAGGTGTCACTCTTGTGTTTAATAATATACACCCAGACCTTCCTAGAAAAATCATCAATAATGGATAAGAAATAGTTTCCTCCACCATGGGAGCTGACCCTTGCAGGTCCCCACAAATCAGAATGCACATAATCAAGACAATGTTTAGTATTATGAGTACTGACCTTAAAACTAGCCCTAGTGGATTTTCCCAATATGCAGTCTTCACAGAAAGGTATCTCCTCTAGGTTAGTCTCTCCAAGAACTCCCTGCTTTTGGAGTTCCTGTAAGCCTTTCATACTAACATGAGCTAGTCTCCTGTGCCAGAGCACAGACTTACTACCCTCAGATTTTTGAGCAACAGAAGCTTGTCCAATTATAGTTTTGCCCTCAAGGGTGTACAAACCATTCTTTATAAACCCTCTCATTACTATTCTGGACCCCTTCATTACACTCAAAATTCCTGCCTGAGCCTTAAACATACAACCAGACTTATCAAGCATACCAAGAGAAATTAAATTCCTTTTTCGTTCAGGTATGTATCTTACATCATTAAGAATCTTTTCCATACCATCATGCAATTTCAATCTAATTGTACCAATGCCAAGAACTTTGCAAGACTTATTGTTCCCTAACATTACAAGGCCCCCATCTAAATCCTTAAAGGTTTCAAACCAAGATTTAAAAGGGCACATATGGAAGGAACATCCAGAGTCTAGGATCCATTCTTTCCCAGACTCTGTTTCAGAGACACATAAGACATCAGCACTCTCATAGCCATCGACAGCAACAGAGGCATTCCCTTCAGGTTTTGACTTATTCTCACCAGTTGATCTCCTTTCAGGACAATCTCTTTTGAAGTGTCCTTCTTTATGACAATTAAAACATTTTAATTGTTTCCCTTTAGTCTTTGTTTTATTCTTGTTTTTCTTTCTTTTGTTTTCAAGTCTTTCAGCTTTTCCCCGAGCAATCAGACCCTCACCACCCTCAGGTTTTGTCTCAGACTTCTGTTGTAGTTCTCTAGAATGTAATATTGACTGGACTTCATTCAAAGTCAGGCTCTCTCGACCATACATGATGGTCTCCTTCAGATTAGCATATGTATTATCTAAGGAACTTAATAAGAGGATGGCTTGATCCTCATCCTCAATAGTTATATCAATGTTTGCAAGATCTAGGATGATTTTATTAAAATCATCGAGGTGATCTTCCAGAGACACTCCTGGACTCATCTTGAAGGTGTACAACTTGGTCTTCTTGTGGAGACGATTTGCCAGGGATTTAATCATATACAATGATTCCAATTTTAACCAAATCTCTGCTGCCGTCTCCTCACTGGCTACCTCCCTAAGAACCTTGTCACCCAAAGATAAAATTATGGCACTATGTGCCTTTTGTAGGATTTCGGGTTTTACCTTCTCATCCATGGAGGAGCTAGCTTTTCCCTCAGGCGAAGCAACAGTAGGTTTTCTTCCTCCATGAAGTGCATCTTGAAGTCCATTTTGAACCAGAAGAGCCTTCATTTTGATTCTCCACAGGCCGAAGTCATTCTTGCCTGTAAATTTCTCCACATCGAACTTTGACCTCATCTCGACCTGTCTCTGATACCACTTGTTGATTTCGTAAACCTTATGTTTACTCAGAACAAACTTGTGCCAAGATCAGTGTAAAAAAATACTTAATCAAATCAAGAAATGAAAGAAAGTAACAGAAAAGCAAAAATAATAGAACACAAGATTTTACGTGGTTCGATCCCTATTGGATCTACGTCCACGGTGGGAATTGGCTCAGGAGACTTTTTATTGATCAATCCAACGATTACAACGGTGTAGATCCAAGCTTCATCAGCTTTAGCTTTCTCACATACAAGCTTCTCTCACACACATAGCTCAATTTGTGCTCTCGGCTCTCAAATGGTAAAGTAACTCTCAAACCCTAAGACTTCAGCCGCTCGCATCTCTCTCTGTTACTGTGCTAATGAGATAAGTGGCTTTATATATGACAGAAACGTATAGCCCTAATTGCCCAGATGAAGACACGTGGTCTCTTCATAGACCATTAAATTACATATCAGATAAAACCACATATTACTAATCAGCCCTGCTAAGATCAGCTTAATTACACATATACTTAACAGCAATGATTGAAGATTTCAAGGGTTTGGATTGAAGATGGCCGAAAGAGCTCTCAAACGACAACGAAATTGCGGTTGTTTTTCTCTCTAAAACGCAAGATCAATCTTCAAATGAGTCTCTGTGTGTAATGTCCCACCATCAAAATTGTGTCTCCAGCTACTATTTTTCAATTTTTTTTTTAATCGTCAGTCAACTCCCAGTCGACTACAGAAAGATGACTACCTATAGAATTATTGATAAAATAATGATAGCGCATCCCCCTTGTACAAAAACAATAACCAAACAAAAAAATTATTGTCATTTTATTTCAAAACTAATGCATAAATTGTTCATTAATTTTCTACTCAAATTTAGATAGAAGTGAAGAATTTGGCTGTTTTTTTTTTTTTTTCTCTTTTTTGATAAAGGGGGTGAGAGGTTTCAAACCCAAGTTTTCCAATTGGAGATCCGCGACATATGCCATGAGGCTCTTGGCAAGAACTTGGCTGCTGAAAGCAGGCAAGATATGAACTTTTTGTTGTTTTGGTAAGGGGGTCATATTTGGTTGCCAGAGTATTCTGAAACTGAAGCATCTCATTTCGTGAGCATCTGTTCAAGCACATTCAAAAGTTGGGGCCACAGGCACAGCCACTACTACTAGCAGTTTCTAAAGAAATGAATTTCATTGGACCCAGAAATAATATTGCAAGAATTTTGGCTCTTCCAATATCACGTTTTTCACCTCCTACAACACAACAGAAGGAATTAAGGAAAAGACCAAAAATTCAATTAATATTTCTTATCTGTGTACGTCGATGTATACATTAGATATCATTCACCCCAAAAATAAAAAGTTGCTGAAAGAAAATGAAAAACTGCATGGCCCTAGCTCCTTCGCCAAACTATCTAAGCTATTTGACATGAACGGAAGTGAAATTCTGAACTTATGAATCGGGTCAAAAGATTTTGTCATTCGGGAAGGGAAATATAGGCTAGATATCAACAGCTCGAACTTGTCAATGGCCTTTGATCCAAATGATTCGAGCGTCCGGTGTCTCAAGGGAGAGACCCAGGCTTTGAATCCATCCAACTTCCCCATTGTCTGAGAAAAAGAAAAAAACTTGAACTTGGGCACACTCTGACTGACATACATGTACATCATGCTATACATCGCCTTGAGAAGCTTCATTGTTTCAAATACTCCTAGAACCTGATGGGCAATCCATAGTTGTGGAATGTTTTGATTGCTCCATCACATCCAGCTGTCACAATCACGACTCCCCATGCGTCCGATATAGTCCTGTGTTTGTGCTGATCATGAGATTCATATTCTGAAACTGGTACATCGCACATGGGAAGTTTCTCTTCCGGCCAAGTTGCAGAACCCCAGCACGAGCCATCCATGGAGAACCAATTAGCAGGAGAAGAAGGTTCGGAATCAAGGTCCACTGTTTGTGAGCTTTCAGTAGCACCACTCCCAGAGCCTCTCCATCCTGCTCTGATCGACCAAGGTATTGCAACGGTCACACCTTTGGAGAAGAAATGCTCACAGGATCGCACAGACTTTGTTCGTTTTGATGCAGGGTTGTACGTCCCATTATAGTTCCAGAGATAAACACGAGAGTCCTCTCCAACTGAGACTATATGTTTCCCGCTTGTAGTATATGAAGCTGACATCTGACTTCCTGACTTTGGAAGGCCTGCTCAAATCAGTAGTAACTATTTTAGGACGAGACTACAACCAAATTAAACAAGTTTAGACATACTCTGAGGGTGAAATGCACAAAAGCAATTTATATGATTATAGATGGGTTTGTCTTATTACTTATAAACCGTGCAGCTGTAAGACGAAGATTACAGAAAGTGTTCAATACTTTCATCTCTAGTTCATTGAAGTGAATATGCATGAGCTTGCAGACAAAAGATCACATGGTAACATCTCCATGCAGCTTGCATCAAAGCAATCACAAATGACATCGGACCCCTAACTATAGACATGCTTCTGAAACCCCAAGATTCAGTAGTGCAAATAAAATTTAAGCTCTTTACAATTAATATCTCGAAATAAAGATAAAACAATTTACTCTAACATGGATTGTCAAACTTTTTTTTATCGGTAGCATGGATTTCAAACTGCACCGATACCACTTTCAGAACTCAGATAAAGAATCAATGTCAAGCATCACAAACATTCTAAACGGGCATGCAATTAAATTATAGCAGATAAAAACAGAAAGGGGAGTGTAAAATACAAGATCAAAGGACCGTGGGCTAAATTGGCCTACTCTTCTTACTATAACCTTTTACTTTAAAAAAAAAGACTCTGGGTTAAATTGAAGCATTTTCACTCCAAGAGTGGCAGATTTGACCATTGGATGATTGCAAATCATATGATTAGTCTGCTAATCATATGAACATCAGTCTCAACTCAATGATTTCACAACTCTTCTCAGTACTGTTCTCTTAGAATGTTAACGCTGCAAGTACATCAAGACTCAAATGGAATATGACGAATGGTGAAAAACTTTTCACACCAGCCAGTCTCAACTCAATGATGTAAATTCTCCACCTCTGTATTGGTGGACACATGAACGGAGTAGAAAATGGAAAGATGAACAGTTGAAAAAGACTTTCACACCAACGGTCTCAGAAAAAACTATTCTACCTCTATATTTGCGGATGATATCAATGCCATCAAATATATGAAGTTTCGAGTCTTCTGATGATATCATAACTCTTTGAGATATTTCCTGGCAGAACTGCAAGGAGGAAATACACACATGGTAAATAAAATATGTCATAGGGAGTGTATTTTCTACGAGAGCAAGAGCGAAGCATACCTGAATGCCAGTGATCTTATTAGCAGACGTTCTCTTTTTGCCTTGAACACATATCTGCGCATCGAGTTTTAGATGTTTGCCTATAGCATATTAAGACCAATTTAGGCACTCCAAGGGGAGGGGAAAAAATGATTCAACATAAACAAATGCCACTATTCAGCATAAAGATGTACCTGATGTATCATAGAAACGACAAGTGCCTGTAATTGAACCAACTATGAAGCCCTGATTGCATAGATATATAAAATATGATTATTGTCATAACCTTCAAAAAGCATAATCTTAGCAGAAAACTATATACATTAAGATATTCAGATCATACATTCCCATCTGGCTTGTAGCATATAGCAGTTATTACATCTCTCACATCAGCCCAATCAACAACTCGCTTCTCAGACACACCCCAAATTCGAACTTTTCCATCTATGGAGCCACTGATAAAGTAACTGTCATCAATAGGATTGAACTGCACGCATGTCACTGGTTACAATGAGGAGAGAGAGAACTATGTTAAAATTTCTGGAAATAGTAAAGCAAAGAAAACAACGAACTAAGAAATACATGATTGTATTCTACATCATGGCGAGAATATGCATTTAATCTTATTATTATATCTACTTGCAAATCCGCATAGTGCATCTGAATAGCTAAATTTATTAAATGAAAACTACTAAATGTAATTACATTATCATACCTTGAGCCAATATATGATGAATGAAACCTTTAAAAGAGTGCCAATGTTGGTTCTTGATTTTCAAAATATGGTTAAGCGCTTTAATCTTTTCTTTCCTCAATCTTACAGTTTTTCTAGTACATGAATTTTGGTTTTATTCAAGTCACATTTTCTCAGTTTTGAATGGTTATTGAATTTTACATGAGGTTAAAACAGCCTATAATTTATTACTCTTGATGGTCAGAGGGTCAATTTGACATACTACATAAAATATTTTATGTTCCTCACTTCACTCAAGTAAAGTTTGTAAGATCCCTCAATGCTAAATATTTAATTACATGTATTATTAAGTTTTAATTTAATGACATATATAATGGGGGTGTAACATGGCTAAATAGAAGCAAAGCTCTCCACTTTCAAAATTATAGATTATATAGACGATATATTATTAAAAAGGCAAAAATTTGAATTGTCTCATATGTACCGTAATCATTGTGACGGAAAACATTATAACATTCTGTGCAACCCAATTTCCACAGATGAACGGTTTTATCCTTGGATGATGAAAGCAGAAACTGTAGCAAAACATTTAGATTAGCTACAAAAGTGTTACAGGCTTATATGCAAAGATAATCACGTGAAACAAGGGTCAAGAGACTCACATTTGAATGGGACCAAGACAGGTCCAAGACACCACTAGAATGGCCATGAAATTCGTGCACTGGCGACTCTTCAATGTGAAAAACCTTATCAGGAATAACAATGGAGGCATGGTTCATACTTTTTACACCAAGAGTGGATTTGCCTCCTTTCACTTTTATGCCTAAATTGCTTCTAACCATTAAATAATTATCAGAGGCATCTACTGATGTAACACGCCAAATACGTACAACCCCATCTTCGCCACCACTAGCTAGATATTGTCCATCTGGACTAAACTTCAATGTCCAAATTAAGCCATTGTGTGCACCAATCTCTTGCCCGTTAAATAAAGCAGTAAACTCCATGTACCTCTTGTTCTTCTGCCATACCTTCATTCTGTCTATCTTAGGCTTCCTAGAATTTGGTTTTGATACTTGTGTAACAAATGTAACTGTACTTCCCTTTCTCTTGTTCATTAAGTGATTTAACCAATTTTTCAATCTCCTTTTACCCAAATCCGAGTTTTTAAATTCTTGAGCAGAAGTTGAATGTTCAGTAGCCTTCCCATCGAGAACTACTTTCTGTTTCTGTCGGCCTTCTTGTTTTCCTTCCAATTCATCGAACAAGGCTTTTGCTTGTGTACTCCTCTCTCTTCTACAGCAAACCATATTTCCCTCTGCTAAATCAGTAGATGAAATGCAAGAGCTTGAGACAGCTCCACTGCTTTGCTTGAGCCTCTCCAATCCCATCACCCCTGATAAGCCAGAAACTTCCATTCCAATCTCCGCACAAATCCTAGGAGAAGAAAATTCAGCTAAACCAATTCCACGCAAGAAATTATCCCGCCTTTCCTTAATGCTTTGTGGTTCATTCATCCAAATACCATATTCTAAATGTACAGAACCTATCTCTTCATCTACAGCTGACTCTTCAGACGATAAATAATCCGCGGAGTCAAAGAAAACATCAATATCTCCCTCATCAAAGCTCTGCATGTCTTGTTCTTGAGGCCAATAATCCACATCAAAAACACAATTCTCGCACCTCCTATAGGCAACCAAGCTGTACTTAGAACCCTTAAATATATATAAAAAAAAAAATTGCCCGAATTCACAGACCCATTTTTACTCGCAAACTATGCGAGAAAAAGGCGCCCACAGTCTGCAATTCAAGCACAAATCTGTAATTTTGAAGCATGGGCAAGTACGAAGAACCAACTACCAAACCCAAGAGACCACCAATGAGAACTGTTTTCACAAGTTCTGATGCTCAAATATATGGATACGAGTACTGAGATACTCATAGTAAACAATATCAATATCCGAAAACGCGGAAATGCTAGAATAATCAAATTCAGGGAACAAAGATGAAAGCTTCTTCAAGGTAGAAGACTGTTCCTCTGCTTCAATAGAAAGCAACAGTGAAATTCAACACCATGACCGACACTCCCTAGAATTGCGGTCAATGCAACATCTCGGGGTTAATTCCACACCTTTGAGCACATACAAAACAAACCCAAAAATCATCAGGTGCTCTGTACTCGGAGGTCGGCATAGAGGTACATGAGAGAGATTGGCGGAGGAAGGAAAGGTTTGAACAGAGCAGGGTATCCAATAGATTAAAGTCAAGTCTATGGCAAGTGTCAATTAGAGGCCTAATAAATGGCCTCGAGATTTGTGGTGTGGGGGTCAGACTGGAAGGCACCACGAGCGACAAACACGAGCGACGCTGCTTCTGCAATTACCCTACTGCTGCCAATCGGTTCCAAGCGCACCAATCTATGTAACATAAAGAAAACTCATTAATGTCAGATGCCCTACCCGTTGAAGAGGTTAAATACCAACTTAAATTTCATAATCCCATAGCAAAAAATTCATCAAAATCCAAAAGAACTGTGAATCAGAAAAGTTCATAAAAAAAAAACCAGAAGAAACTACTTCGTTAATCAAGATACACCTATGAAGCTTTTAGAGACACAAGTTAATCAGTGATGAGATCGTGAATATCTAATGCTAAGAAGACCCAGATAAGGAACTATAATAAATAAAATTTTATACGGCCCACTTTAGGAATTCTAAATAAAGGTAAGTTTCCAGAAATTAAAAATTCACTAACCAAATTAAAAATAATATTTTTTTTTTTATTTTGTTTTATTGCTCAGGCTATAAATTACCAAATCTGTTTCTAAAAGAGAAAGGTGGGAATTGAAGAAATGTAATAGTAATGATGATGTAAAAGAGTCCAGGAGGCTGTATCTACTGACAATATCTAAAAGATGGTGATCGAATCGTAGCAACCAGAGAAAACGGACCAGACAGGCTATGAGCAAACCAAGCCCCTTGATACCATTTCCATACAAATAGATTAGCAGCAGCCAGAACTGCAGCTATAGCCTATACCTCCGTTGTAAAACGAAGTAATTCAGACAGACAGAGAGCTAATGTTGAATAAAGTGGTAGGGCAAACACCTGTGGGCTATAGGTCTTAATTGCGCGACCAGTCGTTTCGTTAGGTGAACATATGAGCTCTCTGCGCCTCTCTCTCTCTCTCTCTCTCTGGGTAGCTAGGTGGCCGGATTTCGGTTCCAATATCAATATTTCTGGAGTTTTGTGTTGAAGGGTATGTTTTGTGGCGTTAAAGAAGCGACACTGCGATGGAGCTATAGGAACTGCTAAAGCTTATCGATCGCTGGTTCTCGCTTTCTGTTTTATGGGCTTATTTTTGTTTTGCTTTTTATGATTCTAGAGAACAGTTTTCCGGGTTTCCAGGACTTTTGTTGGCAATGATCCAAAAACATCAATGAGAAAATTTCGTTCAAAGACTTTGAATTCTGAGATGTGGACTCTTTACACAGAGAGATCGAGTGGCATGAATTAGAATTAGAATTAGAATTAGAATTAGAATTAGAGAGTACTGTGGCACCTATCCAGAGCTTTCTTTTCCTCTCAGATTCTCTCGAATCCAATCCCCGTTTTAGCTGTTTCGATGAGTGAAGCATTTCACTGGCCGGAGAAGTAAAAAAAGATGATATTTACAGAAAGGAAAGCATTTTGAAAACCAGTTTGATCTTTTTTGGGAAGTAGTTAAAAAGAGAGAAATATCTACCATATATAGGACTATATCATGATTCAAGACCCAAGAGAGAGAAACAATCACGTGACCCAAATCATTCAAAGAGAAGAAAGATAGAAACCTCTGGCAAAGGGTGTAGTCTGCACTCTGCAGTGGTATATTTACCATTGGCATTGACGTGAAATCTTTCATCTCGATTAGTACGCAAAATTAAAGAGAGAGTCCGAGCGAGCTAGCTGCACGATCTCGCAGATCTCCTTTAAAATGGGCCCTTTCGCCTTTACTGTAATGGTTTTCATGGAACCACTTAAGTCCCAAGAGAAAAGTAAAATGTACGTACGGACAGTTCATTAATGTTAACGTGTATGGTTGGAGAAGTTCAATATAACTTCTCTAACCTTCACATAACATTATTTTTTAATTTTTTAATATTTTTATTTTAAATTTATTTTTTTTAAATTAAATTTATTTTTTATTTATTATTTATATATCAAATATTTAATAAAAGATAAAATAAAAAAAAGTGAAGTGGGTAGAAATTATGTGAATAATAAAAAATTGTGAAGATTTTTTCGTATGGTTGAATAGTGTTGCGTGGCGTACGTACGTACGTAGGGAGTGACCATGTGTTTTCTTTACGTATACATGCAATGATAAGATGGATCCAAGTCTACCGTATCATTATCAATGATCAGTGAGCATATTAATTTTTCTTGGCATCTTTCGAAGCTTCCAAAAATCCCGGTGTCACACCCTACGGTCATGGCCGGTTGTGACTTCCGTATCCAAATCGTCAACCGTACTTGATTTCATACCATTTTGGTCGGGCACCATATAAAACTATAAGGGAAATTATGATAGTTATATTATCTATTTATAATTTTTTTACAACTTTTTTTTATTTAATTTTTAAATTTACTTAATAATTAAGAATGTAAATATTAATAAAATTATATTTTTTTTCTTAATGATTAAAAATATTTAAAAAATACTTAAAAGAAAATGAAAAAAAAATGAAAAAACTCAAATATACACAAAATTATAAAAATATTGTAAAAATAGTTATACGTGTATCACCACTCAAACTATAAAGCATGCTAAACAATGATCTCGTGTGGAATAAAACATATATAGAAATAAAGAAGATGAGGGAAAGAGGCATGCATCAGACATAATGAATGCATTCGGACCTCGAATTATAGTACTTTGAAGTACGTACAGATCAGAAAAGAATCCGTGACTTTTGATATATATCAATGCTAGAATTTCCTTTAATGTTATGTGTTTGGACTCGAATCTAGTGGCCCCTCCTCGTATCCATCATGTGCATGCATGTTCATGAGAAAATTAATATAGCTAGGGTGAGCAGGCTTGAATACTACCGATCAATGATCATCTCATCACATCACCATAAACTCCTCTTTCACTAATTGTCATGGTATCTATGCTTCTTACTGTGTGCTGTTGGCAACATGTGAAATGAAAATGGCGGTATGGGAAGAATTACAGAGTTTAGAAAATGAAGGATGGGTTACTAACCATTAAGATTATTGAATATTAGCAGTTTTGGTGTGTGTAGATTATATATATATATATATATATATATTTAATATTTGGATGGTTATCCAACTCCAAAGATGATGGACTGTCGAGTACTGTGAAATTTCTATCTGGCAAAGCCATTTGTTTTCACTTCCCAAGAGATATATACAGATCATGTATGCACCGCACGAGCACTGTCGAGGCGTGTGAGATCTACCAATTGTGTAATATTTTGTGATATTAATACGTACATCGGGCTTGTTAATGATATAATATATATATATATATATATATAATACTACATGTATATATTCTAAAGTGATCAGTATGCAGCATGCATGGTACAGGTCATAGAATCACAGATTTATCCCGAGCGAAGAACAATAATTAAACAGGTACGTACCAGCTATTTATTCTAAACTATAATTTTAAGGACAGGAAAAAAGGATCATCAGTAGAAAAATAATGTTTACCGCTACTAACATGTATGTAAGTACGTCAAAAATAATTAGTACTTCAAAATTTGATGTCTCATGCAACAATATATCTCAAAGCTTGTTAGTTATGCGGCCAGGAAACTTGGGAAGATCGTGATGCTCTTGTAGGGCAGCATATATATCATGATGATCAAGATGATGACCAAAATAATGGTAACAACAACGTAATTAACAGAAGTTTATAAAATTAAGAACAATCATTGAGCTCACTTTCAATTATCTAGCCATCAAATCGATCTCAATTATTGGTATTTTGGCATTACAATTTAGAAATAGTCCGTATGTGTTTGTGGCTTTCCTTCTTTCCAGCGTCAAATTATACTTTTACTAGCTATATATCTTTCCAAAATGATCAACGTACAATATTGTTTGCTTACTTTTTTGAGTGACAGGTCTGATTTGGATCATTCACAAAATATCTGCTTATTTTCACTTTACATATATAATTCCAATTATACATATATATATATATAATATAATTACTCACACACAAAACAAGGAAATTAAAGAAAAACCAAAATGTACCAAAAATTTTCATCCAGATATCAAGATTTCTCCTTTGAAATCTTCATGTATACACGCGAACAAACAAAATATAGAGGCCCACGCAAGGGAGACGGCCGAATCAGACACTCGATCGGATTTGTAATCCCATTACTGTAATACTACGCCAAAACATGATATTTATATACAGGACATAAAAGACGAATACGGAAAACATATATAAAGTAATTAAGCGTACGTATATGAATCGGAGACTCATCCAAGAAAATTATCAGATTGATCAGAAAACTGCCAGGATATATGGAGACTAACCTCAAACAACAGTAGCTTCTTCTTGGCAAACAACAATAGGTAAAGCTGCTAGTAGAGCAAACATCGATCTACAGTCGAGCAAATCCCCACCATGACTCTGCTTGATATATAAATATTAGAGAGGGGGGGAGGGGGGGGAGGGGTAGGCATTAGAATCATGAAGTGATCAACTTGTAGAATATATTGTTAATAATTTATGTTGATATGGAGCTTTTTGAGCCACCTAAGCACTACAGGTGTTAGCACCGTTAAATAATGCAAGCGGGCAGCATATCTGGGGTCAATCTTCCCTCGATTTCCTCTCATTAAAAGCCAAAAGGTGCACGCTATTGTACCAATTGTTTAGCCTGATCTCTTATATTTTTCAATGGGGCACTGCCCTTAAACCCTTCTGCCTTACTTTTTTCATTTAAACGAATAAAAGTAAGCATGCGTTACATTGATTATGGACTAAATTTATGGTCTCTCGTTGCCACATTTCTTCGATATTCACCCTTCATCGATCCTATCCCGATGACAACTTCTAAATCATATATGACATTAATTGCTAAAGGTACTATGATTTATTTAAGACATATATAACTGATTGGTCATTGATCATGATCTAGATTGCACGCTTCATTAATTCGTTTCTTGAAATTCAATTAAACAAAAGTCGAATGCATTCATGCTCGAATATTTGTAACCTTCAAGTTTTTGATTTGTAACTACAGTTATTCTCCGCTACAAGTGAATTATCAATAAAATTAGATATTGTCCTTTTCTTAAATAAAAAAATACATTCACTACGTACATGTATACGTTTTAGCTTTTTGATACAAGTTGTTTTTCTTATTAAGAGCAAATCAAAACTTAACTATGTATTCTAGCTAGGCAGTAGGAGTGGGGAGGATATCCGGTTTTGAGATGGAGAAGGATTAATTGCATTAATTTCTTGTTTACCATTCAGATGCAGTCCTGACGCGCATGCAGAGGGACGCTTCAGAAATGAGAAAATTTTGGCCTGGATATGAGTATCACGTTCTTAAAAAGATTGTTTTTTGGGGCAAATCTCCGTAAAATCTGCCATCAATCCTTCCTAATTTCAAAAGAGAAAGGGTACAATAATTTAGCAACTTTTTCTGTTTAATTAGGATATACAAAAGTTGTCCTGACTTAAACTCGGACACTATTTAATTTGGTAAACATATTGGCGATTCTAGTAAACGACTTCACGAAAGAAAAACAATGAGCATTTCCTAGAATTATGACCGTCATGTCATTGTCATTTTCACTCTTAAGAAATCATCGATCGGTAGTTTCTTCATTTTTTGCGCCTCCAAGTGGTAGATCAGTCACGTTTAGAAGCGTGGAAGAAATTATGGCTATAACATCGTTTACATGAAAAGAGAACTGAGAAATTTTAGCAACCATGTATCCAGCTGCAGTCAGTACGATAACTGGTAAAGTCTATTGATTATAATGTTTATCAAACGCGCAAGTCTATGAACAATGCTTCATGTTGAAGATCGAAGATCTTAATATACATACATATACATACATTCATACATATATATTGGAGATACACATATATTTATATATTTATATATATATATGGAAGATTCTATACACCACATGGCCATCATGCCACCTTTATCCCACTATACAAGATGTTGCACAATTTTTTTTTTTCTAGCAAAGAGTCAGAATCATATATCTACTAGTAGCCTCTACTCCAAGTTATAAAAAAGCAATCACTTATAGTGGAAGAATACCATGAGAATATCTTTACACTTAGAATTTACAAAATGGAGCGAAAAAACCAACCCAAGTGTCCGAAACTCTTAATTAGGGGTGTTCATCCGAATCCGGATTTTTTCCGGATATGATCTTAAACCCAGAAATCCACATTATGCTGGCGGATATCTACCCTAATTCAATCCAGATGGATATTAAAAATTCGATTTCCGCCCGGATCCAGTCATGGATCCGGTTTTATACCGGATATCCATAACAGATTTTAAAAATAAAACGTTCTTTTTGAAATCGACTTCAACAGACATCCCATTTCTCTCGACAGAAGTTCTCTCCATCTCTTCAACAGAAACCCTAGCCCTTTGCAACTCGTCGTTCGCCACTCGTTGTTCTCAGTTTGCCGTTCCCCACCTGATCTCCCTCAACATCGTTTGCCTACGGTATATTCTTCTCTCTCTCTCTCTCAACTTGAACTCTCTCGATCTCTCTCTCTCTCACACACACACAGAGTTTGTATATCACTTTATCTCTCGTTGGCTTTTGCTCACTTTAACTAGATCTAAATTTTGTTATTTAAATTCAAGTTTCTATATTTGTAAATCTAGGATTTTGTGTTTGTAGATCTGAACATCTTTATTTATAGATCTAAGTTTTTGTTTGTAGATCTGAGTTTCTTTGCTTGTCGATCTGCTGCTTGGGTTTATAAGTCTTGTAGCAACTCAACTCAGGCTCGTTTTTACCCTAGTTGCTGATGCTTTAGGTGATGTTCTTGTGGGAATGCATTAATATTAGGTTCACAGCATCTACATATAAAAAAAGAACTAACTTGATTTAGGTTCTATGTGATCCTCTGCTCTATAGAAATTACACCAAGTAGAGTTTCTTTATATCTTATATTATTCCATTAGTCTTGAACGTGATTTCAACATTAATCACTTTAAAATTATGGGATTATCTATTAATGAGAATAGTCCATGCTTTCAAACCAAAAAGACTTGAAAAACCTTTGAATAAAATTTAAATCCCCTCTAAGCCCTCTCTTTGATCATGAATCCTTACCCTGGTGATTGTATAAAATAATCCCGAGTCTTTGGAAAAAATCCAGAAACAACCAGAAATCTCGTATCATGGTTGTAGTTGATTTATTCCCCATCTAACAATTGATGTGAATTTTAAGTATCTTTCGGTACTTGGCCAGCAAAGAAAATGGAAAATAGCCACAGTTTTTTCATATAAGAGAGGCTCCTAATCTTCATGTATTAGTGCCTTTTTAAAAAATATGGGCAATTTAAACATGGTATCAGATTTATCATTATTAATTTTTTAGAAGTGCTATAATTTTTTTTAGAAGCTAGTCGTTTTTGAAAAGATAAAAAATAAAAACCTGATTAGATCCGAGTATCGGAGTTTTAAGTTAAAAAAAGCAAAAATCCGGATATCCAGTTATAATTCGAGAATCCGGATTAATCCGATTATCCGTCCGAATTGAAACCGAATTCAATCCGGGTGAATATCCACCCGGATTTATGAGATCCCAGTCCGGATCTGGATATGGCTGGATATCCGGATCCGGATGCACACCTCTACTCCCAATACTCAATGCAACCAGCATTATTCAATAAACTAAAACAATTCAGGACATAATGGACTTACAAAAAAAACTCCATGAATCAACCCAATGATGGTATATATATGCCAAATTTTATATTGTAGAATGAAAGTAGAATAGTCATATGGTATGACGTAACATTACTCTATATAATATAATGTGTGTTTGCGCACATACGCGCGCTTGTGCTATTTTTCTAATTAACATGAAACATCCATGCATGCCTGCCTTTCAGACCAAATCTAGGGCCTCCATGGCACTCCATGGCAACATGATATATTGCTTCTAGCTATTTGATTAAAAATGGAAGACCCCACTCACATGCATGCATGCCCTTACGTTTGTTTGTTTGCTTGTTTAATTGCATGGGATTTAACTTGCAAGCACATTGTCCCATGCCCCACCCCCATTAACTACTACTACTACTGCTTATCTCATCTTCCTGAAGTTTAAAGTGCGTGGCCCAGGTTGTAAAAATTTCTGTTCGATTTCATGTTTTTTCATTAATTCTTTATATATATGTACCATGAGCTCCACTGGCATTTAGAATTTAATTAGTCTCTTGATGGAGATCTTAGTGGTCCATTTTATGAGATTAACTCCTAATTAATTCGTGATCATTGGAGGCTAAATATATATCATCGAGACACGGTGATTCATGATCATGTCCATTAGGTAATTAATTATTATATACCGTTAGAACAGGATCAAAGAAAGCATGTGATTAATGTTATTTCATGCTCACCCACTCCATATCTTTTTAGAATCTGATCTTGATTCCACAATCCTTGTAATTGTTAATGGTGATGAAAAGACAAATGACACAGGCAACGAATTTATTAGAATATATATTTATATATATATATAATGATCGTATCACCAAAACAGATGACATTGTATTAATTATGTTCACGTTCAAGTACCAGAAAATAGTAACCGTCGGTCATCTCTAGTTAGGATGATCATGATCATTATCTATTAATTTCACAATATTGAGGATGCTATATATGTTTTAGAGATGAATAAGAAGATCATCAAATTCCTATCCCCAGCAAGAATATTGCGGCCTGTAGTGTTGTTTTTTCTATACTCCAAAAAGAAAATAATCTCTCATGTACATGAATCAGTAAATTAAGGCAGTCTCAGCTTTTGGAGATTAAGACGTAACATGAAAATAAGTCTGTACCTGTACAGTAGTAGGACCGTTTCTGATCTTTTTTCTTGCACTTTAATAATTAGTCCTTGCTATTAAAGTAGTCACAGTACCTACCCAAATTATTATTATTTTTTGGTTGATTATTGCCTACTGAATCCTCTAATTAACACACTGCTTTTCTATATACAGTTTCTGATCTACCATGCATAAAGAAATAATAAAATATGTATAAAGGCCCAAGAATTAGCTTAAAATACTGCAAAACGTATAAAGGAGATCGGTCACTATGTTTTCCTAGCCATGTAAACGTGGCCTTCGTAATCTACACACACACACACACATATATATATATATATAAAGTGTTTGTTTCCATAGAATGTCGACTGTCGAGCTCTAATTTGAGCCACATACATGACATGCTGGATCGGGTATGAAATTCTTAATGGAGTTAGCTTTCAGGTGTGTGGGCCGCCGGGAGAAAAAGACGCGACGGCGAGAAGGTACAGTTGTACCCTAAACGTATTTGCGACAATGGGGACGTGTCGTGCCGCAAATGGCTGAAATTGCGACCACCCTACTGAAAGATACATGCTATCTTCAAAATATTTAGTGCTTTTACATTACATGATCCATTATTAATTGACCACAAGTTGCATAAAGTCTCATGCAGTCGGCATGGCACACGTTGGTTCAAGTTCTATCTCATGCTAAAGGCGATGAGTTAAAATAGGATATTTTATTTGTATCAAATTAAATTAAATTATATTTAATTTTTTTATTTAAAAATTATTATTTTTACTTTTTGAGATGCAAAAATTATTTACTCATCAAATTTTTATATTCAAGTTCTTCTAATATTTTCTTCTCAATTGATAATATAACCAGGAGTGAAACTAGAAT
Organism: Platycarya longipes; assembly: GCA_036559045.1. Taxonomy (NCBI): domain Eukaryota; kingdom Viridiplantae; phylum Streptophyta; class Magnoliopsida; order Fagales; family Juglandaceae; genus Platycarya; species Platycarya longipes. The sequence goes on from CM071791.1 coordinate 32,326,057, forward strand.
TTGGTATTTGGGGGCGATCAACAAAATGTATAGTGCGTGAGTATAAATAATGTGTATTTTTTGTACGTGACTATATATAAAAAGAATAATCATACGTCATAAAATCATATGTAAAAAATATGTCTATAAATCATTTTATAAAATGATTTTTCTTAAAATTTTCGTAGTTTGCTAAAGACTATTACAAAAAGAAAAAAAAAATATTAATTGAGAAATACCTAATGAGTAATGATATAAAATTGTTAGATTTTTTTGTATAATTTGTCAATTAAAGAAAATTCTCAATTAATCTGCAAACCTACAATACCCAACCCAAATTTAAATTTGTTGATGATACAACATAAACAGAATCATACATATATATGGAAAAAATGTGTTTTTTTTATATATCTTATACAAAATTAATATTATTTTTTTATCGATAGTCCACATGCGCTAGTTAAATGTACCATAATTCAATGAGAGAGTATCTTAATTCAATAAGAGAAACTGAATACTATATATGTGAATCATATTAAAGAAAATTAACCAAATCTAACGTCTTTGCAATTTTGCATCAACACAAAAAAATTTAATAAAGAAACAAAAGCCTAAATAGTAGTTAAATATTTAGGTAGAGAGTCTGAACTAAATTTTTATTTCCCTTTAGTTCAGTCCTTTTAACTTCATTCAAAATGAAGTACGATATAATTAATTATGTTTCATTTGTTTTCCTGAAAACGATGTGTACTCTCAACTTTGTAGGTATATGTTGGGATTTATAATACTTTGGTAGTTGTATTGACTATATATATCAAAATTGTATTATTGGGTCCCGTTTTCTCTCTAGAGGAAATTAGGGTTTTAAGTGTCGTTGTCTTACGACATTCGGCCTGGTCTCACCGATGGTGAGTTTGATCGTTTTGCTACTGCTATCTCGTGCGATCCACTGCTAACTACTAAGATGGAAGAAGACCTAACAAAGCGTTGGGAAAGGCTGAAGCTTTCCTTGGAGGAGACCTCCATAGCGAGATTTGCATTGGAACCCCAAGTGGAAAACTCGACGAAGCGGAAAATCTGCATCATTGGGAAGGTCCTATCGATGAAGGGTATCTATCAGCAATGAAGCCTTCCGCTCCACCATGGCCTAGGTATGGAAACTGTCTGGTTGGGTCAGATTTAAGGATCTAAGTGATTTGTGTTATCTCATAGAGTTTCAATCGCTCGAAGATAGAGTTTCATAGGTATGGAAACCATGGTCCTTTTACACGAACACGGTTGCCATCCAAGAGGTAGATGAGTCCATCTCCATTAATGCCATCCAGTTTAGATTTGAGTCGTTCTGGATCCACTGCCACAATTTTCCCCTTGTGGCTATGAATGAGGAAATAGGTGGAAAATTTGGCAAATCTTTTGGGCATGTGATACGGGTAGAGGCTGATTCTGATTGGTTAGCTTGAGGGCCTCAGGATTCGCATGGCAATGGTAATGGACCTCCACAAACCCCTTTTGAGGGGAAAATGGCTTGAATTTGATCAACAGAGGTATTAGATTTCTTTCAAGTAGGGCTGTAAAAAGACCGAACCGGACCGGTGGACCGGACCGGACTGGTTGTCCCGGACCGGACCGGTTAGAGTTCGGTCTGGTCCGGTCCAAAAAATATATGGATCGGAAAATTCTGGTCCGGTCCCGGTCCAGGAAGTTCATCCCCCTAGACCGGACCGGACCGGACCGAATCCCTAGAGTTTTTTTTTTTTAATTTTTTTTTAAATATATGTATATATAAATAATAATATATAAATTTTAATATTAATATTAATATATATTAATATATTAATATATAATATATACTCTTATAATATTAACATATAAATAATAAGTGTATTATTATTATTTAATATATTATTACTAATTTATCACTATTTACTAACATATAAATATATAATATACTAATGTAAATTATAATAGTGTTATTACTTATTAGTTATAGTTTATTAACATATACTAATGTGAAAGTGTTATTAGACTATTAGACTATTAGTTATAATTTACTAACATACTTAATATATAATATATACTAACATATTAATATATAATATATACTTTTATAATATTAACATATTATAATTTATAGTAGTTAAATTTGGGTCAAAAAAATATTTGATCATTGTAGAATTTTATATTAAATTTAGCCTATTAAATCATATGGGGCACCCCTGGACCGGACCAGACCGGACCGCCCCTGGACCGAATTGGACCGGACCGGTATGGACCGAACTCCTGTTCGGTCCGGTCCAGGGTGAGAGAATTCTTGGACCGAATGAAATCGGTCCATAAATTTCCCGGACCGGACCATTTACACCTCTACTTTCAAGTATGAAAGACTCCAAAGCTTCTGTTTCCATTATGGTATCCTGTATTACAAAGGAAAAAAGTGCTCACGACCTAGCTATGACCCAAATTCTGGGGAGAAAGTACCCTTGCCTTTTGGCCCTTGATTAAGAGCGCAATCCATGAACTCGTCAATTTTTTACTTCAGGAAATATGAGGATAACAAAGTAAACAAAAAGAAGGGAAACTCAAGTCATGACAGTCCAAAGGGAGCTGGGGAGAATCAGGCAGCTAAAGGGACCCCTTCTATCCCCGTAGATACTCATGGGTTCACTAAAGAACCTGAGTACAACTTTGAAGCTTCAAGTGGATTAAAAGGAAAGGCTGACACAAGTAGTCTCCAGGCAATCAACCAATCCCAGTACGACACTCCCCCCTCAACTGAAACCAAGATGGATCTGCCACTCACCAAAGTTTTTATGGAAGTGGATCCAATCAGTGCCAAAGTGATAGAATTATCCCACATTTCACTACCCAACAGAGATGTCAATGAACAGTCACAGAAGGAGATTGTGGAGCTTCTTAACCCAAAAGAGTCAATAACAAACAAGCAGAATGCTCCTAACCCGACAAGTAGTAACTTGACTGGTAGGTGGAAGAGAAAGGCTAGGGTCAAGGCGATGCAAGGACATACCCTTAATGATATCACTAACCTACAAGACCAACCGGGGAGCAAGAAGGTCAGCTTTAGGGGGTACGATGAAGATATTGATAAAAAGAAAAAACCCAAGGCAGGAGAACAGAATTCTGATGGCTCGGAATAGTTGGCAGTGGCTGGTGTCTAGCACTGCCATCCATAATGAGTATCATTATATGGAATTGCCGGGGACTTGGTTCACCCCGTGCAATTTGAATCCTTAGTAGGTTAGCTAAGGACATGAAACCTCATTTGGTGTTCCTAGTGGAAACCAAGTGCAATCATAGGAAAATGGAGAAGATTAGGAGAACTTTAAGGTTTGATTCTTGTTTTGCAGTGGACAGCCTCGGTTCTAAAGGTAATCTTGCTCTCCTTTGGAAGGAGGAATGGAGTGTTAGCATTTCTAGCTATAAACGTTGGCATATAAATGCCCTGATCAATAGAGAAAATAAGAGCACATCGTGGTAATTTACGAGTTTTTATGGACACCCGGAAACAAATAAGAGGAAGGGAAGTTGGGATCTCTTAAGGGCCCTAAAACTTAGTAACTCTACACCATGGATTTGCGCAGGAGACTAAAATGAGGTGTTACATCAGAATGAAAGGGGGGGCCACACAGACCATACAAACAAATTGAGGAGTTTAGATGGGCTTTGGATTACTACGGACTGGTGGATATGCAATACAAAGGGGCCTATCAAATGGGAGGTGGGGAAAGGAGTTCAATAAAGAAAAGATTGATAAAGCAATGACTAACAGAACCTGGTCTGACCGCTTCTGCACTGCAACCTGTGAAGTATTGGCAGTTGTGAGATCTGACCATAGTCCACTACACATATGTTTACAATCGCAGGGTCTCCAAAGGAAGAAAAAAGTAAGGCTGTTTAGGTATAAAGCGGCATGGGAGATTAAAAAAGGGCATAACGAAGTCATTTAGCAAGCCTAGGGTAAAATGAGTTTGGGAAATGAACATGCTGAGACTATGAAGACAAAGCTAGAAACATGTTAAGTAGGATTGACCTCGTGGTACAAAAAGCTACAATCTCAAGAATCAGGGTCTATAAAGGAGGATTTAGACAGCATCAGGAAGATTCAAGACCGTGGGGATGGCTCTTAAATAGACCAGCTAAGGTCCCTACAACAAAAAGTAGAACAATCACTGGCAGAACAAGACTTAAAATGGCGACAAAGGGCGAAGCAACATTGGCTTAAGGGTGGGGACAAGAACACGACATATTTCTACAAGCAAGCTTCAGAGAGGAGGAAAACAAACAGCATTGCAGCCATCACAGATCAGTCTGGCCGGCTGGTCCACACCCAGGAGCTCATCGAGTCCATGTTTACAAGTTATTTCTCTACACTATTTTCATCCTCTAATCCCCCCTGATCCAACAATTTACAACATGTGAATGCTAGAGTTTCCCCTAGTATGTTAGCATGGTTACAGAAACCTTTTGATAGGGAGGAAGTCACGCAATCAGTGTTCTAGATGAACCCGTTGGGGGCTCCTGGACCCGACGGGTTCCCTGCCCTATTTTTCCAAAGCCATTGGGATGTGGTGGGTGATGAAGTTTCTGACTTTGTGCTGAGAGTTGTGAATGAGGGGGCCCAAATCCGAGACATCAATGAAACATACATATCCCTTATTCCCAAAATAAAAAACCCAACCCACGTGGCGGGTTTCTGCCCCATTAGCTTGTGCAATGTCATTTACAAAATAATTTCTAAGACCATAGCAAATAGACTAAAAAGGATCCTTCCAAACCTCATTTCTGATAACCAAAGCGTCTTTGTTCCGGGCAGAATGATTTCAGACAACACCCTTGTAGCGTATGAGGTGCTTCATTCCATGTCGACTAAAATGAAGGGACAAAGAGGATATATGGCCCTTAAGATGGATATGAGCAAGGCCTACGATAGGGTGGAGTGGAAGTTTGTGGAATGTTTGATGACCAGATTGGGTTTCCCTCCCAAATGAGTTAAGTTGGTCCAAAGTTGCCTCAAATATGTATCCTATGCCATCCTGATCAATGGAGAACCCCAACAAACCTTCAAGCCCTCCAGGTGTCTCAGACAAAGGGATCCTCTATTCCCATACCTCTTCATCTTGAGTGCTGAGATACTTACAACCCTTCTAAACTAGGCTGAGGAAAGGGGGGACATATCGAGTGCACCCATTGGCCGAGGTCCCACCAAGGTGAGTCATTTGTTCTTCGCAGATGACAACCTTCTTTTTCGCCAAGCCTCCCCCAATGAAGCTATTAAAATCCTAGATATTCTGAAGACCTATGAGCTGGCCTCGGGCCAAGTGCTAAACAAAGAGAAATCATCTATCTTCTTTAGCAAAAATACCAAACCAGAAACACAACAGGTCCTCCTCGAGCTGGTTGGAATCAAGGCTATCGGTAACATGGACCTTGGACTCCTAGCCATGATAGGAAGGGGTAAAGTGGCGGCCTTCCATTCCCTCATTGACAAAACCTGGGCTAGAGTTAGCAATTGGAGTACCAATCACCTATCAGTGGCCAGTAAGGAAACTCTTCTCAAGGCGGTCCTCCAAGCCATCCCAACTTCTTCCATGAGCATCTTTCTTCTTCCCCAATCAATCATTGAGAAGCTTAATAAGTTGTTGAGGAAATTCTGGTGGAGTTATAATGAGGATCACACAAAAATCCAATGGGTTTCATGGGATAAAATTAGCTCCTCAAAGGAAGAATAGGGACTTGGTTTTAAAGATTTTAGGTGTTTCAACCTTGCTATCCTGGCAAAGCAGGGGTGGCAAATCTTGCAAAACCAGATTCTCTGGTATCCCAGGTCCTGAAACAAAAATACTTCTCTACCAAAAATCTCCTTACAGCAAGCCTAGGCTCAGGACCATCATTTGCCTAGAGGAGCATACATGCCAGCATTGATATACTTAAAAATGGACTAATGTGGAGAGTGGGAGATGGTAAACTAACTATCATCTAGACTGATAAATGGGTGCCTTCACTCCCAGGAAATACTATAGTCTCTATCAGAGAGGATGGTTGCTGGTGTAGCAAGGTTGAGGACATAATTGACCCTACGATGAAACAACGGAGACTGGACCTGCTGAGAGAAATGTTCTCTGAAATAGAAATAAATGCAATTCTAAAGATCCCAATCAGCCTAGGGGGTAAAGAAGACAAGATAGTGTGGCAACACACACCTAATGGTTTTTATTCGGTGAGGTCTGGGTATCATTTCCAAAAACAGGAATTGAGTAACATGATTGCAGAACACTCGGGTAAAAAGGCTGAACCCCCAATCTGGAAAAGCATCTGGAAGCTGAGGGTGGCACTAGGAGTCAAGTCATTCATATGGAAAGCTTGTAGCGAAACCCTTCCCACACTAGCTAACTTAAAAAGGAGGAAAATAGTGGAAGACAACACATGTCTGGTTTGCCTCAGGGAACCTGAGACCACTAGCCATGTGTTATGGGGATGTAGTGCCACGAATGATATATGGAGCAATAGTGACATTAAGACTCAAAAAATGCCTATTTTGACTGACCAATTCATGCAAATATGGGCAAGTTTATCAAAGAAATTGGACCAGGCTGAAGTGAAGGAGGTAGCAATCCTACTGAGAGGAATTTGGGCCAGGAGGATCTCCTATATTCATGGTAAGGATTTTCTGACCCCTACTAGAGTTGCCCAGAAAGCAAAGGAAGATCTTGGTACCTACAGAGAAGCAAATGCCAGACACCACTTGGTGAGGACTGAAACGAAAAGATCAGCCAACTGGATGTCACCTGCTAAGAACACATTAAAAGCAAACTGGGAAGTGGCCCTTAATCAGAATTTGGGAAGGTTGGGCATAGGTGTCATCATTCGAGACTTCAAAGGTTTGGTAATTGGGGCTCTTACCTTCGAGGGTGAAGCTCTCGGTCTATTAAGAGCAGTTATGTTTTGTAAGGAGTTAAATCTCCAGAAGATCCACTTGGAAGGTGACTCGAAAATGGTGATAGACCAATTACACCAGGCGGCACCAAACTAGAGCCTAGGAGGTCTGATCATAGAAGATGTCAAAGAATTGCTAGCAAGTCACTGCAATTGGGAAGCTTCACATGTCTTTCGCGAGGCAAATCAAGCGGCCCACACACTTGCTCAATTTGCACTTTGTATTTCAGAGAATTTGTATGACATTGAGGAATGTCCTCTATGTATTAAGTCTGTTGTAAACTCTGAAACTATTTGAATGAATGCATGGGAACGTTTTCTTCCTGTTTCAAAAAAAAAAAAATTGTATTATTGGATGTGCAATCAAAACTGTAAAAGTTGTACAACAGCTTTTCAACACACGCAATAGTTTATCATGGACCATAGGTTTATAAGAGTAAGTTGGAAGCAAAACAGGTAATAGTACAAGAGAAATGGATATATCATTTCATGGATAATAGAGAATAGCACAACGGATAATATGAGTACCTGGGGTAATTTCAAGTACCCTTAGTTTCTACAAGAGCGATTTTGTATCTTGGGGGGCAAATTTTAGTGCGGGAGGCTAAATTTAGTAAAAAATTGGGAAGTGGGAAAGAAAATATACTAATCTATATATACCATATTAAGTTTTTTAAAAAATTGGAGGGGGGGGGGGGTGTTGGTTAGTAGCCCCCCTAAGATACACACAATTCTGCCCCTAAATATGGCTAGTCTATCTAATTTTTCCTAAGATATTGTTGATCTTAAATAAAATTTTATCAATTTCAATTCTAAAATATTTTTCTTTTTGCAAAAGCAACAGTAATAGGTATTGTCAATAAGATTCTATAAGCAATACATGCCTTTGTAAAAAAATAAAGTCTTTTTATATAATTTAATATATCAATTGGAGTGCTTTCTTCTATTGGTAAAAATTGTTTAAAACTTTTAGTTCACAAAATAAATATAAAACATCAATACCATTTTTCAAAAAGCTTTCAAGACTATGTCATTTTTTCTTTTTGCAAACTACCATCATCAAGTGATTTTATTTTTTTGAAATTAAATAAAAAAATCAAAAATATTTTCATATATTTGAAATTGTTCAAACCTATTTTGAATTAAAGATATTGTTTGATCTAATATAAATAATAAATAATTAATTCTAAAAGATTCTTCAGCAAATTGTATTATTTGTTTATTGAAATTTTCATTAAACTATTTCTTTTATGAATTATTCTATTTTCTCTAAATACAGGTTCTATTTCCATACTAATTGCAATCTCTTTCAATGAAATCATGGTAGATTTAAATCAATTTTCTCTATAATTTTGAAAAAAAAATAAGACCTTTTAATTGATCAATGGCAACATCTATATACGTGCATATCTTTGGATTGCATAGTTTTACTTACAATATTAACCACAAATAATATATTATACCATATAGCCATGCCTAATATGAATTCAAAGTTCTCAATTTCATATGCTACTAAACAATTAGCTTCACTTTTGGTTTTAGGATCTTCAGTCATTTTTGCTAGTTGCAATAAAGCTTCTTTTATTTATGGAGTTTGAAATTTTATTACTTTGATACTTCCAATTCTACTTTCTCAATGTGTTTGTCAGAGTGGTTTAAGAGTTAAAATCGGCACGTTATCTTGCAAAATTTTCTATCGCTTTGTTGATGAATAAAATAAATAACAAATACGTTCGACTATTCAAAAAAATGAAATAGTTTTATGACAAGAATTAGCCATGTCAAATATAACAAGATTAAGATTATGACAATCATATGACATGTAAAATGTTTTGGGGTTTATATCAATCAATTTTCTTTGGACCCCTTGCTCTTTCATATTAGACCGACCATTATCATAACCTTGTCCTTGAAAATTATTTATATCAAGTTTAAGATTTTTTATTGCATATAATAATTCATTGAAAATGCATTTTCTACTAGTATCATTTACTTTAATAAATTCTAAAAAATATTCTTATATTTTTATTAGGCTTGTTGAAATATTAATACATCTTAGTATAAGAGATATTTGTTCTTGATGACTTGCATCTAGCATACAATCAAGTATAATTGAAAAATATTTTGCTTCCTTGATTTTTTTAATAATATGATTTTTTTAATTTTAGTTCCTAGCAAGTGTATTAATTCGTTTTGTATATTATGCCCAAGATAATAATTATGAATTTCACAATCTTGAATACATCAAATGTGTTCTTGCATTACTGGATTAAACTCAAAAAACATCTCAATCAAACTTAAAAAATTTCCATTATTTTCTTGGTAGATCTTTTCATTTTGTCCTCAAAATGTGGTAAATTATTTTTACCAAGGGTTTTTACTACAACAACAATTCTTAGTAATATTTTTTTCCAATGATCTTTTTCTTTATTAGTTTGTTCTTAGACTTTTTTTTATCAATTGTTTTATTTTTTAATAATCTCTTCTAAATCAAGCCAAGTAATCATGTTAGTAATATGTTTATTGGTTGTTTCATATTTTTTAAGCTTAACACTAAGATTTTTTCAGTCATAAGTTTTTTCATTAATTAGTTGACTTATATTAAGTTTTGAATTAAACAACTTACAACAAAAGCAAAATACTCGATTCAAACCTTTTGAATACACTAGTCATTTTCTGTCATGTTTCTCCCCATTTGACAAGATTCGTATTTAATATGTAGTAGAAAAATATCTAAAGTTCTCATCCTTAAGAAAATTTATATCGCTATATCTAATTCAACCTTTTTCTACTAATAGATTTCTTAATTTTGTGTGAACATGTTTCTATTGAGTATGGTCATAAATATTTAAAGGAATATAATCAGATATATCCTTACTATTTTTATTTTCTTCCACGCTTATCACAAAGCTTCTAGCAAGAAGTACTGTAGTAGTACATTCTTGAGCATTGTCCTCAGATTCCTTTTGTTAGATGGTTTCATTATCTCCATATTCTTTTTGTTGTGTTTCTTAATTTATTTGTTATCTTTTAGTTCATTTTGGTGTGTTTTGGTGTATTTCTTGATCATCTATAAATGTTTCACCTAAATTTTTTGTTATATTTTGTTTATTACGAGTAACAAATTTATTTAAATATCCTTTTTGGGATTCAAACAATTTTCTATTCTTTTTTTTTTTAATGTTTTTTAATCCAAGTTCATATTTTCTATTAGACATATTTTATACTAAAACAGAACAATATCTACTATATAAATTGTACTATACTTATGAATATTCTAGAATAAAATAAATATTAACATAAAATAATTGAACTTGATTTAGCAAATGAGCTTTACTTTAATATAAAAAATAAGCCCACTTTTATATAAAACTGTTAATCTGCATAATAAAATATATTAATATTAATAGACAAAGTCAAAAAAATAAATTAACATTAGAGAAATTGAATAAAAATATAACAAACTTTAAAAAAAATAATATTAAGAAATACATAATCCGAGCCCATGGCCCATGTGAAGTACAAGAATATATATAAAATCTATGTAGTACGCATGACTCAAGCAGCCATTGCCAAGCTTCAAATGTTTACACAGTAAAAAAATAAAAGCAAATAAAGATTCAAAACTTTAAACTCGTCACTCAAAATTTCGGAACTCGGTACAAATTATATAGTACATTATTGATGTGGCTATTATATTACCAATACCACAAGTACACATAAAATAAAAAGTGAAAAGTAAAATAATATAAAAGAAAAAGTGAAAGACTTTAAAGTTGAAAACTTTATAACCTTCTTGCCTCTGCCTTCTTTGAAGTACGACGGCTCCAGTGCAGCGACGGAGAGGCTTTTAGTGCAAATATAAGCGAGATAGATCAAAATGCAAGAGAGATTAGAGTTTGAAATCAAAAATTGGAGTTGAGAGAGATGAAATAAACTCTGTAAACATTAGATATAAATAGTAAATTTTTATGTTTTCATTTTTCTTTTACAGATAATCAATTGTAATGTCTTTTATTTATTGTGACTTTTTATTTTCTTAAGTGAAATTGTAATCTATAGAGTTTATTTAAAACTCATTGGCTGTAGCCTGTAGTTGTTAACGTTATTTTTTTTATAGAATGGATAATTGATTTTTTTTTTCAAGATTAATTTGTTTAGTTTAGATAAAAAAAAATTTAATAATAAATTTGTAAATATTTTTTGGATATTTTTTATTGTGGGACTTTAGGCAACAGCTTAACTTGCTTAATGCATGAGTCGACCTTGGTCATATAGCGAGCTATATGTATATGATATGATTGGTTCATAGTTCTCGTATGTACGAGACATGAATTGCCACAATAGTTAATTCTTCAGAATTAAAGACTCGGTTTCAAACACAAGATAAGTTAGCTAGCAACACATTTATCTAGATTTGTAATTAATCATATTGGTGTCATTTTATATTTTCTGAAGGATCATGCTTTGTATTTCTCGCAACTGATCAAGAGCGACCTCTTTTCGACAATTATGAAAAAAATAAAATAACTGGAGTGTATGCATGTCATGTTGAGGGATTTTACAAAGGAAAATACTTTCGCTACAAAAAAATTATATAAAAATAGTTTCACAAACTAATATATCTTGATGTAATTTGTCATATTGTAAAATTATTTTTATTATAAAACAAATCTAATGGATATAATTTACATTATTTGTGAGATTATTTTCATATTAGTCTTTTATGAGTATAGCATTACTCTTTTACAAATGTTGGCTTAGCTTTCAAACTAGTTTGCCTACTCCATAGTTTTTGTTTGACAATAATATTAGAGATTAGATATAGATATTAGATATAGAGAAAGTTGGGTCAACCTACAAATTTTGTATAATAAACTGACAAGCTGACTTGGTTTAATATATGTACTGTGTCAGATCTACTATATAATAAAAAGAATCTTACAATCTAGTACAAGGATGAAGCCCTAATGATCGATAAGTTTGGAGGAGTCGAGTGCCTTTCGGTTTGGAATAATTAAATAGTTGAATTAAGAGTTTTTAGGTATACCTTTTGTAATTCACTTAATAAATATGTATAGGAGTAAAGCATATATTTAAAAAGTTTTAAGTACTGCAATTACATACATTTTGTAGCTAGTTATCCAGTCAATTTACTGGAGGTTTTTGTTAAATATGTTTAAGTTACCTAGATAATTACCAATAAAAGAGGAATAAATCTAATGTTACATTTTAAATTAATTCTTGAAATAAAACAAAAAAAAAAATTAATAATAATAATAATTAACATAATTTCTTTCTAGAGCCTTGGGGAGGCTATAGCCCCTCTCACTCTTCCTTGGCCTCACCTGTAACTTGATAGATCGTATTAAACTACGTTAGTATATAAACTTAAAAGACATAATATTTGCTTGCTATTTAGTTAGGCATGAATTGGGTGAAGATTTTTTGAGGAATTCTATTTCACGGGGTAAGATGAAGAGATGTCATTGTATTTGCTTTATAGTGCTATTACAAGGTAGGAATATGCAAGGTAACCTACAATTGTGTAGCTAACGTAATGTATAAAAGCAAACATTTCCTAAAATAGCAACTATTCTAAAATACATTGGTCTATCTGTGAGGAGGGATATCATGCACCGTTTTTGCTGTGTCTCGAATGGAGTTTATATGTTAAATAATCTCATTGGTAGCAAATAGTTATCCATTAAGAAGGGAAAATATTATTTAAATTAAAAGTAAAAGTATTATGCCCTTACTCTTGCAACAACGGACTAATAGGGAGGTACAAAGCTAATCTTCATAATTAAATATCGTTATTGTACATAAGTAGATCTTGTTGTGAAAGATTGATTATTGGATAATCATAGGTAGAACCAAAGAATGTAAATTGTACAAGTTAACAATAGCATTGATTAAATGAAAGAAGGGTTTCCGGTGTATAGATGATACCTCGTCGTTTAAAAAGCAACCGTAAAATGATGAAACCCATGATTTTTTAATCCACTTAGATTTACTATTTTGTGTTTTTATTTAATATGCTTTTTTTATTATCTAGTATCACTATTCATACAATATCTTATTTTTATTTTGAGGTGAAATACCTAGAAGAAAAAATATAGAAAATTGTGATCATGAAGGTTATAGTAGCAAAAACAGCTTCTGACATGTTTTATCTACATATCTCGAAGGTACTCGGGGTAGCTGAGACCATGTGTGTCCATGCAATTTCTACCCAACCCTCGGCACTAGGATCATCAGAGAAGATTTGTTGGAGATAGATTAAAAAAATGTAGAAATGCGATTTCCACAAAGGTATAGAAATCTAAAGTGGATTCACAAGCAAGTGGCACTCAACCCAATCTGTATCGAAGAATCCACACGAATCATTGGTGTTATCTGCGTGTAGATAAATTTTAAAGTTAGCAGTGCCCTTAAGATATCTTAAAATGCATTTGACAAGCTAAATATGAGTTTTGGTAGGTGGCTGCATGAACTAGTAAGCAAAATTTACACCATAAGACAGATTTGGTCTAGTGAAAGAAATATATTGCAATCCACCTACAATACATTAGTTTAGTTGTCGTCCTTTGGAAAGCATTGGTATGGCAACTAGTTTGCAGTTAGCCATATTAAACTGAGACAAGAGATCAAGAGCATATCTATGCTAAGTAAGAAACATGTCAAGTCCAAGTATGTGCACTTTAACCCCAAAAAAATGGTGAAGATTTCCAAGAACCTTAATGGAAAACTGTTGACTAAGTTGTTGAATGAGCGAGTCAATTTGAGTAGAATCTTCACTAGTGACAACCATATAATCAACAAAGAATAGCAAGATGAGTACACCTTTGGTGGAGTGGCAAATGAAAAGGCTCAAATCTACAGTGCTTGAGTGGAATCCAAGCTGAAGAAGGAAGTCACTCAATCGATCAAACCAAGCCCTTGGTGCTTGTTTGAGCCTATATAAAGCTCGATTAAGTTTGCACACATAAGTGGAATGATTTTGCTGTACATATCCAAGAGGTTGTTGCATATACACATAGTGTCAAGAAATCATTTTTGACACCAAGCTGTTAAAGTTCCCAGCATTTGACATCTGCAACTATGAGAACTACTTCAATGGTGGTAGATCGAATAGCAGGAGAAAAAGTTTCTAAAAAGTCAACAGCATCAATTTGAGTAAACCCTTTTGCAAAAAGATGAGTTTTAAGATTTTCCAAGAAGCCATCAGCTTTCAATTTGGCTTTATAAACCCGTTTACAAACTTACCACATTCATGTCTGGATGTCTAGGTTTACAAGTCCAAGTGTGATTTTCAACTAAGACAGTGAGCTCTTCCTACATGAAAGTGATTGTATGTAGATTTGCATATTTGGGATTTTATTTCCTAATCCCTACTCGTGACTTGGTAACCTTGATATGAGAGGCTAGAGATGACGCAAGAACTGATGAGGATCTAAGGTTAAAGCCATCTAGGTGACATGTCATAACCCGGATTTTTAAATATCCGTTTTATTTTCATATGTGGCATGATCATTGAAGGTTGATCAAATAAGGAATAAGTATAATAAAGAAAAGACTTATAATTGTATGTTGGAACGTTAGGAGTAGGATTGGGTATAATAGTGGCTTTTTTTATGTGGAAAAAGTGCCTAACTCGAGATCTCTCTCAACTTTCGCTTGATGTCTGGCTCGAGCGAGATAAAGAGAGAGATTTGACATCTTTTAGTAGAATGACCATAACTTGCTTAATTGATATCGTATTTGAGTGATTCAAGAGACTATGGAAAGCTAAGAGGAATATCTACAATTTTTATGTTTTGCGTTTTAAGATATATGGAGTTAATCAAATATGAAATGAAGATTGAAGTGTCAGATTTGAATTGGAGATAGATAAGCATTGACTTTGAAGTTGACTAAAGATTTTGAATAAGATTAAATCTTTGGATTATTTTCTCAATTATCCTAAGATCTGGACAAGTGTGTATGTATGTGGAAAATGAGGAGATTTTAGGAATTTCGTGTGAAACAAGAAAGAGTATCTACCAAACACTTGGTGTGCCCAGATTAGTATTCTCGAGCTTATCTGTTGACTTTTAGTAGAAAAATCATATCTTACTCATATAAGTTCAGAATGAAGTGATTCTAGTTCCTATAGAACCTTAAGACGTATATCTAGAACATTTATGTTTTGGGTTTTTGAAGATAAATAACGGATCAAGGACTAAATCTGGTGTGAAGTGGACGGCCCTGGGTTGAGTCCAATTGATAACCGACTTAGATGAATTGTCCTATATTCGGCCATTTGAAAAAAATTGTAATTGACTATCAATTTTCCTGAGATCTTTACATGTGTAGGAGTATGTGTCATGAGGAGATGAAGTGATCTAGAAGCCTTGGTGAGTAATAAAATAAAGGAAAACAAATGGAGAACTCGGATTGAGTGTTCTCGGGTGGTTTTGACATATTTCGGTGTATTAAGTATATCTCTCACATTTGATCTCGTAATAAGGTGATTCAAAATCTTATAGAATCTTAAGAGGATGATCTAAAACTTTCATGTTTTGAGTTTTCTAAGAATTGATCCAGATCAAGGATTTATTTGGGATTAAAGTGGACGGATACACCCCATTTGAAGAAACTATCATATTACTTTGTCACTTTGTCTTTTCCTTTCATGTGCTGGAATGATTCTAACCATTGATCAAGATATGCATATAAGTGGTACAAACATGACCCTTGGATGGAAATAGGACCAACTAAGCCTAAGCTCTAGGGGTGATGATGAGCCTAAAGAGCTTGGAAGCTTATACACAGCTCTAAGGGTGGAAACCGGTTACCTTGAGAAAAATCTATCTCCTTATGCCTAAGATTTTGCCCCTCCCTCATCTATATATATATATATAGTGGTTCTCTTATTTCCCTAGAGCAAGAACACACGGCTAGCTTGAGAAGAAACAAAGAAAAGCCTTCCTAAAAACCCTCAAATCTCCAAACACTACCATAGTGTGCTATTGAGTAAGTTTGAAGAGAAATTTGTAGGAGCTTGGTTCAATCACCACTTCAAGCTTTAGAGAAACTTGTAAGTATACAATTTAACCTAATATTGGCATAGAATAAGTAAATTGATGATTAGATCATGTATGTTACTTGTTTGAGCCTAATCATTGTTTATTGGATTGAAATGAAATCTATGAGATTATGGATTGTTTTCTTGGTCATGGAAAATGCTAAGAAAATTATAAGAACATAGATTTATGTTTTAATAAGAAAAAAATAAGGTTGGTGTGAAAGAAAGGCATGTTTTAAGTTGAAAAACCCTAAGAGCAGTGATCTCGCTCGACCCTCGCTCGATTTAGGGATCGAGCGAAGAAAAAAATAAACCTTCGCTAGACTCTCACTCGATATTCCGCTCAAGCGAAGTGCAACCCGAGACTTCGCTAGACTCTCGCTTGATATCTAGCTCGAGCAAGATACCTTGATTGCTTCTAACTTGCGTTGTTTGGCTTGAGCGAAGTGCAACCCGAGACTTCGCTCGACTCTCGCTCGATATCTGACTCGAGCGAGATACACTTTATGTTTAAATTCAGTGCTTTTCTTTATATAAACGTGAATGATCCAAATAAGAAAAGTTATATGTGAAAAATAAGTATAATCTATATGATATATAATATATTGGATGTGTATACAGCATAAAGTTTAAAAGTACATGCATGTCCTAGTATGTGATGGGTTTGAAGAAAGAATGACATGGCATGTATTTGATAAATATTCATAAGAATGAGAAATGAACAATTAAGAATAAGATCTATGAATAAGTTAGACACGTCATGACGGGGACCAGCGATACGCCCATATGACTGACGTGCCGATAGGGACCTAAGCCTATCGAGTATGTGAAAACCGACAGGGACCTAAGTCCATCGAGTATTTGAAAACCGGCAA
Organism: Platycarya longipes; assembly: GCA_036559045.1. NCBI lineage: Eukaryota > Viridiplantae > Streptophyta > Magnoliopsida > Fagales > Juglandaceae > Platycarya > Platycarya longipes. The sequence continues at coordinate 32,342,932 of CM071791.1, forward strand.
GGAATTAAACCTATCGAGGATATGAAAACTGGCAGGGACCTAAGTCTGTTGAGGATGTGAAAATCAGCAGAGACCTAAGCCTGTCGATGATACGAAATAAGAAATATTCGATGGGGATACCTATCGATGATACGAAACAAGTAAGACACACAATGTTACGAAATAAACGAAATAAGAGTTTAAGTATGATAGAATGAGTCCATGAAGAATATAAGTTTAAGTCATGCACGAGTCTCATAAAGCATTTTTATAAGATATATGTCTCTGAGCATTGACAAGTATGATAAGTTTTTATGTCATCTATGTCATATTTCGTTGACTGTGTACTTACTAAAATTTATTGAAAATCTCACTCTTTTATATTTTATCTATAATTCCTTATGGAATGATAGATAGTATTGCAGAAGTAATAAATTGTCATGAGACTCAGACATTACAGAAGATTTTGAAGAGCCCCGAGGGTCCTACAGAATACTCCTCTTCTAAGGGAATAATCTTACGTATGGGATCAAGTGGAATAGCAAGAGTATCAGAAGACAAGAAGAGATATTTGTTAGAAGAGTACTAACTGGGTTATGTAAGTTCTGGATTCGATATGTTATGATAAATAAAAAATTATGAAGGATATAGTTTTAATATGCTATGTGATATATTTATACAAGAGTTAGATCTCTTTACATGTATTAAAGATTTACCCATTTCCGCTGCGTTCTGCATTGCATTTAATTAGTAAGTTTAGGTGCATGCATAGTTTTTTTTTTTTTTAAAAAAAAATCGAGGCGTTGCAGTGACATATAGAAGGCTCACAAGTAGAAAAGGATGAGGGGGTCTGAGGTATTGGAAGGAATATTGTGCTTTCAAATGATGAAAAATCCCCATTGGCAGTGGCAGAGCCATATAGAAGAGCTGGTTTAAAAAATGCTAGGACATATTTATCATAAACCATGTATCTTAAGATGTATATTTTATCGGGGGGTAGGCACTTGTAACTTTTATACTTAGTGTTGTATCCAATGAAGACATAAGGAAAAGACTTTGCATCCAGTTTTGGTCTGCCTATAATCACTAAGATATGGGAAGCATCTCGAGCCAAGAATGTGAAGGACACTATAATCAGGATGATTCTTATGTAGTCTAATAAGAGGAGTCCATGTGTAGGCTTTGAGAAGGTAATCTGTTAAGTAAAAACACATGGGCTGTGGAAAAACAGTCAAGCCAAAAACGTTGAGGAAGATTGACATGAAATGACATAGATAATCCCAACTCATTAATACTATGATGTCTTCTCTCAGCCTTTCCATTTTGCCTAGGAGTCTTAGGAGAGGCAGATTGATGAATAATGCCATGTTTTATCAAATAGTTTGTCAAAACTTTGATGGAAAATTACCCACCTTCATCAGTTTGGAGTACACAGATCTTCATGTTGTCTTGACATGTAACATATTTGTAAAAGTGAAGAAAACTATCAAACCATTAAAATTTATGCCTAAGAGGAAATAACTAGATAAAACTGGTGTCATCAACAAAAACTGCATAGAACCGAAACTTGTCCCTTGATAGAACAGAAGCAGGCCTCCAAAAGTTTCAATGAGTCATATGAAAGGAATATTAATGTTATTGTCTCTGACTCTCTAGGTAGAAAAGGTAATTTTGTGGCTTTATGCATTTGGTAGCTAGTACATATTTCACCGACTTTGGACTAAGAATCAGAAACAATGAATTGATGTTTACAAAAATAGTCTAAAACTTTTGCATTAGGATTTCCTAAACGCAAATGCCAGCATTCCTTGTTAGTCTTTCAAAAACGAGTTGAGAAGTAAACAACAAAGTAAATAGTTGGTTCAACAATAGGAACTGGATCTTATCGACTTTCATAAAAAAAAAATATAGGCATTTCCTCTTCTTACTAGTTGCTATCACTCTCTTTGCGGTCCAATCCTTAACCACAAAACCAGAATGAGCAAACTCAATTATTAGAGGTAAACCAATAGTTAACTTGCTAATTGATGATATATTCTTTCTGAGAAATACTTTCAACTATAAAATAATAAACGATTAACTATTGGTTTACCTCTAAGGAATACTTTCAAATTGAGTTTATTTAGCTTGATTTGAGAAGAACCTATTCCAACAGTTGCTTGTTCTATATGTGTAATAGGCAAAACTTCCCCACTCCCATCTATAATACTGTCAAAAACCAAAAAATTATGTGAGAGAGTGGAGAGTACCTGCATTATTAGTAATGTGGTTTATTGCACCAGTGTCTAGATGCCATTTTGATTATGGAGATTCATCTAGTTTAACGGCTGCAAAATTTTGAGGAATACTTTCAATTATAAAAGAATAAACGATTAAAACATTTTATAGCAATACAATTCCTTTTGTTGTAGATTTGGCAAATATCAGGTTCATCCTCGAGTGCATGACTTGAAGTTTGAGCCTGATCCACAAGATTAAGTATTGGAAGACTTTGAACAAGATTGATGTCCTTGATGGCCTTGAATAAAATCATGACCTTGAAATTCAAGGAATTTGAACTTCCTTGATGCTTTTTATTCTAGTTTCCTTTTTTACCGTAGAAAACCAGTGGTAAGGAAGATGACACATCCAACTTGTATCGTTCCTTGTAACTTTTGGAAGTGTGACAACCTTGGGATAGGAAGGAATGGGAGGGCAAAGCATGGTTGTTGTAGACATATCATAGTCTTTACCAAGGCCATTAAGAAGTCACCATGATTTTTTATGATCTCGTACAGGTTTCCAATGGTTGCACGCTCATCACAAATGATTTTGAAGCGTCTCATATAAATATTTGAAGTATCTGAACCACGATTAATTGACTTAAGTCTTTGCTTGAGAATAAGACTTCGATCTGAAGAAACACAAGCAAAGGCATATACTAACGCATGTCACACTTCAGCAATAGTTGTAAGTCCAACTGCAATACCAAGAACTTCTTTAGATAGGGTAGCTGTGAGACACTCTTGACTAGACTATCTGTCTTGCACCATTTCAAAAATGCTGGATTTTGCTAAGCTCAAAACCACCATTGGCAATAAGCTATAGTGGTGCTTGAGTTTTACTAGTCGCAAATTCTTAAATATTATAACTTTCAATGATATTAAGTATTTGTGTCTTCCATAAAAGGAAGTTGGTGGAGGAGAGGCATAGTGACACAAAATTGGCTATGTTTTCGATCACAAGGTATGGATATTCATCGGTGAAATTGGTGTTACTGGAAGAGGTAGAGCTATAAGACATAGCCACAAGGAAAATGATCTCTCTATCTTTCTGTTAGCTCTAATACCATGAAATTTTTTTTGAGAAATCCTATCTCATGGGTTGAGATAGAGAGATGTCATTTTGTTTACTATATAGTGCTCTTACAAGATAGGAATATACAAGGTAACCTACAATTGTGCAGCTAACGTAATGTATACAATCAAACACTTCCTAAAATAACAAATAACCATCCTAAAATACATTGGTCTATTTGTTAGGAGAGATATCATGTCTTGAATAAAGATAACATCATTTTTCTTGGAAATCTTTGTTACTACATGCATGCAAGATTCGATTTCCCACTCCTAACACAGATTTATGGAACATTACTGTTAGTTGCCTCAACCTATAAAATGCAGGCCAGTTTGACATTATTATCTAGTATTCACATTATTCACAACCCACTCGATCGACCTTGTCTGAACTAACAAAGTCCTTTTTTTACCATTTAGGCTTGGACTTGCTTTTCTTGTTCAAGCCCTGATCTCACCTCCTTTTGTTTTTGGGTTTGTTAGGAAAGTTAGACGAGATAAGAAAATCTCAAAGTTTTTAAAATTATTTCTTAAATATTACTTTTGATTACGAATTCTCGGTTGCAATCCAGCTTGAAATCTTTGTGCTTGCATTTTCTCCATGGCAATGAGGTGAGGGGCAAATCTACCTAACTCTATGAATTGTGTCGCATATTATTCCACTGTCATATTACCCTGCACCAAAGTGGCGAACTCCAATGCCTTTTGCTGCTTCACCGTCTCCGGAAAGAACCTATCATCGAATTCCTTCTTGAATCTCTCCCACGATATCACCACGTTTTCTCTTAATTCTTGCTTCAACAACTTTCTTTTTGTGTCCCACTATAAACTAGCTTCCTTTTGAAGCAAGTGTCCTGCGTACTGAACCTTCTATACTTCCGTGCAATTGCTAAGTTCAAAAGTACATTCCAGATCCACTTGTCGGCTTTTAAAGCTCATTCCGTTCCCATAAAATGAAGATAGCATTAAACTAAGAATATTTCGAATGGACAACCTTGCGTTTCTCCTTTAGTTTCATTAGAACAATGACTTTGAATTTGTTCTATCTGATTTCTTACTACTTTCATCATTTGGCAAATAGTTTTCGCTATCGCTTGTCCTATTTCCAAAGGGTGGTTTTCAACTACCTGCTCTTCGCGTCTCGGAGGGATGGTACCACGTTGACCCCTTACCATCTTATCCTCCTGAAATGCACCAAAATCATTCGTGTGTTACTTCCACCTTAGTAACTCCAAATTATGAAATCCAAGACGTCCACAATACTATTTTCACATGAAAACCACCTTAACCCCATCATTTTCAAGATTTAAACTTATTCTAATATTATGTGATCCTAGGACAAATGTGGATTTACACAGAAACGTAATGATCTGATATCACCATTGTCGACACCTCCAATTTACATTTGGGATTTAACGTAAACCGAAACATCAGAACATGTAACACTAGGTTACATACCATTCATTCATGTCAAAAAATAGTATGCATGCACCTAACTTACTAGCAGTATGTAATGCGTAGTGCAGTAAAATAAAGTTAATTCTCAAAATACGCAAAAAAAATTAACGTTGCAGGGTGATCACATGGCAAACCATAATCAAAAACCCACAAACTTAATATTTACAACATCATAAAGTATCCAGGTTTACATAACCAAGTTCTCCAGAGTACATACATAGTTCAACATACAACTACCCCTTCTTACCATAGAGGCTCTCTTTTAACTTCTCTGTCCTCATTTCCAAAATGAAATTAGCCTCAACTAATTTCATAATCCTATTGGAGGTACTTCCCTACTGGCGTCAAGTATACACCACTCACGGATAATGAGCCGTTAGGGCTCAAAGCTAGGCAACACCCAATGCGTAACCATTCATCTGACAAACAAGATACGTGTTGCCTTTTTACCTCTAACAGGTGGTCATACATAGGAGGGGCCAGATCATCAAAAAGAGAGTATTCAGTAGGTCCCTCAGGGCTTGACTGAATCTCTCGGGAAGCCTGAGTCTCTCCTTGTGCCATTTAGTCCTACAACAAAGTCTATTATCCTGAAAGAAATGATAGATGAAGTTCAAAGGGTGAGATTTCGAGAAATCTCAGTAAGTACATAAATAACGTAATAAAAGTATTAACAGTATACATAGATAATATAAAATGCATGTAATATGATCATGAGACTTATGGCACGACTTATGCATATTTTTACAATGACTTGCATATTTTCATAAAAGAACTTTTATTGACACAGGAATAAAACTTTTCGTGACTTGACATGACTTTTTATTGTAACTCTTATCATTTCTTATTATTATTCTTATCTATATAAATCTTAGTATGATTGTAGATCGAATTGCCTTCATTGTCATACTTATTTCTTAATCTCGATGGCAGATTGAAATGACTTCACCATCGGATTTTTCTGAATCCCGACGGCAAATTAAAACGGTTTCATTGTCGGATTCCTTAACATGATGGCAGATCAAAATGCATTCACCATTAGATTTCTTATTATGGCGGCAAATCAAATCTCATTCACCACCAATTTTCTTAAATCTTTAAAATTCTAGTCAAAATTATTTTTCTTATTTCTTTTGAAAAAAAATTGTTATAACCCACAACAGAGAACTTGTGACGTGAATGTACATGCATGTACTTTTAAACTCCCTTATGCATGATACATGATTCATGGGCCAAATAACATATAAAGCATGCGTCTATAATTCATGACATACACATATTTTACTTGCATTCATAATCCTTTTTCAATTAAAACATGAATAATCCATTGGAGGAAAAATTGAAAAGAATCCAACCTTAACATTACTAGGCCGAATGTAATGGGAGGGTAAAATTCAAATTTTCTTTTCCTTTCCTTTATACCAATTTGTTCTTCTCTTAGCATATTTCAAGACTCCATAATTAGACTAAACGAAACTCTTACCCAAAACACTCAACCACTTGGTGGGTCATTTTCTTTAATCACTCTTTCCATCATATAACTATTCTACAAACACTAAACATAGCTCTTCAACTACTCTTCAAGAAGATTAAGAAATATACTTTTTCTCAATCACCCCAATAATTTAAATTACTCATTATATCAACATCCAGGAGTTGAAAACTTAAAATACTCTAAAATAATTCACTAGGGCCGAACCCTATAAAACCTTAAATTTAATTACCTTTCCATCTCAACATAACAAGCCATCATCCAAACTTCTAATCATAAATTACTAAAATAGATTTTTAAGCTCTTTAAAAGATTTTCTCTATAATCCACTCTACTTTCTTTTAGAGTAAAACTTAATACAAACAGAACATAGGTCTAATCATCCAATAAACATAATATGCACTCAAATAGAATAACTAATGACATGTCAGTTCTATATATACAAGTAAATATATGATTAAGTTATAGGTGCACTTGCGGATTTTCCAAGAGATCTAACAAAAAAAATGTTATAAAGAAGGTTTATCTTGGAAATCCTTTGGAAAAACAAACACACAAGTGCCTTGAAGAGAGGTTTTGGCGGTGAGTGAGTGGAAAAGGGGATGGAGAGAATTTGGAGCTTGGTTTGGCCGAAAGTTTGGAGATGAGAAGGAGGGAGTTTTCCAAATGTGTCTTGGTCGACACCCTTAGGCAAAATTGATTGTCAAAAAAATCTTGGGAAACACCTTAACCCATGCTTGTCATGCCATGTGCCCTTTTAGGTTATAGTGTACTCATTCCGCCTTCACCTAGGCTTAGTTGGCAAATGGCATGACCAAAAATTTATATTGTGACAAGGTAGACACATATGGAAAAATGATAAAGTTAAGTACACATCACTTCCATTGTTATGCACTACATCTAAGGTATGACAAAGTTGGGATTTGGCTACTCCATTCCCATTTTGATATTATCTTAAATTCACCATGGACATAGGATCATTGGTTGCCACTTGTAACACTTGTTAAGAAAACATGATTATTACATAGAAATCCCAAATTACACATGCCAAAGTCGATTTTTACCTTGGCTCACATCTCATTTCGTTAATCCCCTCAAGAAAAATGTCAAAATATATTTTTACCTTATTCTTAGTTTTAGGTTGGTCTAACTTGAGCCAAGTGTCCATTAACCACATAGATTTTTCATTAAAATCAATCATAGCCGAAACTTGCTAAGGAAAGATTCCAAAGTTTGCTTACTCATTTCCTCCCCAATTTCCATTTGTCACCATTTCAATCATATCTAAAACAAGACAAAGTTAGGTATCTTTCCAATCATTTTTGCCACATGCCATTTGTTGATCCTTGTCTTCCAAGTAAAATAAAAATTTAGATGAAATCAGATTTTCCCCCGAAATGAGTCCAAACTGTGGCCTCTAAATATTCCTTATGGGTCTCATTTGAATCTCACACTATTTTAAGCCTAAGTTATCACTACCTAATACAAGAGAAGGCCCACAAAATACCATAGCAAAATATTTCCAAAAAAGTTCCAGAATAAATTACTAAAATAATTCTAAAGAAAAATATAACCATTCCAAGTATGAAAAATCTAATGGAAAAAAATACCGTGTCGTCACAATATGAGACTCTACAAAAGACTCTCATGGTGAGTGAGAACTTTTCTCAAACATCTTGTATTGAGTTTTCTTTGAAAAAACACATTCTTGCTACTAAACTAATGCACTCTTTGGGATAACAGTTCACAAAAACAAATAATAACCCACATTGAATTAAATTTAATATCACAATCTATAATAAATATAATAAAATGATTGCATATAGATTTTTTGTTATAATTATCTTAGCTATTTTCTAGTGGTTTGAATTATATTAAAAGGATTCATTAGTGTACGTATGATTAGATATTGTTGAACATTGTACAAGCTGCAGGATTGTGTTGCGCGCACATGATTCATATTAGAGTTGCTGGGTTAATTTGTGCAAGTGTGATATTGTTAAACTAAGGGCTCGTTTGAATATTTAAAATATTTCAGAAGATATGTGATCAATAATAATAATATAGTTTGAGTTGGGATCTTTATTGAGTTTTAAGAAATGATAACTAAAAATTTAAAATAAAAATATCATAAAGTTAAAATTGTTAAATATAATTTTTTAATATTTTTGGTTTTAAAATTTGAAAAAATAGTATTTTAAATATTTTATTTAAGAATTTGAAAACTTTGTAATGATAAAATAATAATTAGATAAAAAATAAAAATAATGAAAATAGGATTTTTTATATTTAAATATTATTTAAAAATAAAATATCTAAAAACATTTAAAAATAATTTTATTGACAAGCGTAACCTAAATATACTGCATGTGGTATAATTGAAATAGAGAAGGAAAGAATCCCTGTTACTAAATTAAACATATCTAGGGCATATTACAAGGTTTTTCAATCATTTCAGGTTTAGAAATGCAAAACCCACATAGATATTTCTCGACAGGAAGTCTGACTGTGGGTTTATAATTTTTTTTAACTTAATAATTAATAATATATTTTTTAACTGATGATGTGATTTTTTAAAAGTTTTAAATATTAAAAAGTATTAAAATATAGATGAAGGAAACAAAAACAATTTACGGCAAGTTCCCATTGAGATTCCCATAAGTATTTCTATACTCTTTGAATTATCACTTCTTATTGATTACTGGGTGTCAATAACTTAGTTTTGTCTTTGTAAGCGAGCAATATTATAGATAATCTAATGGTTACAAGATACAATAGTTAGTAGGGTGGAGGCCGACTTCGACAATTAATAAACCAGTAAATACAACACAAGGAAGACAAAAGAAAAGAAAAAAATGGGTTTTGGGATCGATGACTTAACCTTTTCATAATGGGATGCCACTTAAAACGAATTTAAAATAGTCCATTTAATGGACTACAACAGCCGTACTATGACTGAAAGTCTTAGTATGGAATATTACATTACGTTTTGCTGGTTTGAGCTGACTGCAAGAGACTTCCACTATCTCTTTCCTACGATCATTGGTTAGAAAAGGTGAACACATAGGAAGATGGCAAGTAGGAGATTTGTCGAGCCATTAGAGAAAAAAGAACGATGATTGTGGTGGCGTGTGTTTGGTGTGTGAAACACACACGCCATATTGGAAGTGGGAGGAATGGTCGAATATGAGAGAACCGAGATCGCCGACCCCAAAAATGCCACACATAGCAACGATAGTTTTCTCACCTTGTGTTGGTGCGTGGATCTCACGCACTCTATCATCCCCAAATTTGGTTCACGTGCCGCTCTAAACGATGACATTCTTTGATTGACTAAAAGATCAGTGGCTGAGAATTCTACAGTGGGGTGTGTGTCGGTCGTTGGATTGCGATAGGCAATAGATCAACTTTCCTAGTCTTCGCTATGGTTGAGAAAAAGGAAAAAAAGAAACTTGAAAAACAAAGCTTTAAACAATCTGGACTAACAAAATGGGAGGAGGGAGAGAGCTAAGATGGGAGGAAGGAGGTAGGAGTTGAAACTCCACCTCTCTTGGAGAGAAAATGAAAGAGAAACCCGCATCTGTCAATAAATTAGTTATAATCACGTGTGCGTGATAAATTAATTCCCTTACTTTTCGTGCGGAATTCATAAAGTGGATTGCATGCTAAATTTATGGTCTTTCTTTCTTTGCCATGTAGACTTTAGAGGTGTAATCAATTCAATATATGCTTCCCATTTTAATTACTTGCATAGTTTAGTGAGTATGTTGACATTATAAACGATTAGAACCTCACTCTAATATTATACAAAAAATTCTAAATCTCACAAATTTATGTAGATTGTTTCGCATCATATATAAATGTAAATATATATATATATATATATATATATATATATATATATTAGTTTCATTTTCATTCTAGATGTGTTCCTTTCCATGGCTTTAGTGTCTCCAAACCCATGTCCTGCATTTTTCGGGTGTTTTTCACTTCGTTGACTCTGTCAGCTGGTAAGTTATTTCTTCTTTCTTCTTTTTCTTTTCTTCCTCTTCAAAGTGATCCTATGCATCTCCCCAAACAACGTTAGAATGACGATCTTCACTTGTTTTTATAATTTCTTCTTCTTGCTCCTTTTATTTTTCGACTGAAAACACCACAAACATGACTGTAAAGAAATCAAGACTAGAGAAAACTCATAGAGCAACTAGTACTGGTCATCTAGATTTCAGATCGGATATTTGGGATATACCCAATCTGGAACTCGAGTTTCAAACTTGAGGTTGATCCCGATCCAGGATTGTCTGATTATAATCTGGGTCGTAACCCGATTGAACTTAGATTTTTGAAACTCTGCAATCCGAATTTCGGACGGTACAAGTTTTCTATTTTCAAACACTCAACTTGGTATTATTGAAATTCAAATTAAAAATGTATCTTATTGTAAATAAGATACATTCTAACATAGATAAGTGGGTGAAATTACAATAAGATACATTTCTAACTTAGATAAGTGGGTGAAATTTTTATCATTTTTTAGACTAAATTAACTATTCCTTTCTATAAAATATTTATTTTGAAGAGAAGCAAAAACACAATCGAGTACAAAACAAATAGCTAGAGCATGATAATCCATTTACAGGGACACAAATAATTGCAGTTTACTAAAACATCGAAAATTTGTGGTCCTTTCTATAAAAGATGTTTTTTAAGAGAAGCAAACAACACGATCGAGTAGAAAACAAATAGCTAGAGCATGATAATCCATTTACAGGGAAGCAAATAATTGCAGTTTACTAAAAAATTGAAAATTTGTGGTCCATTGATTCAATGGACTCATTAAAAATTTATTGATATCTTATTAATTAAAAAATTTTATTGATATCTTATTAATTAATGACAAATAATTACAACTTACTAAAACATTGAAAATTTGTGGTCCATTGATTTAATGGACTCATTAAAAATTTATTAATATCTTATTAATTAAAAAAATTTAATGATATCTTATTAATTAATTAATACTCTATAGTGACCGTGCCAAGTTTGAATGGAGATTCTTCTTCTTCTTGTTTTTTGTTTTTTTGCATAAGACTTAAAGCCAGACATGACATAAAGTGGTCTATAGCAAAAATCTAAGAGCATTAATATTAGTCTCATTAAAAAAAATATTAAAATTTGATAAAAAGTATAAGTTTGATGAGAAGCTAACATTAAAATAATCCTACATTAGACTCATCAAAAACGTTTTCATCATATTTGATCAAAAATAAAGAAAAAAAAATGGAGAAAATAAAACAAAAGAACTTTTGGTTTGGCTTTTGATTAGTAACCCTTCAATTTTTTAATGAGTCCAATATATGATTATTTTGATATTGACTTCTCATCAAACTTATACTTCTTATTAAATTTTGATATTTTTTTTTATGAGACCAATACTGATGCTCTAACAGATCTTCTATGGCCACATACGGCTTTTTCCGACTATTGTTCCCCCCCGATGTGTAATAATATACAACTAAAAAAAAAAGAATCAAGCAAAAAATAGGAGAAGAAACAAAACAAAAAGTTTGAAGCCATCTTTATTTTTGTAAGTTCATTTTCCTTCAATGGCCAATTAACCGACATTTTGTCACAATCTGACACCGGCCTAAAACATTTTCGACATCGTCTTTGGCATCTGCTACTTTTTCTTTCTACCGAATGGTATTTTCATTATTTGTTTTGAAGGTATGGTCTTTCTATTTTCTTTCTTTACCAAAAAACTTGAAGATTTTTTTCCTTTTCGTTGTACTCAATATGGAAACTTAGTCTCTATTTATTTTCAGAGATTAGATGAGATAAAGGTTAAAAAAAGAATAAAATATTATTATAATATATTTTTTTATTATTAGTTTTGTTTTAAAATTTGAAAAAGTAGTTTCGAAATTTGAAAAAATTGAATTTCTTATTATATTTTATACGAGGATTTGAAAAATTGTAATATGAGTTTGAGAAGAGTTTGAAGTTTTTAATTTTGTCTCCCAAAACAAACCAGGCCTTAAATTCTTTCTATTAATTTCTAGTACCCAAGTTTCTTTTTAAAAATTTTGCTAACCCATTGCGTTCATGAAAAGGCCAAAATGCATGACTATATCTACCTTTTTTTTCTTCCGTGCAAAGGGATTTTTGGGTTGCCTTTTTATTTGGAAGAATTTGTTAGTCAAGATATTTTTTTTTCTTCCTTGCTTGGTCAAACACAGGTGAGGAGATGAGAACTGCTTCCAGATGAGAACATAGATGATCTAGTGTCCAGAGATGGGAGTAAAGTATTGAAAAAGAACACAAATGATATAATCTTGAAAGAGATCAACGGAGCCTTTGGAAGAGATGAAGACAAAATCAGTCTTGGAAGACAATAGTGTTTTGGAAGTGATTAAGGCAGATATGCTTTCGAAAGCTAAAAAGATAAAATATCTTTGTATTAATTTAGAAGTGGATGTGAGCATGCCACATCAGGCGGGAAACAAAATTGGAATAACGTAGGTGTGAGAGTAGCATTTCTCAAAATCTAATTCAAAATATTATTATTTATATTTTTTTCATCTCATCCTAAGAACTTTTGAAAATCTATCAAATGTAACTTTATTGTGGTTAAGTGTTTGATCAATCAATTAGGAAAATAAAGTGTTATTTAAAGTTTTTCATATATATATAAATATATATATATATATATATATATTAGTAGTAATGCAACGTGTAAGGCACGTTGTCCTGTATTACTATCAAATTAATTAAAAAAACATAAATATCTAGTGTAAAAAAAAAATTTGAGTTGCAAGCTACTAATTCAAGTTTAAACAAATTATAAATCCAAGCAAATTTGAGAAATAAAAGATCATGTTTAAAATCTATATTACAATTTGTTTCTTAAGATAAAATAGGAAGTTTTTGTTTTCTTTGCCATTGAAATGACAATTAAAAAGTTTTAGAAATTATGCATCTAGAAGTTGTATGTTTTCTTCATTGATAGCATTTATGGAGAGAATATTGAAGTTTTTCTATTGTTACTTTTGAAGTCGATCTCTATTTGTACCCAATTGTATTATCCATTTTTTGTTTGAACATAGTATTGCAATATTTTGGATATACGATAAATGTTCCTGTACGGAAAAAATTGAGAGTTCAAACATGATTATTAAAGATTTAGAAGTATATTAATATATATCATATAAAGTATAATGACAAATATAAATGTAGACTATGTACTGCTTGGATGAAATAATAATCTTGTCAATACATAAAGTGGAGTGGTTCTTGTATTTGAAGGCAATGGAATCAAAAGAGAAATATATGATCTAATTAGCTAGTAGTAGTGCTTGGAATTCTATTAGGTTCATGAGTGACATATGGTCCTTATTATTATTTACATATGTATGTATATTAGGCAAAATACAAGAACAATAATTGGATGGGTTCATGAATATAGTCGCCAAAGAGATTCAAGACAAATGCATCAAGCTGGACCTAAATAGATAGATTTGAAATTATAACATATTTTACATATATGTAAAACATATGCGTGCTATACATTCAGACACACACACACACACACACATATATATATATGTACGGACAAAAATAATAATTGGGTGAGTTCATGAATGATGTAGGCTTAAGAGATTCTGGAGGAATATTGTATGTAGGCCAAATTGGTCTTTCTTTTCTTTTTTACAAGTACATGAAGGATCTTAAAAATAATTACAACTTCATGTTTGGGTTTTTTGAGTTTTAACACTGATTGATAAAGATGGGATATTCTCATTTTGATCAAATGGGAAAAGAGATATTATAATAATACTTTTTACATTCCTAGATGACATGATTCTTGCTTTTAAATGAATGGTAGAGTTTTATCTATAATCATGAATATAAGATTTGAATGAAAGAGATATTAACGATCATGAAGTGAGTGCTATAATATTATTTATTGACAATTTAATATTGTTGTGTCGAATTCATATAATAACTTTATATAAGAGAATGGACTATTCCATCGAAATCCATATATATCATCATATAATTTCTGATCTAATTATGAAAGTTTTTTCATCATGTGATCATTATATAAATTTTTGAGAAAAAATAAAGTCTCTTAATTATCTTTTAATGGGCCAAAATCGCTTTCCGGGATCCTCTTTCTTAACCCAAAAGAAAATTTAGTGTATTTGAAATGACATGATAATGTATTAAAGAAAACTTCAAATCAAAAGCTAAGAAATAATGGTACTTAGCTACATGTATGGCATGTATTCAAAGGTAAGAAACATATTTTTTTTAATGGAAATTTAATAACTGTATGTGCAATAAAGTTTAAGATGAGTAATTTTGATGCTTCATGTCCTTCTAGAAAAATTGTATAAATTGTACATTAATGCTCGTTGATATGCTTCATGTCCTTCTAGAAAAATAGTATAATTTGTACATTAATGCTCGTTGGTAGCTATCTAGTTAAGTCATGCAAACTTTCATCTACCATCTTCTTATAAATTGCCTTGACATGTACATATGCCTAAAGTCACAAACCAAAAAGAAAAACCCAATTGTAAATTGTCAAGCTGATTAATTAATAATTTTTTAATGCATCTTTTCATAACTTGTGTCCTTAAATCTTTCTTTTCCCATTTTATGTAATTATTGAGTCACATATGATTAGTCTATTACTTATACACACATACCCACACCCCTTATACTTTCTAGGTGGAGATGCATCCCAAAATAAGATATTTTCTAGGTTTGGTGGCGGCTAATTACTCTCATTACTTCTCCAATCTAACAAATCTCACATAATGTGTTCTTTCTAGACATTTTAATGAATTATAGGCAGTCAAACATTTAAGAGAACCCTTAATTTATGAGTTATTTTTGCTTGCAGGTTAAGTCAGAGTATGTTGTATAAATTTTTAAATCATGCCCATCATTTATAGGTTTTTATTTTTCAAATTCTTTTTGCGTTGGGTTCTGTAAATAGGTCATACAGACAAAATTGAGGGGAAAAAAGGGTAGTTCCCTAAAAATAATCCTTAAAAAAAAAACTTAACCATTGCCTTTCAATCATAACTTGAAGATTTATAATGAAGAAAATAAATAGTAGGCATTTATATTGGTATGGAAAGAATATGCTTTTTATTTGTTTTAACACCAGAGCATGACAAAATGAATCTAGCCACTTTGTATAAATCTCCAAGCCCAAAAAGGATTATAAGATTGAACATTAATTCATTATATTTCCTGCTTTTCTCATCAACTAAGCACACAAGTCGTTTTGCCAAATAGAGCGCAATAGTAAAAATAAACAAACCCATTTCAAAGCATGTAACAAACACTTGAGTTCTTAAATGAGGCAAAAAATATAATATCATGCTATAAGATTTATGAATTCTACAAATTCTAACTAGCTAGTAGTAATTCTTGTATTCTCTATAAATTTTAAGTGAATAAATTTAAGTAGTAGGCAATCATTATGAAGAAAAACAAATTGGTTACCTTTCATGCTTGCTCCATCAATTCAATTGCTATGCAACTCAAAGTTTGTTCTGCAATTTCAGCGAACATGATAGGTGACAGTCATCCACTGCCATCATTAACCTCAACATACGCTCGAGAGCTATATAAACATACTATATTTATGAGTTTGAATAATTAAACAATAATTTGAATTGACGATATGTGGTGTTATGACCTAAAATATGAATACAACATATATATCATGGTTGTGCAATACTCATATTCTTGCAATGATAACACTCGAATTGTTCATTTCGTTCATATCCTGTTGCTTTCTTACATTCAGTACAAGACAAGTAATAGAAATCTTGGCGGAGATCAACAATGAAAATATTTGACTCAATCCAAAATTTTGCTTTCTGCATTAAATTTAGAAGAAACACATGATTTTAAATGGCTATAAAGTTTTAGTAAGAGATTGTATTTACTCTAAATATACATGTGGAATAATTTTTACAAGCAATATATATATAGGAAAAAAGTTAAAGAAGATCACATCAAGGATGTGACCAACAAGTAGGTACAATCTAAATTATATAGATTTATCACATTTACATTTGGATAGCAATATTAAGCTGACACTCCAAAATTGAGAAAAAATTTAAAAAAATAAAAATACCATTGAAGATAAAACTAAAAACGTAATAAATAAGAAAAATAAATCGATTGTATTGATTAACTGAAAGAACCTCAACTTCTTTAAAAAGACAAGCAAATTACACGCCATAAGAAAGACAAAGAAAATAAATATACCTTAAATGCCTAAATTATAGTTACAATGAGTAAATATCCTTAACATTGACAACCATTTTTAGTAGCATCATCCATTAAATAACCTTAACAAGAAAAAGATGATTTTTATATTTCTTGGTGCTCTGTTCCTAATCAAAAGAGAAAAAGAATTAGGATTACATAACCAACAAGCATTAAAAAAAAAAATATTATGACCCTTTTAATGACATTATAATTGAGAATGAACCATTTAATCATTAAGTAGTTGTAAATAAATATATATTAATACTTTTATCCTATCATTTTATATAATATGAAGTTATGAACATGATAGACCATTAGTTCCATAAAAATATTTGCACCATACATGCATTTTGAGATCACATAATAATGAATCATCCGAATTCCATCTACTAATAACAAACATTTGACCCATTCTATTTATGAATAACAAACATTTAACCAATACTCTTTTCTTTCTTATTCGTCTATAAATTTTAATCTAACCCATAAATCCACAATAAGCCACGTCAAAATTGGAATAATCAATATATTAGCCTTATTATAACAGCCTATAATTCAAATCAACCATTAATAGTGATTAAAACAAAAAGGGAAACAGACAAAAGATTAAAAAAAAAAAAAAGAATTACAAAAGGCAAAAACCAACAATGGAAAAACAAACAAAAACCATTAATCGTTCTAACAAATAATGGTCATTCAAAGTGGATTTATTTATTGTTGGTCTTTCATTTACTTTATAATTAATCTTTTAAGTTATTAACTACGAGCGAGGCACAATTGCCTTGTATCATTATAAAATAAGTTGTTCAAAAATATAAACATCTAGAGTACAAAAAAAAAATGAGATGAATGAAATAACATAGTTCATTCAAGTTGCAAGCTACTAATTCAAACAACAATAACTTTAGACAAACCATAGGTCCAAGCAAAGGGAAAGATAATTAATGAGGAGATATGTTTTTATTTATTTTATAGGCATTTGGAACTTTTATTGCTTTTGTGGATTTATATGTTGAAGGTTATGCTACTTATTTTGGTATAGTTGGAGAAAACATATATGGTAAATAACAGATTTTTTTAATTAGAATAGGCATAGCCCAAACATAAGGCTATACAAGAGTTTACACGTAGTTAGGAGGAAATAATAGAAACAAGAAAAACATGAAAATGTATATGATTTTATTGAAAAACAAAAAGGTTGGATATTCTAGTAAATTTCAGCTTTGCTTACTATTCACTCCACTATCCTATCGAGCCTCCATAAATTAACAAATTGTAACTTTTTTAAATGAATCTTGGAAAAAAATGGATATTCTAAATAAAAAAGAAAACACTAAATCAAATACAAAATGTATTTGAGATTTGGCAAATACCCACTTCAATATTACTGAAAAATAGAGTCCAATCAAAACCAAATGACAAAAAAAAAAAAACAAAGATTAAAAAAGAAAAAAGAGTTCAACTGCAAAGAAGACTTGAGTACATGGAGCATGAAAACTCAATAACAATTAGGTGAGTTTTTTTGTTTGTTTGTGGGCCACCGGAAACATCTCCAAGGGTATTCCAATTAATGGGACTATAAACATCTCAGCAAGCAATTTTCACTCCATGTAATTCCAATATTTTTTGCTAATAAGTTTGCACATTTCATTTTGCTTATTATAAAAGTAAAATTTCAATCTTAGCTCACAAGTTTCAAAAACTGGGCATCATCTCATTTTCTCAAATTTCTCTACAACTAAATAGAAAAATTTGACTTATTTGCTTGTAAAAACATAATTGCAATATTGAAGAAGGAAAAATATAGGTTAAAAAATAGCTACGTCAACCACATTGAGATTAGAATTTTTAAATTCTAACTCACCACATAAATTTAATGCCGAAAGCAAATCTTTATTTTTTTTATAAGTAATGCCAAAAGGAAATCTAACAACTTATCAAGGTCAGCAGGCCATAAAATCCAATGAATTAATGGGCCATTACATCTCCAATTTTACAAATTACAAAAATCCAACTATTAAATATGAACGCAAACATGAGTAAAAATTTGTATGTGTGGATCATGTAAAACTCACTTTGAAGGGGTTAGCCTTCTCCTCGAAAGGATTGGAATTGTAGTGATTCAATGCACGAGTACTAGAGGGAAAAATAAATATAAATAACGATTTGATTTTGCCCAGTTTTAATGTGAATCATACTAAATGAGAACAATAAATATTTTTTTTTGTGTCTACTGGAGAGCATGTTATATACATACTTTTAAATTTTAAAATTGACATTAAGTTAATAATAATTATATAATGCATAGGTAAATGATGCAATTTTTGTTAAACAAATGCATAAGTAAAAAAATAAATGAGAATGAAGATCACAAACACATACCAACGAAGAATGCCCAATGCATGGAAAGAAATTTTCCTCTCTCTCACAACCCAATCTGAAAGTATTGCGTAAAAAGGTATGGCTTTAGACTTTAATATTCCAATATGGCAAATATATGATAAAAGTCGCATATAAATATCAAACTTTTATTACTTTCATATCAATCCAAAAAAAAAAAAAAAACAAAGATGCAGCAGTATACTGGAAATGTATGGATCACAAAGTCTTGCTTTATGAAATTATAGACATCAAACTTTTCTTTCTTTCAAAAAAAAAAAAAACTGAAAAAAAAACTAATATTCAAAAAGCATCAATAAAACAAGTAATAAAAACATAAGGTAATTAATATACAAAATCACAATTAATAATGTGAAACTAAGCAAGAAGCATCAATGAAAAACATGAAGACCACAGATATATATATATATATATATATATATATATATATATGTATGTATAAAGTTCAAAATTGATAAAAAAAGGTTTAACATTTTTACTTAATACCTTAAACATTCAATATTGCAATGTTTAGGTGATGTTGCATCTATCCATTTACATATCAGTAAAGCAAAAAAAAAAAAAACCTACCAGTTTTGAACAAAAATTGGAAGAAATAAATATTTATCACAAAAATATGAACACCACAAATGCATAATTAACACAAAAAATTATCACGTGCAATATCATGCCACCCAACAGCCAAAACTCAAAACACATCTAAAATGACAAGTTTAAACAGGCAAGCCACATTTGATTTAAAATTCATTTTTTTCTTCTTATTTTAATAACAGACACAATGTTTTATAAACAATTCTTTCAATTTTACAAAATTGCAAGTAGGGGAGATAGAGATAGAGATAGAGACAGAGAGAAGGACATGGAGAGAAGAGATCTACCCTTGCATTCCACCACCAACCCATGCCTCCTTCACACTGCCACCCCTCAATCCAATTCCTTCAAAGACTCGGGAAATACATATATAAAATAAAAATCCTCTAACTTATCATCTTGAATACAATGTTCTAATTATGTATCTCCACAAAGACATGTTGTAACAGATTACTGCCCATCACCATGACCCAACCTCAATAGCACACTTGCATAAATTTTCCTACTTGGGAGAAGTGCATTTCTGCTTGTTTGTTGCTTAAATTAGGTAGTTATATGAGTGTGAAGGAAAACACCTATAGCAGCTATGAGAAGTCTATGAGATTTTTATCTATTCAAGATAACAATAATAATTCCATTTAAGTCCATTGTGGCCCCATCCCCTAATTAATATCACATACAAAAGAATGCAGCACATGCATGAATAGTGAATTGCATGTAAGATAACATCCATGCTTTTAATAAATTATATTAATGGTACCATTCCCTCAAATTATGTCAACAAGCCCTCAAATTATGTCAACAAACCACATAGAGGCCATATATGATAGAAAAGACATTGCACACAACTTCATCACTTGACCCTAAAAGTCACTATATACGAATACCATAGTAAACCCAGTAGACAAGCCAAGTTTGAGCTCTACTAAGTTTGAGCCTATTTCAGATCTAATAAACTCCAAACTACTACATTATAGTTTGTCTTACAAAATAAAAACAATAATCACTATACATTCAAAGTAACTACAAGACTCCCCAAAATTGATGCTAATTTTTTTTGTAATAGTCACTGGCTTAACAAATCAGACAAGTGACAGGGTATGATGTCCTTGGTATGGGCTGTTTAAATAAATTTGTAAATTGTTTTTCTTTAGTTAGCATTATTAATTTGTAGTGTCTAGGCTATTCTCTTCCAGTCAATAATATATATTTTTTAATTATATCATTGGGGTTTTAGCATCTCTTTATTTTATGATGTGATGAAAATTACCACCAGGCTATGTATGTATAACCGGTGATATGTTTGAGAACATTGTTTAACAATAGTTTGGGATGGTCTCTGTTTAATGTATGTTCGAATGTTTTCATTGCTTGTTTAAGCTTCTTATGTTTAAACTACTTTTTATGCGTTCTTCCTGGTCTATTCATTTTTTAAAGGATATTCATTTGAAGTTTTGTAGAGTTTTTATGGCATTACATTTCATTACAAACTCAATTAATTTTCTTCTTTCAACAACTAAGAAAATTAATAAACCAAGAAAACCCTTGTTAATACCTAGTAATAACATAAAAAATAAGCTATGTCAGAAGTTTGTTACAACTTGAATATACCATACTTGAGTAATTTCTTCAATTTTGTTTCTTTAATCAAATCAAGCTGTAGCATGTTTTACAGAAAAATAAAAAGGATAAAGAAGTGAAACTAAAAAAATAAGGAGGATTCATCAAACAAAGCCATTAACACTACCAGTGGGTCTACAACATCATACGACAACCTATGACTACAATGGCTACATGAAGACCATCCATTGCATTTTTTTTTTTTTTTAGAAAAAGGACCACATATTGCCACCCATGATAGCAGAGCTCCTTAAAAGTGCAAATCATCCCCTTTTACCAAATGCTTTCGTATATTTAAGGGCAAAATCCAAAAAGAAGCATGTAGGCTTTAAATATAGGTAGCCAAATGGTTGAGAGAAAGGATTCCAATGAATTATTGATACCTCTGCATGACAAAGATCACCCCCTGTTTCACAAATTCTCATTGTATTTAACCTCCCCATACGAAGGTTTTGAAGGCAAGTTTTCTTTCATTTTCTTTCTTCCACTCCAGTTTAAAGAGGGGAAATTGGGAGAACCATGTTGAGTTTTTTTTTTCCAAATATATTGTGTTTGTGGTTAAAAATATTTATTATAGATGGGATCAAAAAAATATTTTTATCTAGAAATACAATGGGCACAAATGGACAGATCTCAATCAAGCTGACCAGATAGTGAACCAATTGGTTCGTGTGAAGACATAAGGAAAGATCAACACACACATAGAGCTTAAAGAAGTGAAGCAAAGGATAACTAACCCAAAGGTAGGAAACCATCGAAGGGCACTCAGATAGAAGAACCTGCACATCAAAAATTGAAATATATATACAAATTAAACCCAATACAATAAACCCCCAATTTTACTTGACCACAACCCTAAATCTAAGCCATCTATTCATAGAAACTTCAACCTCCTTAACTCACAGATTAGACCTAAAAAGAGAGAAAAAGAAAGAAAAAGAAAATACAAAAATTGAAGAAAACTCCATTCGTACGTTAACCAGCGGGTAAAAAAAATGAAAATGGAAAAATGGAAAAACAAAGAGATTGGAAAAATGAAAATGGAGAAACAAAGAGGGAGAGAGAACGACGCTGATGACTATACCTCACGGTGGCTAAAATCCTTAGTTTTAAAACCCTAAGATCTACAATTTTGTTTAGAGAATCAAAGAGATTGGAGAAATGGAAAAACAAAGAGAGAGAGAGAGAGAAGAGCGTTGGGGTTATACCTCACGGTGGAACTCGTCTGTTGTCCAGCCTGCTCCGCAACTGCTACGACCGCAACCGACGCGAGGCGAGGGAGAGAACTCGAGGGAGATAGCCCAGGCCCGAACTCGTCTTTGCCATGTTCGACAGATAGAGAGAGAATGCGAGAGAGAATTTAGAGGAGAGAGAACCTGAGGACTGAGAGAAATAGCCGACAATGAGAGTGATAAATGAAATAGGTGTAGTCTAATATTTTTCAGGGACAAAACTATAATAAGGCCGAGCAAGTGAAGGGGCATAAATGGAAAGACGTGGACAATGTTAAACAATCTTACTGTTTATTACTGTCGACAATCTCATAGCCACGTTTTAAGTATAAAGATATATTGTATATCATTTCCCTTATTTTTTGATAATAAGATCAACTAAATTTAATTTAAAATCAATAGCATCAAAACATTCAAAGTTAAGAGAAAAAAAATAGATATAGATGGTATCCAAGTTTTTCTATACGGGTACCAACTCAGAACAAACCCAGGCCAAAACTCGTAACCAAAATCCGATTTTCTAGATTCTAGACCAAGTTGGGAAAAAATTCGACCTAGATGAATAAGCCTAAGAGCAACAAGCTAGGATCTGAATAAGCTAAACATCCTATATATCGCAGCAAGTTTTGAGAATCCATGAGAATTATTATTTGGCAAGTGGTTGCTTCTTACAACATTAATTTCTTTAAAGCTACTGAATTCTCTTTGACATTGCAATTTCCCTTGCTATCAAACAATTCATAGAGAGAGAAAGAGAGAGAGAGAGTTGGCGATAGAGGGATGTCGACGAGATTCAGGCACGGGAAAGCTAATGGTGAAGAAGCCTATAAAAGACTTTCTATCTAAGAGCTCAGTTGGGAAGGAAGTGGGGAGGATGACTGGGGCAAAATGCTTTCTATCTAGGAATTTCAGATTGGGACTCGTGAAATCCCTTTTATGTCTCTAATGATTTCTCATATGAAATTTCTTGAAATTTTGATCAAATTTCGTATTAAAATCTCATTGAAAAGTCATGATTTCTCTAAAGAAAATTAGCCATTCTCCTCAAGTGCCCTTATTATGTAAATGTGGTACTAGAAACGTAAATATGATCCCTCAAGTCTCATGCACCACTTGATATATTAATCTTAATATGTTGTCTTATGCCATGGATTTATCACCACTTGATGTATTAATATGTATAGTTTAAATGCGCATATAGAATAATATCTCTATACTTATCAACATATTTAATCTAAATAAACCAGGATGAGGGTCCTTTTAATTTGATATCGGTAGAGATTATGAATCAACCTTACTGACACCAATAAATATCCTTAGTTGGAACATCCGTGGCCAACGTGGTATTCAAGTGCTTTGTGCTAAAGTCAAGGAGAAAGATCTCATTCTCTTGTTTGTACAATAGACGAAGGTTCATGCCAAAGTAATGGAAAAGCTGAAGTTTACACATGGTTTTGAGAATGTATTAGTAGTTAGTAGTGAGGGGAGAAATGGGGGCTTGCGTTGTACTAGAAAAAAGATATCATTGTTAATATTCTCAATTACTCAAAAAACCATGTGCATGCATCTTTACAAACCACCATAATTGATTCTGAGACCTGGTTTCTAGTAGGAGTGTATGGTCACCTTAAGCATAGTAAATGACATGAAACATGGAGGCTATTGAGACAGTTGAAGGTACCGAATGATAAAGCCTGGTTATTATTGGGGGACTTCAACAAGGTGCTATGTCAAGTAGACAAATGGCTTGGATTATACTGAGAAACAAAGGCAAGATTCTAGAAAAGTTCTTAATAAATGTGAACGCCTAGATTTGGGATTTAATGGACTGTCATTTACTTGGTGTAATAATAGAGGACCTCCACATTGTACTAGTGTAAGACTTGACCATTGCTTTTGTAACCTGAAATGGAAGAACTATTTCCCTATGGCAAAAGTAAGTCATGATTCAATGGCTTATTCATATCACTTGTTAATAAAGTTGTAGTTATAATAGGTTGGCCACTACAAACTAGTACAAAAGCTCTTTCGGTTCGAAGCTCTATAGGATGAGGAATGTAAAATAGTGATTGAAAGGGCTTGGACTATTGTAAATGGAATTAGGACAATGGAAGGAGTGATGGCAAATATTAGCAACTGTGGAGAACATTTGGATAGAATGAATAGAATTGTGTTTGGCAATATTCAGAAACATCTTAAACTTGCTAGGCAAAATCTTCAACATATCCAAGCATCGTATCCAAGGGGACATAATCAAGCAGCAGTGAGACTTGAGGTTCACAAATGGTTGGAAAAAAGTGAGATTATGTGGCAGGATTATGTGGCAGCAAAGGTCTCGAGCATTATGACTTTCTGAAGGGGATCTCAAATACTAGTTTCTTCCATCATAAAGCTTCACAACGCAAGGCAAAGAATATGATTAAAGGCATCAAATATTCTACAGGGATGTGGCATGAGAATGAGGTCAAAGATTATGTGATACTAGCTTACTTTCAAGATCTATTTACAGTTTCAACAGAAAAGGGTAGTGCACAATTTCTGGATAGTTTAGAAAGCTGAGTTTCACTTGAGATGCAAGCTAGTTTAGAGGTAACTTTGTTGCTCAAGAGGTCGAGGATGCTTTCAAAGATATGAATCCTACAAAATCCCCTGGACTAGATGGTATGACTCCTCTATTTTATCAGAAATACTGGTCAATTGTTGAACTGATGTTACTTATGCTGTCTTATCCTCTCTGAATAGTGGTTGTTTTCCCCCTAAACTAAATCATACTTTTATTACATTGATCCCCAATAAGCATTTTCCTTTCAACAATTTTCAAAATACTAAGTTAGGAGCTAGCCCTTCCTATGTATGGGGAGGCATATGGGAAGCAAAATGTTTATTATTGCAGGGTTGTAGGTGGAGAGAAGAAGATGGAAGGTCCATTAACATCTGGTTAGACCATTGGTTACCAAATCACCAACTTATCCCTCCTCATGCTTCTCTCACAAGTTCGATGCAAACTAGATTGTTTCTAAATTGCTAGAGCAAGGTGTGAATAGACGGAATGTAAAGAAGGTGCATAGATTTTTGCTACAATCAGTAGCCTCTAAAGTTCTTAATTTAATGCTACCTACTTAAGCAAGACCCGACAATTTGGTTTGGGAGCATGAGAAGAATGTCAAGTTCAATGTGAAGTCTGCCTATCAATTTTTCATGCAAATTGGACAAACACACCAGTCGAGGGAGGTCTCTTATGGTGAAGAACAAAGAAAGTTATGGAGAAATTTGTGAAAAATGAGACTTCCAACTGGAGTCAAGATCTTTGCTTGGAGATTGTGTAGAAATAGATTATCAAGCTTGAAGAACATGCAAGAAAAAAGGGTGTTGATAGAACGTAAGTCATGTCGATGGTGTCAAGAGGGGGAGGAAGGTATTAATCATGCTTTATTATATTGTCCCATGAATTTTATGTTCTCTCAATTTGTAGTATTGCAAATAAACCATATCAAGTAGGTATTAGTAGTCATACTTCACCTACTGAGTATAAATAATGGTGAGGAAGTTGATAAGCTGATTAACCATTCTTAGGGGATGTGGTTTAGGCGTAATCAACTTTACTATGAAAACAAGAAGATGCTGCTTGCGGATGCCGTGAATTATGCTTTCACAATATGCAATGAGCATAAACTGGTGGAAACAGGAAAAAGAAAAAGCTTGAGATATAGTGAAAAATGGGAAACACCTGCTCCAAGTGTATTAAAATTGAATGTGGTTGGGGCATTGTTTCCAGATTACTATCACTTTAGGATTTAAATGGTTTTAAGAGATTATTTGGGACAAGTAATGCTCACTGCAAGCAAACCAGAACATCATGTTTTAAATCCAATGCAAGTGGAACTCCTAGCAATACTAAGAGGCCTACATATTTGCTTTCCTTTGGGAATTAATGCTCTCCAAATTGAAAGTGATGTTGTGCTTGTGGTCTAGGAGATAAACAGTGAAACATGTAGGCCTAAAGTTGAGTTATGTATGGTTTGTCGCTAAATTCATTGGACCACAGACACGGTTTATCAAATAGAGAATTTAGCCATTACTATGTGTTCTCCAAGCTGATAGTGATGCTCTGCTTGGAGAAACTTGTTGTATGGAATACAAAACTTATTGAAGCGATTCCCAAATGTAACAATCTAACACAAGGGTTGATCAACTAATTTTGTTGTCCATGTTTTGGCAAGACAGTCATGGCATAGACATGATCTAGTGATTTGGTGGAATTCTTTTCTAGATTGTGTTTCCAAATCATTTGGAGTGATGCCTTGATGTAATTGTATTTGTTGATGAATGAAAGTTAGTTATGTTTATTATAAAAAAAATGCTAAATACTATGATAGAAAGAAAAATAAACATAAATATTTGGTTACATAAAATAACTTTATTATCGGAGATATTGCAAAATTGTGAATTGTATATAAAAAAAAAATGTATTATTCACGAAGGGTTTATAGGTTGCTTAAGATTTGATGATAGAGAATAACTATTTTTAAATCTGGTGTGTAAAGTATTACTTACTATAAATCCATTATATTTATAAAATAAGTGAAAGTATCAAAGTTTTCTTATTTAAAAATTATATAAATTGATGTAGTAAGTTTCCACAACAATACTGTAATTAGTGCATTAATTAAAAAATTTATAAATAAATTTATTTTTGATAATACTAGATGAAAAAAAATTAAAGACGTTGTTTTTCAACTCAATAAAAAATAAAATTGAAAAGGTGCCACATCACAAATATTCAAATTTCAAGGATAAAAAGTATCCACTTTGTTTTTTTTTTCCCCTTTATTTTTTTTAGGTGGGCCTAGATCATTTTTCATTCGGTCCTTTCGACCCTGGCCATAGCTTCCAACCAAATCTAAAGCCTTTATTTTATGTTCAGTCTCTTCTGGTCTGGAGATCCGAAGGAAATTGAAAGTTGGAATTAATATTTTGAATATTGTATTGATGGGCGTATCTGTCGTATCACTAAAATAAAATATTTTATTATCAATATCATTTCGTGTATCATTTTGAAATAATTTATACATAAATAAATTAAATATATAAATACATTTATAAATTATATTTCAAAATAATAGTTAATATATGAATAAATTATATATAAATATATATATATGTAATTAATTTAGTTTAAAATGAAGTTAAAAAATAGAAAAAAAATGAAAAAAAAAGGTGAGAGACTAAAATCCGATACGGCCAAAACACGAATATCGACTGGTACAGGCCGGTACGGCCAAAAAATTGCCCGAAACGAAATATATATTTTTTTGTACTAGACGAAGGTCGGTACAACTTATTTCGACCGATACGGCCGGTACCGGTATGAAATTTTAAACCTTAGTTGGAACCCCACGCCGCCAACAGTGCGCACTTTCGCTCTTTTTTTTTTTTATCTTTGAAAGCAAGTATTTTATAGATAAATTATAAAAATACAATGATACAAAATTCAACAAAGTGAAAGTCTCCAATAGTCATTCTAAAGTTTAAAAAAAAAAAAAAGCACAAAAAAATAAAGAGAAAAGAAAAATAGGACTATCTCGCCAATAAATTAGCTCCAACTCATCCCAAAGATTCGCTTGTTAGAATATTTCAAATTTTCACATTCTTATTTATATATGAGAAATAATATTTGTATTATCCATTTACAACTTTTTTATAAATTTTTTTAATTTAATTTTTAATTTAATTTAATAATTAAGAATATAAATATTAATAAAATTATATATTTTTTTAAAATTTTTTAAAATTTTTTCAATGATTAAAAATATTAAAAAAATACTTAAAAGAAGATAATAAAAAATTAAAAAACTTAAATACACTATAAATTATAAAAATATTGTAAAAATAATTGTATGAGTATCACTACTCTTCATTTATTGAGCATTACTATAGAACATCTACACTCATCATACTCACCCTCATATAAACAATAATATATTACTGTTCATGTGAAGGTGAATGTGTTAAGTGTGAATGCTTTCAATTATTTTAGTTATTTATTTATTCTTTAAAAAGTATAATCTATAATGAAACGAAGATCGATTGGAGGTCCGGCTGCCGTCCCCTGTCCTACCACTAAAATTATGTGAATGATCCCACTACTATTATTTTAAATCTTGTATAGTGATTTGCATAGTAACTTGCATAATAATTTCAATGCTTATAAATATGGGTTTCAGTTGTTATGAAATTCATAAGAAAATATAGAGAAAGAATAAAGTTTCAGTTATTAAGAGTTCTTAAAGAGTTTCTTATATATTTCTCTCTTGCAATAATCGTTTCTTTTTTAGTTTTATAACACGTTATCAGTACGACGGTTTTACCAATTCTGAAACTAGTAGTCTTATTACTCTGTAAGTTTTTCAATATATTATTTGTAGTCTTTGATATATTTTATTGATGATTATTATTTAAAATCTGTGTAAATTTATAAATATATTTTCTAAAATACACATATTTATTTCATTATTTATATGTGTAAAAAATGACAAATCTTACAAAATTAGAATTTGTTGCTCTTGATATATTTGGAAAAAATTATTTTTTCTGGATACTTAATGCTGAAATCCATCTTGATGCGATAAACTTGGGTGAAATAATTAAAGAAAGAAATCAAACGTCCCTGCAGGACCGTGCTAAAGTAATGATTTTCCTTCGTCACCATATTCACGAAGAATTAAAAACTGAATATCTTACAATATAATATATCTATATTTTATGGAAGAGTTTAAAGGAGAGATATGAACACCAGAAGACTGTCATCCTCCCAAGAGCTCATTATGAATGGTTGCACATGAGGTTGCAAGATTATAAAAGTGTTAGTGAGTATAATTTCACACTTTTTAAAATAAGCTCAGTACTAAAATTATGCGGTGAGAAAATCACCGATGATGATATGCTTGAGAAGACTTATTCTACTTTTCATGCCTCGAATGTGCTCCTACAGCAACAGTATCGAGAGAGAAAGTTCAATAACTATTCTGAACTTATATTATGTCTTCTAGTAGTTGAGCAGAATAATGAGTTCTTATTTAAAAACTAACAGTTACGTCCTACTGGCTCAATATCATTCCCTGAAGTGAATGGTAATAGGTTTGCATCATTCTCAGAAGTGAATGGTGCATCCTTTAGAAGAAATCGGTGGCGTGGACGTGGTAGGAGAAATTATAAAAATATTGGTCCAAAAAATGACCACGGTAAAATAGATAATAATAATATACTGTATCACCAGAAGTAGTACAATTCAGAAAGAGGTAAAAATTCCCAGAATAATTCTTTAAAGAGAAGTGAAGAGGTGTGCTATAGATGTAGAATGACTGGATATTGGTCATGTACTTGTCATATGGCCAGACACTTAACTGATTTATATCAAGCATCTATTAAAGGAAAGAATAAAATGCATGAAATAAATTTAGTAGAACTATAAGATGATTTATTAGATTCAGTAGATGTAGATGTTACACATCTTCATATCTCTGATTTCTTTAATCACTTGAAGGTAGAATTGACCACTTAATTGGAGATAGAAGTGTTTCACTCGATTAATGTATTTTCTTTCTATTATCTGTAATAAAAGTTTTGTATATTTTTGAAGAATCATGGATCACATTGATGAATTTTTTATCTCTGAATTGAATGATAAAGATATATGTCTGGCTGATAGTGCTACAACTCACATAATTCTCAAAGAAAAGAAATATTTTCAAAATCTAACACTAAGCAAAGCCTATGTTCATACCAAATCAAGTTCATCAGATTTAATTGAGGGCTCCGGAAGAGTTTATATTGTGTTGCCTAATAGTACCAAATTTTGTATTGATGATGCTTTATTCTCTTTATAATCCAAAAGAAATTTATTGAGTTTCAAATATATACGTTGTAATGATTACCATATTGAAACGACCAATGAAGACAGTAAAAAGTATCTTCTTATTACTAAAACAATATCGGGCCAGAAGCTCGTATTAAAAAAACGGCTTACTTTATATTCTGGATTGTATTATATAAAGATAAGAATAATTGAATCATATGTGATAATGTACCAGAAGTGCATTGACCCCAAAATATTTATGACTTGGCATGATCGCCTTGGATATCCGGAATCTATAATGATGAGACGAATTATTGAAAATTCGCATGGGCATCCCTTAAAGAATCAAAAGATATTTCTACCCAATGAATCTCTGTGCTCTGCATGTTCTCAAGGTAAATTAATTATCAGACCATCTCTCTCAAAAGTCATTATTGAATCTCCATCCTTTTTACAAAGGATTTACGGAGATATATGTAGGCCCATTTATCCATCAAGTTGACCATTTAGATAATTTATGGTTTTTATTGATGCATCTAGTCGATGGTCACATGTTTGTCTGCTTTCCACTAGAAATATTGCATTTGCTAGACTTCTTACTCAGATAATCAAACTACGAGCACAATTTCCTGAGTATCCAATTAAGACCATTCGATTGGATAATGCAGGTGAATTTTCATCTCAATCTTTTGATGATTATTGAATGTCAATAGGAATAGATGTTGAATATTCTGTTGCCCATACACATACTCAAAATGGTTTAGCTGAATTTTTGATCAAAAGACTTCAGTTAATTGCTAGACCTTTACTTATGAAATCAAGACTTCCTATTTCGGCTTGGAGACATGATATACTTCATGCAGTATCATTAATTCGCATTAGACCATCTGCATATCATAAATATTCTCCATTACAGCTTGCATTCGGTCAACAACTAAATATTTCTCATTTTCGTCCTTTTGGATGTACTGTATATGTTCCAATTGTACTTCCACAACATATAAAAATGGGTCCTCAATGTAGATTTGAGATATATGTTGGTTTGATTCTCCATCTATTATCAGATATCTTGAGCCCCTTATAGGGCCTTACATGAGATATGTTTAAAGCACGTTTTGAGAATTGTCGTTTTGACGAATATTCTTTTCCATTAATGGGTAAAGAAAAGTCAGTACCTGAAGCACGACAAGATATTACTTAGGATAATAAGACCTTGTCTCAATTTGATCCTCCTACAAATGAATGTAAACTAGAAATTCAGAGGATTATTCATTTACAAAATGTTACAAATCAATTACCAGATGTATTTACTAATACTAAAGGTGTAATAAAATCTTATATTCCTGTTGTTAATGCTCCAGCAAGAATTGAAGTCTCTGAATGACAAATTGTCAAAACAGCAATAGGTGAGTCTAAGACATGCCTGAAGCGTAAAAGACCTATTAGTGCAAAGATAAAATCCCCAGAAGGAAAAGAATACAAAATGAATTTAGTATTCCTGAAGAACACGTACCCACAATACAGGCTACAAATATAATTGGTACTCCTAAAGAGCTCAAATCTTCTATTCCAGATGCTCCTGAAAAGGAAACTCCTGAAAAGTATAAATCTCTTGAAAAGGGACCTCCTAAAAAGGTGTTTCATAAAATGTTTTCTCTGAAGAGGAACATGTACCTGAAAATAATGATATATCAATACATTTCAGGAATACTGGAGAAATTCTAGATAGAAATAAAACTGTTGTCGACAACATATTTTTATATAAAATGGTCATTGACATTACCAGAAGTAATGAAGAAAGTGAATCAAGAACCGTCGAAGAATGTCGACATAGAAATGATTAGTCAAAATGGAAAGCAGCCATTGAAACTGAATTAAATTCACTAGCAAAGCGAGAATTATTTGGACCTGTTGTCCAAACACCAAATGGTGTAATACCTGTTGGATATAAGTGGGTATTTGTATGAAAACGTAATGAGAAAAATGAAATTGTGCAGTACAAAGTACGGTTTGTCGCACAAGGTTTCCTACAGAAACCCGGGATTGATTATGAAAAAACATATTCTCCCATTATAGATGCAATCACATTTAGATTTTTGATTAGTCTAGTTGTTACAAAAGGATTAGAAATGCGGTTGATGGATATGGTCATTGTATATTTATATAGATCCTTAGACTATTACATATATATGAAAATCCCTGAAGGATATAAAATGCCTGAAGCATCTACAAGTACATCTAGAAATATATACTCTATCAGATTACAAAGATCTTTATATGGGTTGAAGCAATCCGGACGCATGTGGTACAATCGCTTAAGCGAATATCTATTAAAAGAAGAATTTGAGAATAATCTTATATGCCCATGTGTTTTTATTAAGAAATCAGAATCCAAATTTGTCATTATTGCGGTTTATGTTGATGATTTAAATATTGTGGAAACTCCTGAAGAGATCTCAAGAACTGCTACATATTTAAAGAATGATTTTGAAATGAAAGATTTTGGTAAAACAAAACTTTGTCTCAGCCTGCAGCTCGAGCATTTGTCAAATGAAATTTTTATTCATCAGTCCATGTATACTGAGAAAGTCCTGAAGTATTTTTATATGGACAAAACTCATCTCCTGAATATTTCAATGATTGTTTGAACACTTGATGTGAAGAATGATCCATTCCGTCCTTGTAATGAAGATGAAGAAATTCTTGGTTCTGAAGTACCATATCTCAGTGCAATTGGAATTTTGATGTATCTTGCAAATTGCACTCGACCAGATATTACATTCTCAGTTAATCTGATTGCAAGATATAATTCTGCACCAACTCGAAGGCATTGGAATGACATTAAATATAGGGGTGGTCAGCGGGTACTCGTACCCGCTGACCCGCTCGCAAACCGCCCCGCCCCCGCCTTGCGGGGCGGGTTAACCCGTTCGACGACAACGAACGGAATAAACCCGCCCGCATTTTGAGGTATGGACGGGGGCGGGGGCGGGGGCGGTATAGCTTTGACCCCGCCCCTGCCCCCGCATATATATAAAAACCCAGATGACTCAAAACGGCGTCGTTTTGTCATCTAGATTTTTTTAAACTTTACTTACATAAAACAACGCCGTTTTATATAAACGGCGTTGTTTTATGTAAACGAATTTAAGAATTAAGCCCTCCCCCTCCCCCTTTCGATCTCCGTCGCTTACTCTGTCTCTCTCTCGTCTCCCTCTCACTCTCTCTCTAAAATCGAAGCAAACCCTAGCCTTAAAACACACCTCAGGCCACCGTCATCACAGCTGTTGGCCACCGTCGCTGCCAAGTGCGAAGAATCCCTCTCTCTCGTATTCGATAGTTCTCATGTTCTCCCTCTCGGCCTCTCCGATATTTCTCCGAATCTCCTGCTAGGTAATCACTAATCTCCCATTTTTTTCGTTTTGATTCTTCAAAATTTGAAATTATATGATTGTGTTGAAAACTTGAATTTATTGAATAATTGATTATGAGTTTATGGAGTGGATTGTGTTGAGACTTGAGTTGTTCTAGGGTTTGGATTCTGGATGCCGATTGCCGATGGATCCGATTATCTGAAATTTGATTGATTCGGTAACCCGTAACATATATAATGTATATATATATTTTTGTTATGTAAATTGTAAGGATTCTAAATTTGCAGTTATGCACAAAGCTCTCATTATATTTTATTAAAAATTATTTTTAGTTGCATTGAATTATTGATTAAATGTGTCACATTTTAAATTAATTTATAGATTAATCACTTAAATAAAAATATATATTGAAACCATAAAAAATCGACTGACATACTGTAAGTATTGAAACATTAAAAAAAAAAAATTGAATTTATGATATTTAGATATTGAAATAAACTAAAATTAAAAAATTAAAAAAATAAAATTATTGTTTGAAAAATAAAATCACTACTAACCATACATGTTAACTATAAGTCTATACATCTCAAAATAAAATAAATGAGAATATACATACACACACATATATATTTGTGATGTCATGTTAAATTAATAGGCAAAATGAGTGATATAATCATATAAATTATTATAGTTTGATGCGTTAGGTATTATTTGAAAGTTAGACAATTGAGTCTAATTTTGAATTGAGATTTGAGCCTATTATATTTTGGTATGACCATTTGTGTTGCATTTATTATAATTTCAGATTTGTTGTAAATGGAAAGTCCAGAGGATTCTAGTGCGAGCTCCCCGGAGGGGGCCTTGGGTACCTCCGGCCCTAACCCTAACCCTAACCCTAACCCTAACCCTAACCCTATCTTGACCACTACCACTACTACTACCACTACCCCTAATCCTACCAGTACTCCCCTTCCGGTTGAGACCCCTGACCCTACTCCTACCACTACCACTTGTCCCGCCCCCAAGCGACAGCAAGAAAGCTCCATCCATAATTTGGGCTCATGTCACCAAGATAGAAGGTGGTGACCCCGATGATCCAAAAGCCAAATGCAACTATTGTGGCAAAATTTATGGGTGCCACTACAAGAGACATGGCACTTCCCAGATAAAATTGCACTTGGAGGAACAGTGCAAAAAATTTCCAATTTTGAAGTCTTTGGTAGAGAAGACCCAATCCAGGCTTGAAGTTGGATTTAAAAAAATGGGTGAGGGGAGTAGTGGGGAGTTGGCATTAAAGGGGTATACAAAATATGATCCTAACGAGACTAGGACACACCTAGCTCGCATGATTGTTATAGATGAGATGCCTTTCCAAGTGGTTGATGGGAAAGGGTTCCAAGCCTATTCTAGGTACTTTGAACCAAGATTCAATATTCCTTCTCGCCATACGGTGGCAAGAGATGTTAAAAAACTTTATAGATCAGAAAAAGAGAAGTTGAGGGGTTTATTGGCGGGGGAAAATGTTTGCCTCACTACTGATTGTTGGACTTCTTGTAATAATCTTAATTTTATGTGTATGACTGTTCATTGGGTTGATGGGGGTTGGACATTGCATAAGAAAATCCTCAAATTTTGTCAAACAACTGTTCACAAAGGTGAGACGATAGGGAAGGCCTTAGAGGCCGCTGTAAAAGAGTGGGGGTTAACTCGGGTTTGCACTTGCACGGTTGATAATGCCGGGGTTAACGATGTTGCAATGAGACATCTTAAAACTCTCATGAATAATGCGAGTAGAATGATTTTGGGTGGGGATTATTTGCATGTGCGATGTGCAGCACATATTCTTAATTTGATTGTGGGTGATGGCTTAGATAAGCTTGGTGACTCGGTTGCTCGGGTTATGACTGATGTGAGATGGGTCAGATCTTCTCCTGCTAGATTGGCTAGGTTCAAAGTTGCTGCAACTACTGTGGGTATAACATGTAAAAAAGGTCTTTGCACTGATTTGTCTACAAGGTGGAACTCAACCTTTTTGATGTTGGAGGCAGCTCAAGAGTATAAGTTGGCATTTGATACATTGGGTAATGAAGACATACAATATGTCAAGTATTTTGATGAAAAGTTGGGGCATCCTTTGTCTAATGATTGGGAGGTTGTATCTATTTTTATAGAGTTTCTGAGAGTTTTTTACAATGATACCAAAGTTTTATTTGGTTCTCTATATCCCACGGCACATCAATTTTGTCAACAAATAGCCAAGGTGAAAGAAGAATTAGATGATATTGTAGCAGGTAGTAACACCATATTGCGGGAGATGTCTAGGACCATGATGGAGAAATTCGACAAATATTGGGGGGAAGAGTTTGATAAAGCCAATATCTTGTTATATGTTGCATGTGTCCTTGACCCACGGTTTAAGGTTAAAGGCATGGTATTTGGGTTGACTGATACAATTGGTAAGGATTGTGCGTCAGCTGTTGCATCTCGAGCTCAGGAAACACTTGTTAGATTATTTGATGAGTTCACTATCGTGGGAGGTGGTAGTGTTGCAGCCCCTACAGCCACAGGTATCCCCCCACCAGGTGCAGATGCTAGGCGTGGAAAAAAACGTAAAATGGACTGGGGTGACAAGATGGAGTCGACCCCTTTGGATTTTATGGGTTCCACCATAGATACCCAGTCAGAGGTAGACAGATATTTGGCATTGGATCTTCATCCATTTGTACGAGATTTTGATATATTAGCTTGGTGGAAGATGAATGTCTCCAAATATCCCGTATTTTCAAAGGTTGCTCGTAGTATCTTGGCCATCCCGATCAGTATAGTAGCCTCAGAGTCGGCCTTCAGCACTGGAGGGCGCGTATTAGATCCTTTTCGGAGCTCATTAGATCCTATCACTGTTGAGTCCCTGATTTGCACACAGAATTGGACCACGGGTGCTGAAATTCATATTCCGAAGGTTATTGATTATGATCCGGTTGAGGCCGAGGACGAGGCTGCTGATCAGTTTGGATCTGGTAAATTGTTACGCAATAAATATTTACATTATTTTGTATTTATTCAATTAAATTTAATGTTACACAGATTTTACATTTAATTGTTGTAATTTGTAGCGATCGTAATGCCAACACCTGGGACACCGTCAACAGCTACCTCTGCTGCAGTATGACCTACGTCACCTACCAACCCATCACCATGGTTTATACTTTACACAATTGTTTTTTAATTATTGTTTACATTTATAATTTTATAATATTTGTAATGTTAGTTTTTAACTTATTTTGTAATTCTTATTTATGATTTTCGACATTTTTTAATTTCTATGACAGTATTATTTTGTATGTCAATTCAAATTGTCAAGCCCATCTTTTAAGTTAATAACCCAATTTAATTTTGGTAAGTAACTTAGTATTTTAATAAATTATTGTTTTTTTCATATTTATAATTTTATTATTATATTTGTACTCTAATTGTTTTTTAACTTATTGTTGCAGGTTAAGCTTAAGCCTTAAGGCCCAACAACCCCACAGTCCCCATCTAAGTTTGCATTATGACTCTTTTATCGTGACAAAGTCCAATCACCAGTGTCCAAAGACCATTATTATCAATCTTATTTTTTATAATTTTGTAAATTGTAAATTTGTAAATTTGAAATGTTAATAGTTAATAGTACAATTTGTAATTTTGTATTTTGTAGGATTTATTTATATTATTGTAAATTTGTAAATTGTAATAGTTTAGTAACTAGTGTAGACTTCTAGTAGTTTTTATTTTTAAATTTTAACTTTTAACTGATTTAGACTTTTAGATTTTTAGTTATGTTTTTTTTAAATTATTTTGTCATTTTAGAATTTAGTAATGATAATTATTTAGTATTTAATATATTGATATTTATTATTATGAAATTATATCAGGTTTGATGATTTTCTGAGTCGAAAATGGTTTAAAAATTTGATCTGGGCCGAAACAGACCCAGACAACTAGGTCAGGCCCAACAGGGGCGGTGGCGGGGGGCGGGCGGATGGAGATTCCCCCGCTCCCCCCGCTGATAGGCGGGGTACCCCGCCCCGTGCAACCGGGGGCGGGGTGCGGTTTATATTAATGACCCCCCGCCGGGGCGGGGGCGGGGGCGGTAGTTGGAGGACCCCGTCCCCGGTAGGGCGGTGATCACCCCTAATTAAATATGTTCTTCGTTACCTTCATGGTACGGTTGATATGAGATTATTTTATCAACGTGGATCAAGTCCACAATTGATTGGGTATGCAGATGTATGTTATCTTTCAGACCCACACAGAGGTAGATTTCAAACTGGATATTTATTTACTTATGAAGATACTGTCATATTATGGAGATCTGTTAAGCAGATACTATCTGCTATTTCTTCAAATCACTCAGAGATTATTGTTATTAATGAAGTAAGTCGAGAATGTATTTGGCTGAAATCAGTAATTCAATATATCTAGGAAAAATGTGGACTCCCCATGATGAATAATAGCCCAACAATTTTATATGAAGATAATACTACTTATATCACTCAAATCAGATGGGGATATATCAAAGGTGACAGAACCAAACATATTTCACCTAAATTTTGTTTATACTCATGAACTTCAAGAGAAAGGTGAAATTGATGTCAAACAGATACGATCTAGTGATAATCTGGTATATTTATTCACAAAGGCATTACCAACTGTGACATTTAAGAAGATTGTGCATAACATTGGAATGCAAAAACTCAAAAATCTATCATGTACTTTTTAGGGGGAGTAAATGTCCTAAAGACTCATGCCAATTGTACTCATTTTCTTTTGCTAAGATTTTGTCCCATTGAGCTTTCCTTTGTAAGGTTTTAATGAGGCAATCTTAAAGTATTTGTGGATACATAAGAAGACTGTACTCTTTTCCTTCGTCATTGATTTTTCTTTTCATTGGGTTTCTCCTTGGCAAGATTTTAACGAGACAAATTCTTTATGGGTGGTCATTTAAGGGGGAGTGTAATGAAACGAAGATCGATTGGAGGGACGGCTGCTACCCCCTATCCCACCATTAAAATTATGTAAATGACCTCACCACTATTATTTTAAATCTTGCATAGTGACTTGCATAATGACTTGCATAGTAATTTATATAGTAATTTCAAATACTATAAATATGAGCTTCAATTATTATAAAATTCATAAAAAATATAAAAAGAAAAAAAAGTTTCAGTTATTAAGAGTTCTTAAAGAGTTTTTTATATATTTATCTTTTATAATAATAATTTCTTTTTTAATTTTATAACATAATCTTAATTTTTCTTTATTTCTCTGAAGAAGTATAATCTTATTTGAAATTGAAACCAATTATTACCTCACTTTATTCTTATATAAAAAAAAAAAAGTTTATTACCTCACTTTCTTCTCTCTCTCTCCAGCCAACAACAAAGACGCCGACGACCGCCTCCACCGCTACCAGAGGAGCTGCAGAGCGACGTCGTTTGCACGCGGAAGATCCATTTTTGCATTCGCATCTCTTCTCCTATTATACTTGCAGAATCTGATCTCGCTCACTCTGTGTAAGCACAATTCGATCCCTATCACTTTCTTCGAGTCCAAACTTTCTCGCATATTCTCCTTAAAAATTCAAGGTCATATCCGCAATATAAATCGTCTCTTCCTCTTTGTTTTTCCGAGAAACAGCCAGAATCTTCATATCCTCGTTATTTCTGCTCTGGAATTTTGATTCTCTGGTCAGGAACTGTGAATATATCAAGGCTTGACAGCGGACGTTTGGATTGCATCACTGTAGAGTTGTGTATTAATACTGGTGGGGGATTAGGGTTTCCCCCGAAGGTTTAAGGAATTTCAAGGGTTTATGGTGGAGCAGTGAAATGCTAGATTTGTTGAGTTGGTTCTGACGAGTGTTTATTTGGCTGTAAGGTATTAGGATTCGTGGATTGAGGTGGTTAGGTTATTTGATGGAAGATTAAGAAATGGTGCGGCTTCTTGGACTGACTCGCGGGCAATCGGATGAGTTGCCTCGCGAGATCACCTCGCGGATCAACCGGGCGAGTGATACCGGTGAGAATGGGTGGCTCATTCGTTTCTTCGACTCTGCGTTCTTCTGTGAGTGGATCGCCGTCAGCTATTTGTACAAGCATGATCACTCTGGGGTACGGGACTACCTCTGTAATCGAATGTACACTCTACCCTTACCGGGTATTGAGAGCTATTTGTTTCAGATTTGTTACATGATGGTGCACAAGCCGAGCCCTTCTTTGGATAAGTTTGTCATTGATATGTGCTCAAAATCTCTGAAGATAGCTCTGAAGGTGCATTGGTTTCTAATGGCTGAGATTGAGGATTCAGATGATAATGAAGGGATTAACAGGATTCAGGAGAAGTGCCAAATTGCAGCGACTTTGATGGGTGAATGGCTTCCTTTGAAACAGCCTCAAACTGTGCCGTCGAACCCTGGTAGCAAGAACTTGGTTTTTAATAAGATACTATCATCAAAACAGCGGCTGTTGTCACTTACATCTTCACCGCCGTTCCAGAAGTCTTTGTCATTCTCACCTTCTCCAGCAAAGAATTTGCAGCAGGACGGTAGTCAGTTACCTTCTGAAGAGAACAACATCTTAAAGAAATTTATTCCAAGTCCAAAGTTGCTATTTAGGAAGTCAACAGAGAAAGATGATGATGGATCGGAGAAGGATGGGTTCTTTAAGAGGCTTTTGAGGGACAATAGAGGTGATGATGAGGCAGGCTCAAAGGTTCGAGATATGTTTCTTTTCAGGAAGTCAATGGAGAAAGATGATGATGATTCTGAAAAGGATGGATTCTTTAAGAGGCTTTTGAGGGACAGTAGAGGTGAGGATGAGGAACTGACGGCAAGCTCAGAGAGTCTTTTTAAGAGGTTATTTCGTGATAGCAAGAGTGGGTCCAAGGATAAATCAGTGGAAGATGATGAAAAAGAAGGTTTCTTTCGTAAGCTTTTCAAAGAAAAGTTTGACAACAAGAAGAATGGGAATGAGAGGAAGGAAGATGAAGATATTATTGACTTTGAAGCAAAATGTTCCAAATCTGTTGAAGATGATGAGAAAGAGGGGTTCTTTCGGAAATTATTTAAAGATAAATCTGATGACAAGAAAAATGAAGATATTGTTAACTTTGGAGAGAAAAGTTCCAAATCTGTCGAAGAAGATGAAAAAGAGGGTTTCTTCCAGAAATTCTTCAAAGATAAGTTTGAGGACAAAAAAGATGCAAATGATAAAACTGATGAGGGGTGCGCCAATTGTGAGGAAGAAGAGGCTTCTGACTTTTCATTGTTACGCAGAGTGTTTCGTGTACACCCTGAAGATTCCAAAATTACTGTTGCTAATGAAAACAACAATGGTGGTAGCTTGCTTGAAAGTAGTTCGGGAACTGAGAGTTTTTTCCGCAAATTGTTTAGGGATCGTGACCGTTCAGTGGAAGACTTGGAGTTATTTGGTTCAAAGAAGCACAAAGAGGTTTGTTAGAATTGGTTTGCCCTCCATGTTTTATATGCTAATATGAAAGCATGACCTTATGTTACAACCCCTTCCAGTAGGTTAGGAGTTTTACGTGCTTTCGTAACTATTACCGGTAAAGAGAGACAAAATATTTAAAATACCCAATTTATCGGAAATAATTTTCCTACGAAAAATATCACATAAAATATAATCTCATAGCAAGAAAATTTAAAACTGATCTTTTAGTGAAAAAACACTTATCAACTAAGCCTGAAAATCCCTTGAAGCATGATTTATGCCTTGCCGTTAACTCATCAACACCATCTTCTTTACCTGGACATTTTGAAAACATAGGGCTTTTTTGAAAGAGTGCGTACTTAATACATATACTAACCTAAATGTGTGACATGTACTATACATAACTCATTAAACTTGTCTTCCCCTTTCTTTAATGGTTAGCACACCTTAACCCTTGCGTGCAAGGATGTGCATTTGTTGCATTGCCTGTGGCCTCAAGGGAAACTGCTTAACTTATCATAACATACTATGGTGGACCATGCACATATTATTGTGGACCATGCTTCAAAGATGTATTCGGTTTGAAAGTGAACTTATCCAAGTAGCAGTAAAAGTAGTTGTGTTGTTAGTAGCGGCAACTCAAGGTAGCGAAAGAAAGCTCCTCTCCAGTTGGTAACATTCTCAACATCCGATTGCTGGCTAACACCCTTGGACGTCAGGTCTCCTATTTTCCCACGAAATACATTGGCTTTCCTTTGGGGGCCACTTCCAGGGATAAATCCATATGGGATGAAGTAATCGAGCAGATTGAACATAGATTGGCAGGTTGAAATAGATTGTATTTATCGAAAGGTGGTAGGATCATCCTAATCAAGAGGACTCTATCCAATTACCAACTTATTTCTTATCTTTGTTCCCAATTTCAGTAAGGGTGGTGATCCGAATTGAGAAACTCTACAGTGATTTCCTTTGAAGTGGGCTGGGAGATGAATTCAAATTCCATTTGGTTAAGTCGGTTAAGGTATGCTCTCTAATCTCTTCTAGTGGGCAGCAGATTTTAGGGTATTCAATCAGGCTTTTATTGGGAAATAGTTGTGGTGGTATAATATGGAAAGGGAAGCTTTGTGGAAGTTGGTTATTTACTTCAAGTACAAAGGTTTGTAGAGGGGTGGAGCACTAGGGAGGTACTTGGGGTTTATGGAGTAGGAGTCTGGAAGCACATTAGACTTGGTTAGGGAGTTTTTGCTTGCCACATTGAAATTGTGATGGGAGACAGATCTAAAATAAAATTCTGGTATGACTTATAGGGTGCAGATAAAGCCCTTAAGGGCACATTCCCTTCCCTTTTCAGGAGTGCGTGTGAGAAACAATCATCAATGGCTGACCTCATGGAGATATCTGGTGGCTTAGTTCAATGGAATGTGAGTTTTATTAAGGCAGCCCATGAGTGGGAAGTTGACAATTCTTTGAATTTTTTCATACTCTTGTACTTCCATGAGGCCGAGTATTCAAAGAACTAACAATTTGTGGTGGGTACCAGCTAGAAAAGGTACATTTTTTGTTCGTTCCTTCTATAAGTCCCTCAAACATTCGCATAACAATCACTTTCCATAGAGAAGGATTTGGAGAAATAAGGTGCCTCCTAAGGCAATATTTTTTGCATGGACAATTTCTTTGGGTAAAATTTTGACGATAGATAATTTATAGAAACGCAGGACTTTTGTTGTATGTGCAAAAAAAGTAGTGACACTATGGATCATCTTTCATTGCATTGAGAGATGCTAGAGCATTACGTGATGATGTCGTTAGATGCATAGAGCTAGCTGGGTTATGCCTGCTGTTGTGGTTGAGCTTCTAGCTAGTTGGATGAACTTAGGCGGTCTTCCACAAATCATAGTTGTATGGAGGATGTAGCGCTACAATCTAATCGAGCCGAGCTGAGCCGGTCTTTGGTTTGTCGAGTTCAGATCGACTCAAAATACTTAAACTTGAGCCCGAACGCGAGCCCAATCTTGAGACTTTTTTTAATTTTTTGTTTGAGCTTGACTCGATAAGCTAAAGTCTCAACTCGAGTTTGTTTATGGAGCTCGAGCTCGAATTGTTTATTTTATTTATTTTTAAATAAGAATTAATTATTAATAAATTAGATAAATAAAAATATAAAAAATCTAATATTGAATTTATACAAACTAACAAGTAGAACTTCTATCGAATTATAAAATTTTAAAATTTTAATAATTAATACCTAACTAGTTGATATTTATCCATAATAACAATATATTATATGCCTACATTTATTATTAATACATACACATAATATGATAGCTTATATTTATTTCATATATGTCTTCTGCATACTAGTATAAGAAATTATTAAATTTTATCGACTAATTATTGTACAAATTATAAAATATACTTATGAAGTATATTCAACATATAGACATAAGTAATTAGGTTGTATATTATATATTCAATTATAACAGTAGTATTCTTATATCATTAGCTAATATATATGAACCCCTAGGGGTTGGCTCAAGTGGTAAAGGCCTTGGACTTAGGGGTATGCTTCTCTTGGTCTAAGGTTCAAATTCTGTTGGGTAAAAACAATCTCTAGGGGCCATTGGACTGAGAGATTTTCTCCTTGAATTATCTGAGATGCACTTGTGGGAAACTTTTTGTCGGGGGCCTGTGCACCTCCGGTATTAGTCGGGATGCTATTCTGGACACCCAGTGCCAATAAAAAAAACTTACACATATGTATATGTATATATACATAGGTGTATGTATATATTTATAAATATATGAATGAGTTTTAATCGAGTCAAATTAACGAGTCGGTTCGAGCATAAATAAGCAGGCCTTAACGAGTTTTAACTGAGTCGAATCGAGTCGAGTTTTGTCGGGTATGTGTTATTTACTAATTGAGTAGGTATCTGCTTTTACGAGCTATGTTTTTTTTGTTTTGTTCTCGAGTCGAGTTCGATTCGAGTTTAACTGAAGAAGTACCGAGTGGACTATCAAATGTATTGGTTCATTTACAGCTCTAGGAATATGGTTCCTATTTGTATTTTGTGGTGCCTATAGAATGAAGGAAATGATTTGACTTTTGAAAA
This sequence comes from Platycarya longipes, assembly GCA_036559045.1. Taxonomy (NCBI): domain Eukaryota; kingdom Viridiplantae; phylum Streptophyta; class Magnoliopsida; order Fagales; family Juglandaceae; genus Platycarya; species Platycarya longipes. The sequence continues at coordinate 32,387,170 of CM071791.1, forward strand.
CCGGAGCATTCATTGGAGGATATGAGATTACTATTTATTTATTTTTGGTAAGTAGATTAGATTACTATTTGTTAAAACTTTATTCCTATGAGCTAGAGCTATAGATTTCGATGGCCTAGACTTTCATGCCTTTCTTGTTGCCATTTCTTCCTTCTAACTAGGTGTTAATTCTTGTGTACCCCTTGTGTATTTGGGCTATGCCTATCTTCATTAATCCAATTAAGTCCTAATAGATTTGGACTTAATTGGATCCCAAATAGGCCACATGTCAAATGAAGACCGTTATTTTCAATTACTTTGGTTTTAAAGTTTTCTCTTTCAGAGCCCACTTTTGTTTTCCCAATTTCAGCACCTGGAGTTTTTTTAACCGCTTCTCCCTTGCAATAGGCATATTCGTAGTATACTCCATATACCATGATAATGCCTATGCTCTTTGTTTTTTTTAATTATCAATAAAGTTTGTCTTATTCTTTTTTGAAAAAGTAACTTTTCTTTTAAAGGAGTTTCTTGTTGTTGCATCACCTGTAGCTGTGTTTTGTTGTGAAAATTGCAGTTTTTAGCTCTTAGCTTTCCATCTGCCATAGAAGCACCGTTGCTTGTAGATAATTGGTGTTTCTAGCACAGGCACATTGACTCTCAAAGGACATGTCTTAGATTTGCAACTTGAAATATGAGAATGCTTCCACTTATCAACAAAAGTAAATATGGGAAATGCATCCAAGTAGGGTGGTGGAGTTGGAGGAGTCAATGATATGGGGGAGTGTTTTTTAGTTTGTCTTCAGGAAAATTTGTACATTTCATAACGCAGTATGGATGTTGATTGTAATGGGGATGGTAGCAAGTGAAAAGTATGTTGTAGGTATTTCAGAAAAGGATATGGTCTATGGAATAAGATAATATGCTCTTTACACCCACAAACTAACACCACTTTCCGATTTACAAAACTTATTTTAAGTTCTAATAAAAGCCAGTTAACCTGAATGAAATGGTATTGCTAGACTTGGAGATTTGAGTTCAATAAATAGGTTGCTGAATCTAGAGGACAATCCATTCACTTGTCAGGAATTGGTTTTGGCTTGCCTGTTCATATCCTGAAAAATTGTTTTATTGGCATTGGGTGTCCGAAATGGCATCCCGACTAATCCTGGGAGTAGACAGGCCTTCGGCAAGGAGTTTCCTGTGAACATATCCTGAACAATTAATGCACAGGTTCTCTAATACGTGCATTTAGAATATCAATAACAACGCTTTACAGGAAGTATCTAAGTAGGTCTGTTTTAGGATTCCACTAGAATTATAATCCCTGCATGGTATTTGTCCTTTAGCTTGCTCTCTATAGCAACCCCCTCAATCCACTTGCTATGCCCTATTGTTCAATGGACTCAATCTTAGATGTTTCACCAATTATACTTACAAATTAGTTTCTTTTTCTTGAATTTAATTGATACATTCAAAACATGATGAGGTTTTTTGATATAGTGACATCTTCACTGGTTTAGTGTGTAGAAAGAACCATAGGTTGATCCAAGATATGACCATGCCACAGTAGATCTACTATGCTTTAAAAGATGAGAAGAAAAAGGAAAATGGATATCGAAAATCTGTTACCATGCAAATGTCTCATAGTTTGCCATGCTGATTCACCATGCTCTTAATTTGGCAGAAGTATCCTGGTTCACCAAAGCAACGGAGTGAAAAGTCAAATGCAAAGCCCCCACTTCCAAATGACACTGCATCCCAGTTTCGAAAAGGGGCATATCATGAGTCATTGGATTTCGTGCAGTCATTATGTGAAATATCATATGGCTTGGTTGATGTATTTCCAGTTGAAGATCGCAAAAGTGCTCTTCGTGAGGTTTATTATTATCTTTTGATGCTTTCTCCAGCTTAGTTTATGATGGCGCTCTATGATACATATATATTTAGACATATTGAGTTTTTTCCTGATGCATTTGTTGTGTTTGTCATTCATATGTTTCCAGTCTCTCGCAGAGATCAATTTGCATGTGGCTGAGGCTCAAAATAATGGAGGTATCTCTTTAATCATTGTAGACTTAAGTAGATGAATGCTCATCTTGGGCACGGTGCTTTTGATTTATTATTATTATTGTTGTTGTTGTTGTTGTTGTTTTGTAATGCTTCAACATGTTGCTTAGGTCTTTCTGAAACACTGCAGTATGTTTCTGAAGATGTGTTTTGTAACGTTAAGATTGCAAAAATCTCAACTTTTGAAATTTAGAATACGACCTTATGAAAAATGTGTTCTGTATATCTTGTATTTTTTTCTCCGTTATATTTCTCAAAAATGTTCAGAATGTTTGTGGAATGTAAGGATTTCTGAAATGGGTATTACCAGGAGGTTTGTTTATTCTTATAGAAGTACATGCAGAAGTTTACATTATGTTTGTGGAATGTAACAATGTGGCCTTCTCCAGATTGACAGATAATGTTTCTGCAAGGACGATAGCTTTCGCAGTTTGATTTTTCTTGCTGGATATTTTTATTGAACTTCTCAATGCTATTTAACAGAAAAAGAAAAATTTTGGTACCCTATCATGATAAGGGTGGATGGTGTATGAGATCCCACATTGCTTGAGAATTGGATTATAAAAGTTTTTTGACTTGATACTAAGGAAGAGATCAGGATATAAAAGTATTTGTTGACTATGAAATCATGCCATTCTCTGATCTCCAGTCTTCATCTCTTGCTCACATATATCGACCATTTTTCTTCACCTTTTCTCCATTACATGGAAATGAAAAGTTATTGTTCTTTATGATGGTTCCAATGTAGCTTTAATTGTATTATTGACTAGCTCTTTAGGGTATAGGCTCATATGCGGCTTGGGCATCCCTTGGGATTTTTCAAATGGTATTAGAGTTTATTCTAACCAGAAATGTGAGACTTGAGCTATGTCATGACGGGTTGTCTGAAGGAGGATGTTGGGAACTTAACGGGGGAGATTGTGATATTCCATACTGACTGATATGGGTAGGTGGCGTATGAGATCCCACATTGTTTGGCATGAAGAAGTTCTAACTTTTTATATTGGTTGCAATGAGGCTTCATATTTCAATTATATCATTGACTAGTTATTTTAGAGTATAAGTCAAGATGTGGTTTGGGCATCCTTGGGGCATTACAAATTCATTTAAATATGTATGCACACCTTTTGTTTTGTATATGTGGCGTTTCAGTTGATGTGAACAACTCCTGGTTTTCCAAGGTCCTATGTGAACTTACGTTTTCTCAAGCTGCATTACTATTCTTTTGTCCTTTCCTTTGACATAAAGGTTTTGTTTTCACTTTCTTTCTCCTCTCTTTTGCTGCTGCTTCTTCAGCTTCTCTCTCTCCCCTCCCTTCTAATCGTAATAGACTGATATATTTTGACTGGTTGTACTAGTATTAGCTTTAACTTGAAATTGTGGGATCTAAAAATGGTCTAGTGCATGCTGCTATTGTTTTCTTTTGAATGAGGTCACTGATGTAATGTGAAATTTTGTCAAGGTGAGGCTTGCCAACAGGTTTTGGCCTCTAGAAAATTGAGTTGTTTCTTGTTTTCTTCCTGTTCTTTTAGGTTGGGTATGCTATTCAAATTAATTTCAAAGAGGAGTTATTTAGACATTGGTAGTTCTGGTCCCTGGATATCCCTTTCCACTTCTCTTAATTGGCTCTTACCCTATAATTTTTGTGTAGCAATGTTGATATATATTTTCTATTGTCTGGGTTATTCATTTTATGATATTGCTACATTGTCTTTGAATAATGCAGATAATATTCTTTAGAAGTTTGTTTTTAAATGGGTAAGGGGATATTGTCACGTTCTATTATTTGAATATTTCCGATTCTATGTTTTAGGAGTTTGCTTCCCAATGGGAAAAGGGATGTATCGTGTGGTTCATATACCTGAAGATGAAGCCGTTCTTCTGAATTCGAGGGAAAAGGCACCCTATCTGATCTGTGTCGAAGTTTTGAAAAGTGAAATGCCAAGGTAATTAATGAATTACATTTTTCAAATGAGGGATGGTTGTTCCTAGTTTTTACAGTAATTGAAACAAGTACCATCGAATGAGAGGATTTTAACCTTTTGTTTTCCTCAACTGAAAGGACTCAAAACTGATTCATATTTTTTTTTTTGCCTTTCTATAAAAACTTATTTTAGCACTACAAAGGATGCGTACGGTGCACAAAAGCTTTCTAGAGGAGGAATTCCTCTGGCAAATGGAGATGCATTATTGCCAAAGCCCCCTCCTTGGGCTTGTCCATTATGGACTGCCCAGGAGGTTTATCGTAATAGTAATGACCGAATGTCAAGTTCAACTGTTCAAGCAATTGACCAGGCAATGACACACATTTCAGAGGCAAAAATGAATATTGTCAATGTGAGTTTTTCCGTAGAGAAGCAATTTCCCAGCCATACTGAGAGTATTGAGCACAGTAGCATCCATTGCGGTAGTCTGCTGTCTGCTCCGCCTTCTAGCGGTGTTATGTTCTGGAGTTATCAAGGTGGCGAATGTTTGAACCACACATCAAGAGCAGCACATTTTTGTGATTTGGAGTGGGTACGGGTAGTTCTGACAGTAGATTCGGGGGTTAGAATGGAAGACATTGAGGATCAAGGCCCACCACATCGGAAGGAACACCGCCGTGTTCCAAGTACAGTAGCTATGGAAGCAGTAAAGGTGCGTTGTCAGGGGATTAAGTTTGATGCTGTTGTTGCCATTATTGTTTTTAACACAAGGACAAATTATTGATCCCCACTGCTTACATCTTTATGGTAGCAATCTCCTCGCTAGAGGAGCTTATTGGGGAGGAGGGTGAAAAGGGCCCTTCACCTTGTTCATGGTACTTATGCCTGGCAGCTAGCGTTCTTTCCAACTTTTCTGCATTAGTTGTTATCTTTCTAGCATGACTTTGACCTATCAAGATCTCTGTTAGTTATCAAGATGACCTATAAACTTTTCTGCATTATGTGGTCACCATGGAGACTTAAACGAGTCCTGATTAGGAGGAAGTCAATATCTTGTAGACATATCCTGTGTTCATAGACTATGCCTAATGCTTTCATTAATCAAATTGTTTGTCAAAAAACAAATATTGGACAAAAACATTGAGCGGTATGACTGTGCGCTAGTATGTTGTTTCTGGAACACAGCTGCCTTTTTGCAGTACAGAGAGGAGCTATATTGTGAGTGACCAACCTATTCTTCTTGCCATAGCTGGACTAAAGTAGAAGTTAACAAACATGATGGGAAGAATTGAAAGCTCCAGTACCTGCAATGATGGTTGTCTCTGCAGATTACCTTAAATCATAAAAGAATAACAGTGATTTAAACATGGGGAGAGTCCACTGTATAAAACAGATGGCATGAACACTGCTATACACTGATCCATATTTAAGCATTACACTAGAAAAGAAAACGGATAGAAATGTAGTTTCTCTGCATTTATCTATTTCATACATGGGTCTTTTTTTTCTCCATCTTTTTTCATTCATATTCTTTTTCCAGACGTTGTTGATGGAGTTTAACTTTCTGTAGGCCGCTGCTGCAAAAGGAGAAGCACCTCCTGGGCTTCCTCTGAAGGGCGCTGGTCAAGATTCAACTGATGCACAATCAAGGGTGAAAATTCATTGAAAATTGAAATATGTGGACTTTTGATTTAGTGTTGTGGTGGAGAATATTATACTGAGAGAATCCTAATTTCTCAACAGGTCAATGGTGGTTCACCTAAGGCCAGTGATGCCTTATCTGGTGAACTTTGGGAGGTAAAGAAAGAAAGGATACGCAGAGATTCGGTTTATGGAAATTTACCTGGTTGGGATTTGCGCTCTGTAAGTAATATATATGTCAATGTTATATTTTGATAACTGTAGATACATTGAGCAATGTGAACTAGATAGCCGATAAACATTGTAGGCTTCTATTTTGGCAGCGAGTGGGATGCCTAAGATATGAATTTGTGCAAAAATTAACTAGACAAAGATGTCCATCTGACAATTCCTTTCTGATTGTAGGGTTCAGCCTTAGGCTCATCAACCTAGAGTTCCTTCATGTATCATGTTTATTACCTGGTTGATGTGAATGACATTGCAAAACTTTAATGATGGTATCCTGTTTCCTGTTGGATGTTGATTAGTTGGAACAATTATGACACTACTACCCCCATGTTAAACTAATGTATCTAAAATGACAGCCCCCTGTGCATGTGTTTGATAGTTGCATTGTTTAGCATTAATGATTAGAGACTGTTTACTGTGTTATAAGGCTACTTGTGACTGTATTTTGGCCTTTTCATCTTTCATTCTTGAGGATTTGTGCTGTCTGATTGTCTTTTTACCATAGAGTTGGCCTGTATTTGCATGTTGAATATGTCCTGTGGCAGGTATTAGAACACATTTGACGTTAATGACATTTCTCATTTTCTTGCTTTTCTGTTAGGTTATTGTGAAGAGTGGTGATGATTGTAGGCAAGAACATCTTGCCGTGCAACTTATCTCTCACTTTTATGGTAGGTGCCCTTTTTGTAATTAATATGATTTTGTTTCATGTATGTAGTTCCTTATCATCTTCAAAAGCTGTGTGAAATCATGAATAATTATGATCTCCAAGTAGTATCCTCTTGATGTAGTTTGTCTTGTTTGATTGAGGATTTTGAATGGGATGATGAAACATTTTCTGATCCATTGGATACTTTTAAAAGAAAAATGTAATGTAGTTCCTTGTCTTGTTCCATGGTTTCATCTTTGTCCAATTGATTCACTTAGAGAATGCTCTCATTCTTTATATCTGTTTTTTATAGTTTCTCAGTCTTTTTTTAGTGATGTATAAGATGAATTGTTTAGATATGGAGGTGGATGTTGTTTCTTCCAATCAACTTAAATTTAGTGTTAAAACAGAGGAATAATTGGGTCATTTTTCTTCAATTTAGCTTTCATTAATGAATGGAAAATTGTAGTGCTCTCTATCCTGTTTTTTTTTTTTTTGATAAGTAAGACATAAGTTTCATTGATGATAGTGAAAAATGTGAAGCCCAAGCATATAGGAGTATACAAAGGAGCACCTAAGTACAAGCTAAGAGCTGGAAATTAAAGACAAGAAATCATGGACATTATTCTCATTTAGAACAATAGCAGAGAACCATAACAATAAAGTATGCATGAAAAAATCTTGTAACTCCGCCAATGTGCTCTCATTGTTTTCAAAGCAGCGTTCGTTTCTTTCTGCCCAAATACACCACATTATGCATAGCGGAACCATCTTCCACACTGCTGTTACTTGTGGACAACCATGTATGTTCCTCCAACTACTCAACAAATCCACCATCCTCCTTGGCATAACCCAAACAAAAGCAATCCTGCAAAAAACCTCATCCCATAACACCTTTGCAACCTCACAATACAATAAGAGATGATCAACAGTTTCCCCATTTTTTTTTGCACATATAGCACCAATCTACTACTACATATCCCCTCTTCGTCAAATTATCTGTAGTTAAAATCTTTCCAAGAGCCGCAGTTCATACAAAAAAGGCAACCTTAGAAGGCACACGAGATCTCCAAATATTTTTCCAAGGAAAATGATTATACTCGTGTTTCTAAGATTTTGTGGTAAGCCTTAACTGTATACTGCTTGTGGTCATTGTGCTTCTATTTCAATCTATCTGCCCGTGCCAATTGAGTCCTCAAGGGGTGTAGAATACTGAAAAAATCTGCAACCATGGATAGTTCTCAATCATGAAAATCCCGATTGAAAAGTATGTTCCATTGATGAGAACCATGAGAGAGATAACGTATATCAGCAACTGAGGCCTCCTTATTCACAGCAATGCGATATAAATCTGTGAATGCTCTACCCAAAGCAACCTCACCGCACCATACATCTCTCCAAAAACTTATTCTAGAGCCCTCTCCGGCCATAACACGAATGTGACTTTCAAAACATGGTCAACCTTTCCTAATGTACTTCCATAAACCCATACCATAACCCCCCCGACATCATTAGAACACCAACCCCCCCCAAGTCTCACCATATCTAGAGTCGATAATCTTCTTCCGCAAAGATCCCCCCTCCTGATGATATCTCCATAGCCATTTTTCCAAAATGGCTTTGTTAAAGGTTCTCAAGTTACACACCCTTAAGCCACCCTATGATATTGGGGAACATATTGTCTTCCAGTTAACCAGATGAAACTTTTTCTCCTCTCCTATGGCCCCCATAAGAAGGCCCTAAAAAGTTTCTCAATTCTAGTCACCACTCCTGCAGGCATAGGAAACAAAAAGAGAAAATATGTAAGAAGATTAGTAAGAGTGCTTTTAATAAGGGTGAGTCGACCCCCTTTCGATAAGTACACCCGTTTCCACCCCGCTAGTATTCTTTCAATCTTCTCCACAACCCCCTCCCAAATTGTTCTAGTATTGAAAGTTGCTCCCAGCGGAAGGCTCAAGTATTTCATTGGCAAAGAAAAAACCTTACAATCTAAGAAGTTTGCTAGTCTGGTAATATGTGGAACTGTACCTACTACCACCATCTCAGTCTTGTCAAGGTTCACCTTCAGCCCTGATGTAGCTTCAAAGCAGAGTAGCAGTGCACGTAGACTTTGAATTTGATTAGCATCCGGATCATAGAAGAGAAGTGTATCATCTGCAAATAATAGATGGGAGATGTTAATAGGCCCACTATTACCACCTCCAACCTGAAAGCCAGCTATGAAACCACCCCCAATTGCGGCCATTATCATCCGGCTGAGTGCCTCCATAATAATGAAAAAAAGGAGAGGAGAAAGAGGATCTCCTTGCCGCAAGCCTCAGGAGCTCTCAAAAAAACCTGCGGGTGAGCCATCAATGAGAACTGAGAACCGTACAGTAGATATACACTGACGTATCCACGAGATCCACCTCCCCCCAAATCCACACCTCCCAAGTAAGTATAAGAGAAAATCCGAATTCACATGATCATATGACTTTTCCATATCAAGTTTACAAAGGATACCTACACTTCCCTCTTGCAATTTATGATCCAAACATTCGTTTGCAATAAGAACTGAATCAAGAATATGTCTCCCCCGAATGAAGGCATTTTGAGGCTTGGAGATGATTTGTTCTAGAAGAGGACTCAAGCGGTTAGCAAGAACCTTTGCAATAATCTTGTACACACTACCAACCAAGCTTATAGGGCGAAACTCCTCAATAGCCGAAGCCCCAATTTTCTTAGGGATGAGAGTAATAAAAGTTGCATTAATGGATTTTTCAAACTTTTGGAATGAGTGAAATTCACTAAAAACTTGCAAAACATCACATTTCACAATGTCTTAACAAGTTTGAAAAAACTCCATTGAGAAACCATTCGCACCCGGCGCTTTGTACTTACCATAGTAGATATAACCTTATAAATCTCCTCTTCCTCGAAAGGTCTCTCCAACCAACTCATACTTTGCAAGTCGATAGCTTCAAACGGCAAATTATCAAGCTTAGGTCTCCTACGAACCGATTCTGAAAGAAGATCCTCATAAAAATGCACAATGTGATCTTCAATGTCCGATGGAGAGGTAAAAACCTGATTATCAAAGTGAAGTACCTCAATAGCATTGCTTCGTCTATGAGAATTAGCCACTTTATGAAAGAACTTTGTGCATTTGTCCCCTTCTTTCAACCAAAGGGTCTTGGATTTTTGGCGTCCGGAGATCTCCTCTGCTAACAGTACTCTTTCCAAGCTAGTCACAACTATACATTTTCTTCCTAAGACTTCTTCCGAGCTATCCCCCAACAAAATCTTGTCCTTTAACTCTTGCAATTCCTCCAAGAGAGTCGCTTTTTGATTGTCAGTGTGACTGAAGATTTCCAAGTTCCATTTCTTAAGGTCCTGCTTCAATGCCTTTAGTTTACCTGCAAGAATGAAACTAAAAGTGCCATCAAAATGGCATGAAGCCCACCAAGCATGAACCAAATCCTCAAACCCATCCGTTGTGAGTCACATGTTTTCAAACTTGAAATAACGCCGGCCCCTGTAGATGCCTCCACAGTCTAGCAAAATAGGAAAATGATCTGAGTTGATACGGGCCAACCGCTTCTGGCACAACTCAGGGTAGTGTGCTTCCCATGTTGGGGAAACTAGGAATCTATCAAGCTTCAACCAGACCCGTCCATTCGACCAGGTGAACTCTTCTCCATTTAGAGGAATATCCATAAGATCCAAATAAAAAATGAACTCAGAAAATTCTTCCATAGACATAGAGTTCCGAGAATTTCCTGAATGCTCGCTATGAAACCGAGTGATATTAAAATCACCACCCATACACCAAGGAACATTCCAAATTGAGTAAATACCCGCCAGTTCCTCCCATAGCTCTCTCCTCTTCCTGTTTACATTTGGCCCGTAAATGCCTACAAAAGCCCACTCCCACCCATCTGAAACATTTTTGAAAATGGAAGTTATCGAGAACTCACCAATACATTCTTCTACTGCCTCCATAACTCTTTTATCCCATATTAATAACACGTCATCCGAGGCTCCCATGGAGGCCAAATAGGACTATGGGAACATATGAACAAGCCCATAGACTCTGGACAATTCGTCTATCAATGACCCGAATCTTTGTTTCCTGCAAGCACACTACATCCACCTTCCACATTCGCAATAATGATTTGATACGAAGGCGTTTATTGTGATCATTGAGCCCCCGCACATTCCAAAAAAGGATCTTGTGCTTCATGGAAACAATATGGTACCCCTCTGTTTTGATCTGTCCCTACCATAGTTTCCTTCCTTGGCATCGTAATTAATGGAACAAGTTAAATTTTTTAATTCTCTCTCACGTTTAGAATATGACTTTGAACGCCCGTTTTCCATTGCAATAAGAAGGGCATGGAACTGCTCTTTGTATCCTTCATGTATCCTTCAAAAGTGATCCCAATAACACTCTTCATCTCCTCCACCCGATTGAAGACCCAATCTGATGAATTTCTCCCCCTGATGGGGCTGGGTGGAAGTGTACATAAGGGGGTTAGATGGATCCCCTCTCCCCTGGATTGTGACGGATTACAAATTACCAACTGACGGTCTTGATTCACAACTTGAGCACTGAACCCCCCTCTCCACTAATCTCTCTCTCTTTACCCTTCATAGGGGAAGCCCTTGAGAAAACCCTTTGAGAAAGCCCCCCTTCGTTGTTAAGACAGTGCACTTCCACTCCCTCAGACAACACATGTACTTCGATGGAGGGGAGTACCTCTGCCTGAGTTGCCGCTGAGAAGAGCGGCGTTTTTTGTCCGCAGAGTGGCTCCGGCGAAGCGTCGAGAAGGACTTCCCCAGTTTCCTTGAAGCACACTCCCTCAGACAATGTGTCGAGATGGACTTCAACAGAAGAGAGCACCTCAGCCTGAGATGCCATTGGAATGAGCGGCATTTTCTGTCCGCTTGGTGACTCCGATGGCGAACTTGGTGTATCGACAAAGGTCAAAGGCACTATCTCTGACGAAAACTGTGCATCGACGATGTTCAATGGCGTTACCTGCGACGCTGGTGCTACCTCCGACATCACCGGCATTTTCTAACCACATCGGAGTTCCTCTGACTGTTGCACGATCGTCGGTGACTCTGGCGAGGCTTCTGCCGTTCTGGGGCATAACACAGTCAAGGGCCTGTGTGTTTCGGGCCTCATGACCTTGCCCCGACCCACACGGAGATCCTCATCTACAGACGGGCCGATATGAAGGGGCTGATCCTCAAGCCCAGCAGCTGCCTTCCCTAGGCCCAAACTCCCCCCCTTTCCACTTAATGTTTCAACGCACCGTTTTAACCAAAGCAAGGTCTGATTTAAACCAAACACTTGTAGTTCCATTTCATCCACAACCCGTTGAAATGTTCCCTCATTAAGACCAAATAGACCTCTGCAATCTTCTCCCTCGCGTTGCAGCAAGCCATCAATGACAGTACTTCTCAGAGTTGCAGCAACACCTCAAGCACCACCCTCACCTTTCTCGTGTTGCAGAGTTTCCCTATACGATCGGTACGACCGTTGGGGGTGGTTGTAAGACAGTGATAGTTGAGGCACATGGCCTCTGTTTCCATCCAGAACAGAGAATGCTGCCATAGAAGCAAGCTCTTTCAAGGTATCACCGAAATACTTCCACTCCATCCTCATCCTTCCTTCGGGAACAATCAAAAGGCCTTGTCGCCTCTCAGGTCCAACCTCCGAAAGGGAAAAGAAGCTCCCATGGGTATTTTTCTTCCTCTGGACCACCAGCACTTGCGTCCCTCTTCTTCGGGATTTAAGGAACTCAGAATAAGTCCTGTTGGCTATTCCTTCTTCCATCGCATCTGCCAGCCACAGCAGGTCTTCCTGAGCAATGAAAAAGTGTTTCATAAGTCGAGGACTACTTTCAGTGATCCTCCATTGCTGATCATTTTCCTTCTTGAACTCAAAGCATTTTTGATCGATGACTACAGTCCTATTGGACCCCATCACAACCCCCACAAAAACGAGAAAAAACTGTTCTAAAACCTGATAATCTCAAGAAAAACAGACTGGAAGCCAACAAATGATAAAGAAAAACATGTTATTGCTCAAACTGTATGGAGAGAAAAATATTGTATATCGTCTGACTCTATCCTGTTTATAAAGCAACATTGCGGAGTATATGGAGAGTGAATTCTCCTTTGAGGGTGGCATTTCTAGTGTGGACGGCATCATTGGGGAAGATATTGATGTTGGATAACTTGAGGAAACATAATTCCATTGTACTCGGTTTCACTGTATGTGTAAGAAAAATGGGGAGTCGATTGCTTTCTATCTTCTTCATTGTGAGGTAGTGAGAGATTTATGGAGTTTTCTCTTCAAGTTCTCTGGAAGGGTGAGAGTTATGAGTTAGGGAAGAAAGAAAGGACATGATAACATTGTGGAAAGAGGTTGGATCCTTTATGTTAAATGTAGTGAATTTTAGATTGAGCATAGTGCACATATCTTTGAAGATGCGGAAAATATGAAAAAGATTGTTCTCAACTCCACACATGGATTGCAGCACATAATAGTTTGCTTTTTTTACCCTAGTTTTTCTGATTTTTTGAAGTGTTTGATTTTCTTTCTCTTAAATAGGAGATCTTGTATTTTTTTTAGATAATAAGAATTTTATTCATGTGAATAAGCAAAACCAAGTACACAGGAAGTGTACAAGAGATAACACCTAGTACAAGCTAGAAAAGAGAAGCTAAGACAAGACATTACAAGAATTTCCTTCTCTTACAAGATTGTTAACCCAAAAATTGAGAGTACTAAAGAAAATGTCCCTAAAGGACATTCACAATCATTAAAGCACATTCCATTTCTCTCTGACCATAAACACTAAAATAAACACAAAGGGACCATTTGCCAAAAATCAGCACTGCCTCCACGAACTAAAGAGTTATTCCAGCTTGCAAAAAAATCTACCACACGCAAAGGCATGACCCAAGTAATACCAGTCCTATTGAAGATTTCATTCCACAAGGCTGACGCCACTTCACAATGCAGGAAGAGGTGGCTAATAGATTCCCTAGCTTTCTTACGCATAAAGCACCAATCAATGATGAGCAGCCCCCATTTCCTCAAGTTGTTAATGGTTAAAATTTTCTCAAGACAGACTAACCAGTAAAAAAATGCAACTTTCCTAGGGATTTTAGAATTCCAAATGCATTTCCAAGTAAGAGCATTATCACCCTTGCAGTTTAGCACTTTGTAATAGGATTTGAGTGTAAAAATGGATTTAGAATCATGAATCCACAGCATCTTCTTCTCCTTAGAAGAGTCAATCTTCATATCGTAAAGCTTAGCAAGGAAATCTGAAGCTTCGCAAAGCTCCAAAGGGACTTTAGATCTCGTATATTTTTCGTATATTTTTTTTACCCTCTATGCTTTTCTAATGAGATTATATTACTCATAAACAAAAATTGTGCACGGTATGTGCTATTTATGTAATGAATCTCTTCTAAAGTGAATGTATGTCTACTTTGCTTTTTTCGTCACTTTTCGCATTTTTTTCTAGACTGTAGATTAATAGCAGTTACTTTCACTGTAAGAGAAAATGTATCCAGGTTTATGATTGTTCTGAAAAGCGGTGACTGAAATACTCTAATGAAAGAAGCAGTATGTTTTAGTATATTATCAAAAAGTTTGTTGACTGGTGTTGTCTGTTCAACAAGACTAAGGAAATGATCAATCACTGGTTGCTTCGTTGTGAGGTATCTCTTGTTTATGGTTACTTATAAAAAAAAAAAAATTCGTTTTATGATATTTTATTTTCAGGATGTTTGGGTTACATTGGGTCATGCTAAGGCCAAATTGGTAACCTTCGTGGTGCAACCTTATGAAAAATGATTGTCATGTTCGGTGTGGTGCATTTGGAAGGAAATAAATGTTTGTAGTTTCAAGGATCATTAGAGGATGATGGGGGGATCTTAGGGCTTTTGTCTTTGACTCTTTATCTTGAATGTTCATGGTTGTACTATTTCTAGTTTTTAGGACTATTCTGTGTACTTGGATGGCACCCCCATAGCTTTCTATTACTGAAATTATTAGATTATGAAAAAGTATGTAGTAAATCCTCTGCAGTAGTGAGTGAATGATTTTACTATTACTTGAGGGTACTTCTAAGCCCTTTTTATCTCGTTACTTGCAAGAAACTATTCATCTTTGATTGTGACCAAATGCAGTCAAAACTGCACTTGCCTTTCTCCTGTTCACAAGTGGCACAGAAAGAAAAGAGGAAATTAATACAAACTCATATGATCCAGTGTCTTATACAGCCAATGCTCATTCATTTCAAGAAACTGGTTTTCTCCTATCTTTTTTCCTGTAAAAGCCTGTAATAGTTGGATTTTGATGCCAGATATATTCCAAGAAGCTGGTCTCCCTCTCTGGTTGCGGCCTTATGAAGTTCTTGTTACTTCTTCCTACACAGCTCTGATTGAAACAATTCCAGATACAGTAATATTATGTGAACTTATGCTTTTTAATTGAATTGGCATTTTAAGCTCCTGCCTATCTCCTGATTAATTTCTTTTTATTTTGTTTTAGGCTTCACTTCATTCTATAAAAAGTAGATATCCCAATGTTTCAAGTTTACATGAGTTTTTCATTGCTAAGTATGAAGAAAACTCCCCAAGTTTTAAGCTTGCTCAGGTAATTCACATTTGCAATCAGTGCAGATATCTTTCAGATGCTATTATCCTTTGTGAATCTACTCATTCCCATGTATTTCCAGTTTTAACCATGGGGGGATACAACACTATTAATTGTATTAATAATTGCATTAAACAAAGTCCCGCCCCCTTCTCTATTTTTCAGAGGTGTTTTTAAAATTTTTTATTTTCAATATAAGTAGTTATTTTCGAGTGAGTAGAGACAGAGTTGTTGAAAATGGATGGAGAAAGCGCAGGTGGTTATGAGAATTTGAGTTCTTTTCAAACTTTCAATTACAATAATAGTTAAGTAAATTTATAAGTAAAAACTTATTTCTTTTAAGAAGCTAGTTGTTGAAGGCAGTTTTAGAAATATTTTTGGGGAAAATGCACGACCTCTTCAAACTACCACGCCATTGCAATTATCACCCTAAACTATCGGTTTTGGCGATCAATCACCCCCGGCACCTACACCGAAAAAAAAAAAAACCAAAAAATCTTAATTCACCCCATTGTCTGAAAAAAATCCAAGCTACACCTAACAGTTTCCAAAATGTACTTATAATTTTTGTCTTAAAATTTTAAATGAAAATATAATCCTTTTAAATTAAAAAGAAAGGTGGCACAAAAGAGAGTTTTTATTTTTTCGATTTTTTGGATTTTTGATGAAGGGTATTTGTGTCAATTTCTACATTAGAGGTATATTGATATATTTTGGTTATTTAGGGGTGTAAGCGTCTGAGTTTAATAGTCTAAGGGGTGATTGCAAATTGGGTGGTAGTTTGAGGGAGTTACCTTTATTTTTTTTTTATAGGTAATAAGAAATTTTATTTCAAGTAAATAGGCATAACCAAATACGCAGGAAGTATATAAGAGAAAATACCTAGATACAAACTAAAGAAAGACAAAATTGAAGCAAAACATTACAAGAATCCTCATCCCTTACAAGGTTTTGCACCCAAAAAGTGAGCATTAAAGAAAAAAAATCCCTAAATTTCCTTAAGGTTCGTTCACGGTCGTTAAAACATCTCTCATTTCTTTTAAACCATAAACACCAAAACAAACACAAAGGGACCACCCTCTAGAAATCTGCACTGCCTCCACTACCCATAGAACCATTCCAGCTTGCCAAAAAATCCACCACACATAATGGCATAACCCAAACAATAACAGCCTTATTAAATATCTCATTCTACAAAGTTGTCACCACTTCACGATGTAGAAGTGTGATATGCTTGTCGTAGTGATGAAGGAAGGTTAGGATTTGGAAGAGGAAGCATTTCGGCAGAGCAAAGTGAAGGGAACGAAGATTAACCTTGTTCGGGAAGCTTCCAAGTGTTAAGGATTCAAGTGGGCCTAATGGGCCAGGCCATTAGGTGCTTTATTGATAGCTTTAATTGTGCTGTAATTGTGTAGCATGTTTGGGATTGAGTTAGGCCTTTTATCCAATTGTTGTGGCCCGTGTATTTGGGCATTTCAATAAGGCGGTGCATTTCATTAAGTCGGTGCCATTTTAGTATAAATAAGGGGACGTGCTGTATTCGAGAACCATCTGGAATCTGTGGTCATTTGTACTTGGAGAAAGTCTTCCCTGTAAGAAAGATGGTGTGGCCCTAAGTCAAGCAATACAATAATCAAAGTATTCATCCAATTCTCTCTCTCTCTCTCTCTGTTTTACTAAACTATTACAGAGTGGTATCAATTTAAATCTACAATCCTACAATCATGCCAGAAAATACACGTTTTAAAGATCTGCAAGAAAACTTCCATTCTCTGAGGAAGTTCACCAAGAATTAGATCAAGCAAAATGATTCTCAGTTTTCGGCTATAGGAACCAAAGTACAAGCTATGAGGTTGCAAATGGAGGCCTTGATGCAGCAGTTTTCCTCCTTAGCTGCGAACCTGCAAAAAGGAAATAATTCAAAGCCAGATGGTGATAATACAGAAGACAATCAAGAAAATCAGCATGTCACTCAACCAGGTGAGATCCTTCCTCGCACTGTTAGAGTGGAATTTCCTGTGTTTAATGTTTCAGATCCACAAGGTTGGATCTATAAGGCCAATCAATTCTTTAATTTTCATAATACTCCTTCTCAGCATTGATTGAAACTAGTTTCTTTTCATGTTGAGGGAAAGGCTTTGGTTTGGTTTCAAGATATGGATGAATCAGGAGTATTACCAGATTGGGAGGGATTTGTGAAAGCATTATTGCTTAGGTTCGGACCTAGTAGTTATGATGATCTTATGGAGCAACTAACTAGGTCAAGGCAGACAGATATAGTGGAGGATTATAAGGCTCAATTTGAGTTATTGTCCTATTGAGTGAAAGGCTTATCTGAATCATGTAAGCTGAGTTGTTTCTTAGTGGTTTGAGAGCTGACATTCGTTTACTAGTGAGAATCCTCAGCTCTAGCACTTTACTTACAGCTTATGGCTTGGCTAAAATTCCAAAGGAGAACAATGATTTACACGAGAGTACCTCCTAAACCATACACCATTCTTTATACAGAAACTGCTCCACTCAAATTCGGCCCTACCTTTTCCTAATCTAGCAATCAATCCAAAGCTCTCGTCCCTGTCCACAAGATTTCACAAAACCAGATGAGGGAGAGAAGAGCTAAAGGCCTATGATATCACTGTGATTCTGAATGAAATCCTGGCCATAAGTGCCACTGTCCTAAGCTGTACCTTATTGAAGAAATTGAAGATGATCAAGAGACTATTGAGCACACTCCTACATTGATTTCAGAACCTGAATCACTAATAGATTTTTCTGAAATTGTTAAAAGTCCAGAAATATCTTTGCATGCTATTTCAGGTTCTATGAACCCGAGAACTATGAGAGTTGTTGGAAAAATTGGTTTTCAGTGTGTGACTATTCTAGTTAATTAAGGTAGTACATATAATTTTGTTGATCCTGCTGTGTTGTCTCGGATTCCGTTGTCAATAAATGAAGATGAGAAGATTAGAGTAAAGGTGGTCAATGGAGAACAAGTTGACAGTTCAGGCAGAATTGTGGGGGTTAATCTCAATATCCAAGGGCATTTGTTCAATGTTGACATGTAAGTTTTGTCAACGGACAGCTTTGCTGTCCACACTTATTTCCTTATTTTAGCACACAATTGTTTCTTTATTTCTCCATTTATTATTCTGTATAGTTAGCATACATTATTTGACAGATTATAGTTTACATGTATAGGGCTAGAATCATGCAGGAACTTATTTGCTTTCCATATATAGCATCCTTTTAAAGTCTATATATAATATACAGAACTCAAGGCCAATTCATTCAACCATTCACGCAATATTCTTGACATGTTATCAAGAGCTATCTCCTAAGTCTCCTTCGAAATTTTTTTTCGTTTCTCGGTTTTGGTGGGTTTTGTGTTGCCCCAACGACATGTCTCCAGGTTTCTTGGTGACTATGGTTCTCGGTTAGACGTTCTTGGCATTCTGAGGAATTCTAGTTCTCGGCGCACTCTTTTTTTTTTCGGCCACTCTGTGATTGAGAGGCTATCAGAACAGTCTTCTGGTGTTGATTCTGGCGACTCTCTGTCCTTGTGATTCTCGGAACAGTAGTCTGAGGGTATTGGAGGTGTTGTGCGGCATCCCTCTGCAGTTTCTTGGTTCGGCTTCTTCGCAGGTCAATATTTCGATTTTCTTGGGCTTGTTTGTCTTTCGGTAGTGTTTTTTTTTGGCACATGTTAATTTTATTTTGAGCTTCTCAACTTTCTGGTCCTGTTTGTCTCTCGACACAATAGCTTTGGTTATTATTTCTGTCTTGGCCTTTTTTTTCAGATGGATTCTGCACCTATGTGCATTAAGTTTACAGGAAACCATTATTCTATTTGGGCATTTCAGTTTAAACTTTTTCTCAAGGGAAAGTCCCTATGGCCATATTGATGGCACGAATGTTGAAAACCATCCACTTCTGACAAATCTTAGGATGTCGAGTCTTCTCTTTCATGGGCTGTGCTTGATGCACATATCATGTCTTGGCTTCTTGGTTCAGTGGAGCCCCATATTGTCACCAATTTGCGGCCCCATCGCTCCGCTCAATCCATGTGGGCTTACTTGAAGAAGGTTTATCATTAGGATAATGATGCTTGTCGCTTTCAGTTTGAACATGCAATTGTCATGTTTCAATATGGTAGTCTTGTCATCCAGGACTACTACTTGGCATTTCTGACTCTCTGGCATGTTTCAATATGGTAGTCTTTCCATCCAGGACTACTACTGCTGATTTGGTTACAACGGATGTTCCTGTTGCAGCTCTTTCAACTATTCAGACTCTTCACGCAACTACCCTGTGTGATCAGTTTCTTATGAAACTACGTCCGGAATATGAAACTGTCTGCTCCTCTTTACTGAACAGATCTCCTGTTCCCTCTCTTGATGTTTGTTTCGGTGAATTACTTCGCGAAGAATGTCTTAGTACTCAAGCTATTTTGGAGCAATCTCATGGCAGTTTTGGGACGGCAACTGTGGCTTATGCCGCTCAAGGATTCGGACAACCTATGCATTTAAAAAACTTGCATTGTTTCTGTTGCAAGGAATATGAGCATATTGCTGCCAATTGTCCTAAGAAATTCTTGCAAGAAGAAGGGTCACATTATCAAAGAATATCATATTCGCCCCCAGAATCGTTAGGCCCAAGCATTTCAGACCTCAGTTATTGTCCCTCCTGCAGCGACTTTTGCAGCACATGGCTCTCCTTCAGATGCGTCCTCTGTTCTTGCACCTTCTGCACTGGATTATTGCACCCCAGAAATGGTGCAACAGATGCTAATTTCGGCACTATCTGCAATGGGATTCCAAGGTAACAATTCTACTAAATTCTAGTACGTGGACTCGGGGGCTTCTAATCACATGACTAATAATCCCACCACTTTGTGTCATGTTTGGCTCTACGTTGGTCAATCTGCTATTCAGACTGCCAATGGCAATTCTTTGCCAATAGCTGTTGTCGGAGATGCCTCTTCTAAGTTCACTAATGTGTTTCTTGCTCCTCAGCTTTCCATGGATCGTATTTCTGTTGGCCAATTAGTTGATAACAATTGTGCTGTTAATTTTTCTGGTGATGGTTGTGTTGTGCAGGAGTAGGTCACGGGGGAGCCGATCGCTAGGGGACCTAAAGTGGGGCACTTGTTTCCATTATTTTTGCTTGTTCCAGCTTTTTCTCCAGTTTCTTCTATTAAGTCTTTTGCTTGTAATAATGTTTCAGATCTTAGTATGGTGTGGCATCGTTGTTTAGGGCATCCCAATACTTAGATCTTATCTCATGTATTGAAATCTGGTTTACTTGGTAATAAAGACCATTCTTCTTTATCTCTTGAGTGTGCTTCTTGTAAACTTGGTAAAAGCAAAACTCTTCCCTTCCCTTTGCATGCAAGTAGAGCATCTCACTGCTTTGATCTTATCCATAGTGATGCTTGGGGACCTTCCTCGGTGAGTTCACATGAAAAATTTAGATACTATGTGACTTTCATTGATGATCATAGCAGATTTACTTAGGTCTACTTTTTTCGCTCTAAATCTGAGATCTTTCGTACTTTCACTGAGTTTTTAGCATATGTTGATAATCAATTTTCTGCTTCTATTAAGACATTATGTATAGATTCTGGTGGTGAATATTTGTTTACTGAGTTTCAAGCATTTTTGGCTTCTAAGGATATTATTTATCAATATTTAGGTTCCTCTACTCAATAAAATGGAGTAGCCGAACGCAAAAATCGTCATCTCCTAGATGTGGTATGTACTCTCTTATTAGAATCTTCTATTCCATTTATGTTTTGGGTAGATGTTTGGAAAACTGCTACTCACTTGATTAATTGTTTACCTTCTCAAGTCCTACATATGGAGTCTCCCTATTTCCGCTTATTTGCTAAGCAACCTAGTTATGATAACCTTCATACATTTGGTTGTGTATGTTTTGTTTATTTACCTCCTCATGAGCGACATAAATTATCTGCTCAATCTGTCCGATGTGCTTTCTTGGAATATAATGTGTCAAAAGGGATTTGTTTGCTATGATCCTACATTACATCGTACATGCATTTTTAGGAATGTTATTTTATTTGAAAATCAACATTTCTTTCTTGTGTCCTCTGTGCCATCCTCTTCTACTGTGGTTCTCTCCTCCTTTGAGCAATAGTTCTCAGATCTTCCTCCAGTCAGTTCTCGCTTTAAACCAAGTATTGTGTATACGAGACGCTCTGCCCACAGTTTCTTTCGGTGGCTCACCCGATATTTGATCCTACCACGCTTCAAATTTAGTCAATTGCAGCATCTCCAGCATCTTTGGTACGTCGCTCTTCTCGAGTGTCTGTGTTGTCCAGATAACTAACACAAGAGGGGAGTGAATTGAGTTGTATTTAAAAAAAATAACAGTTATAAATCAAACATACAATATAAAATATAAACAAAATATGAAACAACAATAAATATAAAGAGTAAGGGTAAGAGAGAAGCAAATTCAGTATGTTAACGAGGTTCGGCCCCACTGCCTACGTCCTCGCCTCAAGCTACCCCTTGAGGATCCCCTAATTCACTATTCAATCTCCTTCAGGTAGAGATAAAAACCTATTACACCTTTGAACAACACCGCTACAAAGGATTCGTGTAGAACACCCTCTACACTTGCAATCACCTTACATGTGGTGATTCAACTATTTCCTGTGTAGAACACTTTCTACACGCACAAGGGTTATACACACCCTTTTACTGATACAAGAATTGATAGTGGGTAGGCTATCAGAAAACACTCCTCAATGAGTGAAATAAGAACAATACAGCACAAATTATATCTCTCAAAATGAACAAGGGTTAAAGCTCAATGCTTAGAGAAGAGAGAATGAAAACTTTGAATAAATGTTGTATGCTCTTGGTGTTGTAAATGTGAAGCTCTCAAATGATCTATTTATAGGCATATGAGACTTCATATTCAAATTTAAAAAGATTCATATGTCAAAGACATCATTATTCACTTTTCAAAAATTTCAAATTTAATCTTTTTACTTTTTGCATGTGACAAAAGGAGCACACTTTACTTTTCAAAATTTTCAAATAAAGACATCTACCTTTTGCATAAGTCAAGAAAAACATCCACCACTTTTGAAAATATTCAAATAAAACATGCACATGTGAAAGATGACAATCAATCATCTTAATATTTTCAAAGTTCAAACCTTTAATCATGTTATGCACATGTGAAAGATGACAATCAATCATCTTTCAAAATTTTCAAATTTAATTTTCAAAATAGTCATGCACATGTGGAAAATGTATTTTAATGTTTTATGATAAAATATTAATTTTGAGCCTTAATCCTAATTTCGAATTTTTAAGAGATTTACAACATTACTCTATGATTTTAATGTGAACTTGTTCCCTTCTTGCTCATGCTTGCTTCCTTGATGTGCTTGATTCTATTGTGTGGACAACTTGAGCTTGAGACTCCTTTATTCTTTGAATTCATTTGTTATCATCAAAATCCATGTGTAGATTTACACGAAACTTGAAACCTTGAGTTCAACAATCTCCCCCTTTTTGATGATGACAAATGCTTGATAGAACCTGAAGTCTGTATTAGTACTTAAGCTCCCCCTGAGAATGTGCGTTAGTTTTTCAAGCAAAAATATAAATATAATTCCAAGCATATATAATAAGTTTAGCAATTTAAACAGTGTTAATGTTCTAGTCTAAAACTTCTCCCCCTTTTGGCATCATTAAAAAAGAATCATAATTAGCTCAATAAGATATATTCCTACAATAACCAATAGACAAATAAAACGCTGCGTTAGTAGAGACTGTAGAGAATTCGGTGTGTAGCCACACGTGTTCGACAAAACCTGCAAAGGCTAGAGGCCTATTTCTGGTAATTCGGTGCGGAAGGAGATTTTGTAAAGAGCTAAATAATTGAAACCACCCGTGCCCGACAAAACCTGCAAAGGCTGGAGGCGTAGCTCTGGCAATTCGGTGCAGAGATTTGATCCGCTTGATGTTGTTGAAAAATGAGATATTATTAGGATTTGTAAGCTTGTCTTGTTCTTATTTGCGTTTTTATAAGAGCAATCCTTAGCTTTATCTATTTCGCATAAAGCTTTCTTCTCATCTTTGCAATTTGTTTGCATTCTCATTTTACAAATTTTCAATGGCTCGTCGATTTCCCTTCAGTACTTCTCTTGATTAAGATTTGAGGTATCCTTCACCTCAGTCTCAATCTATTTCTGCATCTGTCGTGGGTGCCATGAAGCAACAAGAGACCGATTTGGCTAATAAATCAGATCATGATGCCATTTACGAGCTTGTGGGTCTCGGAACTCGATACTCATCATCCATCGTCGCGTTTTCTGCTCGGTTGCAGTCCAAAACTCGCGAAATTGAGAAGCTTAGCGAGACTGTCTCTATACTTCAACGACTTGTTTATGAGTTAAATATAAAAATAGTAGAGCTAAAGCAACAAAATAAGGATTTGAAATCTTTGCTTGTCTCTTCATTTCGATTGTCTAATCCTTTAGACAACGATGACATGATGATTTATGAGGAGCAAATGCATTTGAATGATGAGGCTAAACGCCTCAAGTTTCTGTAGATCATTTAAGATAATGAAATAAAAGTATCTAGCAGATATTCATGGCATGCATCATTCCTATTTCTCTTCTAATCATGCATAGTCTATCTTCTGGTAGGTATTGTGAAAATGTCTGCCAATTGATCATGTGTACTAGTGTATTCTAATACAATATTGCTCTTCTGCACATGATCTCTAAGAAAATGATATCTAATTTCAATATGTTTGGTCCGAGAATGTTGTATTGGATTCTTTGAAAGATTTATAGCACTTGTATTATCACATTTGATTGGAATGTGATTGTACATAAGTTTAAAATTTTCAAGTTGTTGCTTCATGTAAAGAACTTGAGCACAACAACTACCCGTAGTAACATTTTCTGCCTCAGCAGTAGATAGTGCAACAGAATTTTATTTTTTACTAAACCAGGAAACTAGTGCATGACCTAAGAAGTGACATGCTCCACTAGTGCTTTTTCTATCTATTTTACAGCCAGCATAATCTGCATCTGTGTAGCTAATTAGATTGAAAGATGTGTGCTTAGGGTACCATAACCCTAAGTTAATTGTACCACTAAGATATCTAAGAATGCGTTTAATTGTAATTAAATGTGATTCTTTTGGAGATGATTGAAAGTGTGCACATAAGCACACACTAAACATAATATCTGGTCTACTGGCTGTCAAATATAATAAGCTATCAATCATACCTCGATATACCTTCGAGTCAACTGGTTTACCGGTTTCATCTTTATCAAGTTTAGTGGATGGGCTCATTGGTGTTCCAGTTTCCTTAGCACTTTCCATCCCAAACTTCTTCAGCAATTCCTTAATATATTTTGATTGATTGATGAATGTTTCACTTTTTGCTTACTTAATTTGCAATCCGAGAAAGAATGTAAGTTCTCCCATCATGCTCATTTCAAATTCTTCCTGCATAGTCTTAGCAAAAACTTGGTACATATTTTCATTAGTAGCACCGAATATTATATCATTAACATAAATCTGAATCAAAAGAATATCATCATTTTCGTATTTAATGAAAAAAGTTGTATTAATTTTTCCTTTTGAAAAGCCTTTTTCAATCAAGAAACCACTGAGTCTCTCATACCACGCTCTAGGAGCTTGTTTGAGTCCATATAGTGCTTTTGTGAGTTTGAAAACATGATTTGGAGAAATATGATTTTCAAAACCTGGAGGTTGCTCAACATATACCTCTTCATTTATAAAATCGTTTAAGAAAACACTTTTAATATCCATTTGAAAAAGTTTAAAATTTTTATAACAAGCATATGCAAGTAGCATTCGAATAGCTTCTAATCTTGCGACTGGTGCATATGTCTCATCATAATCGATTCCTTCTTCTTGATTGAAACCTTGGGCTACAAGTCGAGCCTTATTTCTAGTAATGACTCCGGACTCATCTTTCTTGTTTCTAAAAACTCATTTTGTTCAAATAATAGTATGATTTTTGGGTCTAGAAACAAGTGTCCAAACATCATTTCTTTCAAATTGATTAAGCTCTTCTTGCATAGCTAGAATCCAAGATTCATCAAGAAGTGCTTCATCAATATTTTTAGGTTCAATCTGAGATAGAAAAGCAGTATGATTTGCAAATATTTCTAAGAGATGATCGAGTGCTTACACCTCTTGAAGGTTCTCCCAGAATTTGTTTCACTGGATGATCTTTTACAAATTTTCACTGTTTGGTTGCATCTTGTATTAAATTTTGATGATCTTTCCTGATGTTTCTATGTTGGACTTCCTCTATTGTGTTCTCTTTGTTGAGATTGAGACTTTCCGTATTATTTATACCTCATGTTTCTTCATCAATGGATTTCTTGGAGAGTAGAGAATTAGATTCATCAAATACTACATGCATAGATTCTTGTACAGTCAAAATCTTTTTATTGAATACTCTATAAGCTTTACTATTAGTAGAATATCCGAGAAAGATACCTTCATCAGATTTTGCATCAAACTTGCCTAAATTATCCCTGTCATTTAAAATAAAACATTTGCATCCAAATACATGAAAGTAACCAATGTTGGGCTTTTTCTCATTCCAAAGCTCATAGGGGGTTTTATCTAATTTGGACCTTAGCATAACTCTATTTATAACATAACAGGCAGTACTTACCGCTTCAGCCAAAAAATAACTAGGCAAGTTGTTCTCATTGAGCATTGTTCTTGCCATCTCTTGAAGAGATCTATTTTTCCTCTCTACTATCCCATTTTGTTGAGGAGTTCGAGGAGCAGAAAAATTATGCATAAAACCATTTTCATCACAAAATGTTTCAATATTTTTATTAACAAATTCTTTTCCCCTATCACTTCGGATACTTGAAATAGTATAACCCTTTTCATTTTGAATTCTCTTGCATAACTTGGTAAAGGCATTATGTGTCTCATCTTTATGAGTAAGAAAGATGATCCAAGTATATCTAGAGAAATCATCAACAATAACAAATGCATAATATTTTCCTCCTAAACTTGTAACTCTATTTGGTCCAAAAAGATCCATGTGTATCAGTTGCAGTGGTCTAGTAGTGGAAATATCTTTCTTGGTTTTAAAAGAAGTTTTTGTTTGTTTATCAAATTGGCATGCATCACAAATTTTGTCTTTAAGAAAATTTGCCTTTAGTAAACCTCTCACAAGATCATTTTTTGAAAGTTTGAAAATAAGTTCCATGTTGGCATGACCTAGTCTTCTATGCCATAACCAATTAATTTCATTTTGAGCTAAAAAACAAATAGCATCTTGTGAGGTAATTTCTTCAAAATCGATTGTATAAACATTGTTGCTTCTAAAAGCAATAAAACAAATATTACAATCATGATCATTCAAAATAATGCACTTATCCATTTTGAAAGTAACTGTAAATCCTTTATCACATAATTGACTTATGCTCAAAAGATTATGTTTTAGACCTTCAACAAGTAAAACATCTTCAATTATGAGAGAAGACTTATTACCAATTTTACCTATTCCCACGATCTTCTCTTTCGAGTTGTCTCCAAATGTCACGTGTCTTTCTTTTTTAGATCTAAGATCAAAGAATTTAGTCTTGTCTTCCGTCATGTGTTTTGAACATCCACTATCTAAAAATCATTTATTTTTGTTTGTGGAGGACTTCATGCACACCTATAAAAACAATTAAAATGATTTTTCTTGGTACCCAAGTTCTTTGGGTCCTTTATTTATTAGTATTAGAAGAAACAAGATTTTTAGGTACCCATATGGCCCTAATAGTCATTGTATGTTTTCTTCTAATAGGACAAGCATGATAATTATGACCATTTCTATTACAAAAATTGCAAATAGCATGTGATATATATGAAGAACTTGAGTGATTATAATAGTATCCTGTTTTAACAAAATTATTTTTATGAAAAGAATTTTGAATATTGGACTTTGATGTAGAAGGATTATCAAAGAAGTTTTTATAAGGTTTGTATTTTTGTTTAGGCATATATCCCAAGCCTGCTTTGTCAAAAACACATCTTTGACTACCAAGAAGTTTTTCAAAATTTCTTTTTCCATTCGTAAAGTTTTCAATAATATTTTCTAAATCAGTTTTCTTTTTTTTCAACTCAAGATTTTCATTTTTCAAAACAATACTTTCTTTTTTTAAAATATCAATTTCGTTTGTTAAAGAAGAATTTTTCTTTTTCAAAGCAGTATACTTGATACCCAATTTTTCAAATTCCTCATATACCTCTTCTAAAACATTTTGCAATTCTTTATATGAAGGATCTTTAATATTATCAAGATTTGTTACCTCAATGTCATCTTTAACCATAAGACAAAGATTTGCTGATTCTCCATTGTTTGCTTCACTATCTGAACTACTTGAATCATCATCCCATGTAGCTTTCATTGCTTTTTTGCCTTTGTTTCGATCTTTCTTTAGCAGAGGACAATCTGACTTGATTTGACCAGGCTTATTGCATTTATAACAAATTAAAGTGTCATTTTTACCTGAATTTTTCTTGGAAAACTTTTTGAAGGATTTCCTTGGAGGAGTTTTATTTTTCTTTAAGAACCTCTGAATTCTTCTTGTTATCATCGCAACTTCTTCATCTTTGTCATCATTTTCCTCATCTTCATCACTTTCACTTTCATGTGGAACAGCTTTAAGTGCCAAGCTCTTCTTTGGCTTTCCTTCTTCTTCTCTTCTTTTCAATGTGTACTCATGGGTGATAAGTGACCCGATGAGTTCATTCACTTCGAGCTTTTTGAGGTCTCTAGCTTCAAGAATCGCTGTCACTTTTGATTCCCAACATTTTGGTAGAGAGTTGAGAATTTTTCTTACTATCTCCACTTTAGAATAAACTTTGCCAAGAGCTGTCAAGCTGTTTATGATATTAGTAAAACGAGTGTGCATACTAGAAATAGATTCATCATCATTCATCTTAAACATTTCATATTCATGAGTAAGAATATAAATTTTTGATTTCTTGACTTGAGAAGTTACTTCATAAGTAACTTCCAAGTTATGCCAAATTTCCTTTGCTGTAGCGCAAGTCATTACTCTATTAAACTCATTACCATTTAGAGTATTAAATAATAAATTCATAGCAGTTGAATTCAAAGTATAAAGTCTATCGTCTTCACGATCAAACTCTTCTTCTTCTTTTTTGACCTTTACTCCATCAACTACTTTTGTTGGAATATAAGGTCCATTTACAATGCATTTTCAGATTTCTCGACCTTGAGCCTGAAGAAATATTCTCATTCTAACTTTCCAGAATGAGTAATTGTCTCCGCAAAAGAGTGGAGGCCGACTGCTAGATTGACATTCACCAAATGAAGTTGCAATGTTAGCCATAAGATCTTAACTCAAAAGATAGTTAATCTTATAACAAAGCTCTAGCTCTGATACCAATTGTTGTCCAGATGACTAACACAAGAGGGGGGGTGAATTGAGTTGTATTTAAAAAAAATAACAGTTATAAATCAAACATACAATATAAAATATAAACAAAATATGAAACAACAATAAATATAAAGAGTAAAGGTAAGAGAGAAGCAAACTCAGTATGTTAACGAGGTTCGGCCCCACTGCCTACGTCCTCGCCTCAAGCTACCCCTTGAGGATCCCCGAATTCACTATTCAATCTCCTTCAGATGGAGATAGAAACCTATTACACCTTTGAACAACACCGCTACAAAGGATTCGTGTAGAACACCCTCTACACTTGCAATCACCTTACACGTGGGGATTCAACTATTCCCTGTGTAGAACACTTTCTACACGCACAAGGGTTATACACACCCTTTTAGTGATACAAGAATTGATAGTGGGTAGGCTATCAGAAAATACTCCTCAATGAGTGAAATAAGAACAATACAGCAGAAACTATATCTCTCAAAATGAACAAGGGTTAAGGCTCAATGCTTAGAGAAGAGAGAATGAAAACTTTGAATGAATGTTGTATGCTCTTGGTGTTGTAAATGTGAAGCTCTCAAATGATATATTTATAGGCATATGAGACTTCATATTCAAATTTAAAAAGATTCACATGTCAAAGACATCATCATTCACTTTTCAAAAATTTTAAAACTAATCTTTTTACTTTTTGCATGTGACAAAAGGAGCACACTTTACTTTTCAAAAATTTCAAACCTAATCTTTTACTTTTTGCATATGACAAAAGGAGCACACTTTACTTTTCAAAATTTTCAAATAAAGACATCTACCTTTTGCATAAGTCAAGAAAAACATCCACCACTTTTGAAAATATTCAAATAAAACATGCACATGTGAAAGATGACAATCAATCATCTTAATATTTTTAAAGTTCAAACCTTTAATCATGTCATGCACATGTGAAAGATGACAATCAATCATCTTTCAAAATTTTCAAATTTAATTTTCAAAATATTCATGCACATGTGGAAAATGTATTTTAATGCTTTATGATAAAATATTAATTTTGAGCCTTAATCCTAATTTCGAATTTTTAAGAGATTTACAACATTACTCTATGATTTTAATGTGAACTTGTTTCCTTCTTGCTCATGCTTGCTTCCTTGATGTGCTTGATTCTATTGTGTGGACAACTTGAGCTTGAGACTCCTTTATTCTTTGAATTCATTTGTTATCATCAAAATCCATGTGTAGATTTACATGAAACTTGAAACCTTGAGTTCAACAGTCTGTACTCCTGAATAGGTATGGATTTCCCTTTTCCAATTCTGGCAATTCTATTTCAGCTTTTACTGCTGCATTATCTAACTTTGATATTCCCATATGCTACTCACATGCTGTCAAGCATGATTGTTGGCGACAAGTTATGCAGGAAGAAATTGCCGCTCTAGAGGCCAATCACATTTGGGACATTGAGCCATGTCCTCCCACTATTGTTCCTCTGGGTGGCAAATGGGTTTACTCAGTCAAGGTCTGATCTGATGGAAGTTTGGATCATTACAAAACTCGGCTTGTGGCATTTAGGAATAATTAGGAACATGGTGTCAATTATGAAGAGACTTTTGCTCCTGTTTCTAAAATGACTATTGTTCGTATGATTCTAGCTCTTGCTGCTTCTTGTGATTGGCCACTACATCAGATGAATGTCAAAAATGCTTTTTTTTTTATGGGGATTTTAAAGAGTATTTATATGAAGCCACCCCCGAGATTGTTTCCCTTCCGACTTCATATGTGTGTAAGCTTCATCGTTCTCTTTATGGTCTCAAACAAGCTCCGAGGGCCTAGTTTGATAAATTCCGCATCACTTTATTACAATTTTCATTCAAACAGAACAAGTATGATACTTCATTGTTTCTTCGGAAAACAGACATGGGTATAGTTGTTCTTTTGGTTTATGTTGATGATATTGTGATTATTGGTTCTGATTCTGCTTTACTTGGCCAGCTCAAAACTCATCTCTCAGAGTCCTTTCATATGAAAGATCTTGGGTCTCTCACATATTTTCTTGATCTTGAGGTGCATTGTAGTCCCTCTGGCATCTCTCAATCAACGTAAGTATGGTAGTGACTTGGTGGCTACAACTGGCCTACAAGAGGCTACTTTTGTTGATACTCCTATGGAATTAAATGTCAAACTTTACAAAGAGGAGGGTGACTTGCTAATCCCAGTTTATACCGGAAGTTAGTGGATAGTCTTGTTTATCTCACCATTACTAGACTGGACATTTCTTTTGTTGTACAACAAGTCAACCAGTTCCTTCAGACTCTTCATCATCTTCATTTAGCTGTTGTCCGTAGGATCATATGCTATGTTCAAGGCACTTCTGCTTGTGACTTATTTTTGTCTGCTAGCAATGGTACTCGCCTTGCTGCTTATAGTGATGCTGGTTGTGCGGATACCCGTCGCTCCATCACTGGTTGGTGTGTGTTCTTAGGTGATGCATTGATCTCCTGGAAAAGTAAGAAGTAAGACAGAGTCTCTAAATCATCTACGGAATCTGAGTACCAGGCGATATCTCTTGCTTGTTCTGAAATTATTTGGCTTCGAGGTTTGCTTGCTGAGTTAGATTTTTCTGAGACTGTTCATACACCTCTATATACCGATAATACAAGTGCTATTTAGATCACGGTCAATCTTGTCTATCATGAACGTATAAATCATATTGAAGTGGATTGTCACTCTATCTGTGAAGCCTTTGAAGCTCATGTTATCACTCTTCCACATATTTCCACTGAACTACAAATTGCTGATATTTTTGCCAAGGCTCTCATTCGTCATCGACATTGCTTCCTAAGTAGCAAATTGATGCTTGTTGATCAACTTGCATCAATTTGAGGGGGAATGTCAACAGATAGCTTTGCTGTCCACACTTCTTTCCTTATTTTAGCCCACAATTGTCTCCTTATTTTCTCCGTTTATTATTCTGTACAGTCAGCATACATTATTTGACAGATTATAGTTTACATGTATAGGGCT
The DNA here is from genome assembly GCA_036559045.1 of Platycarya longipes. NCBI lineage: Eukaryota > Viridiplantae > Streptophyta > Magnoliopsida > Fagales > Juglandaceae > Platycarya > Platycarya longipes. The sequence goes on from CM071791.1 coordinate 32,418,804, forward strand.
AGAATTATGCGGGAACTTATTTGCTTTCCATGTATAGCATTCTTGTAAAGTCTATATATAATATACAAAACTCAAGGCCAATTCATTCGGTCATTCACACAATATTCTTGACATGTTTTAGTCCTGGCTGGTTGTGATATTGTGTTGGGAATTCAGTGGTTGCAGGGTTTAGATTCCATTTTGTGGAAATTTGAACAACTTTTTATGCAGTTTCAGTATCATTAGGAGTTAGTGAAATTACAGGGCCTTGTTAGTGACTTGTTGATTGAAGAAAGTCACTTGAATAAGTCCAATAAGTTGGAAAACAGGGGCATTGTTTTACGGTTGATTGAAGACAGTCCTATCAGCTCACAATCACCTATACCACCTGCTATACAATCCCTTTTAAACAGTTACTTAGATATCTTTGCCACACGTATTGCCCTACCCCCGTCAAGATTCCATGACCATAGTATCCCTCTCCAACCAAACACTAAACCTATCTCAGTCAGGCCATACAAATATCCTTATTTCCAAAAGGATAATATTGAAAAAATTGTCAAAGAGTTGCTGAAAACTGGTATTGTTAGGCCCAGTCAAAGTCCTTATTCCTCACCCATGCTATTGGTGAGGAAAGCTGATGGTTCTTGGCATCTATGTGTGGATTATAGAGCCTTGAATAATGTAACTATCAAAGACAAATTCCCTATAACTGTGGTAGAGGAGCTGATGGATGAGTTATATGGTGCTAAAGTGTTCTCGAAACCTGATTTAAGATTGGGTTACCATCAAATTAGGGTGAAAACTGAAGATATCCCTTAAACAACATTTCGAACGCATGATGGCCACTATGAATCATTGGTTATGCCATTCGGCTTAATCAATGCTCCATCCACGTTTCAAAGCCTTATGAATCAGATTTTTAGACCTCATCTTAGAAAATTTATCCTAGTTTTCTTTGATGATATCTTAATTTACAGCAAAGATGTGGCTGACTATGTGGAACATCTTAAGGTGGCTTTTGAAATTTTGAGGGAAAATTAGCTCTTTGCCAAGTTGAGTAAATGTAGCTTTGGCTGCCCAGAAATTTCATATTTGGGGCATCTCATTTCTGGCAATGGGGTTAGAGTTGACCTCGAGAAGATTAAAGCAATGATGGACTGACCTACTCCTAGGTCCATGAAGGTCTTAAAAGGTTTTTGAGCCTCACTGGTTATTACAGAAGGTTTGTGAAGGGCTATTATGGCTGTATTGCTGCAAAATTAACTAGTTTACTCAAAAAAGATGGGTTTGTTTCAAATGATGAAGCACAAGTTGCATTTGATCAATTAAAGAGAGCTATGACCCAACTCCTTGTGTTAGCTTTGCCTAATTTTCAAGCTCCTTTTGTGATTGAGTGTGATGCCTCTAGAGAGGCCATAGGCACTGTTTTATTGCAAGGGGGTAGGCCCTTAGCATTTTTTAGGCAAGCTCTTGAAGGCCGGGCACTTAATATGTCCACTTGTGAGAATGAACTTTTTGCACTTGTCTCTTCAGTGCAAAAGTGGTGTCATTATTTGTTAGGACAACCCTTTGTAATCAAAACAGACCACCAAAGCCTCAAGTTTATACTTGAGCAAAGGGTAGGTACTGTTATGCAACAAAAATGAATTTCAAAGCTTATCGGCTATTGACTTTCTTGTGGAGTACAAGAAAGGGAAGGAGAATCTTGTGGCTGAGCCTTATCTAGGCAAGGAAGTGATAGCGAATACATGGTGACTATGATTTCTTCTCTTAATTGGGATGGGCTTCCTGATATTCATGCTTGTTATGCAGCTGATCCACAAGTGCAACATTGGCTAGATAAACATAGTGAGGGAACCCTGCCTCCTTCCTACTCAGTTAGGAATGGCACATTGTTTTACAAGAACAGAGTGCATATCCCTTTTAACAACAACCTAACTCAAAGACTGTTGGAGTCGATGCATAGTAGTCCTTTGAGTCGTCATATGGGGTTTGAAAAGACTCTACATAGGTTAAAAAGTGAATTTTATTGGCCTGGCCAGAAATCTGTTGTTAAGGAGTTCATTAGAGAGTGCACAATTTGTCAAACTGTTAAAGTGGACAACTCTTTACCGAGTGGGCTTCTTCAGCCACTCCTTATTACTTCTGCCCCATGGTCTGAAATCACAATAGATTTTGTGGATGGATTACCAAGATCTGAGGGGTTTAATTCTCTATGGGTGGTGGTGGATGGATTTACTAAGTATGCCCATTTTGTTCTACTTTCTCATCCTTATACAGCTAAATCAGTAGCCCAATTGTTTTTTAAGCATGTTTTTAAGCTCCATGGCTTACCCCATTCTATAGTCTCGGATAGAGACTTTACTTTTACCAGTCGATTTTGGATGGAATTGTTTGATATGCAAGGAGTTCAATTGGCTTTTAGCATTGCTTACCATCTCCAAACAAATGGTCAAACAGAGGCTGTCAATAAATGGATTAAGAACTACCTTCGTAGCTATGTGGGACAAGCCTAACGATTGGGCATCATGGGTACCACTGGCAGAGTGGTGCTATAATTTTACACTACATGCTTTACCAAAAGTAACTCCATTTGAGGCTCTATATGGCTATAAACCACCTAGATTGGTCAGCTATATGGTGGGAACAACCAAGGTACAAGAAGTGGAGGATACTCTCCAACAAAGAGACCAGCTTTGGTCACTTTTGAGGCATAACCTTGTACGGGAACAAGAATATGCGGATTTGAAAAGAAAGGAGTTAACTTTTCAGGTGGGAGATTGGGTATTCCTGAAATTACAGCCTTATCGACAAGCCTCTGTTAGTCATCGCCAGAATTTGAAACTTTCCCCACACTTCTATGGGCCGTATCAAGTTCTCCAACGTGTTGAAGAGGTTGCATACCATCTTCAATTACCATCAACTTCTCAAATACACAATGTATTTCATGTATCACACTGAAATAGAAATTGGGTCAATTCCATGTTCCTTTACCGACACTACCTCCAGTGGATAAAAAAGGAATTTTTAAACCTGAACCGGAAGAGATTCTTACTAGGAGATTGCGAAAGGTCAAGAATCGACCACTGGTGGAGTTGTTGGTTCAATGGCAGGGCCAGCCACAGGAGGAGGCTTCGTGGGAGTCTATCAACAAGCTTCGCACTGAGTTTCCACACCTTGTGGACAAGATGTTTTAGAGGGGAAGGTATTTGTGATATTCTTATCCTAGTGATGAAGGAAGGTTAGGGTTTGGAAGAGGAAGCATTTCGGCAGAGCAAAGTGAAGGGAACGAAGATTAACCTTGTTCGGGAAGCTTCTCAAGTGTTAAGGATTCAAGTGGGCCTAATGGGCTAGGCCATTAGATGCTTTACCGGTAGCTTTAATTGTGTAGTATGTTTGGGATTGAGTTAGGCCTTTTATCTAGTTGTAGTGGCCCGTGTATTTGGGCATTTCAATAAGGCGGTGCATTTCATTAAGTCGGTGCCGTTTTAATATAAATAAGGGGACGTGTTGTATTCGAGAACCATCTGTAATCTGTGGTCATTGTACCTGGAGGAAGTCTTCCCTCTAAGAAAGATAGTGTGGCCCTAAGTCAAGCAATCAATAATCGAAGTATTCATCCAATTCTCTCTGTTCCACTAAACTGTTACAAGAAGAAGGTGATGGTCAGATTCACTGTCTTTTTTGCATATGTAACACCAATCAATAACAAATAATCCTCTTTTCCTTAAGTTTTCTGTAGTTAGAATCTTCTGAAGAGAAACCAATCAGCAGAAGAAAACTACTTAACTAGGAACTTTAGATTTCCATATAAGCTTCAGTATCTCCATGGAAGTTTAATACTTTGTAGTATGATCTCACAGAAAATCTGGAATTAAAATCATGCAACCACAGCAACCTGTCCTCCTTATTATGATCTATTTTCATATCATATAATCCTGCATAAAAGTCAGCAGCTTCACTTAGTTCCCAATCCTGTTAATCTTTATTAAACTCCACATTCCAAAGCAGCCGATTATTAGAAATCTGGAGAGAATAAACCACAACAGCCCCTTTTAATCTAGCTATCCTAAAGAGATTAGAATAAAGAGATTTGAGAGCTGAATCCCACACCATGCATTATGCTAGAAATGAATGTTAATCCCTTTCCCCACATTAAATTTTGTATTAATGACAAAATCTCCCCATCCCAACCGAACGGATTTCCATAAATTCACTCCAAAAGCCCTTTTAACTTCATTAGTTCACAAATTCCCCCACAACCTTCCATGTTTAACTTCCAAGATTTGCCTCCATAAGAAGTTACTTTTGAAGATGTACCTCCAAAGCCACTTCCTGAGAAGAGCCTTATAAAAAAGCTTTAAGTTTCATATGCCCAAACCCCCACAAGACACTGGGGCACAAACTTTATTCCAACTTACCAAATGATATATTTTTTCTCTCCCCAATCCCATCCCATAAATAATTTCTATAAATTTTCTCAATTTTTTTGGCAACCCCACAGAAAGAGGAAAGAGAGAGAGAGAGTAAATAAGTGGGAAGATTAATCAAGGTGCTTTTAATCAAAGTCCCTTTTCCCCCTTTTGATAAATAAATTTTTTTCCAGGCAGCTAATCTCCTTTCAATCTTCTGAATGACCCGTCCCAAATGGACACTGTTTTATGAGAGACTCCCAAAGAAAACCCGAATTGGAGGTTTTGGAGTTGTCAGGTCTTTTATCTAAGGAGGATAAGGATAAGAAAAAAGGTGTGTTGGCGGAAATTGAGAATTTATCTCTTAGAGAAGAAATATCGTAGTGTAAAAAATCCATAATTCCATGGCTAAAGGAGGAAGATAAATGTTCAATTTTTTTTTTTTCATAAAATGGCAAATTCTCATAGGAACAATGCTATTGATGTTCTCCTTGTTGGTGATAATGTGGTTTGTAATAAGGAAGAGATCAAAGATCATATTCTGAATTTTTATAAGAAGCTCTTTTGGGGGAGTTACCTTTATTTTCAAATTTTTGTAGAGTTTTCATTTAATGGCCACATGTGGGGCTCTCTTTATTAGTAGTTGGCATGACTATGTATACAGACACGTATGTGTATGTCGATTTATGTTATTCAATTGAGTATATGTAAAATGTGTTTCCTTTCCAGTGTTGTTTTTGTTGGAAGGCTGGAAATGGAGATATAAGGAGGGTTGGAGTATTTTAGACTGTGAGATATATGCACGCAGAAACATATGTGTGTCTATTTATGTTTATTCAATTGAGTATATGTAAAACGTATTTCCTTTCCAGTGTTGTTTTTGTTGGAAGGCTGGAAATGGAGATATAAGGAGTGGAGTATTTTAGAATGGGGCACTTGATGTCGTCGTCGTTATGGAGAAGTGAATAGAGAGGAATAGCTCTATTTTAAGGGTGACTGGGTCTCGTCAAAAATATTTTTTCATGAGACTTTTCATGAAATCTTGCATCCTTCCGTTCGGTATTATAATTTCCTTGTTGAACGTTTCAAACTTAGGTGAAATTTTTGGTTCCTCGTTTCGGTTTTTGTTCCTCTTTTTATAACTCATGCACTTGGTTGCACTCATATTTTTTTTTTTTTTTTTGGTGTTTTGCTTCATTTTTTATGCTTGTTCAAAAAGAAAGAATGGAGGGTTTCTAGAAACACTTATTTTGGTTGAGTCTTTCTGTTGTACATTCCCATGATTTTCTTGTTATATAGAAAGAGCATAGTTCAATTTCTTTTCAGTAATATTTTTTGGTTTTACTCTTTTGTTCTTTCTGCAGAGAAATTTTGTTGAAAGTATGGCTGGATATTCCCTTGTATGCTACCTTCTGCAGGTACGGTCCCCCCACCCCCCAACCGAAAATATATATATATATATACCCAACATAAAGAGAATACTAATTTGGGATCTGTTATATTGGTCTCTTCTGTGTTTTGAACTTGTCTCTTTTAAGTTCATGTGGTTTAATTCTCAAGGCATTAGGAGGGTAAACTACCTGATGATGCTTACAAAGGAAATGTGGACTGAAGTAGGAGGGTTTAATTCTCAAGGCATTAGGAGGGTAAACTACCTGATGATGCTTACAAAGGAAATGTGGACTGAAGTAGGAACAAGAATTACTTTTTCTTTTTTTTTTAAGTTATTCTTTTTCCTACTTCTAGGCTCCAAAGCATCCAAGAAATCGAAGACTTGAGATTTAATTAACTACATAAGAAAACACCCTGTACAGTCACTTGAATGAGGATAATATGTAATATTTCTGTCATGTGTTTATGTTTTTTGGTTGTATGTCTGGGTAAGTTATACTCATTTGATTTGAATTAGCATGTAATTGCGTCTATATACAACCTATTGGACTCTGCACTTTAGGCACTTATGTATTAATCCTCTTCTTTGAAAATGTATCTGGTGTGGCAAAGTAAGCATCTTCTATAGCATATTCCAGATTGGGGTTTGTTTCGTATCTGCTTCTCATCAGACAGTTTAGTTTTTTCCAGGTGAAGGATCGGCACAATGGGAACCTCTTATTGGATGAAGAAGGTCATATCATACATATTGACTTTGGCTTCATGCTTTCCAATTCACCTGGTGGCGTCAATTTTGAGAGTGCACCTTTCAAATTAACCCGTGAACTTCTTGAGGTATGGCAGCGATGTTGTGACATTCACATTCTTTCTTTTGTTACCTTTTCTTTTTCTCTTTTGCTATGTTAATTGTAACAAGATATGTTGGGCTACTTAGTTAGCATCTTGATCTTTTATAGACTTAGATTTTAACCATAAAGTGATTGGAATTTTGTGATTGTTCTAGGTCATGGATTCTGATGCTGAGGGAGTTCCAAGCGAGTTCTTTGATTATTTTAAGGTTCTTTGATTATTTTATTTTGGTTTGCTTTTGTTCTTTTTTTTCCCCTGGTTTTTACTCTTTGAACTCTTCAGATAGCCTCGGTAAATTTCACTTACGGACTTTGCACCTCAAATTCAGGTTTTGTGCATTCAAGGCTTCCTTACATGTCGTAAACATGCTGAGCGCATTATTCTTCTTGTGGAGATGTTGCAGGTACCAGCTTTTGCTTTTTGATTATTTTAACTTTATAGGTAAAATAAAATGCATGTGCATGAAGAAAGTGTTAGGACCTTCATAATCCCAAGAAGCTTCTCCAACACTGCAGCAACACTGAATCATATTGATGCACCGTCTTGTGTTTTTATTTTTGACGGGTAGCTCAAAAGGGGACAAGTGGGCCTAGGCTCTGAGATTGCTGGACCCAGTAGAGTTATAGCAGATGGGCAGTCGAAGAGGAGGCACAATTTAAATTGCTTACTGCCATTGAAATTGGTCATGCTTAGCTTTAGAAGTCAGATTCCAAGAAACAGGGAGCTAACGAGACTAACGTGGTCTCTTAATTATGAGGGCAGCTCAAGCCAAGAAAGATCCAAAGGGAAGGGGCTAACATTTTCTGTATGAAGCCCAAAATTGTTTCTTGGAATGTTCAAGGGCTCAATGAGGCCAGTGTCTTCGAATAAAAAGTTTGCTTCGTGAGTGGAAAGCGGACATCATATGCTTACAGAAAACTAAGTTGAAATCTACTCCAGAAGAATTGTTTGTAGTATATGGAGCTGTACATGTGTGGATTGGGCTTATCTTGCATTTTATGGGGCTTTGGAAGGTGTTTTAGTTATGTGGAATGGAAGGCGGTGGAGAAAATGGAGGAACTCATAGGGGAGTACACCATGGCACGTTCCTTTATGGGTGTGGAAGACAACTTTATGTGGGCTTTTGCTGGTACATACAGGCTGAATTCGGATAGCAGCAAAAGACTTTTATAGGAAGAAATAGCTGGTGGGACATACCATGGTGCATAGGAGGTGAATTTAATGTAGGTTCCCAAGTGAACATTTAGGTGAAAGTAGGCTGTGACCAGCAATGGTAGAATTCTCAAGAGTGTATTTTTTTATTTGGGTTTGGTGAACATCCATTTCATGGGTGGAGCATTCTTGTGGTCCAATAATCATATATAGTCTAGATTTAACAGAATTTTAGTCTCATCGGAGTGAGAAACTCATTATTTGGACACATGCCAAAAGAGGTTGCCTCGCCTTTTGGATCATTTTCCTATCTTGTTGAACTGTAGTGGTATCCAAGGAGGGCGTCAACACTTTAAAATTGAAAATATGTGGCTAAAAACTAAAGGTATTGTGGACAGGTTAGGCAATGCTGGTCCTTATACCAGATTCATGGATATGGAGAAGGCCTACGATCTTGTTAGATGGGACAAGGGGATCATGTTAAAGGTATTGGCTTCTTTAACAACTCTTGAGGCCTAAGAAAAGGGGATCCTTTGTCTCCACTCCTCTTTATCATTGTTATGGAGGCGTTAACAGAATGATATTGGTTTTGGTTTACAATGGTTTTATGACTGGATTCTCGGTTGGTGACTTCAATAGGGGTACTCTTAACATTTCTCACTTGTACTTTGTAGATGATACACTGATATTCTGAGGCAAAACAAAACCAGATTCAGGCATTAATGGCACTTTCCCTCTAATTTAAGCGGCATTAGGTTTGAAAGTGAACTTTGACAAATCAAAGTTGGTGCCAGTTGGTAATGTTCGCAACATCCGACATTTGGCTAACACTATTGGATGTAAGGTTTCCTCTCTTCTCATGAATTATCTTGGTCTTCCGCTGGGGGCTGCCTCGAGGGCTAAATTAGCATGGGATATAGTGATTGAGAAGATTGAACGTAGGTTGCCTGGTTGAAAGAGACTGTATTTTTCAAAAGGTGGTAGGATCATCTTAAGCAAAAGTACTTTGTCTAATTTGCCAACATATTTCTTATCTCTTTTTTCAATTAAGCAAGCATGACAACATGGATTGTGAAACTTCACCATGATTTCCTTTGGAGTGGCATGGGGGATGACTTCAAATTCCATATAGTCAAGTTGGATAAGGTATGCTCCCAATTTCTTCTAGTGGATTGAGAATTAGAAATTTGAAGATTTTCAATCGGGCTTTACTTGAAAAACGGTTGTGGCAGTATAATATGGAACTAGAATCCTTATGGAAGTCGGTGATTAACTGCAAATATGAAAGTTTCTTGGGGGGGATTGGTGCACTAGAGAGGTAAGTGGGGCTAAGGAGTGGGAGTCTATAAGCACATTAGATGTGGGTGGGGAGTTTTTGCTCGTCATACTAGACTCATGTTGGGAGATGGCTCTAGGATAAAATTCTAGCATGACCTATGGTGTGGAAATAATGCCCTCAAGGACTCATTCCCTTCAGTTTTCTGGGTTGCATTTGAGAAAGAAGCTTTCATGGTTGGTTTTATGGGGAGATCAAACACAATGGAACATCAACTTCAATGGGGCGCCTCGAGATTGGGAAGTTGGCAGCTTTGAGAACTTTTTAGTCTTTTGTATTTCTTGAGACCCCGAGCATTTAAGGAACTGACACGTTGTGGTGGGTACCCTCAGGTAAAGCTAGATTCTCGGATTCACTCTTTCTATAAGTCTCTTACACAGTCACAGAACAATCAATTTCAATGGTGGAGGATTTGGCATAATAAGGCGCCTCCCAAAGCAGCATTTTTTGCTTAGAAAGCATCTCTGGGTAAGATATTCACAATAGATAACTTGCGGAAATATGGGGTGATCATAGTAGATTGGTGCTACATGTTTAAGTAAAGTGGCGAAATTGTTGATCATCTTCTACTGCATTATGAGATTGATAGAGCATTATGGGATGATGTGTTATGCAGATTAGAGAGAGCTTGGGTTATGCCCGCCACAATAGTTGCACTTTTGGCTATTGGACAAATGTAGGAGGTATTCCACAAATTACAGTCGTGTGGAGGATGGTTTCTATTTGTATTTTGTGGTGCTTATAACAAGAGCGAAATGACTGGACGTTTGAAGACAAGGAGCACTCATGAGAGGAACTTAGATCTCTTTTTGTTAGAACTTTATTTTTATGGGCTATAGCTGTAGATTTTAGTGGCCTCAGCTTTCACGACTTTTTCGTTTCCATTTCTTCTACCTAGATAGATGTTTCCTCTTGTATACCATCTTGTATCTTTGGTCTATACCGATTCTTAAAAATTCAATCGTTTACTTATCAAAAATTATTTTTAACAAACTTTAGCTTAAACTTCATTTAGTAATTTGTGTGGCGTCATTTGTTTACTTAAAAAAAAAAAAAATTGTGGGGTCATTTGTGCACCGACATAGTGAGTGGATAAAGATTTATAGTTTGTTCACATAACTAAAGGAGCTATACTTTTATGTTTGGTTCAGGACTCTGATTTTCCTTGCTTTAAAGGTGGTCCACGGACGATACAGAACCTAAGAAAACGATTCCATTTAAGTTTAACGGAAGAGGTTTGTTTTTATCACAAAACGTTTCCTACTGTACAGCATTGCACTGCTATGGTTTTAATGGTGGTTATTTGTTGTTTTCTTGCAGCAATGTGTCTCTGTGGTGCTTTCCCTAATAAGCAGTAGTTTAGATGCATGGCGGACACGGCAATATGATTATTATCAGAGAGTTCTGAATGGAATATTGTGAAATTGAATCTCCTCGCTTAATGGTTGTCCCATCCGAGAAGGCAAGCCCATTTTAGGTGCCCCAATTGAAATTGCATGTCAGTCACTTCGCGATGTAAAGGGCATTGGGGTCATTGTGGGATGGCTTCAGACTTCAGAGTTCTCTTGGAGCACAAACGTTTGCTAACAGCAGCTTTAGACCTGTTTTTTGCTGGCTGGGAGGAACTTGTAACTGTTTCGTCAGAAATATTTCTCGGAAGTCAAGCAGGTGCATTTTACTTCAGCAGGGATTTCATTTTTTTATTTTACTTATTTTCCCCTTTTCCCCTTTTTGTTTCATGCGATATGAAACTCTTTTGGACGATGGACAAATTAGCTTCTTTGGAGGAGATATACAGCCATCTTAACCATCATGGGGGAGCACACACTGTACAGAGCAACTCTGGTGGAAAGGACAGATCAGAAATGTAATAGCTACAGAATTAAAGAAGGCGGTGGAACTACCAGCTGAAGTGCGGTTGGGATCGTGGAAATTTCCGGTGATTTTTTATTTATAAAAAAAGAAAAAAGAAAAAAAAGAGAGTAATAATCCAGTAGTGATATCAGGTACATATTTTGCACCGGTTGGTGATCTGAAGCCTGAAGGTATTCAACTAGTTTTGGTTCTTTACATCTTTCATTTCCATATAAACCCAGGCAATGTATTATTTTGAGTAAAACATGGATAAGATCCAACATTTAAATAGTGGCCTGGTGTTCCTGGAGTGTATGATTCTTCTACAGTTTCTTCATGAAGTTGTGTTGGGAAATTGTTGGAAAAGAGTATACGATTGATTGTACACGAGTATTACCGCCCCCCCGCCCCCCTTCTTTTGTTGCAACTTATCACATATAAAGCATTTTGGTGGCATTGTTTGTTTTTATAAACTATTTTGTATCCCTTCAGTGAGTGACAGTAGGTAAGCCCCCTTCAATGAGCCAGCTTGTATATGTATTTGATTTCCTTTTGTAAGTAGAAGTTTCTTTCACATCTTTTCTTTTAAGAGTTGGTCGGGTGCACAAAGGAGAATGTAATTAATTAAATCGTGTGGCAAAAACCGATCTAGGAGCCTGCCCTGTTACATATTTAAATTATGTTTGGGAATAAGATGAGCTGAGATCTATTTCCAAACAAACCTAAGGCTTTATTTGTTTTTACCATCATTCTTATTTCATTTCATCTCATTTAATTATCACAATTTTTTTATATTCTCATATAAAATAAAATAAATAATTCAGTTTTTTAAAATTTTAAAATATAAATAATATTAAAAAATAGATTCTAACAATATTCTTTATAATTTTCAACTTTTATTTTAATTTATCTTATATTATCTGTAAAAACAAATGATGCTTTTATCGTTATGCATTTTATGAGGGAGTAATGACAGAGTTACCTCTCATTTACTACCATTTTATCACTAGTGTAGTTGTTTTTCTTCTAATTTTTTTAAAATATTTTTTTAACATCATTAATCATGAAAAATTTTAAAATATATATAATTTTATTAATAATCACTTTCATAATTAATACGTAAAAAAAATTTAAAAATTAAAAATTAAAAAAAATGATAAAATGATGATAAATAAAATCTAATCTTATCATTTTCTTTTGTGAGATTTAGCCTCGTGGCAGATGCCCAGTAATAAAAAATTAAAAAAGAAACACCCCCTATTTTGTGCTGACTGAGGAAGCACAACACGCAAAGGATGCCCCAGGGCCCAAGGGCCCAAATTGATCCTCCACTCCGAATTGCAGCATGTTTATTACCAGGAATTTTAGTAAATTATCAGTCTTTAATTAGATTATGAGTAAGCCTATTAAAGAAGTAAAAGTTTGCTTTTCATTTACGATTAATTTCGAAATATGATATAGTGACCACTATATACATACAACTAAGATCTTGTTTATTTTTACAAATACTCTCATATTAGTTCATTTAATTATTATAATTTTATTAAATTTTCATACAAAATAAAATAAATTATTCAACTTTTTTAAATATCAAAACAAAAAATATTTTAAAATACTTTATTCAACTTTTAATTTTTATTTTAATTTATCTCATCTCATTTCTGAAAATAAACGAGGCGTAAATTTGAACAAAACATTACAAATGTTGGGGAGGTCTAGATAAATATATATATATTTATATATATATATATATAAAATAAATCCTTCTATCTTATATCATTGTATTAGAAAATTATATATTTTTTGAATTTCATATAAAATTTTCAAATTTTTAAATAATAAAAATAATATTTTTACAATTTTTTATTCAATTTTTTTTATCTCAAATTCATCTCATTTCAACTTATTATCCAAACATTCTCTTAATTTTCTTTTGTATAGAGCTAATGTGTCGTCAATAATTTTGAATGAAAGTGAAAAATAATTTTTTAAATGAAAGTTGTATTTGAGTTCTTGTTCTATCATTGAACATTAATTTAAAGCTCTCCACTTTCTATTAAACGGGGTTCATTTTGCTACATCCTAGCTTGTTTTGTGTTTGACAATATTTCCTTTTCGTTTACTTTTCTTTGAAATTGAAATGTCCACCAACAATTATCAAGAACGGGTATGCTTTGATCACCGAAACTTCTTAAGGGGGAAAAAAGTTGTTTGGTCAACAGGAATTGGGAATAAAATTAGATGAGTCTAGAGCCACTCCTGGATCCCGTCTAGACTAAAAAAAAATCTTTTTCTTTTTTTTAGTTTTATATATATTTTTTAACAGTTTTAATAATATATATCTTTTTTTAAAATCATCATATAATTAAAAAAATGCTTACTTAATTATTTAAAAATAAATAATAAAAAAATAAAAATTTATTAAAATGTGACTTTTATTTATGATTTTAGGAAGTGATCTTAGCAAAAAAGTCTGGGGCTCATCCACTATTTGACTGCACTAAAAGCACACATGACGTGGCTTACAAATTAACCAATTTCTCACTCCCCACCCTTGCACATTGCCTTTCTCTGATTTCAAGCATTTGAAATTCGAAGCACCCATCCTCTCCTCCATCCCCTCCCTTGCGTCTGTCCATCATCTCCCCTACAAAAAGGATGAAGGTCTCTTTTCCTGTAGTCGGCTTCTCTTGAAACCCTAGTTCCCCCTATCGTCGAGCCCAAGCATGAAGGGCGGCGTCCCTTTCCTTCAATCGTCTTCTCTCGAAGCCCTACGTTCCTCCCAACCTCAAGCCCAAGTACGAAGGTCTTCACTGTGATCCAATCCCCCTATTTGCTTGAGTGCCCAAGCAAGAAAGCCCTCAATTTCCCACCCCCTCGATGCGGTAGTCATCTTCAACCTCAAGCCTCACGAAATCCCTTAGTCACCAAGCATGTGAAGCTTCCAGTCTGCCCCCAACCCTAAGCACAACATTATTCTTCGACCTTAGCCCGACGGAAGCCCTCAATCCCCAAGTATGTGAAGCTTCCAATTCGCGCCCCCCCCCCCCCCCAACCCTCCACAAAAACCCAAAAACGTCATCTCTAGGATTTCTTGGTTTGCTGTGATTTCTTCCCTGTGATTTCTTGGTTTTGTGTGAAGCCTCATCCTCTTATTTGTGATTTCTTCCCATTGATTTCTTAGTTCTTTTATTTGAATTTCTTTGTAATTTGCCCCAAATTATAATAATCTAGAATTTATGTTAGTGATTTGCCCCACCCCATACCCGACTTCCCTGTGATTTTCTTCCTACTGATTTCTTGATTTTTGTAATTTGCCCCAAATTGATAATAATCTATGGTTTTTGTCTGTGATTTGAATTTGGTGATGGCATGGCATTAGTGGAGAGGTGGGATGCAGATATCTTGGAGGATTAAATATGTATTATTACTGGTTGATGTGCGGCATAGATGTCATTAGTGACAGAAATCTCACAAGTTTTGCTTCACTGTGGAGATCAAGTTTAATCAATGCCTTTATTTCCATATGAGAATCTTGAGTTATATGCTCTTTCAACTTCTATGAACTTCATTATCTACTATTAACTATCAATTACAAAACTAAATAGACATGATTTGAGAAGATGTAGGCATCTCTGTTTCAAAAGAGTTGGCATTTCTAATCTTTATTTGATAACATAAAGGGGAAGTGGTGATCGGATTGGATAGGATAGGATCATAGGAGCTTTATCCTATCATAGATTATTTTGACTAAAATAAATAGATTGCCTAAAATAGATTTTGGGAGTGTTAAGTTTAGAAAAAGGTTTAAGTCAGGCTAAAAAATTAACGTGTTTATGTGTGATACATTAATTTTGCTTTACTAAAATAAATTACAACCTGATTACCACATCTGAATTTGCAATTCTAAAAGGAAGTCTACACACCCTCGTAAAAATATAATTTTACATTTTTACCGTCTTCTGGTTTACACCTAAAAATCATTGGTGTGCATGGTGTACAGGCTTCTCTGTAGCATTGTTCTTCTTAGAATGCACTTAATCCATACTTCCATATCAAATGCTGTAAGAGGTATGGTTTAGGTCTCAACTTTATAAAAAAAAAAAATTCACAATGCAGACAAAACAAGTTTGGACTTTGGGGTCCCTTTATTATTATTATTTTGTTGTTAAGTTTTTCTGGGTACAAACATAAGGCTCTCTTTTTGTGACTTTCTTAACTTTCAATAATTGTTGATGCAGAGCTAGGTATTGCAATATATGAGTATCATGTAGACTAATACTTTGCTCTATTTTAATATTTAAATATCAGCCCAAGATGAGTAAAAGTATTAACAAATATGAACTTGTTTGATTTTCCAGAATTACACATGGATTGATCCAATCGTTATCGTTTGTAGTTGATATTTTGTGATGGAGTCACCAACTTGTTGGTGTAGTTTGAGAGCACCACTAAAGAGAGTATGAAGTTCGTACAAGAGAGAATGTAGTTTGGAATATGTGGGATGACATATTGTGGCACGAGTATGAACTATGAAATTTAGAAAAGGGAATATAAAGTGGGAGAGAGAGAGAGAGAGCGCTCTTTAAAAACAAAAGCAAAAAGTATTATGTTTGTACTTGGTTGTATCAATTGTAATAGTTTTGGTTTGGCTCGGATAAATTGTAACATGTAAATAGATGGATATGGTCTAGATGGTTTTGTATGGACCAAATGTAATGGTAATCTTCTAATGTTTTCTGTTTGCATTTGGACAACAATTAACTAAGTAGTTTCAAGAAAGAAAATGGAGAATATCTTTTTGTGTAGAAAAATAAAATGAAAACATCATATATTTTCCTGGAACTTTCTGTCATCTTTAATTGTAGTTGTATCCATCGTTTTCAATCTATGTATGAGGCCTCAAACTTTCAACTGCAATAAATCTTGAAATTCCTTACAGACAAGCTTCAACACAAAAGCTATTCACTTATATTTTCAACGGCAGAGTTACACAACTTAAACTATAGCCTCTCCAAAGAGATTATTTTTCCTGGCCTTAAGATCTTTGAAGTAAAACTCACATGAGCATGGTATATATCCAACATATAATATTACAATTGCCTTTCTTAACTCTTAATTAACCGAAAAAAAATGAAAGAAAATTAAACATTTTGGAAGGTTTAGATTGGGGACCAGAGTATTGGGCGGACTACTGTATACATCAAGCTCATGAATGAAACACACTTGGATCCTTTTGCAACCTTTCCAAATTCCCTCATCATTTTGAAGTGAAATAAACTTATAGTATTATTACAACAAATGAAAAGTATGGTCTT
Source organism: Platycarya longipes (assembly GCA_036559045.1). Taxonomy (NCBI): domain Eukaryota; kingdom Viridiplantae; phylum Streptophyta; class Magnoliopsida; order Fagales; family Juglandaceae; genus Platycarya; species Platycarya longipes. The sequence continues at coordinate 32,435,099 of CM071791.1, forward strand.
GTCTCTCTCAATATGTGTAGAGATTAGTGCACGCTTAGCAATCACATACCAAATTCCAGTTATACAAGAACTAAATTGTTAAATCCAAGATTTCAAATTTCATATCTACGTGTAGATTTTGATGATAACAAATAAATTCAAGTTTCAAGCTCAAATTATTTACGCAATGGAGCGAAGCGCACATCAAGCATAAAAGAACAAGTCTACAAATGAAGCTTATAGATTATTTTTGTACATATCTTGATAAAATTCAAAATTGAATTAAAGTTCCAAATTACTCTTTTTTCTCACAAACATCAAATTACTTTTTTCACATATACAAGACATTTTTAAATGTCATAGTTTTGAAAATTATATTTTTCATATGTGCATAACATCATCAAACAAAATAATTTCGAAAATTATATTTTTTTATATAAAAATTTGAATTTATAAGATGATTGATTATCATATTTGACATGTGCATATTTTGTTTGAAAGTCTTGAAGGGGGTGGTGTGTTTTTTTTTTACAAATGTAAAAGGTAGATAATTTTGTTTGAAAATCTTAAATGGTGGTTGTGTTTTTTGACAAATGCAAAAGGTAGATAATTTTGTTTGAAAATCTTAAAGGGTGGTTGTGTGTTTTTTTGACATATGCAAAAAGAAGATGATTTGGTTTGAAAAATAAATCATGCTCATTTTATCATGTATGAAAGTAAAAGATTAGGTTTGATTTCTTTGAAAAATGAATGGAGTTGTCTTTGACAAATGCAAAAAGGAAATGCTTTTATTTGAATTTTTTTGAAAAAAGAATAGTACTCTTATTTGACATGTGAATCTTTTCAAGTTTGAAATTAAAGACTCATTTACCTATAAATAGCTCACTTGAGTTTTGCAAAAATCACAACAAGAGCTTACACATATATTACTAAGTTTTGCATCATTCTTTCAAAGCTCTCATTCTCTCTTTTCTAAAATTTTGAGCCTTAATTCTTATTCTTTTTTAGAGAAATATAAGTTGCGTTGTATTGTTTCTATCTCACTCATTGATGAGTGTACTTTGATAGTCTACCCACTATCAACTCTTGTATCAGTAAGATGGTGCGTATAACCCTTGTGTGTGTAGAAGATGTTCTACACAGGAAATAGTTGAATCACTCAGTGTGAGGTGATTGGAAGTGTAGAGGGTGTTCTACACGGATTCTTTGGAGCGGTGCTGCTCAAAGGTGTGTAATAGGTTTCTATCTCCATCTAAAGGAGATTGAATAGTGAATTTGGGATCCTCAAGGGGTAGCTTGAGGCGATGACGTAGGCAGTGGGGCTGAACCTCGTAAAAATACTGAGTTTGCTTTTTCTTACCCCACTCTTTACATTTCTTGCTGATTTATATTTTGTTTATATTTTATATTGTGTGTTTGATTTATAAGTATTAATTTTTATAATATAACCCAATTCACCCCCCTCTTGTGTTAGTCATCTGGACAATAATTGGTATCAGAGCAAGAGCTCTATTATAAGATTAACTATCTGTTGAGTTAAGATCATATGGCTAACATTGCAGCTACTTTTGCTGAAGCTTAATCCAGTAGTCGACCTCCGCTATTTTGTGGAGATAATTATACTTTCTGGAAAGCTAAAATGAGAATATTTCTTCAGTCTCAAGGTCGAGAAATTTGGAAATGTATTGTAAATGGGACTTATATTCCAACAAAAATTGTTGATGGAGTAAAGGTAAAAAAGGAAGAGGAAGAGTTTGATCGCGAAGACGATAGACTTTATACTGTGAATGTAATAGTTATGAATTTTCTATATAATGCTTTCAATGGTAATGAATTTAACAGAATAATGACTTATAGGACAGCAAAGGAAACTTGGGACAACTTGGAAGTAACCTATGAAGGAACTTCGCAAGTCAAAGAATCAAAAATTTATATTCTTACACATGAATATGAAATGTTCAAAATGAATGATGATGAATCTATCTCTTCTATGTATACTCGTTTTACTAATATTATAAATAGTTTGACATCTCTTGGTAAAGTTTATTCCAGTTTGGAGATAGTAAGGAAAATTCTCAACTCCTTACCAAAACGTTGTGAATCAAAAGTAACAGCGATTCTTGAAGGTAGAGATCTTAAAAAATTCGAAGTAAATGAACTCATCGGGTCACTTATTACCCATGAGTACACATTGAAAAGAGGAGAAGAAGAAGGAAAGCAAAAGAAGAGTTTGGCACTCAAAGCTATTTCTCATGAAAGTGAAAGCGATGAAGATGAAGAAAGTGATGACGAAGAGATTGCAATGATTATAAGAAGATTTAAGAGATTCTTGAAAAATAAAGCTTCTCCAAGGAAACCTTTCAAAAAATCTTCCAACAAAGATACAGGTAAAAATGATTCATTAATTTGTTATAAATGTAAAAAGTCAAGACATATCAAGGCAGATTATCCCCTGCTAAAGAAAGATCGATACAAAGGCAAGAAAGCAATGAAAGCTACATGGGATGATGATTCAAGTAGTTCAGACAGCGACGCAAGCAATGAAGAATCTGCAAATCTTTGTCTTATGACTAAAGATGATATTGAGGTAACAAATTTTGAAAATACTGAAAATCCTTCTTATGAAGAATTACAAAGTGTTTTGGAAGAGGTATATGAGGAATTTGAAAAATTATGTATCAAGTATACCGCGTTGAAAAAGAAAAATTCTTCTTTAACAAATGAAATTGATGTTTAAGAAAATAAAATACAATTTCAAAAGATGAAAATGATGAACTGAAAAATAAAGTGGTTGATTTAAAAAAGATTGTTGAAAACTTTACAAATGGAAAAAGAAATTTTGAAAAACTTCTTGGTAGTCAAAGATGTGTTTTTGATAAGGTAGGCTTGGGATACATGCCAAAAGAAAAATTCAAACCCTATAAAAATTTCTTTGATAAACTAATTAAATCAAAATTAGATTTTCAAAATTCTTTTCATAAAAATAAATTTTTCAAAGAAAAATATTATTACAATCATTCAAGATTTTCAAATATGTCATATGTTATTTGTAATTTTTGCAATAGAAATGGTCATAATTATCATGCTTGTCTTATTAGAAGAAAACATACAATGACTATTAAGGCCATATGGGTATCAAATAATCTTATTTCTTCTAATACTAATAAATAAAGGACCCAAAGAACTTGGGTACCAAGAATTTTTTTTAATTGCTTTTGTAGGTATGCATGAAGTCTTCTACAGGTAAAAGTAAATAGTTTTTAGACAACGGTTGCTCAAGATACGTGACATGAGACAAAACTAAATTTATTAACCTCACTTCTAAAGAAGAAGGATGCGTGATATTTGGAGACAATTCAAAAGGGAAGATCATGGAAATAGAAAGAAAGATCATCAATATTTAATACAAGTTGCAACCAAACAGTGGAAACATATAAAAGATCATCCAGTGAAACAAATTCTAGGAGAATTGTCACGAGGTGTAAGTGAATAATCATCTCTTAGAAATATTTGCAATCACACTACATTTCTATCTCATATTGAACCCAAAAATATTGATGAAGTACTGTTTGATGAATCGTAAATTTTAGCTATACAAGAAGAGCTAATTTAGTTTGAAAGAAATAATGTATGAACACTTGTTCTTAAACCCAAAAATCATGCTATTATTGGAACAAAATGGGTCTTTTAGAAATAAAAAAAGATGAGTCTGCAATCAACACTAGAAATAAGACTCGACTTGTAGACCAAAGTTTCAATCAAGAGGAAATAATCGATTATAATGAAACGTATGCACCTGTCGCAAGATTAGAAGCTATTCGAATGTTACTTGCATATGCATGTTATAAAAATTTCAAACTTTTTCAAATGGATGTTAAATAGCTTTCTTAAATGGTTTTATAAATGAAGAGGTATATGTTAAGCAACTTCCAGGTTTTGAAAATCATATTTCCCCCAATCACGTTTTTAAGCTCGCAAAAGCATTATATGGACTCAAACAAGCCCCTAGAGCTTGGTATGAAAGGCTTAGTGGTTTCTTGATTGAAAAATATTTTTCAAGAGGAAAGATCGATACAACTTTTTTCATCAAATATGAACAGGATGATATTCTTCTAGTTCAAATTTATTTTGATGATATAATATTTGGTGTTATTAATGAAAATATGTACCAAGATTTTGCTAAGAGCATGTAGGAAGAATTTGAAATGAGCATGATGGGAGAACTTAATTTCTTTCTTGGATTGCAAATCAAGCAAGTAAAAAGTGGAACATTCATTAATCAGTCAAGATATATTAAAGAGTTACTCAAAAAGTTTGAGATGGAAGGTGCGAAGGTAATTGGAACACCAATGAATTCAACCAACAGACTTGATAAAGATGAAAGCGGTAAGCTAGTTGACTCAGAAGTATATCGAGGTATGATTGGTAGTTTATTATATTTGACAGCTAGTAGACCTGATATTATGTTCAGTGTATGTTTATGCGCACGTTTTCAATCATTTTCAAAACAATCTCATTTGATTGCAGTCAAGCATATTTTTAGATATCTTGTCGGTACCATTGACCTAGGGTTATGGTATCCTAAGCACACTTCGTTCGATCTTATTAGTTATTCAGATGCGGATTATGCTGGTTGCAAAGTTGATTGAAAAAGTACTAGTAGAACATGTCATTTTTTAGGTCATGCACTTGTTTCATGGTTTAGTAAAAAGTAAAATTCTGTTGCATTATCTACTGATGAGGCAGAGTATGTTGCTGCAGGTAGTTGTTGTGCTCAAATTCTTTATATGAAGCAACAATTTGAGGATTTTAAACTTATGTACAATCATATTCCTATTAAATGTGATAATACTAGTGCTATAAATCTTTCAAAGAATCCAATACAACATTCTAGGACCAAACATATTGAAATTAGATATCATTTTTTTAGAGATCATGTGCAAAAAGGTGATATTGTACTAGAATTTACAAGCACACATGATTAATTGGTAGACATTTTCACAAAACCCATACCAGAAGATAAATTATGCATGATTAGAAAAGAAATAAGAATGATGCATTCCATGAATATCTGCTAGATATTTTTATTCCATTATCTCAAATGACCTACAGAAACTTGTGACGTTTAGCCTCATCATTCAAATGCATTTGCTCCTCATAGATCATTATGTCATCCTTATCTAAAGGATTAGGCAATCGAAATGAAGAGGCAAGTAAGGATTTTAAATCCTTATTCTGTTGCTTTAAGTCTACTATTTTTCTGTTAGACTCTTGAACAAGTCGTTGAAGAACATCGATCTTCTCATTAAGCTTCTCTATCTCGCGGGTTTTGGACTACAACCGAGCGGAAAAAGTGACAATGGACAATGAGTATCGAGTTTCGAGACTCACAAGCTTGTAAATGGCATCATGATTTGATTTATTAGCCAAATCAGTGTTTTGCTGCTTCATGGCACCTACGACAGATGCAGAAATAGATTGATCACGAGAAGCACTGAAGGAAAATTGATGAGCCATTAAGATTTTGTAAAGTGAGAATGAAGATGAACTACAACAATGAGAAGAAGATTTGATGTGGATTAGATAAAACTAATGATTGCTTTTATAAAGATGGAAATAAGTAGAAGACAAACTGTCATCTCTTCAAATCTTACTTAGTCAAGCTTACAAGATATGCCGAATGAATATTGTCAAAAGTTACTGAACTAAACCAGCGAGATTAATTATAATTGTCCCTATTTCTCTCGTGAAACGCTGCCATTATCTGCTGATATTGACTCTGTGCTTAAACTCTTACTCGTTCCGAATCTTCTATTCGAAATTTCAGAACACGAGCTAATTCCGTCAAATCTTTATTTTCTTGCTTTAACCTCTTATTTTTTCTACCTTTATTTGCAATGTGAGATTTGTTTTAGCATTTGGTGGGTGAAAATGGTCATTTAAACAGAAACCAAAAACTTTCAAATCTCTACATATCTTATTTGTCAACAACATCAAGCGGATTTGAATCTCCTTCCGCACCAAATTGTCAGAGCTAGACCTCCAACCTTTGCAGGTTTTGTCGGACACGCATAGCTCCGCACCGAATTGCCAGAGCTAGACCTCCAACTTTTGCAGGTTTTGTCGGACACACGTGGCTCCACACCGAATTCTCTACAGTCTCTACTAACACACCGTTTTATTTGTCTATTGATTATTATAAGAAGATGTCTTATTGAGCTAATTATGATTCCTTTTTAATGATGCCAAAAGGGGGAAAAGTTTTAGACGTAAATATTTAGATTTTTAACTCTGTTATATATGCTGGAATTATGTATATCTATTACTTGAAAAACTAACGCATATTCTCAGGGGGAGTTTAAGCATTACTGCAAGTCTCAAAATTCCACCAAGTATTTGTCATTATCAAAAAGGGGGAGATTGTTGAATTCAAAGTTTCAAATTTCGTATTCACGTATAGATTTTGATGATAACAAATAAATTCAAGTCTCAAACTCAAATTATTTACGCAATGGAGCGAGGCGCACATCAAGCATAAAAAAAAGTCTACAAATGAAACTCATAGATTATTTTTGTACATCTCTTGATAAAATTCAAAATTGGATTAAGGTTCCAAATTACTCTTTTTTCTCATAAAACATCAAATTACTTTTTTCACATATACAAGACATTTTTAAATGTCTTAATTTTGAAAATTATGTTTTTCACATGTGCATAACATCATCAAACAAAATAATTTCAAAAATTTTATTTTTTTATATAAAAATTTGAATTTATAAGATGATTGATTATCATATTTGACATGTGCATATTTTGTTTGAAAGTCTTGAAGGGGGTTGTATGTTTTTTTTTTTGACAAATGCAAAAGGTAGATGATTTTGTTTGAAAATCTTAAACGGTGGTTGTGGGTTTTTTGACAAATGTAAAAGGTAGATGATTTTGTTTGAAAATCTTAAAGGGTGGTTGTGTGTTTTTTTGACATATGCAAAAAGAAGATGATTTGGTTTGAAAAATAAATCATGCTCATTTTGTTATGTATGAAAAGCAAAAATTTGATTTGATTTCTTTGAAAAATGAATAGAGCTGTCTTTGACAAATGCAAAAAGAAAATGCTTTTATTTAAATTTTTTTGAAAAGTGAATAGTGCTATTGTTTGACATGTGAATCTTTTCAAATTTGAAATTGAAGATTTATTTGCCTATAAATAGCTCACTTGAGTTTTGCAAAAATCACAACAAGAGCTTACACATCTATTGCTAAGTTTTGCATCATTCTTTCAAAACTCTCATTCTCTCTTTTCTAAAATTTTGAGCCTTAATTATTGTTCTTTTTTAGAGAGATATAGGTTGCACTGTATTGTTTCTATCTCACTCATTGAGGAATGTACTTTGATAGTCTATCCACTATCAACTCTTGTATCAGTAAGAGTATGCATATAATCTTTGTATGTGTAGAAGGTGTTCTACACAGGAAATAGTTGAATCACCAAGTGTGAGGTGATTGGAAGTGTAGAGGGTGTTCTACATAGATTTTTTAGAGTGGTGCTGCTCAAAGGTGTAATAGGTTTCTATCTTCACCTAGAGGAGATTGACTAGTGAATTTGGGATTTTCAAGGGGTAGCTTGAGGCGAGGACGTAGGCATTGAGGCTAAACCTCATAAAAATACTGAGTTTGCTTCTTCTTATCCTACTCTTTACATTTTTTGCTGCTTTATATTTTGTTTATATTTTATATTGTGTATTTGATTTATAAGTATTAATTTTTATAATATAACCCAATTCACCCCCCTCTTGTATTAGTCATCTGGGCCACATAAATATATAGACAACTTGATCTTTGTTTCTTTACTCGGATATCTTCTACTGTAAACTCTAAAATAATGTTGCCTCAAATCTGCCAGTCACACATTTCCTAAACCAGCCTCTTCGGCCTTATTGCATAAGCCATTCATGCATATCAATGGCAATTCTTTGCTTCCAATCTTGTCAAAATTCTCCTTCTGAAAAAAGTACCACAAAGCCATTCACTATATTGGGTTCATTTCTAGCAATATATAGTATAGACAATTCACTAAAACCTGTACATTCAAATAATTCGTGATGAGAGTGTGACATGTTTCTGATTAAACAAAGAAAAAGCGAATAATTTTGTCATCGACAGAAAGGGTATTGATCACTAGCCTATTTGTTCACCCTTACTTCATCAAGCAATGTATAAAGTCACAACTATCATTAACATCCTAGATAGACCAGCAGTTATGATTAAACAAACTATAGAAAAGTCATGACAAAGAGTCGCACTAACTCACACTATCTTGACAAAGATATCAGAGATTTAAGAGGTTATATCACTCCAATCCTGCATTCGAAAATGAATAGCTAGCTTTCATGAAATATGTATCTCATAAAAGAAGTCATGAGTACTTCACATTGACTGAAATTTTCAAGAATAAGAAGAGAGAACTCAAATAGGATCAAAATCTCCTCATGGTTAAGAAAAATAATGATGAGAAGAAATAAATGAACAAAAAACAAACAAGTTGCATGGACGTTGCAATCCCTTCTTCATAAGATGTAGAAATGTAGTTGCTAAAAGGTCATATTTCTATAGCTAGCTTTTGTTAGTCTAAATTAGCAAGTTGCATGGGCATGGAAATGTTGTTTATGTTCTTTTTCTTACATTGACTTATTTTCTCTTTGCTAGTTATTCTAACGAGAATTCTGAAGCAAGAATCTTTGATGCACCAGAAGAAGTAGTAAGCATCCTCACCTGACAAATTTCAAAACATCAAAGACTATTGATTTTCATAATTCTCAAGCAAACCTAAAGAGGATTTAACCTCCTGATCTTTAAAGAGATAACACATCATTATTCATACAACACAACATTACTCATACAACTTTATGTGATCATATACGTGCATTACTCATAAAAAACTAAAAATGAGTAAAAGAACTTAGTGTGATAAGGCATTTGGCCAATGTGGGCCAAAACATAGCATTGCTGACATCTCTCTTAATTGCTATTTTCATGAGTGCATAATGCAACCTTTTAGATTTTAATTGTTCACCTCCCATGATTACATTGCATCTCTTTTTGGTAAAAAAACAAAACATAAAAAAAATAAGGATGTGCATGTACTATTCAACCAACAAAGATTTTAAAAGCATATGAACTGAAAAGGCATGTTGCCCTCCCTTTCTTTTATTCTTGCTCATTCTGAACAGTTATAATTTAAAAGATGGATGCTTAAAAGAAGTTGGGTTGGGCTTTTGTTAAAGATCTATGCTAGTTTTTTGGCAGAAACATGTCAAGAATGGAAGCCAGCCAGCTGCCAACCAAATTGACCTACCAAACAAATTTACATCAATTTCCTTCTATAGATAGGTGACTGATCGACAAGTGCAATTATAAAGTTTCACATAGCAGTAAGAATAAGAAATAAAAATAAGTTAATTCTAATATGTGTAGAGCCCATCAATTTGGAATGAAAATCCAAGTTTAATATGATGAAGAAGGTTACCAACCAATTGGTTAAGTTAAGTACAAGAAACTGATTTATTAAGTTTAAATAAGGCATCGTCAACTTAGCAAGAAACCAATCAATTCATAACCCTTAGCAGCAAGTGACTAAAGACAACTATTTTTCTTATCTTTCAAAAAATTAGACCAATTTGTTTTGCAAATCGAATGATCACTTCTATAACATGATGTTCAATTAGAATAAAATAGACACTTGTGATTAGAGTCAAATAGAAATGGATTAATTCACACTCAATGAGTAAGGAACAGAGTCCCATTACTCGAAGGTTTTGAAAAAACTAAGTGGGTTTTGAGCTATTAAAAGAACTCAGTGCACTGAACAAGTTCAAGGACGAATAAGTATTGAGCACTGCATGATTGACATTGTTCGAATCATATCTACAAAGTATTTACCCAGTATTTGTTTGATCATATCTACGAACACTAAAAAGCGCCTAACCCAAACCCAAGTTTTTATGTTCCATCTTGAATTAGCTCAAAGTATTAGGCGTTTTGATAGTTCTTGAATGTAAAATATATGACAACAAAAAATGACACTCTCCCAAAAAAGAAAAACACAACTAATATCAACATGAGCACTTTGGAATTCAAATTTAGAAAACAGATTTAAAGCCAAAACATTGGATTGAAGAACAAAGAGTGGTCTGCAAAGGTATTGGAGAATAGAGAAAAGGGAATCTCTCACATTGACGAGACAGTTGAAGAGATCTGAGAAAGTGCGAGACAGAGAAAGAAAATGCAAGACAGCAATAAGACAATATAAGCAGAAAAGTGATATGTTTCTAACCCATAAACCCTTATTCAAAATCTTTCGGTTTTTAGGGTCCAACTAGTTTCACAGAAAGTGAAAGAGGGAGAGAAAGACGTAGGAGTTACCTCTTACTAAGTAGATGGGCGGCGGAACAGAGTTATGAGTCGCGAGAGTGGTGGTTCTGGGCAGACGCAGAAGGGTCGCTCGGTGTCTCTGAGCAGAGAGACAACGTCATCGGTGGCGCTGAGCATGAAGGTGGCGCGCAGGCAAGGGAAGAGTGATTTCATGGGAGGAATTTGAATAAGAAGCAAAAATGCACCGATTCTTGTTTTGAAAAACGCAGGTCTTGATAATATATTAATGTTATTCAATCATCCCATTTTTTATTATAATATTAAATAATATTAAATAATTAAAAATTATTTATTATATTATATTTATTAATTTATCATCTAATATCCATCACAAATAATAAAAAATAAAAAAAATAGAATTATTCTTTCTGAAATTAAATTACATGAAGTCGGCTGGAGAAAAAGGGTATTGTGGACATTTCCTTTTTTTTATTTGTATAGGTAGTGTCATGGTGTCGGGTGGGGACATTGATGCAGGTGAACTTAGCAAGGCAAGAGGCATACGCTATGGTATCATCTTAAACGACTCGTACATTATTGAAATAAGCTGACCGACCAATCAAAACTCAGGATTGCTACTCAAGCTTCCCCAGCCAATAATGTACAGGAGGAGCACACATACTCCATACTCCTTCTTACAGCCCTCCCCTCAATATATAAGCTCGCGCCTTCCTTGTTTCCTGTCAATAAGCTTACACTGTCGATTGTCGAATGTCGCTCGGAGCACTTTTGCTAGGTGCACTTGTCTCTCTACCTCTTTCTTTCTGAATGTTTCCTGTCACTTGCGTTTGATTTCTCTTTGATTTGATGATTTCTTGTTTAATTTTTATTGCTCTCTCCTTCTCCGGCGTTTTTGGTTTCCTTTCTCGACTTGTTTCGTGTTCTACTGCTTTCTCGGGCTTTTGTTTTCTTTTTTTATTCAAGGCGTATTATTTCGCATCTTACTTCGTATGCTGGAGTTTTCTTGCTACTTTTTGAGATAATTTTGACTGAGTCTATCTGGGTTTGCTTTGCTTTCCATTTTCTGGTTTGGAGGTGCTATTTAGGCTATTTTATTTGAGAATTTATTGGATTTATATGCCTCTTGTGGTTGGCTGTCCGCCCCCTTTTTTATATTTTTATTTGATATATCTTTAATTTTATTTTGATCGGTTGGCTTATTTATCTTCTAATTTAGTAAGTGAGATTTGTTTCTGGGTTTATTTGGATTGCGTGCCTAATAATGTTGATCGCAGGTTAGTCACTGCGCGGCAAATGTCTTTTGATATCTACGGGAAACATTTTTCAATCATTTGGTTTGGTTTCATGAACCGGAGAAGGCTCTGGTGTTTGAAATATCTATTGGACATGACAATTGGCATTTTCTTTTTCTGGAAAGCTTCCTTCTCATTCCGTTTTAAGTAGAGTCAATTAATTGTTTGTGGAAGACGTCCTACTGGGACTTAATTTTGAATTAATTTATGGGGAAAGCACTGCGTCTACCTCCGGGGTACCGATTTCATCCCACTGATGACGAGCTGGTTCTGCTCTATCTAAAGAGGAAAATAAAGGGTGAAAGGTTCTATTCTAAAGCAGTTGCAGAGGTTGATATCTACAAGTTTGCCCCTTGGGAACTTCCAGGTACATGGGAAGAGCCTTACATACATGCTGTTCTTTGTATAATTAGCGTACTATGCTTTCGCTGTGTGTTTCATACTAAATTTTGCCTTTTCCTTCTTCAGGTAAATTCAAATCCGGAAGTGGTGATCTGCAATGGTACTTCTTATGCCCAGTGGAGAAAAAGTATTCTAGAGGGCATAGAATCAATCGTGAAACCAGAGATGGGTGCTGGAAAAAAACCGGAAACGATAGTATTGTTCATCACAATAAGGAGTCGGTGGGGTTAAAGAAAACATTGGTTTTTCACAAGAACCTCGACTTGACAGCTACAGGGGTACAGGGAGGAAAAGCACCACGAAGGAAACGAACTGATTGGGTTATGCACGAGTACAGCCTTGGAGATCAGTATATGGCCAAGGAAGGAATTGTCAAGGTAATGCTTTGGTTATTTGTCATCCTTGGTTTGATACTCTTGTTTGTGAAGTATCAAAAGCTTTCTTAGTATTTTTTTTTTTTTTCTTTTTAGTTGGCTCAGAAAACAGGCTTTATTATTAGTATTATTTGTTTAAGCTGTGTTATTCTGTAAGTAGCGTAAGCTAATTGTTTATAACAGTTCTTTACTGCTTGGCACCAGAGATCAACAGATAATAGAACGTATGCTTGTGGAATGACATGCACATGTCCGGGTATATTATCCCATATTTTTTTTTTCATTTACAGCCATCCATTGATATAGTTACACTTCAGAAGTACAAGGGTTTGTCAAACCAAAGTTGTTTACACCCACCGTGTATAAGATGGAATTCCTGTTTTTTTTTTTTTCTTGTATATTTGAAATTGTGAACTATTCTTAAAACTGATGGGAAGATATTCTTTCTACGTCTTGTTTTTTACTGTTTGAAAGTTATTTTGTTGTTGAGCCTGTTGGAAATACATTTTGGATCCTGCAAATATGGATATTAAAGGTTCTCCTTCGCCCCCCCCCCCCCTCCCTCTCCCTCTCTAAAAGGTTCGTGTTGGTCAAGTTTTATGTTCTTTTGAAGCCAGCATAGTTTTACCATGCACATACTCCCTCCACCGCATTATTCAATTTTGTAGATGTTCATTTTTTTCCCACTTTCTAAACTGAGAGTATACAATCACGACATTCCAAAATTTCCCTTAAAAAGTTGCATCCTTCGAAAACATGGAAACTTTATTAGAGTAACTTCTGGAACTGATTTTGTTCAAGAAACAAATCAATAATTTCTACTGACACTCTTCTGGAAAAAGAGGGAGAAAAACATAGAAAAGGACTGAAATAATTGTCTTTTTTGAAAATGAGGTTTACAGTGGGGATTCGTATTTATTGGTAATACTATTTCCATCTCTGTTCCTGCATAATAAAAACCATTGATGATGGTGTTATGGTGCCCTTATTCGAATTCATTCTTGTCATGTTAATCTTGCAGAACACATATGTGCTCGTTATGATTTTCCAGAAAGAGGGCCTAGGGCCAAGAAATGGTGCTCAATACGGAGCACCATTTAAGGAGGAAGAATGTAATTACGATGAGGAGGATGACTCTGCAGAAGCTGTCACTTCAGCTGGTTCATTGCCTAATAGCAGTAGCGGTTTGGCTGCTATCGACACCAAGTTCTTGGATGGCCCATCTGAGTCATGTTTATCTGAAGCTATGCAGTCACAATGTGAGGGGGTTTCTGCAGTTCCCAATAATGGTTCCTCACATGAGTTATCTCAAGTTTTGGGCAATAACGATGGTTATCCAGAAGTACATACTTCCTTCAAAGGGGACAACACTTCGACTTTGAGTGAAGATGACAAAAATAAGGTGAGTGAATGGAATATATTTTGGATCCAGTGCATCTTCGATTTTAAAATGCCATATTCTAAAATGTTCATGTTCATTAATGCTTACACTGAGCTTTGCACATTTTTCACTTATTTGATCTTGTGCATTCTTGTTTTTCAAGGTGGTAGTTGCGTTAAACATTATTTGTTTAAGAAAAAGAAGTATCATTCATTTCTGTCATAGTAGTGGCCAAAACTCACTTGTGAAGGTGACCCAAATGGCTGGATTCACTGTGTAACATTGGACTGATTTGTTTTCATAGATTATTGAGTTTGACTTGATTTCCTGGTGAAAATGTATTTTTTGAGACGTGGCTTGATGTTGCTTGACTATGGCTCGACACTGTATATCTCGCTCGACATTGACTTGACACTTAGCTCGAGTGAAATTCAGGCAAAGAGTTCGCTCGACACTTGTTTCGAGCGAGATTCAGGCGGAGAGTTCACTGGATACTCGCTCGACACTTGGCTCGAGCGAAATTCAGGCATAGATTTTGCTCGACATTCGTTTGACATCCCGCTCGAGTGAGATTTGACCTACTTCTGAGGGTTCCGCACCGTTTCACTATAAATACATGGGTTTTCATTGTAATTTTGTGAGAGACACTTGAGAGAGCAGCCAAACCTTGTTTTGAGAGATATAGTCATTTTGTTGACAATCCTAAGAATACATTGGGTATATTGAGGTCTTGGAATTGTGAGGATTTGTGTGATTGATCTTTTGTACTCCATCTCCGTTAATAGTGAATTTGTTCCAATCGACTCCAAACAGTGGACGTAGGCTCACATTGAACCGAACCACTTAAACCTTGGTGTTCTTTGTGTGATTGTCGTTATTTTCTTTTGTTTTTGTTTCCACGGCGATATTTCAAATTTACCATTCGATACGGTTTATCCCTAACATAGATAACATGAGATAAAAGTTAAAAACTAAATAATATATTTTTTAAAAATTAGGTTTGTTTTGAGATTTGAAAATGTTGAATTGTTTATTTTATTTTATATGAGAATTTGAGAAAGTAGTAATGATGAGATGAGATGAGATGAGAATGTTTGTGAAAGTGAACAAGGCTTGGTATTGCTAATTTTGTCTATCCTCATTTCATTCTATTCTTTTCTTTTCTTTTCTCAGCACATTTTGAAAGTCAATTCAGAAAGTAATATTAAAGTTGTACAAAGCAAGTCAACCATTAAACTTATATATCATTTGATACGAGACTAATTTATCAGAGTCTAGAGTTTTATAACACAATCTCTGTAATTAATGTTAGACAGTTACTTGAAAAAAATCATAAAACATGTGTGGCACACCACGTTTCTGTTTCCTTTACCTTTTAGGTAACACAGCATTTTTTTTTTTTGGATTTATAATCTTGATGTTCCTGTTGTCTTATTATATTCATTTTATCTTGGATAAGCATCCAATGATCTGTTTTTCCTCGTCTTTGTCTAACATATTTTGGATTAATCCTTCAATGTCAATTTTCATGTGTACCACGTTTCATTAAGAATAACTTGGGTTGGCATTTTGACAATTGGCTGTCCTGTGAAAGCAAAGAAGAATGATGAATCTTGGTATTTGCCTCATTAGTTGTATGTAATACTTCTGCACTTGAAACATTGTTTGCTGTTAGAAAATCATTACTGTGATGGTATATTTGCGAATGCATTGTCCTATAGTTTAGATTAGGTCGGTCAGTCTGCCAGAATTTCTGGAGTTTAGGTTTTTTTTTCCTGTTCCTTGCATTATAACTGGCCTTTTTCCTAATGTACTTCTGTTTGCCTTTTGATAATCCTCATTGATGTCTTTCATTGGACGACATAACTTAATTTCTTGTGAATCTATGGTCTCCATTGGGATGTTACAGACGAATTTCTGAATGTTTTACAGTTGATCATGGTAGTGTTGTATTCTGTGAGTTCTGCTTGCAGATTTCTTTGAAGGTTTAATATTTACTGAGGTATAATATATTTTATTTTGTGGATTTGGCAGAATCTCAATCATGATGAAAATGCACTTTGTTTATCTGATATTGGAGATTTTGAAGGTCTAGATCTCTTCAATTGTGAGGAATTCAGTTTCTTCCTGGACGACGATCTTTTTGACATAGCTGATCTCGAGGTCCACCTGGATCTGGATGCTCCTCCTACATAAAATTCTGTCCCAAAATATATTATTGTAAAATGTATGTTTGCCATTTGCAATTTTCTTCTACATGCTGGGTTGAACTTCAAAATTGTACTGAATAATAAGAAACAAAGTAAGAAACTTGCTATATTTAATTACTTTCAGGGGCATTGATTTTCTGATCAATTTTGTTATTCCTTACCCTGCGAGCTTGTATGTATTTGATTGTCTTTCAAAACTGACATGTGCAGAGTTAGAACTTCCATAAGGTACCAAAATTGAAATCACTGTTTATTCCTTATTCTGTTCCTTTGATTTGAATATGGATATGGTAAATTTATCTCTGAAATCATAATCCGCTCCACCGATGCTTCTTCCTAGTTCCTTCCAGTGTTCTCTTTCTTCTTCTTTACCTATGCATGTATCTCTATCTATCAAGTGGGAAACGTAAACATCTAATAATTTTCTTCGCCAGAGTGAAAATAATATTTCCATACACTGCTGAAACAATTCACAAACTTCCCCCACCTGACACCACCACTGCCCCCAACAACCTCCATGGTCCTCAAAATGATTTGTTTTTTCCTTCTTTTAGTAAATAGAAGACGCACGGAAGCACGAAACAGTCTGAAAATTTCTTTTTGCCCTTGTATAGAACAATTCTGTCGTGGTTGGTTTCCTCTCTCCCAGTTTATTCTTCTCCATCTCTCATCCCGAATCTCTCTCTTCACTTCCATGGTTGGTCACTTGTTCAGGGCCACCCCATCACTACTCTTTAATGTTTTGTTCTCTTTCCTTTTTCTTTTGTTTTCATTTTATGCAGATATTGCTAGTTTTTTCCTTCTCAAGAAATCATCTTCTTTTCGGCATTATTCTTTCTGGTTTTCGAAGGGAACCTGACCCGATTCCGATAGTGATGATCATGAGCTATCATGTGAATCTTCAAGAGTAGAGGGATCTAATTCTTCATCCCTTTTACAGTTTAGATCTTATGTTTTTCCTTTTTAAAAGCAAAAATATATAACAAAGTTCAGGAAAAATGAACTATATTAGTTTAATCTCAAATTCAAACCCATGGTGAAAGCAATGTGTTGGATTGTTGATCAACAGACTGTTAATGGATACATCCCAAACACGATTTTATTCTGGAGAAGAGAAAGTTTTATTTTTATTTTTATTTTTCTAAAGTTGGGCGAGAGGATGAACCTGCAAATCAGCGATAGAAGGAGAAAAGTAAAGAGGGGGGGGGGGGGGGGAGAAATGTAAAAAGTAACAGATTTTTTCTTATTTTGTTTTATTTTTTATTTTTTATTTTTTTAATTTATTCACTTGGACACCCTTCGTACTTTTCGTACTACATAAAGAGGCTTCTCTGTAGTAGTCCTCTAAAAAAACCCATGTTTTTGTTTTGTTGCCTCGTGAATGAAACTTGAATAGATAGCTCTAAGAAAAATGCTTTGGTCAGGTTTGAAGGAAAGAGTCCGTGAAGTTTCTGCAGAACCAAACGACCTGGCATCAATGCCTTTCTCACGGCAACAAGTTACCAGTATCCCTTAAAAAAAAATAGAGAAATCAATATCTCGTATAAAACTATAAAAAGTAGATATAAAAAATGTAAAAAGAACAAAAATAAAAAAGAAAGTTGGATCTCTTCTCCCAGCCAAGGAGCCAAAAAACCGTCACCCAACTTAACTCCAAAAATTCCCCCCACGATTTCCAAGAATGACTTGGACCGTTGGACGTTTATATCTCTTCACTCACTCTCACACTCTTACTTTGTAGGACACGGTCCCTTACTCGGGCCCAGAATGGACCTTTCCACCCGCCACCACCCTCAGGCTCGCCGCCGATCATGGTGTTGCTCTTTCACGGCTCCGCCTCCTAGCCCCGAAAACTTCTCTCTTTCTCACCTTAAATCCTTTCCCTCCAACAAGTCGGAAATCCTCTCCAAACCCAGAGCCAATTCCGTCCCCAACTCGCCCCAGAACTCCAAATCTGGTCTGGGCCTTAAGGGGCGGACCCGGATCGACGCCCGCCGGATCTTGTCCCCAGGTCGAGTGTCCCCAATAGACTCTGATTCCACTATCCATTCCGTCCAAGAAGAAATCCCCGCGCCACTCGATTCCTCAACATCTCTCCCCAAAGCGCAAAGCTTCCGGGCCCCAGCGGGGAGCTCGTCCCCAAGCTCCCGAAGTGCCGAGAATGACGCTGTATTCGACGTGAGGTTGAACTTGCGTGGGAAGAGTGGTGGGTGCCTCGTCTTGGAGCTGAACTCGGAGGTCCTAGGCGCGAGTTCGGATTTATTCGCTGGCTTGATCAGTGAATATAAGAGGAATTCGAGCGGCTCGCCTTTGAGGCGGAAGGTGTGTAGAATTGAGGTGCCGGATGTGGAGAATCTCAGGGTGTTTAGGGAGACCGTCGAGTTGATGTTCGAGGACGATATTCCAAAGCGGCTCTTGAAGATCGGTGTGTATCGGTGCATCGATATACTTGAGGTTAGTGGCATTTTGTTTCTGTGTTTTGTTCTTTGAATCGCGGTTTCTTGCGGGTTCTTGTGCTTATAGTAACGCATAAGAGGCGATCACTATGTGATTCTTGCGCTCTTTTTATGGAAGCTTTGCTTGGTTCTAAATTCTAATACGTGTGTATCAAAGTTTCTATCTTTTATGTACTTCAGAACGCTTGTATTTTAGTTAGACTCCATGCATGTTGCTTGAAAGATTATTTGAAAGAGTGGGGTGGCTGTGAATTTGATTGGTTAGAACTGTGTTAGAGTGAGATTTTATTTTCCAAGGGAATGTGGCTTTAGAAGACCATAATCTACTGCAAAATTAGCTTTTTCAGAGTGCTTTTGTGCCATCAGTCTCGTATTTATCTTCATAACTTCAATTAAATTTCTTGTCCCACCTGAAAACAGAGAAGATAATTCTTTTTATTTCCTTGCAAAATGTGAATTGGAAATTGAATGGATCAACTGTTCAATTGAGAAAAAAGAAAAAAGAATAAAAAAGAACTCTTCAAATGCATCTATTTGGACGAGAAGTTTTCTACTTTGAATTATATCCCAGCAAGTTACAATTTTCATCCTAATATGATTTCTAGTGTTAGCTTGATGTGAATCATACTTTTCAAAGTTAAAGATTGATTTTTTATTTCACATTGTCATGAAGCATGAGATTATATGCATTTTGGCTTCCGTACCTAGTTGACCTCTGTTGGTTTTTTTTTTTTTTTGTCATTTGGGCCTCAATGGTTCTGTGCTGCATTGTTTGTTTCAGAAGCTATCTAGCTTAGAACCAAGCTGCACCATCATTTAGGGTGTGCCTATAAAGAGTGAAGAATGATCAAATGAATCCAAGCTTGTTCTTCTATCAGATGCGAGATTTCAAATGGATGTTGGAACATACAAACAGATCAAACATGGATTAATATTTTTGAGTACATAGGAAATTAGATTATAAAACATGGAAATATATTTTCCAGTACATGGGAAGCTAGATTCTGTCTTTGGTCTGGGCTTGGTAGCATGATTTGTGAAAAATGTAGCCCGAGCTCAAATTTGCATGCTGGAGATTCCCAAACTAAAATGTTCAAATATGAAAAACTAACTATTCTCTCTTCCTTTTGGGATTTGATCAGATATTCTGGCGATTCTAAAAAGGTTGTTCTAATTTTCTTAGTCTCTTCCTGTCCGGCTTTTCCTCTCTAAAGAGGGTAACTTCTGTCAGTTGCATTGAAAGATTAATAATAACATCACCATCTTCTCATGTTATGCCTATAAGCCTTTTGATGAACTGATTAACATTGTACAATTCTCATTCCTGCAGAAGTTCATCTTTTGCTTCTCTTGCTTTTACTTGAGACTTTGGTTAGGTTGTTTAAGGCTCAGGCCTTATAGTTCATTTTGTTATACAATGAGATCATAACTGTTAAGAATATAATATAAATAATTAAATCTATCTCTTCCCATCAGTTTAAACTTTTTGGATAAGTGGTGGTTTGGCATGGTATCAGAGTAGAGGTTCTGAGTATGAATTCTGATTCTACATTCTATCCCATTTAACTGAATATTTCACGTGTTGGCCCACTCATTGAGGGTAAGTGTTAGAATGTAATACAGATAATTAAATTGACCTATTCTTATTAATTTAAACTTTTTGAACAAGTGGTGATTTCAAAATATCTCCCCCCCCCCCCCCCAAACAACCAAAAAAAAACCCGGGTTTCTTTTCCTTTTTGGGATTTCTAATGCATATCTTATGTGTTCATACCCTTTTCACACCAGTGCTATGACAGAAAGCATAATCACTATGTTCACATACTTAATAGATCTGCTTGAAGAGAAAAATAAATTAAACAGGGAAAGAGAGCCAGGTAAAAATCCCTCTGATGCATCTTATGTGTTCATACCCTTTTCACGCCAGTGCTATGACAGAAAGCATAATCACTACGTTCACATACTTAATAGATCTGCTTGAAGAGAAAAATAAATTAAACAGGGAAAGAGAGCGGGGCAAAAAACAAATTATCAGAGAGAGAGAGAGTTTGTAGGTCTGTATAAGCAAAAGTGGGGATAAAGTGAAAAAAAGAGCCGAAGTCCTTTGAAATTTCGGTGTTAAGAAAGCTTCTGCAAAATATCGGCAATGATATCTTTAATAATTTGCATGCCTGCTTATTATTTCTAGGTATCAGCAGGTATCGTGTTCACCAAGGGGGTTTTGTCCTGTTTAAAGTACCTAGAGGCTGTTCCTTGGACTGAGGAAGAAGAGGATAAACTGAGGATCCTGTTTACAAGAGTTAAATTTGATGATGCAACAACCAGAGATATTTTATCCAGACTGTACGCTCATGGCTCGGTAGATTCCCATCAACATTTAGCAAGACAGCTTGTTTTGTCTATCACCAGTTGTACCGATGCCAATGCTAGGAATGAGTTAAAGTCATTAGTCAAGGGTCTCCTGTGTAGAAGTTCAGTCTATGAGGACCAATCTGACCTCAATAAGGAAGACCTTTACGTTGCTTGCCAGTCATGTCTCAGTTCACTTTTCAGCTTGTTTGAGGATGCCTCCGGTACTATCTCCCATGTGAGATTGTCAGAGAAGGACAAGGATAGGCCATTGATTGAACGCATCTCAAGACAAGTGGATAACATCAATTGGTTGCTAGAAATCCTGTTTGATAGGCAAATGGCTGAGGAGTTTGTGGATATGTGGGCAGATCAAGGAAAGCTGCTTAGAATGCATGAGAATTCATCTCCAATGGTCAGGTACGAGCTCAGCAGGGTTTCAGCCCTTCTATTCATTGCCATGGGGACCAGAAAACTGCACTGCCATTCAGAATCGAGATCCAGACTTATCCTGGCATGGTTTGGCCCTATGATGCTGGACTTTGGTTGGCTGCGGAGATGCAGAAAAGGGCTCGACATGAAGGCATTGGAGGAAGCAATGGGTCAGACTCTCCTTACTCTTCCTTTGAAGCAGCAGTATGTGCTGTTTATGGAATGGTTTCAGTGTTTCTCCCAGCATGGCACTGAATGCCCTAATCTAAGCAAAGCCTTCCAGATTTGGTGGCGACGCTCATTCCTAAGAGGCTCAGAAACTCATGCAATTGAATCCAGGTAACAGGCAACAATTCCTCTATCATTCACTCGTGTGTGGTATTGCAGTAGAAGTGTAGGTGAGAGATTTGGAGAAACATCTGGGAATCAATAATATCTAGATCAACTGTGTAGATTTGTTGTTAACAGCGCTCTAAGTGCATAATATCTAAGTGCATAAATTGGTATCTCAATAATTTCTATGAGAACATCCTATACCTTGTTGTGCATGTCTGAAAACCCGGATGAATGTTAGGAGGACCCAATCCCCCCACAACAAACAAAACAGAAAAAGACAGTTTATAGTTGGTTGACACCCCTTGTGAAGGCAAATGCACGAGGGAACCTTCACGTTCTTTAATAAAAACAGGAAAGAAATAGAAAATACTAGCACGCCCCTACATAAATTTGTTTCTTTACGCAGTATTTTGCATTATTTCTTAATCTTTTCAAGTTATTCCTTCCGACAAGTGAATGACAATTAAGGCATGTATATTCCTGTGTCGATCCAACTTATTTTTATCTTGAGCTATCTTTCACTTACGGGTATTTATTAGTTCGTACATGAAGTCAAATGACTGCGTTAATCGGCGTTACTTCTCTAAGTACTACGTAAGAATTTTATCCAGACGCATTGCAAGGTGTCGTGTGTGGATCTTCAGCTCCTGCACGCTTTGTGATTAGAAACTGGAAGGCGTAGAAACAACCTTCGTAAGGATTGCAAAAACTGTAACGACCCGCTACTTAGAGCATTGGTATTGGATTAGTCAAATATTTTCTTCAAAAAGTACAATTTTACACAAATATTAAAAAAAAAAATGTCATCTTTGATAAAAAAAAAAATATATATATATATATATATATGACATTTTTTAGTGTGGTAAAAGGTAAAAAGTTATTTTTTGTTTTGAAAAGTGAATAATAAAATATCAAATTATTTTGAAAAGTGAATAATAAAATATCAAAAGAGTACTCTTTTGATATTTTACTATTTACTTTTCAAAACAAAAAAAAAAAATTATCTTTTGCCACACTCAAAAGTTTTATTTTTAATTAAAGATGACACTTTTTTTTTAATATTTGTATAAAGTTGTACTTTCTGAAAAAAATATTTGGCTAATCCAATGCCAATGCTCTTACGTGGCATTTTTATTTTTATTTTTATTCCAAAATAGTTTTAGAAAATATGACTTCGTAAGCATCACTTCATACCGTTATTAATATATAACAAAATAAGTTTTTCAAGCATACAACCAACACACAAATATATATACATAATTACAAGACAAAACATGCTTTCTTTTTCGTAACTATAATTATATTAGGTCATTCTTTCTTACGTGTCTTGTTATGCTACGTTCATTACATAGAGAATCCGAAAATCCTTCGTTTTCTTAATTATTATTTTAAGCTATTAACACACAAGGAATCAACAAATAAGCAAGCATCTAACTACCAAAACAAGCACGACAATAATTATTACTACCAAATAGTTATTAAACAAGCAAGTCATAATTTAGCAAACCAGAACAACAACCACAAGTTTTTAAAACAACTAACAAACAATCACTCATCTAATACATATATATCATGCATGCAATACACATAATATATAACATGACATTCATTCACTTCTTTTAGATCGTTGCACACTGTTAACCCCCGTGTGCTAGGGTTGGCGGATCTTTCTTTGGATCCTAGGTCTTCTTTTAGACTCTTGGGTCATCCTTTATACCCATTTCGCATTCTCATACTTCATAGCATACAATCAATCAAGTTTTCTTTTCCTTTTTTTATCTTATTATCCCTAGACTTTCCTATCATTTAATTTCTATACTTTCTATCTCTTTTCTCCTAATCAGTCCGTCTATAGAAAATATCTTTTAGAAGCATACCCACGAACCGGACGCATGCGCATACACTTAATCTCGTTGGGACATAGAGTCATCTCGTAGGGTCATCGCATAGTATTCTCGCATTGTGCTAGTTCATGGCATTCTTCCATAAAATCATGAGATAAAAATCTTAAATTTCATTTTATATTTTTTTGAAAAATACATCTAATAATTACTACGTATAGGCATTCAATCACAAACATGTAATTAAGCATTTGGAGTTCGATAAAATGGGCTATCAAGAATGGCCATATGTACGTATACTAGCATTTTCAATCCTATTATCTTTCTTTACTAGTTCGGTAAACACTAAGGTGTATGAACATAACACTTACCTATCTCTATGCTATTTTCATATCATGTAGTCCAATCGCAAGTGCATCATATAGCAATCAACCTACAGCATACACATAAATAGTATCAATATATATATATATATATATATATATCTAACACACAAGTAATTAAACTAGAAAGACCCTACAATTCACTAAACACTCACCTGCTATCCCCATGTCCTTGAGGTCCTTACTATACTAGAACCATTAGAGACTCAGTGCGGACACTGGACACCTTCCGATATCCCATGTCCTTCAAGTCCTAACTCACTATTCTATGACCATCAGGGGACTCACTAAGGATATTGAGACGACTCCCGATATCTCTATGTCCTCGAAGTTCTGTTCGATACACGTGTCACCAAATACACATGTACCCAACCTCCACGTCACTTAAGATCAACATAGAATACGTTGATCATCCGCTGGTGCATAAAACATCATATATTAATAGCAACCTTCTCCATACCAATTGGTAGGACTAATCCCACTTTCCGGTCATCTACAAGTTCGTCTCGACACTTGACACAATAGGGTTTATCTCCAATGTACCTCCGTCGTATCATGCAATTCGAGACTACTATCGAGCTATCTCGTCATCCTCCACTTCACGTGGCATTACGCCACGTGATTCCCACATCGACTCCCAACTCGACATGAGTACGACTCCTTATGTACTCTGGTTACACTCTTAATACGTCATTGCTACGAGACTTCATTGCTTCGCACGTACTTCGAGATATAATACGGTTACATAGTGACAACCGTAACTAGGGATACCGGTCACATCACTACTTTGGGATACAGTTCCACAATTCTCGACACTTTACATGCCTTACATTCTTTTGTTGTGCAATTACCATTTTCTTGATACGCTTTACGATGCATTACGACTACAGCACTTGGACTACACCCTATGCATACTCCATTCCACCCATACAGTATCTACGTAAAGTACAACTCAGGTGTATGCTCTCCATAGTACAAGACACTACCAACCATTCAATACACGCTACATGATCCATCAATTTATGCACATGGAATACACTCCATACATACTCCCTTCCAACAAACTGCTCCACATCACCGTACCTGCACACGGAGCACCCCCGTACTATATAGCACAGTCTACAACCCTACTTCACAACATAGTTCCCAATATCACACAATCACACCACAACTTTGTCCTCCAATCCAACCTGTTGAGGTGAAATTGTGTGATTGGCTTTTTCTTATGAAAAACCCGTGTAATTGAGTTGTAACCTATGGTGGGAGTGAGTCAACATGAAGAGGATCAAAATGGATCGAGCAAAGACCCACAAAGTGATCTCACTCGCCTGACTCTTAAGCGAAGTTCAGGCAGAGATTTCGCTCGACCCTCGCTCGACCTGACGCTCGAACGAAGTTCAGGCAGAGATTTTGCTCGACCTTCACTCAACCTGTCATTTGAGCGAAGTTCAGGCAGAGACTTCGCTCAACCCTCACTCTACATTGTGCTCGAGCGAATATCTTGACAGATCAAATTTTCTAGGGTTTGAGCGTCATTTCAGAACGAGGCCTATAAAAGCAACATTATGTTTCCTGCTCTTGTGTGGAGAAAAACTAAGTAAAAGCAAGAGAGCTTCTTCAAGAACCCTTGAGACAAACTCCTCCCCACATTCAAAGATATTTCTCTCTTGGATTACATATCTTCACCACAACACCCTCAAGATTAAACTTTTGGTGAGTCCATTACAATGGACGTGTTCATCAAGATGGAAGAGTTCTTCAAGTTGTTTTGATGAAGAAATCAAGATATTCTTGTGAGAAACTATAGAAAGGTTGGAGTTCCGGCACTACATGCGTGTAGAGATCGAGTGGGTCACTCGTGGTGTTACAAGCCAAGTTTAGCTGCTACAATGGGTTTGTGAGTATTTCTAAATTGGTTGTAACAAACTAAAGTTTCTATAGTGGATTTGAGGTGGTGTCTTACACCCGGAGTGGTTTTAGATTTTGAAGATATTCTTCAAATGAGTTTCCACTTCGTGACCAAAATCAGTGTGTTGATTTATGTTGTTATGCTTCATTGATTGTTTGCTTGCGTTGATTTATTTTTAATCGTTCATAATTTTTATGAACACCTATTCACCCCCTCTAGGTATTGTAGAGTGTTTGACCACTGCTTTTTTCAATTGGTATCAGAGAGGGTACACTCCGCTAGGATTTATTTCCTGAGTGTGATCCTGCTTTGGTGGTTAAAATGGATAGGTCTCAATCCCTCACATCACCACCATATTTTGCTGGTAGCAACTATGCCTATTGGAAAGTTCTAATGCGAGCTTTTCTTAAGTCAATAGATGAACGTGTATGGGTGTCCTTGACAAGAGGATGGAAAGAACCCGTCACAATCATTGATGAAGTAGAAGTTCCCACTAACGTGGATGACTACTCAAAGGATGAGTTAAGTGAAGTTAACTGGAATAATAGAGGCTTGAATGTAATTTTCATGGCCGTGTCCCAGGAGGAGTTCAAACGAATCTCCATGTGTAATACAAGCAAAAAGGCTTGGGACATTCTTGAGGTCACTCATGAGGAAACTAGGACTGTGAAGAATTCTAAGCTCCCAATGCTGACCACCAGCTTTGAGGAAATTAGAATGAAGGAGGATAAAATATTTGATGTCTTCTATGCACAATTAAATGACATTGTGAACTCTCGTTTCAACTTGGGAGACAAAATCTCAGAAAATAGAGTTGTGAGAAAAGTTCTCAAATCTCTCCCTGAGAGATTTCGTCCCAAAGTCACTGCAATAGAGGAAACCAAAGACTTAAACACCATGAGAATAGAAGAGTTGGTAGGCTCCCTGCAAACTTATGAACATACTCTGACGTTGGATAAGAAGAGCAAGTCCATTGCTCTTAATACAATTCAAGATGAGTCAGATGAGTCATTCGATGAATTAGCAATGAGTGACAGAGAAGTAGCCTTTTATGCTAAGAGGTTCAGAAAAATGTTTGTAGCTAGAAATCACAGGAGCCAAAGACAAGGGAAGAAGAAGTTTGGGAGATATAATAAGGGGTCAAGCTCAGAGAACAAGGAAAGAGTTCCAAGAATTACAATAGAGCCAACAAGGACAAGACACAAGTACAGTGTCATGAATGTCATGGATTCAGATATATTCGTTTGGAATGTGCTAATTATAAAAGGAGGAGAGAAAAGAGAAAAAATGCATCCCTGACCGAGAATGAGTCTAAATCAAGTGATTCATCTGATAACTCCACTTCCAAGAGAAATGTCAACTACATGGCATTTACATCTTTTGTTGGGGATGCAAACCGGTGTAGTGAACAAGTTTTGGATGATTGCAGCATATCTGAAAATGAGTCCGAGCGTGAAGATTAGCTGCAAGAGATATATGAGAAACCCTACATGGAGTGTGTTAAATTGAGAAAAGTCAACAAAACTCATATTGAAAAGATAAATCTATGTAAACAAGAAAATAATAAGCTTCAAGGCAATTGAATGAAGCCTACATTTTGACTAATCAATTACAAAATAAAAATGAGTCTTTGGAAGATGTTGTGAAAACTCAGGAAAGTGAGTTGACCCAGTTGAACGACAGATTGCAAAACACTGGTAAACAAAATCTAGACAAAATATTAATTCTTGAGAAGTCCTCAAGAGACAAAAGTGGAATAGGATATGTTGGAGGGAAATTTGAAGTGGGTACGAGCTCGAAAATCCCTCAAAATAGTATGGTGAAAACAACATTTATTCATGAGTCCTCTCACAATAAGAATCACTCACTAACAAAGGAAAAAAAAAACCCATACATGCCCAAAAGTCTGTTCCATCTGAAGAGAAACAAAGAGCTCACAACATGAGACTCATATGCCATCACTGTGGGAAGTTGGGTCATGTTAGAATAGATTGTTTGAAATTGAGAAGACACACAATGCATGGCCTCAGATTTTTAAAGAGCAGAAATGAGCACTCTTCTAGTAAGAGTAAGGATCTAAAAAATGCTCCTATGCATGGTTCCTCTCTCATGGGAAAACAAGTTCACAAAGAAAACAGCATCTGTCATAATTGTGGTAAGTTTGGCCACATCTGGCCAAATTACTATGAGCTTAGGAGGCATCAAGTGAGAAATGAAAAAGACCTCTAATACGAGGTCGTCAGAATTTGTAGAATCGAGTCATGGCTCTAACTAGATAAAATGATCTTTTAAATGTCAAGTTAGACCAACTGACTACTGTCGAAAAGGACATTGGTAGTTGTGCCTTGACATGAGGGGTGTAACATGCATTTCATACATTGCATGCATTTCATTTTGTGTTTTGGTCTCTCTTTTGTGTCTGTATTTTCTTTGTGATTATTCCCTTCTATTCCATTTCGGTTGTCTTACTTTCATTTCGTGGACAAGATTCATGGCCTTAATGCTAAATATTGCACCTTCATGCATGTGTCATTTGAAAATTGTATCATGGGTTTATGTTGCAAAGATGTGAGACATGTGTGTCACTTGTAATTTGTGTTTTGCAGCATACACTACACGTCTAGTTCAATCTCTTGATGTTTGACCACATGTGAGTTTTTGGGGAGGCAATCAAAAGTGTAAGGGAGTCCTACTTGTGTTTAGAATTGACCTCGTGCTAGATGACTTGTATAAAAACCCATATACCTCAAAAGAGAAAAGAAAAATAAAAAGGATCTTCCCCTTATTAATTGTAATAATATAAAAGGGGGGGGGGGAGAAAAGAAAAATTAAAAAAAATGAAGAAAAAAGAGCTACAATACCAATCATGAAATAAGTTTTTAAACACTAATGATTAAGTCTTAACAGCAATGGGTTTGACTTTCTAAACTTTGAAAGGGTCTCCCAAGCATATATGGTTTCTTGTTCAGTCCAACCCCACTCACGCCTCTTGGTTAAAATTTTTTGATTGAGCAAGGATCATGTCTAAACACGCATAATCATATTACTTGTGACACCTTGTTTTTATTACCTCCGTGATTTTTGAAAATATGATGCAATTTTTCTTTTGACATATTATTAGATCTCTTGTATTGCCTTCTCTTATGTTCGGAATGAAATCTTGTGGTTGTTAGTGTTGTATTTGTGCTAAAACTGGAATCTGGGTGCTTCTCGCTGGATACACCGCTCGACAAGTTGTATCTCGCTTGAGCTAAAATCTCGCTCGATGTTTCGCTCGAGGGTTTAAAACTCGCTCGAGCGAGAATGCCTTTAAATACACGCTCGAGCGTTTCCAGTCCCAATCTCTCCAATTTCATTTTTCCCTCATTTTCTCTAACATTTCTCTCCTCCCAAACACTCACCCCACGCTGATTCATCCTCATTGCGATCACAAATCACCATCCTACTCAGGTAAGCATTGGTTCATTTAAATTTCCATATCTTTTCTTTCTTTTTCCAATTCCATTCATAGGGACGTGATATGGTTTGGTTTGGGTTGGGTGTGTTTCGATTCCCCTAGGGTTTTGGGAACCCTGATTGCTTTTTCTTAAAATGTTGGGTTGGTAAGCATTGTTGTTGTATTTAGAGAGGGATGGGATCATTAATGGGGTGTTAAACCCATGTTTGCACAACATGCATATCACATGTTCGATGAAATGCCTCAATGACAGTTTATCTTGCACTTTGACCCCAATTTGGTGCATTGATCACTTGATATAATCTAGGTCTCATGCATAATCATTGCATCTCATTTGGAGCTATGGAAGGCCATTATCATGCATTTTTAGACTTTTTAGGCATGTACATAAGGCATATCATCATGTTATATGCCTTGTCTGTACTTAATCTGTTTACAGTTGTCATGGCACCTTAGCGTGTTCATCCTCGCACAACTCCACCTGCTCCTCAGACTTATTTCCACAATCAACTAGTCAAGGAACTTTATCTTCAAAATTTTTCTAGCCAGTCCATTTTGGTGGAGCGTGAGGTCCTTCTCGATGAGTTCCGGAAAACTTATCCATTATTTCTCAGATTTTTTAGTCGCGCCAGTGGCTTGCCTTAACCACTGGTCATCCCGCTCCTTTGGTGGAGTTAGTCAGGGAGTTCTACTCCAATATGCATGACATTTCATCTGATGGATCATTCCAAGTGGGTCTCCGGAACATCCTTTTCTGGGTGACTCTAGACCTTGTGGCAGATTTGCTAGGGGACCCTCGAGTGGCTAATCCAGTTTACCTCTATCTTCATACCCCTACCCTTAGTAGGCCTGATTTGACCCGTTTTCTCACCAAGACTCCTATGTTTTGGAATGGTGTCGCCTCTTTGACGACCAAGTCATTCCCCTATGTATACCTCATTGTGAGTCGGATTGTTCTGACTAACATTTACCCCACTGGACACCATAGTGACATTGGTCCCGATCGTGCTCTTCTCCTACATGCCCTGCTCACTGATGTCTCTATTGACTTGGGCAGTCTTCTTTGTCAGGTCATGATTGAGACCTATAAATCGTCCAACTTCCGAGCTGGTCTCCCTCTTGCTTGTCTTATCACGAGTATTGCTCTATCTCAGTCTGTCCTTATCCCTCCCAGGAGCTTAGAGTGAGCCTTAAGTCACCTATTGGGCGCCGAACTATGCAGTTGAGTCAGACACATCTTCCTGGTGCTGATCCCCCTCCAGTCCCTCCTGCCCAGAGTGGCCCTTCTGCATCTCGTGTTCCTGATTCCAGCTCAACCCCTTCTAGCTCGTTTCCGGCACCGCTATCCACTAAGCCGACCATGCAGATGGTCATTGAGTTTCTCATTAGCATTCAGCAATCAGTGACTAGCCTGGACCCACGCCTTAATAGCCTTGATACTCGCATGAATGCTCACTTTGATAGCCTTGATACTCAAGTTCAGAGAATTCAACAACAGCTGGATGAGAATGACAATGAGGAGACCGAAGAGGATAATGATTGAGCCCCTTTACTATTTGTGACAAAAAGAGGGAGTTAACTTAGGACTTAGGCGGAGCTAACTTAGGGGGAGCTAATTTGTAGGGGGAGTAGCCAATGATAGCTCATGCTTGTAGCCGTGCTGTGTTTGGTTAATTTTGAGGATTAACTCTTTGTTGTGATCTTTTGTTGAACTCATTGCTATTGAATTTTTATTGTTAAATTATTGTGATTTAAGTATTTTCCCTTGACTTGCTCTTACTGCACTTATATTTTCTTTTAGTACGTTTACCCGTTTGTTAAGTGTGCAGAAATACATCTTGTACTCAATAGCTTTTATGTGAAAATCATATTTTTGTGTGATAGGATTAGGTCTAATGTATATATAGGCTAGAGGTTTTGTCACAGAAATGCCAAATGGGGAAATTGTTGAGGTAAAATTGGGTGGTTGGCATTTTCTTGTGAAAAACCTGTGTAATTGAGTTGTAACTTATGGTGGGAGTGAGTCAACATGAAGAGGATCAAAATGGATTGAACAAAGACACACAAAGTGATATCGCTCAACCTGGCGTTCGAGCGAAGTTCAGGCGGATACTTCGCTCGACCCTTGCTCGACCTGTCACTCGAGCTAAGTTCAGGCAGAGATTTCGCTCGACCCTCGCTCAACATCGCGCTCGAGCGAGTATCGTGACAGATCAAATTTTCTAAGTTTTGAGCGCCGTTTTAGAATGAGGCCTATAAAAGCAACATTATGTTTCCTGCTCTTGTGTGGAGAAAAACTGAGTAAAAAAAAGAGAACTCTTTCAAGAACCCTTGAGAGAAACTCCTCCCCACATTCAAAGATATTTCTCTCTTGGATTAAATATCTCCACCACAACACACTCAAGATTAAACTTTTGGTGAGTCCATTGGAGTGGACGTGTTCGTCAAAATGGAAGAGTTCTTCAAGTTGTTTTGATGAAGAAATCAAGATGTTCTTGTGAGAAGCTATAGAAAGGTTGGAGTTCCGGCACTACATGCGTGTAGCGATCGAGTGAGTCACTCATGGTATTGCAAGTCAAGTTTAGCTGCTACAATGAGTTTGTGAGTGTTTCTAAATTGGTTGTAACAAACTAAAGTTTCTATAGTGGATTTAAGGTGGTGTCTTACACCTGGAGTGGTTTTAAATTTTGAAAAGGTTTTTCAAATGAGTTTTCACTTCGTGACCAAAATTAGTGTTGATTTATGTTGTTATGCTTTATTGATTGTTTGCTTGATTTGATTTATTTTTAAACGTTCATAATTTTTATGAACACCTATTCACCCCCCTCTAGGTATTGTAGAGTGTTTGACCACTATTTTTTTCACAACCGATCCCCAAGCTCCTCGGACTCAGTCTGGTACAACCAACCAACATCATAGTCCACAAACAAGTAATAAACATAAATACAAGAGAAAGAGAGTTGAAAAAATATTAGCTGCAGCCCAGCCGCAGCTAAACAAACCCCAAGAGAGTTATACCATAACAGGGTAAACTCGTACGTTACTCATTTTTCACCACAGTTGGTGGCGTCGAAAGCCACTAACTCGAACGTTAACCACTCCGTTAAGGTTAGTGTCGTGACTTAGAACAGGAATGTCTCGGGGTTTGGACCTAGGATTTTGACTACTAAAACTAGGTCGAGTGAAAGTGGTCATCATGGTGGGGAGTTTATTGGTGGTGAAAGAGGGGTCGTACGTTATGGCTAACATCGCGTACTGTGACGTCAATCACGTAAAGTGACGGTTTGGGTTAGGATGCTCGGTTTGATACCGAAAGCTAGGAAAATACTCGTTGGAGGAAGAAGAATCTCATGGTTGTGGTGGTGAGGCAGTTTAACTACCGGAAGGTGGCGGATCTAGCTCAAAAGGGCAGAAACCCATTTTCAAGTTTAGGGCTGCCGGCGGAAGGTGGGGCCATGGATGGGAGAACTGAGCTAGGGGTGAGGTTTTCTGAGGTGGGGGAGGCTTTTGGTAGTGGAGATGAGGCCCATGGTGGCTGGAAGGCGGTGCGGTGAAGATAGGCCTCTTTGGAGACCTATTTCAGGTGGCTACCGACGGTGAGTTTTGTACTCCTGAGGATATGGAGTCTAGAAGTGATGGTGGTGAGCCAAGGCGGCTGGTGGTGGTGCCGGAAAAAGGGAGAGAAGCCATGAAATCCATTTCAGGTTTGTGGCCATGCAGGCGCGGTGGGGTGGCCGTGGTTGACACTGCCGGCATGGAGATGCTCGCCAGGGACTGGCAGTCTAGATGGGACCGGCGATGAGGTATGGTGGTTGGCGGTGGCGCCGCCACGGGTTGAAAGCCGAATGGACTATGGGGGAGGCCTGCGTGTGGGAGAGGGAGGAGAGAGAGAAAAGAGAAAAAGGAAAAAGTGAGGGGTTAGGCCTCTTCGAGCTATTTATAGGCCCAACGTGTTGGAATCCTCAAAATGACAAAAACACTGATATGAAAATACGTAAAATCAATTTAACTTAAAACACTCAGAATGATTCAATAAAATATTATTTTAACTTATTTTAGTTCACAGCACAATATTCCTCATCATTAATTAAAATAACGAAACTTACTAATTATTAAAAATGCATAAAGTCATATATTTAAATAAAAAATTTAAAGCATAATTAAAATTCCACAATACTTTAAATAACTAAAACCAAGGTATTAAAACGATCTTATCCAATTATAATATTTTGTAGCACTCCAAGATATTATAATTGCATATTTTATAAATCTGGCCTGAGTCCAATAACACTGAAAATACCTCATATAATATTTTCAAGACATTTAAAATATTCTATAGCATTAAAACACTAAACGCATTTTAAAATGAACATTATCATTTTAAAAACATACCATCGGGATTGGGTATGTGCGTCGAGACCTGGCACGTGCATCGATGCTCATCTTAATCGAATGAGAGAAGAACGAGCTATCACGTCATCTCCTCAGGATTCGCTAAGCCTTAGGAAAAAGACGGGGCGGGTGTTACAAAAACCTGCTGGCCCGTGGCCCCAACGTTAGAAATTGTTCCACGCATTTGTAATGGTGTACCATGACAACCAAATCATATTTCGTGATGGAGAATCGAGATTGATCAACCTTTGCAAACATGTCACGCATCAAAGCCGTGCAAGATATATACGAGCAATGATAAATACTATATTATCATTTCACTTTTATTTTTATATATCAAATGTGGTATATTTATTATCATTAAATGATAAAATATCTTCTAATAAATGATCATTTAATGGTGATAAATATATCATATTTTATTTATTTAAAATAGAATAATAGTATGGTATATAGAATTTCTATAAACTGCAATATCATGCATCGAGAGATGAAAGTATATATATAATGCATGCTGATGATTTTATAAGCTTATTGCTAAAACTCTTGTTAATTGACTAAAGATGGTCCTACCTGAAGTAATTTCTCAAAACCAAAGTGCATTTATTAATGAAAGACTGATAATAGATAACATAATTATTGCCTATGAAACCCTTCACTTAATGAAGAACAGAGAAAAAGGAAAGAGTGGAAGTATGGCAATCAAATTAGACATGTTTAATACATATGATAGAGTCCAGTGTGAGTACTTAAAGGTTATTATGATGAAACTAGGATTCCATGAAAGATGGGTTCACCTTATGCAATGCGTATCCTCAGTACAATATGCAGTGCTTGTGAATGGTCAATTTGGAAATAACATCATACCAACAAGAGGATTTAGGCTAGGAGATTCATTGTCTCCTTGCTTAATCCTTTTGTGTGCTGAGAGATTGAGCTTATTGATTAAACATGCAGAGTCAGTAGGGTTGGTGAAAGGAATATAAGTTGCTACAGGGGGAACTTCTATTAGCCATCTAATGTCTGTTGATGGTTGTATACTATTTTGTAAGTAAAAAACAGAAGAATGGAAGCAAATAGAGACTATCTTGGACTATTATGAAACAAAATTAGGACAAAAACTGAACAAACAGAAACTTCAATATTTTTTAGCACAAATACCCCTCAACAATTAAGAAATAGCCTGGTTGGGATGATAAGTGTAGGAAGTAGTGGTGACCTCGAGAAGTACTGAAGTTTACCTAGTGTTGTAGGTAGATCCAAGTATAAATATTTTTGAGTGATAAAAGAAGAAGTGTGGGCAAAGATAAGGAAAATAGTTTCTTGACACGAGCAGGAAAAGAGGTTATCATAAAATTTGTTTTGCAAGCTCTCCAACCTATACCATGGGTGTCTTCAAGCAACCTATAGTATTGTGCAAAGAAATTTTATCACTAATTGCAAGATTCTGGGGGGGACACTTGAAGGATGATAATAAATCCAATGGAGGAAATAGAATAACTGAGCAAAGGGGGATTGGAGTTTAGGGATATGGAGTGTTTCAATAAGGCCAATGTCTCAAGCTGTTCATAACTTACTGTCAACAAGCAACGTCTCAATAGCAAAAACTTCACTGTCAACGGACAACATCTCAAGTCGTTCATGACTCACTTCAATCCCAATGAAGAGATCTTACTTGTGTAAGACTCTAGGCCAATTTTCTGATCTTTTCCCCCTTATTTTTTTTTTACTTGCATTTTGTTTTTTGTTTTTATTTTTATTTTTTGGTTTGCTTTGGATTTATATTTCATATTAGGTTGTTCATTTAGCTTACTTATTCTTGTGCATTTTGTTTTCTATCATTCGATTCATTATTTATTGAGGATCATGTCTCTCACTAGTTGGAGGTGGGTAGCCTATGTGCACATGATATATATATGTGTGTGTGTGTGTGTGTGTGTGTGTGTGTGTGTGTGTGTGTGTGATGTGCATTGATACACAAACGGTTGACACACATTTTATTTCTAGTATTTTGTGAAATTTGAGGATCTTGGTGGAGTAGTTGAGTGGAACTGTTTTGTGAAGATTTATTTTCGAGTTTGAGCATAGAGCATGATTTCTGATGTATCACATTTGTTGATGGGTGGCTTGAAACACCGAGATGCTATACTCATTGGAATGAGATTTGGTAAAATTTATGTAGACAAAGAGCAGGTTTTGAAGAACATTTTGTACATGCTTACAATTGTAGTGGTCATAATTTACTGTTCATTGATTTAAACAGGAGAAGTAAATTGTAGGACTACTAGGCCTTTCTCAAAAAAAAAAAAAAAGAAAAAAAAAAAGATGAAAGTGATCTATGAAGTTTTCTTAATTTAAGGGTTAGAAACAGTTACTCAAGACCTTCGGGATTGAGTATATTCAACATTTAAAAATAGAAGTGGTGTAAAAATTGCTAGTCCTTTGGACTTTGAAATAGTTAGAATCAGTAATGAGTAATCTTAAGGTTGAAAAATTCTCTAACAAATCATGGCTAATAATAAAGACATACAGACAGCTTAACTACACACACATTTGTCTCAATTCTATGTGAAAAATTGTTGAGATAGTCTTGGTGGATATAGCCCTTAGAGGTTGAGTAGTAACATGTCACTTTTTATGAGAATTCAGAGTCGTGTTTGATTGATCTATTTAGATTTTAATCTTTATACAATACTTATCTCAATTAAGTTTTACTATTTTGCTTAGAGATTAGTAAAATGCTAGTTGGGGGTGCAATTGAGCTAAATTGTTGCATATTTTATTCATTTAAAACCAATATAATTTGATTATTGTGTGATATTATTATTGTTTTTGGATCAAAAAATAATTAAGAGGTGTAAATCTAAATTGTGACTTAAATTGATTAATAATATGATTTATGCTTAATTTTGTAACTTGTGATTTAATTGGACAATATTTCTTCACATGCACAATATATTTTTGATATTTAATATTTCATTTTTGATTTCTTTGGACTTCTTTTCCTTATATAAGAATAATTGAAAAAAAAAAAAAGATGAAAGTGATCTATGAAGTTTTCTTAATTTAAGGGTTAGAAACAATTACTCAAGACTTAGGGGGTTGAGTATATTCAACCTTTAAAACTAGAGCTAGTGTAAAAATTGCTAGTTCTTTAGACTTTGAAATAGTTAGAATCAGTAATGAGTAATCTTAAAGTTGAAAAAGTCTCTAACAAATCATGGCTAGTAATAAGGACATACAGACAGTTTAACTACACACACATTTGTCTCAATTCTATGTGAAAAATTGTTGAGATAGTCTTGGTGGATATAGCCCCTAGAGGTTGAGTAGTAACGTGTCATTTTTTATGAGAATTCAGAGTCGTGTTTGATTGATCTATTCAGATTTTAATCTTTATACAATACTTATCTCAATTAATTTATACTATTTTGCTCATAGATTAGTAAAATGCTAGTTCGGGGTGCAATTGAGCTAAATTGTTGCATATTTTAGTCATTTAAAACTAATATAATTTGATTATTGTGTGATATTATTATTGTTTTTAGATAAAAAAAAATAATAATTAAGAGATGTAAATCTAAATTGTGATTTAAATTGATTAATAATACGATTTATGCTTAATTTTGTAATTTGTGATTTAATTGGACAATATTTTTCACATGCACAATATATTTTTGATATTTAATATTTCATTTTTTATTTCTTTGGACTTCTTTTCCTTATATAAGAACAATTGAAAAAAAAAAAGATGAAAGTGATCTATGAAGTTTTTTTAATTTAAGGGTTAGAAACAATTACTCAAAACTTAGGGGGTTGAGTATATTCAACGTCCTTTAAAAATAGAGCTGATGTAAATATTGCTAGTCCTTTGGACTTTGAAATAGTTAAAATCAGTAATGAGTAATCTTAAGGTTGAAAAATTCTCTAACAAATCATGGCTAGTAATAAGGACATACAGACAGTTTAACTATACACACATTTGTCTCAATTCTATGTGAAAAATTGTTGACATAGTCCTAGTAGATATAGCCCCTGGAGGTTGAGTAGTAACGTGTCACTTTTTATGAGAATTCAGATTCGTGTTTGATTGATGTATTTAGATTTTAATCTTTATACAATACTTATCTTAATTAATTTTTACTATTTTGCTCAGAGATTAGTAAAATGTTAGTTGGGAGTGCAGTTGAGCTAACTTGTTGCATATGTTATTCATTTAAAACCAATATAATTTGATTATTGTGAGATATTATTATTGTTTTTAGATCAAAAAATAATTAAAAGGTGTAAATTTAAATTGTGATTTTAATAATATGATTTATACTTAATTTTATAACTTGTGATTTAATTGGACAATATTTGTTCACATGCACAATATATTTTTGATATTTAATATTTCTTTTTTGATTTCTTTGGACTTCTTTTCCTTATATAAGAATAATTGAAAAAAAAAATTAAAGTAATCTTTGAAATTTTCTTAATTTAAGGGTTAGAAACAGTTACTCAAGACTTTGGAAGTTGAGTATATTCAATCTTTAAAAATAGAGCTGGTGTAAAAATTGTTAATCCTTTGGACTTTGAAATAGTTAGAATCAGTAATGAGTAATCTTAAGGTTGAAAAATTCTCTAACAAATCATGGCTAGTAATAAGGACATACAGACAATTTAACTACACACAAATTTGTCCCAATTCTATGTGAAAAATTGTTGAGATAGTCTTGGTGGATATAGCCCCTAGAGGTTGAGTAGTAACGTGTCACTTTTTATGAGAATTCAGAGTCGTGTTTGATTGATATATTTAGATTTTAATCTTTATACAATACTTATCTCAATTAATTTTTACCATTTTACTCAGAGATTAGTAAAATGCTAGTTGGAGGTGCAATTG
Organism: Platycarya longipes; assembly: GCA_036559045.1. NCBI lineage: Eukaryota > Viridiplantae > Streptophyta > Magnoliopsida > Fagales > Juglandaceae > Platycarya > Platycarya longipes. The sequence goes on from CM071791.1 coordinate 32,473,569, forward strand.
AGCTAAATTATTGCATATTTTATGCATTTAAAACCAATATAATTTGATTATTGTGTGATATTATTATTGTTTTTAGATAAAAATAATAATTAAGAGGTATAAATTTAAATTGTGATTTAAATTGATTAATAATATGATTTATGCTTAATTTTGTAACTTTTGATATAATTGGACAATATTCACAATATATTTTTGATATTTAATATTTCATTTTTGAGTTTTTTGGACTTCTTTTCCTTATATAAGAATAAGGTTTAAAGAAAAGAAAAAAGAAAAAAGAAAAAAAAAAGTGGACTGTAGGCGCCGCAAGGGAAGTTCACGGGAGAACAAATCGATTCTTTTAGACTTCAGCACTTTTTTTCATATGGGCCGCATTTTGACTTGAGAGGATTAGCATAGATTCAATTTGGTTTTATTCTCAGGGCGCACCATTGTTTTAACTTGGAGAGGGAAGATGGACTAGTTTTCTTTCAATTCATTTCATGGGCCGCATGGGTACTCATTCGTGTTTGACATAAAGGGCCCACACATGTGTTCACTTACTTCGACCTAAAAGAGCCACATTTTGACTTATGGAAGCACAGGACATTCCGCGCTGCAATACACTAGACTTTTGGACTCGGCCCAGACTATTCAGCTTGGGCTTTAATAACGCAAGGGCTTCACTTGGGAGGGACTTAAATAGTTGACAAGGGGGAGCCGCACAAGAGAACTTTAGGAGAGATATTTATTAACTTCGCACATAGAGACCTAGAAGAACCGCACTTCAGCAAAAGAGAGGAGGGCCCCGCATTTACATTTGGACTTCACTGCAGAATTCACAAGGCCCATTGGCCCACTAGCAGTCAAGACTTGGACTTGGCCCCCACTCTTTTTGACCCGCATTTGATACCTAAAGCCATAAGGATTAAGGAGTGCCGCACAACATTAGAGTACTAGTATTGAATTAATCATCCTAATATTTAAAATTTTAAAAATATATAACTTTTCATATTTTAGCCAATCACTTAAAATATGAAGTCTACATTAGATTAGCTATCACATTCTCTATAGTAATAAAATATTATTTTTTTTATTATTTATATTTTTTTTATTATTTTTTAATTTATTTTCACAATCCTCAATAACTTTCAATAATCATATTCATATTCATTTTTTTAATAAGAATATATTTAAATATTTTTCATATTTTATAATTACACTAACTATATGTATTATAATAATTTAATTTGACACTTAAATAATTATTCTTCAACCAAATTCTAAAAAAATATTTTCAATTCCTTCTTAAAAAATTATATGGGGTTGGAAAAGTATAAAATAATGAGATGAAGAAATGAATAGTACTTTTCATATATGAAAAGTAAAATGAATTTACTGTAGCAAAAAGTTATGATGAAAAATTTTTGACTAACCCAACGTAGACTCTTTTTAATTTATTTTCTTTAAAACTTGAAAAATAGTTGCATTTAAGTAATCCAATGCCAATGCTTTTAGATATTCTTCAACTCTAAGTGTCGTAAGACATTCAACTTTTATTCTTTTAACTTGCCCTTTATTATATTCAATGTCGAAAGCTTATAATTCAACATTCGATTGAAATCTCAAAAGGACAATCGTACTGTTACAAGTTCATAGAAGCGCAAATAATAGGAGGTTCCAGAGATGCAATAGAGAGATTCCATCTTCTTACAATTCCTATCTCTATTTATTCGACTTGTTCTTTTTATTCTTTAATTGTATTTCATTTCCGTTTTCTTTTTACATTGGATTTATTTGAAATTATTAATTTAGCATTATTTAATTTTGATTTTCTTTTTAACACATTAAACTTTGGTATTTTGATTTAGTTTTCAGTTTGATTATTAGTTGGTTAATACTTTATGTTAACTGGCTTTATAATTTGGTCTTTGGTTAATTTTAGATTTTATGTTTAATGCATTGTTAATTATATTGATTTACTGAATTTCTTCTTGGTTAATTAATTTAGCGAGTCTGATTTAATTATTAATTTATTATCTTGTATCTTAGGATTTTTCATTTTTCACTCCACATTCAAAAATCCAGAAGTATGAATCTAGTTCATGATCAATACTTTTTTATTTTATTTTATTTTTACAAATATTTTCATCATTTTACACGAGTTTGATTTTAAGCAACTTTTCTTGAGGAGACCATTTAGGAATTATATTCTTAATTATTATACGACATACTTCTATATTTAGGATGGCCTTTATGCTACTTGTTTTTTAGTGAGTCACTTCTTTCTACTGTGCTGCCTTATAGTCTTTAAGCATTGACATTTCAATCCGCACAATGGTACCTAGGGCCATAAACTTCTCTTAAAAAACAAATGCATTCCTTTTCTTCCACACCTCATACACAGTTGTAGGGCTGAGCACCGACTGAATCGGAGTTAGAATTAGGGTCTTTCGACTCTGACTCCGACTCCGACTTTGTCGGAGGTGGAATCCTACATTCGACTCCAACTCCGACTTCTATAGATTTTGATAAGCAGAGTTAGAGTTGGGATTTTTTGTTGGGCCATTGTATTGGACTTTTTCTTAATCTATTTGACATTTTAATTTTACAAATTTGAACTACAATCAATCGAAGTTGGGTTTCGATATCTATTTTTTTAAATGTTATTTCATATTTCAATTTATACAAATTAAAAATACATAACTAAAGCCAAAGATCTAAAATTACAAGGTAAAATCATTGATACAAATTAAAAATACACATAATTAAAGCCCAAAGTCCAATTACAAGCTAAAATCATTCATAAAAAATAAAAGTAACTTAAGCCAAAGGTCCAAAGTTAGAAGCTAAAATCATTCATACAAATTAAAATTACATAACCAAAGTCAAAGGTCTAAAATTATAAGCTAAAATCATTCTTACAAATTAAAATTACATAACTAAAACCAAATGTCCAAAATTACAAAATAGAATCATTAATACAAATTCACAATACATAACCAAAATTACAAAACCACATCATTCACTTACAACAGATTAAAAACACAATCAAATCTAGTAGTCATACTATTATCTCATTTCAACAATAAATAAAAGTAAATAACACCCATCATCTACCATCATTGAATCCATATTCCATCATCCACAATCTATTATCCCAAAGTTCAAACTATCCAACCAACTCATCATCAAACAATAAAAAAAAACAACAAAAAAAACAAACAAATAATAGTTTTCTCATTCTAACAAAAGAAACAATACAAATTACATATCATTTCAAATTTCCAATTCATGCCTGAAGGAAAAAAAAACAAAAACAAAATTAGTGAGAAAATAAGATACCAAATAAATTTATAAAAATGAGAAAACAAAATTGAACGATAAGAAAATTACACAAATTCAACAATAACAAATGTACCTTAAATCTCAATCATCTTCACATAGTAAGTTTGTCATATTAGCAGCCAATTTTACATTAACATGTTAAAATATAAGATATTAGTATAAAGAAAAAGACAAATCAAGATATATAACAAAATTAATTAAGTTTGAAATATATTACCTAAGTCTAACTTATAACTCTTTGCATCATCAATTGAAGCCAAATGATTTTAACTCAAGTATATGTAAGTGGACTTCAGCCAGTTTGTATACACAGAACCTCCCTAATTCTAGGAGCCAAAAAACTCCAGAATGGACCCAAGACACAGCCTCCCGCACTAAATGCAAATTTTGAAGCAACATTGGTAATTGAAATGGTCAAAATATCTCTCGCTATCATAGCAAAAACTGAATATTTGGTGGAATTGATCTTCCACCAAATTAAAATATCAAAACTTTGTGTAGGGATTTCAACATCTTCTAATAAGTACCGCTATAGCTACAACTTACAGTTCATCATACTTGAACTCTGGTCTTTATGGAAATCATTGAAAGATTTCTAAGTCATCCATAGAGCTACTGCTACTCCTCATTGAGATACTAGTATTAGTTTGAGTGTCAGAAATATAATCTCTAGGCCCACATGTGTGCTCACCATTGAACTCTACATACTGGTCATACAAAATGGTAATATCATCCTTAAGGATTTTAACAAATTCCTCACATTTATCCTCACTCAATGCTTTTTTGAGCCACTATACTTAAGCTCAAGAATCATAACAACAAACAACAACCTATTTATCTTTTCAATATCCCCTAGTATTTATTATATTTTGTTTTCATTTTCGAGACCATTGAACTAAAGCGTCAATTATTACTCTCGCAAAAATTACTCAAGTTTTTATGAATGACAATGAGCTCTTAAAAAAGTACATTTGCAGTGACATAATATACCAAAAATCCGTAGTGTGACATTATAAAATCCTCTCAAGAATTTCAAAAAGTTTTTTTTATTGCCTCCCAATCATCATGAATGGGAGCTCCTAATTCATTTTTTTCCCATGCCCATCTTCAAACAAATAAACTTGTGAGTACGGATCCTCATCAAACAAAAGTTGTAAGGCTTTTTTATACTTGACAGCCACATCCAACATAAGAAAAGTGAGTTCCATCTAGTAGGTACGTCAAGACATAATAAACTATTACATGAAACTTTTGACCTTTCAACACAAGTCATGAAAGTGGCAAGTCTTTGGGGAGAAGACTTCTCATATCTAATTAAATTGTGGATCTTCTTGATTGAGTCATCAACTTCTTTTAAACCTTCTTGGACACTAAGGTTTAAAATGTGCACAGTATATCTCATGTAGATATACTCATGACCCGCAAAATACTCAAATTTTCCAATTTTAACTGTTTTCAACCAATCAATAGTAGAATAGTTAGAGGAAGCATTGTTCTTAGTTATTGTAAGCAGTTTGTCAATCCCTCAATCAAGTATACATTCATTCAATGTCTTACCAATCGTTGCACATTTGTAATCACTAATATGAGAGAATGAAATTATTCACTTATGCAACTTTCAACTACTATCAATAAAATGAGTCATGATACACATGTAATTGGTGTTTTGGATAGACGTCTAAGTGTCGAAGGTCAAGCTCACTCTTTGCTTAGTAGTTAAAAATATATTTTTTTTAAACTATCATTCTCTCTTAAGAATAGTCTCATTTAATCCTTCATTATCGTAAACCTAGAAAGAATAAAAAACTTAGGATCAAAGAATTTAGTGTATTCTCAAAATTTTTCACCCTCAACAATTAAAAAGGATAGCTCATCCATAATTACCATCCTAGTACGGTAGTACTAATTTTTTTTTCATTGTACTTGATCATTCATAATTTCTTTTCTCATTCCCCTCTATCAGTTCTTGCTTCCAGAATCAAGAATTGTTGATTCTTGTCCAATTGATTCTTACGTCTTTTAGGGCACAGGTTCATATATGTTTTCAATATTGAAGTACTCTGCCTCTTGGGATGGCATTTAAACTTCCTCCCACAATAGTTACAAGTGATCAGGCCGACTCAAGCATTAGGCAAAATAGGCGATTGCCTAAGCCCTACAATGGAAAAAATGCCTCAAAAATATTAAAAATTTTATTTAAAAAAAAAATCTAAAAACAAAAATGATCTAAACTAAATAAATTAATCTTAAAAATTGAAAAAACAAATCAATTATCCATTCAGTAAAAAAAATACGTTAACATTAACAACTACAATCAACGGGTTTGAAATAAACTCTACATATTACAAGTTCACTTGCAAAAATAGAAAGTCACAATAAATAAAAGACGCCTCAATTGATTATTTGTAAAAGAAAAATCAAAACATCAAAACTCACTATTTATACCTTACGTTTATGGAGTTTATTTCATCTCTTTCAACTCTAATCTCCAATTTCAAACTCTAATCTTTCTTACATTTTGATCTATTTCACTTGTATTTGCACCGGAGTTCGAAGGCCTCTCCATCGCTGCAATATTTCTGCATCGCTACAATATTGCTGCATTGCTGCACTGGAGCACCGAGCTGAAGCCATCGAATTTCGAAGAAAGCAGAGTTGCAGAGGCGAAGGTAAAGCCTTTTGTCTTTCACTTTTTCTTTTATATTATTTTACTTTTTACTTTTAATTTTAGGTGCAATGTGTATTTGTGATAACAGAGTCCCACGTCAGTAGTATACTATTCAATATGCGAGACTTTTTTTTTTTTTTTGAAATGCAATCTGTAAGACATTGATAGATGAGAAAAACTTTATTTATTTATTCATTTATTTTATACACTACAGACACATCATATTTTTATTTTCGTCTTTCACTACCTATGCATCATAGATTTTGTACATGCTGTCATGCTCTTGTTCACATTATTCTGGAATCTGGTTTGCAAATTATAATTGATAAAAATCACATGGGCCATGGCTCCGGGCCATGTGTATCTTTTAATTTTAATTTTTTGAAGTATGTTTTTTTTTTCAATTTCTCTTATGTTAATTGATTTTTTTGATTTTGCCAATTAATATTAATATATTTTATCTTATTATGCATATTAATAGTTTTATATAAAAGTGGAGCTCATTTGTTATATTAAAGTGAAGCCTATTTGTTAAATCAGTTCAATCGTTTTATGTTCATATTTATTTTATTCTAAAATATTAATAGGCATAGTAGAATTTATATAGTAAATATTGTTTTTTTTTTTATAAATATGTCTAATAGAAAATATGCATCTGAATATGAAAAACTTCAAAAAAAAAAAAAAGGAATAGAAAAATTGATTGAATCTCAACAATGATCTTTAAATAAATTTGTTACTAGTAATAAATAAAATATAACAAAAAATTTAGGTGAAATATCTATAGATGATCAAGAAATACACCAAAAAGAATTAAAAGATAACAAAATAAATCATGAAACACAAAAAAAGATGACAAAATCTTATCTAAGATTAACAATGTCTCAAGAAAGATTAAATGGATTAGTCATATTATCAATTGAGAAGAAAATATTAGAAAAACTTGAATATAAAAATTTGATTAGTAATTTTGCATCTCAAAAAGCCAGAAAAATAATTTTTAAATAAAAATAATAAGATATAACTTAATTTAGTTTGATACAAATAAAAGACCCCATTTTAACTTTTTGCCTTAGGCCTCAAAATCTTTTGAGCCGGCCTTGCAAGTGGTTATAGGTTTATTAGGATCACAATCAGACCTATTCTTGAGAGGATTTCTTACGCAGGTAGAACGGATTGTGTTCGGAGTGGCCATTGAAAAGTATAATTGTTCACTAGACTCTTTGATCATGGGAGAGGGAGACTCAAAGTCCTCAACACGAGGAGGTAGTGGTCCTACTGAACATGAAGCATAGGTGGACATAGTAGTGCTTCCAGAGCGTTGAACATTCATGATTTAAAACTTCAGACCAAAAAAAGAATACAACGTTCATGATCAGATGTTAGAAACACAACATTCAAGTATACAAACAATCCACAACATATGTCATTTTAAGTTGAATATTATATTACAAGCCTACAAACTTAAGTTCATAAGCTTATATTCATTGCTACAAATTGCAAACAATATAAAGATATGCAGTTCTTGAACCAAATCCAAACAATGTAAACAATGTAAGAATGTATTTACAAAAGGGAAAATGTTTGTAATCACATAATGGAAAGACAAATAATGCATTTAACATTTTTATGTAGGATTATATTTATAGGAGAAAAACTGTTTTCAATTACACAGTGAAAAACTGTTTTCTTCATTGCATACTCAATTGCTTTCTTTAATAGTCCTATTGGAATCTAAAACTTACCTTCCAATCTTTTTGCAGCCTTTTCACCCTTCAAACTATGACTAGGTGGCAGTTTGCAAGATAAGGTCCTGCATTAGGAATTGGTGAACCAGCAAAAAGAATGTGCATTAATAATAGTGAAGAATTGAAAGCATCTTCTTAAGCATTTTAGTACCATGTTTTTAAAAGTAAATTAACAGCAAGCAATTTTGTTAGCCTCATATTTTCTAGTGGGTCTGTTAGTGGTACCATCTTCAAGTAGAAAAATAAAAGCACAAGCACATCTTGTAGCAGCAAAGACAAAAGTATTTTTGGCAGCCTCTACACCAACATCAGAAATCTACAAGCTACCCAAAACATAAGAACATGTGACCTGCCACCAGAGTTACAAAGACCCTTTACTACAAAGAAAACAAAAAGTGTACTAACATTATACAAATATTGTCTCTGTTAGATTGTTACCTTGCAAACTTGTGAGGCACAAACAAGAGAATCATTAGCAGACACTGGTAGCAAGTGAAAGGTGAGGGGAGGAAAGAATCAGAATGGTTGCAGGGGCGGCTAGGGGTTGCGAGTTGCGAACTTGCGAGGCACAGAGGGGGCAGCTTGGGTTTTTCAAAGAAGGGAGAGCTAAAGAATCGAAGAACGACGTGGGGAATTGATTCAGAGGGGAAGCCAATTTTGGCCTTTGGGTGGGATCAAAATGGCGTTGTTTCTATTGAAACAACGCCTTTTTACTTTAGGCGGTTAGGCTCTTAGGGGCTAGAAGACATTTATATTTTGGATCTGAAAGAAGAGTCTGATGCTTTGTCATAGGGGTGGGCAGCAAGTACCGACACCCGTTGCCCTGCCCGCATTCTGCCCCACACCGCAGTGCAGGGACGGAGTCACCCATCTGGCAGGCGGGGGGCGGGGTACCCTCACCCACTTTCTACACATAAGACGGGGGCAGGGGCGGTGTAGGGTTCCCTCCACCCCGCTTTTACCCCTCCCCTGCCTTTCCTTATTATAATTATATAATTATATATATTAATAAATAACTAATGTTATGTAAAATGATTTTGTTAGTTTAGAATTTAAATTCTTAGAAAGTTAGAAGTTAAACGTAATATTTGTAAATTGTAATGTTAATAGTTAATAGCACAATTTATAATTTTGTAGGATTTGTATTATTGTAAATTTGTAATAACTTAGTCTTTATTTTAAATTTTACTATTTTAGTGATATTTTTAAGTTAGTAATGGAATATCGAATATTTTTTAATATATATAATTGTGTGTTTAAATCAAGTTTGATGGTGTTTTAGGTCAAAAATGGCTTGGAAACTTGATATGGGTTGAAAATGGTCCAAAATTGTGAAATGGGCTAAGGTCCTATAGGGGCAAGGGCGGGGACAGGGGGCGGACGGATGGACCCTCACCCCTGCTACCCCGTTGCGGGACGGGGTACCCCGCCCCCGCCTGGGTGGGGATTACCCCTACTTTGGCATATATGTTGGTTGCGAGATTTCTCTTTGTTGCCTACAGTATTTTTTGGCAGCCTGTACAATGTGATTATACATATTAGAAACTGTTATTAAACATAAATGTCTTCTAGCCCCCAAGAGCCTAAAATATATAGGCAACCACCAACAGCAGGCCACAAAATAAAATAAAAAATCACTAATTTAATCATGCATATCTACAACAAATGAAAACAATTGTAAAAACCTCTTCAAAGGATCATGAATAATATTAGAAACTGTTAAAATCCATTCAAATTCAGGTGAGACATCAGAGTGTTCAAGAGATATCTCCTCTTCTAAACTTTGCAACCAACCAACAAAAACATAGCATCAGGTAAAAAACAGAGTGAGAATAAGCCACAAAAACACCCATTTATAGTAAACAATATAAACTAAAAAAATACATGATTTAATAACGAGAAGAACTTTGTACAGGTGTCACCTATAAAATCTAATTATCTGAGACCAATGAAAATTTGCCATGTAGGGGATGTATGAAACAAAATGAGAGGTGTGCAACAGGGGATCCAAGTTTGAATTGAGACCCCCAAGATGCTCTGTAACCGCATCCATAGTTACCACTGTCCCTTTCCCTAATATCCATAGAATCCTCCTCCACCTTTTGCAGGATTCCCACAATTCCTGCACCAACTAAGCAGCCACCTCTCTTCACTATAGTGTCGCAAACCTCTACCACAACCTCCCAAGATTTAAAAAGACAAAAAGACCAAAGAAATCGATCCTTTGAAAAACAAACAAAGAAAGCTTCAAGGGATCCCACAAAATTATTCAAACATATTGCATATATATATATATATACACACACACACACACACATATTACTAAGGTGGTTGTAATCATCATTATATTTATGGTCCAAAAGAAGTCAAATGTTGTCTCTTTCATTCAACAAAACAAACCATGCTTTTTTGCCTTCATGTGATACATGGAAGTAGCTGAGAGAAAACCGTTGTTAGGAAAACAAGATGCCTTCGAATTGTCCGTGGAAAATTCTGCAAGAGATGAAGAAAACCACAATATTCACAAAACCTGAGCCAAATAGAAAAACCGTTACTTTGATTTTGCTACCGATGCATGATGAAGAAATAGACATAGAGAGAGAAGAAGAGGAACCGTGAGAGAAAGATAGGTCTGGTTCCAAGGTTCTAACAAAACATAATGAAAGATAAGTTGAGAGAGTGAGTTTGAGCTAGGGATGGGCAAAAATTCCAACTTCTGACTTCCGAACGACTTCCGCTCCAATTCTAACTCCGATTGGAATCGAAAGTCGGAAATCGAAGTTGGAGTCGGAAGACTTCCGACTCCGAAGTCGGAGTTTGGAAGCAGAGTCGGAGCTAGGGGTGGGCAAAAATTCCGACTTCCGACTTCCGAATGACTTCCGCTCCGATTCCGACTCCGATCGGAGTCGGAATTTGGAAGTCAGAGTCAGAGTTGGTAGTCTTCCGACTCCGAAATCGGAGTTCGGAATCGAAGTCAGAGAAAACGATTGCTCCGAACTCCGACTCCGAACTCCGATCTTTTTAAAAAAATAACGCAGATGCAAAACAACGTCGTTTTGCATCTGGGTTATTTTTTAAAAAAGATTAAACGATGGCGTTCCAATTAATGAGGAACGACGCCATTTTAATATTATTTTATCTCCCCCCCTGGATCCCCTCTTCTCTTTCTCTCCTCTTCTTTCTTCATTCTTCTTTCTTCTTTCTTCCGCATTGCATTCAGTTTCTCTGAGAGTTTGTGCAGCCGTTTCTCCAGCTTCATCTTCGATTCTTCTCCCGTCTTCGAGGTTCGAGCAACCGCTTCTCCAGTCGCGACGCCGTCGTCTGAGTTTCGCTCCGCCACTGCCGAGGAGATCCGAGAAATCAAAAATCCCCATTTTTAAGTGGTATTTTTTAGGGTTTCAAAATTAGGATTTTATTTTTAATTTTAATCTGAGAAATTGAGTTTGGATTGTGTTAATTATTTTCTATTGTATTAATTTTGTTACTTGTAAGGTAATTGAACTATTGAAGATTCGAAATTATAGTGTTTAATTTCTTTGTTTTTTCAAGCCTCTACCCGTGGTTCCGTAGCCGTAGGATGTCCATTGTCCTCAATGTTTTATAGCCTTTAAGTCTACTTCAATTGATATCTCCTATACAGCCTATGCTGCAGCCTGCAAGTTATTATTTTCCTTTTAAAAGCAAGCCAGCTGTAGAAAAATATTAACGCCATAGACATAGAGCTTGCATTGTGCAAGTCTGCAAGAGCTGAATTATGATACGATACAGTGGACAGCAGACATTATTTGTTATTTGTTAATGATGTATACTTTTTGAGATATAGGCTTACTCGAGAAATTAAGCCTTTTCTCGTACATATTGGATGTACCATTTTCTATTTTCCTCCCACGCTAATCTGTTATCGTTGTCAACAAAATATAATCTCTGCATGTTAGAATCATTAAGTTGAGTACATTTTCTTGTTATGAAATTCCTTATTCAAACTATGGCTGGAAAAAAAATGATTTGATAACTTTCTATTATTTCCTTTCCATGTACTTAATTTTTCTCACTAACCAAATAGAATACATAAACGACTAAATAAAAAAAGAGCGACTGACCTACTTCTACAGCTTTTCTTGAAGCCAAGTTGAGGTCATGCAACTCGTAAGTTTTTGAACAATTCTCCATGGAAAACCCAATTTCAACAAAGTACATCTTCCAAGAGAAATAGCCGTACTCATGAATCATATTTCACTTTGAATAACAAGGACAAATACCAAATGTACAGAGCGATAGAGAGAGGGTAGCAACATGTTCTTCCCTACTTTGCTTTCTCGGAGTTGAAATGGAACAAAGTGATTCTGGCCTTGGCCCTTGAAGACAGTCTTTATTTAATTGTAACAGTGTGCATTTGTTAGGAATGTGCTTTTTTATATGATAAGTTAGAATGCAAGTGTGCATTTGTTGGGAATGTGCTTTTTTTTTTTGTTTTAATTTCATTTGTTTAGTTATTTATATATAGTTCAACATGCCTGAACATTGATATTCTTGCTGCTTTCTTTTGAAATTTTTGGACAATGTCCAAGCCTGTTAAGCATCCATCTGAGCTTCCCAAGTGGAACTATGATGGATCAAGTACTGGTCAAGCTCCAAGTGAAGATAGCGAAGTAATTATATAGTAAGGTCTTAGAAACAATATGACATTTTTTTATTCATCTCATCCTTTTGTTAACACATAGGAAATATACTAAAACTTCTCTATCTTTCATTGAGTATTATGAATTGTATTTATACACAATATAAAGGAATAAAAGAATATGTGTTGGTTACAATAACTTGAGGAAAATTCTAACTACTTTCTCGTCTTTGCTCCTCTGTTAGGGTATTATTTTGTGGTGGATAATGATCGACACAGGACCTATATATAAATTATAATATATAAATTATAATAATATAAAAAAAAATGATAAATAGTATGATCTTTGACTCCTTTACATGATTTCTATATTAGGTTCTTTAATCAAACATATATAGCTAGCGGCGTGAGTTGGGTGATGTTTTATAAGCATATATATAAACTTATATATAAGTCAAACATATATAACATTTTTTATATTATTAAACTTGAATTTCAGGTTTACTTAACAGATGGATCCCTCATGCTCACATAGTGCCAGGGGGACTCCGACTCCATATGAGACTCCGGATGCCAGGACTCCGTCGGCATCCCAAGCAGCAATACCGAGTCGGACTCAGAGTCAATTACCTAGCTCCACTCGAGCACAGACCCCGTGTGCTAGTAGTGGATTTCCACTTCCAGTTAACATAGAATTAGAAGCGGGAGATTTCGATCAGTTTATGGAGGTGGAGGATATGGGTCTTGGGGACGATCCGGTTCAAGATCCGGATATACCAGTACACCCTGCAGCTATGAGGCCACCCCGTCCACGATCAAATAAAAAAAGATCGTGGACATGGGAACATTTCACGAAAGTTGATGGTGGGGATCCCGAGAAGCCACGGGCTGAATGCAACCATTGTGGCGCTCAAGTTGGGTGTCATTCAAAAGGACAAGACACCACTTGTCTATCATCACATCTCAATGGTTGCCAGCGATACCAAATAGCGAAGGGGCTGGCGTCAAGAGATTAGTGTTTTATTAATCTCATAAGGCCATATGTATTATGTATGCTAATTGATTTATTCATTTAACTTTAAAGTTTAAAACTAATATTGGGCCATAAATTATTATATGCAGTCGCAGGTGGGTCTCAAACTAATCTTAGCTACGAGACCTCTACAGCAACTGATAGGATAGGAAACCAGATGAGAAATTTTGTGGTCCCTCAATACAGTGAGAAGGTGTACCATGAGGCACTTGCAGAGATGGTTATAGAGGATGAGATGCCATTTAACATTGTTGAGAAGAAAGGGTTCCGGAAGTTTGTAAAGCTGCTTGAGCCAAGATTTCCACCGCCATCCCGTTATACAGCAATGCGTGATTGCATGAAGAGGCATATGAGGGAGAAGGCAGAGATGAAGAAGATGTTCATCACCACTGGCCAGAGAGTGTCATTTACGACTGACACATGGACGTCTATACAGAATACGTCGTACATGTGTATCACAGCACACTACATTGACTGTGAGTGGAATCTTAAAAAGAGAATTATTGGATTTAAAGAAATAGTTGACCATAAGGGTGCATCAATAGGGGTAGAGATGGATGATTGTTTGGTGGATTGGGGCATCCAAAAGATGCTATGCATTACAGGTGATAATGCCAGTGCTAATGAGACCTCCATCGAGTGGTTTTTGCAGAATACAAGGGCAAGATATGATGTGATTAAAAATCATCAGTATATCCACTTTCGATGCACTGCTCACATACTCAACCTTATTATTGGTGAGCCTCTCTGGTTTTGATTTTGTATTTTATATTTTAATATTTTTATGATTAATAATTTTGAAAATGGTATCATTTTTCAATGATGAAACAGTTAAGGGGATGGAAAATGTGGACGACTCCATCAAGAAAGTCCGTAACATTGTGCGGTATACAAGGGCTTCTCCCCAAAGGCTATGGAAGTTCAAAGCAATAGCAGAACAGGTTGGGGTCGAGTTTTCAAAAATGTTGTGTTTGGATGTTTCCACTCGATGGAACTCCACATATCTGATGTTGGATGTGGCACTAAAATACCATAAGACATTTGAGCGGTTGGAGATTGAGGATGGGGGTCTGAGGTATGCCCTACTGGAGCCTAATGGAACGGGGCTCGGTCCGCCAGACAGCACGGATTGGCAAGCTATATCCGAGTTTGTCAACTTTTTATAGATTTTCTATGATATTACTAAGCGGGTATCTGGATCCGCATATGCGATGGCAAACATGTGGTTCAGCGAGATCTCAATGGTACACCACCACTTGAAAGAAGGTTGTGCTGACCCGAGCGGACTGTTATCTGGTATGGCATTACAGATACAGTCGAAATATGATAAATATTGGGGGTAAGTTGATAAAATAAATCGATTGTTGTTCATAGCATCAATCCTCGACCCCCGATTGAAGTTGGCAGTGATAAAATGATGGGCCAATGAAGTTCTCGGGGCAGTGAAGGCAGCTGCATTTATCACAGCACTTAAAGGTTGATCTGAACGACTTATACAGCCACTACAGCGTTAATAGCCAGCCTTCATCCTCAGCAATCGTAGGTAGCTCACATTTGAGCTCGAGGTCAGGACTTCCTTCAGATGCCCGTACCCGTCAGGCCAGTGCAGACAGTGTCAGTCAACCCCGAGGCTTCAACGTTATGACGTCGTTTCACGCAAGGTCGACGAGAAATCCACTGTAGTGTACAAATGAGGTTGATCGATATTTATTGGCAGAGGTCGAGGAGCCTACTGATGAGTTTCAAATCTTAATATGGTGGAGGGCTAATTCTTCCAAGTACCCAATCCTCTCCCATATTGCTCGAGATGTACTAGCCGTTCCTATCACTACAGTTGCATCTGAGTCGGCGTTTAGCACCGGAGGTCGAGTGTTGGATGCTTCTCGGAGTTCATTGGCACCGTCAACTGTGGAGGCCCTCATTTTCACGCAGAATTGGATTAGTGATATTCCTTCTGGACTAGAGAGCATTGGCATCGATGCTGCTAGCTATAGACTTGAGTCAAGTAAAATTAAATTAATTTATTTACTTGTTTTTTTATGATTAAAGTAACAAAGTATATATAATTATTTCAATAACTATTTTTTATGATTTCATAAATCTATCTAACTTATATTGTCTATAATTTCACAGATCTACATATCAATCCTGACATAATTGCCGATGACTGATGATTCGATGAACCACATTACGATGAAGCGGTTGCATATATTTTTTCTCTACTTTACATCGAGTGGTTTTGTAGTTTGTACTATTATTTGTATTATTCAGTTTGTCCTATTTTTTGTATTAGCCTTAGCCGTTAGCATTAACAATTAGTATTGTAAATTATAATAATATAATTTGTATTATTTGTTTATCAAATATCAACTATTAAATGGTAGATTATTTAACACTAATTCAGTAATTTATTATTTATATGTAAAATAGATAAAATATATCAAAAAATTGGCTCATTTGAACCAAGTAGAATCAGAAATAGGCCAAAAAATTTGCCCATTTCAGTCGGAAGTCGGTTCGGAAATTGGAGTTCCGACTTCCGATCGGAACTCCAATCGGAGTCAGACTCCGATTCCGATTTGGAGTTAGAGTCAGAAGTTATTTTCGACTCCGACTAAGGTCGGAGTCGGAGTCCGAAACTCCGAACTTCGACTCCATCGGAGTCGGAGCCCACCCCTAGTCGGAGCACACAATTGCTCCAAACTCCGACTCCGAACTCCGACTCTGAATTTCGATCTTTTTAAAAAAAACCAAGATGTCATTTTGCATCTGGGTTATTTTTTTAAAAAATGAAACGATGTCGCTCCAATTAATGAGGAACGACGCCGTTTTGTTATCACTCGGCCTCCCCCTGATCCCTTCTTTCTCTTCAGTCTTCTCTTTGTCTCCTCTTCTTTCTTCTTTCTTCTTTCTTTCTTCCGCTTTGCCCTTCGGTTTCTCTGTTCTCCCGCAGCCCTACTCCAGCAGCCCAGGCCCTAGCTTCATCTTCTCCTGTCTTCGAGGCTCGAGCAACCACTTCTCCAGCCACGATGCCACTGTCTTATTTTCGCTCCGCCACTGCCAAAGAGATCCGAGAAATCCCCATTTTTAATTGGTATTTTTTAGGGTTTCAAAATAGGAATTTATTTTTAATTTTAATCTGAGAAATTAAGTTTGGATTGTGTTAATTGTTTTCTATTGTATTAATTTTGTAAGGTAATTGAAGATTCGAAATTTTTAGTGTTTAATTTCTTTGTTTCTTCAAATTTCTAGGGTTTCGAAATTTTTTTGGTAGAAAATTACAGGAATTCTCTGCTTGTATTTGGTTTTGGTTGTATTGCATATAGTTTACTTAAGAGAAAAATTATCCTGGTTTTGATAGAATGCTGAGATGCTAAATGCTCAATAACTGTTTGATAGAATGCCCCATATGATTGTTTAAGTCACTTTGATGGCTGGTATTTAGTATTATGCAAATATGATTATCACAGATTCACATGATAAAAGTTCCAATGTTATGAGTAGAGAAGATTGGGAAGAACAATTCAAAAGAAAATAAAAAAGAGAAAAAACAGTTTAGTTTTCTGAATTTGGATTAAAATTTAGAAAAGCTGGATTTTCTTGACAACCTATTTAACACAATATAAACATAGTGTAGGAAGGACCGCAGCCCACAATCAATGCCCTAATAGTTTAAACACAATGTGACAATATGAAATGAATATATACTTTTTTTTTAATGGTATGTGTCTATATTTCTTATTTTAGATTATAAACTTAGGATAAGAAGTTAAGAACAATAAAAAATCTTGATCTAGACTATCCAATACGATTAATTAAAATATTCCCTCAATACCAATAATATATAAATAGATAAACTTATATTATTATATATTTGCTTCGAGGGTTGGAATTTGGATGATATAAGAATGATTATTTTGAAAATAAAAAGAAGAAATGTACCATCATGAGCTATAACATCATAAAAAGTTTAAGAGGTTATGTTTAATTTGGGATTTGGTACTTGTTAATATAGAAAAGAAAAAAGAAGCCAACAAGACTTGAGAAAGTATGGGGTCTCTCATGAGTCATCTCTGAGCATGACATATGTATTACATGTTTATATATATATATATATATATATATATAATACAATCAATGATTCAATAGTGTATGATGAGGTTATGAGATATAAGAAAGTCAAATGGGTATAATGTTTTTCTTTTCTAAAGTTTATGTGATGGGATCAACTTCAACATCCTTCCACTGTGTCCCCTCTATTCTCCCCTTATTTTTTTTTTCTTTTTTGTTTTCTTTACCTCTTGTGATTGTTCTTCAGGAATCACTTCTATGAAAAATGGGCGGATTGCAAAGGGTTCCCAACTTTCCATCTTTTATCTTGAGCCATTGCTTTTCTCACAATAAAGGAATATATTCAATATAATGTCAGGGCTTACACAACCTTAGGCCCTTACATGACATCTATCACAACCAACACCTAATATCTAAAGAGTTACTATTGGTATAAAAACTGGTGGATAATGATCAACACAGGACCTATATATAAATTATAATATATAAATTATAATAATATTAAAAAATGATAAATAGTATGGTCTTTGACTCCTTTACATAATTTCTGACTGAGGTTCTTTAATTAAACATATATAGCTAGCGGCGTGAGTTGGATGATGCTTTATAAGTTTATATATAAACTTATATATAAGTCAAACATATATAACATTTTTTATATTGTTATACTTGAATTTCAAATCTACTTAACAGATGGATCCCTCACGCTCACATAGTGCCAGTAGGACTCCGACTGCATATGAGACTCTGGATGCCAGGTGTTAAATCCAAGGTTTCAAGTTTCGTATCTACGTGTAGATTTTGATGATAACAAATAAATTCAAGTCTCAAGCTCAAATTATTTACGCAATGGAGCGAAGCGCACATCAAGCATAAAAGAACAAGTCTACAAATGAAGCTCATAGATTATTTTTGTACATCTCTTAATAAAATTCGAAATTGGATTAAGGCTCTAAATTACTCTTTTTTTTTATAAAACATCAAATTACTTTTTTCACATATGCAAGACATCTTTAAATATCTTAGTTTTGAAAATTATGTTTTTCACATATGCATAACATCATCAAACAATATAATTTCAAAAATTATATTTTTTTTAATATAAAAATTTGAATTTGTAAGATGATTGATTATCATATTTGACATGTGCATATTTTGTTTGAAAGTCTTGAAGGGTGGTTGTATTTTTTTTTGACAAATGCAAAAGGTAGATGATTTTGTTTGAAAATCTTAAAGGGTGGTTGTATGTTTTTTTGACATATGCAAAAAGAAGATAATTTGACTTGAAAAATAAATCATGCTCATTTTGTCATGTTTAAAAAATAAAAGATTAGGTTTGATTTTTTTGAAAAATGAATAAAGTTGTCTTTGACAAATGCAAAAAAAAATGCTTTTATTTGAATTTTCTGAAAAGTGAATAGTGCTCTTATTTGACATGTGAATTTTTTCAAATTTGAAATTGAAAACTCATTTGCCTATAAATAGCTCACTTGAGTTTTGCAAAAATTGCAACAAGAGCTTACACATCTATTGCTAAGTTTTGCATCATTCTTTTAAAGCTTTCATTCTCTCTTTTCTAAAGTTTTGAGCCGTAATTCTTGTTCTTTTTTAGAGAGATATAGGTTGCGCTGTATTGTTTCTATCTCACTCATTGAGGAAGTGTACTTTGATAGTCTACCCACTATCAACTCTTGTATCAGTAAGAGGGTAAGTATAACCCTTGTGTGTGTAGAAGGTGTTCGACACAAAGAATAGTTGAATCACCAAGTGTGAGGTGATTGGAAGTGTAGAGGGTGTTCTACATGGATTCTTTGGAGCGGTATTACTCAAAGGTGTAATAGGTTTCTATCTCCACTTAAAGAAAATTGACTAGTGAATTTGGGATCCTCAAGGGGTAGCTTGAGGCATAAACATAGGCAGTGGGGCTGAACCTTGTAAAAATACTGAATTTGCTTTTTCTTACCCTACTCTTTACATTTCTTGCTGCTTTATATTCTGTTTATATTTTATATTGTGTATTTGATTTATAAGTGTTAATTTTTATAATATAACACAATTCACCCCCCTCTTGTATTAGTCATCTGGGCAACAATTGGTATCAGAACAATGGCTCTGTTATAAGATTAACTATCTGTTGAGTTAAGATCATATGGCTAATATTGCAGCTACTTTCGCTGAAGGTCAATCTAGTAGTCGACCTCCGCTATTTTGTGGAGATAATTATATTTTCTGGAAAGTTAAAATGAGAATATTTCTTCAGTCTCAAGGTCGAAAAATCTGGAAATGTATTGTAAATGGGCCTTATATTCCAACAAAAACTGTTGATAGAGTAAAGGTCAAAAAGGAAGAGGAAGAGTTTGATTGTGAAGACGATAGAATTTATACTGTGAATGTAATGGCTATGAATTTTCTATACAATGCTCTCAATGATAATAAATTTAATAGAATAATGACTTGCAGGACAGCAAAGAAAATTTGGGACAACTTGGAAGTAACCTATGAAGGAACTTTGCAAGTCAAAGAATAAAAAATTTATGTTCTTACGCATGAATATGAAATGTTCAAAATGAATGATGATGAATCTATCTCTTCTATGTATATTCATTTTATTAATATTATAAATAGTTTGACATCTCTTGGTAAAGTTTATTCCAGCTTGGAGATAGTAAGGAAAATTCTCAATTC